>CM075781.1:50113724-50738724 GCA_037974665.1 Ehretia macrophylla
TTCCTAGATACCATCGAGTGTAATCTCGTATCTCGTAATTCATATTTCTCGTTATCATTATCATGGTTGCGTAACCATTTGGGCATGGTAGTGTCAAGAAACACCATGTGCCATCGGGCTTGCCGGTATATCTTGGCTACCATGGTACCCAGTCCCTCTCTCGTTAGGGATGCCGCCCTAGGGGAGTTGGCCTATAGGATATCAGGGTGTTACATCCGGAGTGTGATGCTCGGGAATTTCATCACATCTTTTAAATAACTATTGCATAATTACTTGAGCATTTTATGTGCATTTCTTTTCTTAGTTAATTGATTTACTATTGGGCACTATTCATAAGAAATTTGACTGTCTTAAATGCTTGATTTAATATTTTTCTTAAATCACATGACATATTAAAGAAGTTGGGAAATGGTAGTTTTGAGCTTTGGGGGCCGGGAGTATGCGTTTGAAAAATATTTTTCGCTTCGGTTGAATAGTGTTACGTATGTAGAAACATTAGTTTGACTTAAGTAGCATTTAATTGGAGTTTTAAGCCTATTTGACCAAGTGTTTATGACCTTTGACCTAATATAATATATCTTACTCATACATATACTCAACATATTACATATATACACCATATACTCATAAAAACAAAAGCAAAAACTACCCAAATATCGCCCCTTCCCCCCCCCCCCCCCTCCCAAAAAAAAAAAAAAAAACTCGACTGCCCCAAGGTGCAAGGAGGAGGATTTTTTTCAACTTTTGTGTATGAATTTGGTCCTTTGTCTTAGTCTAGAAGAAGTTTAGAGCACTAGAGGACTTCTACAACTTGCTTGCACCTACAAAATTGTGAGGGAGTTGCATATATTGATGTTTAAAGTTTATGCTCACATTATAACTTTTCTTGAATTGATGTTGTTAGCTTATATAATGTTCATATATTGTTGTATATTTCTTATTTATGCTATCAAGACTTAGTATGTGCAATTTGTTGGCTTGTTCGATGGTTGAAGCTTCAAATCTCAAAGAAGACAATGAATAGTGATGAGATTTTAGGGTTTTGATGGAATTGGCTAATTAGAGTGAATTGATCCATCCTTTAGGTGCTCTAGACATTATTGGAACTAGTTAAACACTCACGCGTAGTTAGATTGCTCGAAAATGAGTTAAATTGCAAAATAGTCAACTTTAAAAAAGGGGGTTTTTCACATAACGTAATCGGGGCACGTTTGGACTTTAGATTAGGTATCCTTGGGGCATGGAAGCACTTTTGGTGCTTTCATTGCATTAAATTGGGGTCCGGATAGGGTAGGTATAGTTAAAACCCACTCAGGGCCTTCCCGAGCTTTCGTCTCCAAAGCGGGTTTTCATAGCCTAGTTAAGTGTCTTTTGACCTTCTTAGGGATGTAGAATGAATGGTTCGTGCAATTGACATCTTGAATTTTGTGTGGGAGAAGAAATGGCTTGGTTAACAAAGAGGAAAAGATGAAAATGGACGCTTTTGTGATTTTATGAAATAGTAGATGCTAGGTAGTTGTTTATATGCATGGAAAAGATGTGTTTAAGCTATCTATTGAGTTTTGTGGGTAATCATGCCATTTGCCTCTTTGTGACTATATAGCTATTTCGTATATGTCTGGCTTATATTGTGGTTAATTGCGAGAGCGGCCTACTTTGTCGTCCCTCTTATGTGTTGTTTGATGATCTTGATTGTCATGGACTTGCCTCGGGGTTGCGCAACCTTCTCGAACATGGTAGCGTCGAGAAACACGGGTAGCATCGGGCTTGCCATGCTCTCTCGACTACCATGGTGCCTATTCCCTTTCTCTCGCTGAGTATACTCTACTACCCCAGAGGCGTGGTTCACCTCGTTGGGACATATGGACCTATCTCAGGAAAAAGGGTCGTAGGATTGGGGTACATCTAGAGTATCCCATTTTTTTAGGAATAAGGGTTTTGCCAGCACCTGCATGAAGATCTTTGATCGTGGCTCATGATTGAAGACAAGTGAATTGTATCCTTTTTATATATGGTTAATTACTTGTTTAATTAGTTATGTTATTTGGTGTGTATGTGTTCTTATCTTGTTGCATATCATGTTGCACGCCCTGGTATGCTGCATCACCTCTCTCGCTGAGCAACATTGTTGCTCACTCCTCATTTAACATGTTTCAGGAGAAGCTAAGGTGAATCCCCAGCTAGTAGCCGTAGTTGAAGAGGAGGAAGAATAAGTTGAACAACTTCCGTGATTTTCTTGTGTCTAAAGGTTGGCTATAATGTGAAACCTGTGTGAAGTTGTTGATTGTTATTTTTTTTTTTTTTGAGATCTTAGGGTCTTGTATGTATTTGGTGGTTGTAACTAACTTGTAATCTTGTATGTTGGCTAGCAAAAGTAGATGGCATGTAATAATCGATTGTAGACTTATTTCTTTTGTTGCATGCTTGGGTGTTAAGTAGTTAGCTTGTTAAGTTTCGCTTCTAGCTAAGATGTACTACTTGAAATTAAAGTTATAGATATAACTTGCATGCTTGCATGATATCTACTTTGTTGTTCCAAGGCTCGGATAGCCTTGCAAAACTGGTTGACTATTTCAATTCTAGAAGTTAGGTGGTATGAGATGTTTGTTTGTGATTCAGGAATTATATGTGACTATTTGCAGGTACCAGTTTAGTCCATGGTTCAGAGAAAACTCTATCCGAGTGACGGGTCCGGACTTGACCTATAGCGTGGGGTTGGGTTTGGGGTATTACATATGTGAAAGTTGAACTACGTGACTATGTGATTGTTTAATTGCCTATGTGCTTAAGTAAAGGACATGCTAGCATGTAAGAGGAATGTCAAAAGCATGAAATGATATGAATATGAAAAGTTTAGTGTTTAATATTTGTTAAGTGTTTTATATGTTGTCTTATGTGAATAAGGTGTTTTGAGAAATGTGCATGTTATCTTTGTGTTATCTATTTGCCTATTATAATACTGTATTCTTCTAGCACTGAGATGAGAAGAAGGGGAAGACCAAGAAGGGAACCGGAGAAAGCTCCTAGGCAAGATATACCTAGGCAGGGTGCAGGAGTAGCTTGGAATGTACCACAGGCGGGGAATGTACCGTAGGGGCAGGAATCGACTAGTACACAGATTATGGCTACAATGGCTAATGCTATGAACACTATTGCTCAGTTTGTGACTCAGTAGGGGCAGGCAGGGACTGGCAGAGGTAATCAGGCTGCTAGAGCCGAGGGTAGCGGTGCTGTCAGGGATAACTTGTTTGATAAGTTCTTGCATCACGGGGTGTACAATTTTTATGGGGAACCAGATGATATGAAGGCAGACATGTGGTTGAGTAAGTTTCAGAAAGTTGCTACAATACTTGAGTGTAATGATGAGAGAAAGATTACTTATGCTGCATTCTTACTTGAGGGTGACGCCGAGGAATGGTGGCGTATTGTTAGAAAGAAATAGGATGCTGTGAGGGTACAACATTTGTGGGCTGACTTTATTCGGGAGTTTAGGGACAAGTATGTATCGGTAGTAACTCATGAGAGGCATCAAGAGGAGTTCATAGATTTGAGGCAGAGAAACATGAATGTGGATCAGTACGAGACTACTTTCACTAGACTCTCCCATTACGTGCCAACTTTAATGCAGCCAGAGGACATGAAGATTCAGAGATTCATCAAAGGGTTGAGGAGTGATATTATACTTAATTTGTCTTCGCAGGATTACCCGAATTAAGCTGTAGTGGTTAGGGCTGCCTCGAGATATGAGAAACGTAAGGTAGATGTGATGGCCGAGTCTAGTCAGTCGAGTAAACGATAGTATCAGTCCTAGAGTCAGGGTTATCAGAGACAGTATCAACAGTCTGTTCAGACTCAGCAGCCGAGGCAAACCCAGAGCTACCCAAGACCAATTCAGGCACAGTCTCAGCCGAGGCATGCTTAGAGCCAGCCACAGGGACAATCACAAACCTGACCAGTGACCACTAGATCTCAACAGGGTAGTTCTGCTACATCTACCTATAGTGCTCCTACGGGAGGTGCTGCTGTGACACCCGAGAATTTCACCATAGAATTTATTATAATCGTTGCATACTTATGTGCGCATTTCTACGTGCATCATTTTTCTTGTTTAATTGTTTTTGTTATGGGTTACTATTCATAATATTTTCGACTGTTTCGAAAGCTTGATTTTAAATTTTTCCTAGGTCACTCGACATTTAAAAGGAACCAAGAAATTTTCGTTTTGAACATTCGAGCTTAGGAGTATGCGTTTGAAAAATAATTTCCGTGAGCTTTGAATAGTGTTACGTTAGAATAGTGCTAGTTATTAATTAAAAAGCAATTGTAATTGCAATTAGCCTTAATTGATCAATAATTGAGACTACAAAGCTTAGGAAATTAATGATATGCAACATATAAAACAACTAACTCATAAAAAATTAAAAGACACATAGCATTTTAGTCATCAAAACAATTTCAGAAATTCCCTCCATGTCCCCCCTGCTGGCCGTCCACTTCAAGAGAGGAAAAGAGAGATTTTTGCTTCTTCACCCATGCACTTTGAGCTCTTAGTTTGATCTTGGGAGGTTATTGAGCAACTTAGGACCTTCAACAAAGCTTCTACATCTTCAAAATTGTGAGGGAGTCTTATTTGCTTGAGTTAAAGTTTATATGCACATGTTCAATTTCGTTGAATTGTCAATTATAGCTATATATCTTGTTATGAATGCTTTCTATGAGTTATTTGATGCCTATAGAGTTAACTTTTGAGGTTTGATAGCAAAGTTAATGGTTGAAACTTGAAATTGATCAAAGAGGTGATGAATAGTGTAGTGAATAGTAAAATTCGAAAATTTAGGGTTTTTTTATTATTATATAATTTGTTAATTGGCTTGAATTGATGCCTCATTTAGGTGCTCTAGACCCTAGGGAAGGTAATTGAAAAGCCACGTTAGGTTGAATCACTCGAATTTGAACTTTAGTGCATAAATCGCTTACTTTAAAAAGGGGGTTTTGCACGTTAGGCAATCCGGGCAAATTTGGGCATCGATTTGGGTATCCTTGAGTTAAGGAAGCACCTTTGGTGCTTTCGTTTCGCGAAATTGGGGTTCGGTTAGTATGGCTATAGTTCAAACCCGTTCGGGGCCTTCCCGAACTTTTGCTTCAAAAATGAGTTTTTATGACTTTAAAGGGTACCTTTAAGCTTAATTAGGAATATAGAAAGACTAGGGTAGGATTGAGAATCTCGAACCATGCTTAGGAGAAAGAAAGTTCGGTTAAAGAAAGGGGAAATGTAGTTTTAGCCATTTTAGTTGCATTTGGAACTTGTTGTGTGTTAGTAATACCTTGCATTGATTATTTAAGATGTATTTAAGTTATTTGAGTAGATTATTGGAGTTAGTTGTGTTGATTGTTACTTTTGGTATCTTAAAGTTAATATCGTGCTTATATGAACTTTTATCGTGCATATATGCGAGGGCGGCCTACTTTGTCGTCCCTCTTACGTGTTATGTGTTATATTGATTGTTTGTGACTTGTATTGGGTTGCGCAACCTAAATCGGACATGGTAGCGTCGAGAAACACGGGCGGCATCGGGCTTGCCGTGCTCCCTCGACTACCATGGTGCCTATTCCCTTCTCGCTGAGGCATACTCCACTACCCCAGAGGCGTGGTTCACCTGCTGGGCATGGACCTACCTCGGGAGAAAGGGTCGTAGGATCGGGATACATCCGGAGTATCCCAATTGTGGTGTTTGGGGTTTGCCGGCATATTCGTGATACTCGTGGATCGCGGCTCGTGGATGAAGACTTGGAAGTGGAATCGTATCCTTTTTAAAGTGATTAATTTCTTGGCTTATTGTCTTGTTGGTTTACGTGGCTTATATATGTTTTCTTGTGTTGCATATCATATTGCACGTTGGTATGCTGCATCACCTCCCTCGCTGGGCAACTTTGTTGCTCATTCCTCATTTAATATGTTTCAGGTGAAGCTGAGGTGAATCCTCAGCTGATAGAAGAAGAGGAAGTTTACGTAGATCAGAATCCGTGACTTTGTGTGCTGAGGTGGATTTTATGTGCTTCTTGCGTGGAGTTCTTGTTAAAAATGTATTTTGAGGCTTTGGAGTCTTGTATATATATGTTTAGTAGATGTGTACTAGGATGTTAAAGAAAGTTGTTGGATTGTAATAATGAATTCTAGACTTTAATTTCCCTTGCATGCTTGGAGTGTTAGTTAATCTTCATATGGAACTTAGAATTTCATTGTATTTAATTACTTATGACTAAAACCAACTTATCTCGCATGCTTGTGTGCTTTAGTAGAATGTTGTTGCTCCAAGGCTCGGATGGCCTTGTGATTGTGTTTTAGCTTTGGAGACATTAGTAGATAAGTTGTTGTTATAGTTCAAAAGTCTTGAGTGGCTATTTGCAGGTAACAGTATTGTCCTATAAACAGGGGAGACTCCGTCCGTTTTCCCCTAAAATTTTGTGCCCGGGGTTTGGAATTGGGTGAGAATAGCATGATAAATAGGAGTCCCGGTCTCGTGAGGGATCGGGGCGTTACAGCTGCTACCAGGAAAAACCAATAGTACAGTCATTGCAATCGCAAGGGCCACATGGAGGCGGAGTGTTGGAGAAAATTGGGCCGATGCATAGGTTGTGGTAGTGACCAGCATAGAGCTAGAGATTGCCCCAGGTTTAAACAAGGATAGGGACAGACTTCCAGCCAGAGTGCTCAGACTAGAGCTTTAGGAGCACCTACTATTCCACGAGGCCAGGCACGGGTATTTTCATTAGATCATGAGGAGCTTCTAGACACGACGGTAGTGGTGGAAGATACTTTTCTTATTAATAGTCAGCCAGTAGTAGTTTTGATTGACACCAGGATTACACATTCATTTATCACTCCTATGTGTGCACAATCTACTGCTTTAAAAGTTGATAAACTGCTGTATGTTATTGAAGTAAGTAATCCTATGGGTACCAAATTTGTTTCAGAGTCTGTGTGTAAAGATTGTGATATTTGCATTGAGGGACATATGTATCCTATTGATTTGATAATCATGCCATTTCGAGACTTTGAGTTATCTTGAGGATGGACTGGTTGGGGCGGTTTTATGCATGTTTGGATTGTAGGAGGAAAACTGTAACTTTAGAAGTACCTGATCAACCTGTTATTAAAATTACTGGGAGTTGAAAATCTACTAGGACGCGTATCATTTCTTATATTAAAGCTACTAAAATGTTAAGTAAATGTTGTGATGCATATTTAGCTTATTTAATTAATCAGCCTGGGGATAAATTGAAACTGAATAAGGTACCTGTTGTAAAAGATTTTTCGGGGATATTTCTTGAGGAGTTGCCAAGGTTACCACCTGACGGAGAAATAGAGTTTGTGATTGACTTGTTGCTAGGAACTAATCCTATTTCTAGAACTCCGTATAGAATGGCTCCCCCTGAATTCCAGGAGTTGAAAATTCAGCTGCAGGGTTTACTTGAAAAATGTTTTATTCAGCCTAGCTCATCGCCTTGGGGTGCTACTGTGCTATTTGTAAAGAAGAAAGACAGTACTTTACGGTTGTACATTGATTATCGGGGTCTTGATCAGGTGATTGTGAAAAATAAATATCCTTTGCCTTTGATTGAGGAATTGTTTGATTAGTTGCAGGGTGTTATTGTATATTCTAAATTTGATTTGAGACAGGGTTACCATCACTTGAGAATCCGGAAGGAGGATGTGCCCAAGACTGCCTTTAGAACCAAGTACGGCCACTATGAATTTGTTGTATTGCTGTTTGGACTAACAAATGCTCCAGTCGCCTTTATGGATTTGATGCAGAGGGTGTTTAAACCTTACCTCGACCAATTTGTAGTAATCTTTATTGATGATAATTAGTGTACTCTAAATCTGAGGCAGAGCATGAAGAATACTTGAGAATTGTGCTGTGAACATTGCAAGAACATAAATTGTTTGCCAAATTTAGCAAATGTGAATTCTGGTTGAAACAAGTAGCCTTTTTAGGCCATATCATTTCACATGAGGGAATATCTGTAGATCCTACGAAAATTGAGATGTTTATGTCTTGAAAGAGACCCGAGACTATCACGGAGATTCGTAGTTTCTTGGGATTGGCCAGTTATTATAGGCGGTTTGTTAAGGACTTTTCTAAAATTGTTGAACCATTAACTTCCTTAACCCAAAAGAAAACTGTGTTTAACTGGGATGATAAATTCAAAGCCAGTTTTCAGGAATTGAATAAGAGACTTACCACTGCACCTATCCTTGTATTGCCTTAAGGAACAGATAATCTGGTGATTTACAGTGATGCTTCGAAAGAAGGTTTGGGTTGCGTTCTTATGCAAAATGGTAAGGTAATAGCTTATGCTTCGAGGAAATTGAAACCATATGAACTTAATTATCCTACACACGACCTTGAGCTTTTTGTTGTTGTCTTTGCTTTGAAGAAATTGCATCATTATTTGTGAGGTAATAAATTTGAGATATTTACTGATCATAAAAGTCTAAAATATCTGTTTTCTCAAAAGGATTTGAATATGAGGCAAAGGCGTTGGTTAGAATTGTTAAATGATTATAATTGTACCATTAGCTACTTGCCAGGAAAAGCTAACACTGTTGCAGATGCATTGAACCGAAAAGCTACTGTGGCTAGTTTGATAATAAAAGACTGGGAAACTGTGGAGGAATTGTGTTAGTGGAAACCGAAGGCTTTTAGAACAGGTATTCAATTTGCTAGTTTACAAATCCAGTCTTTATTATTGTCTAGAATCAGGGAAGCACAACAGTCAGATCCTCAGTTGTTGAAGATTCTAGAGATGTCCAAAGGGGGGAGTCCGACTTCAAGCTGCATGATGATGAACTACTTAGGTACAAGAATAGAATTTGTATTCCTAATGTTTTGACTGTGAAAGATGAGGTTCTTGTTGAGGCTCATAGTACTAAATATACTATTCACCCTGGTAGTACCAAGATGTACAAGGACTTGAAGCAAAGCTCCTGGTAGAATAATATGAAGAGAGAGATAGCTGATTATGTGGCTAAGTGTTTGACTTGCCAGAAGGTTAAGGCTGAGCATCAGAGACTTGCAGGATTGTGGCAACCTTTGGAAATTCTGGTGTGGAAATGGGACCAAGTTACTATGGACTTTGTATCATCCGATTTTCTGAGATCACCCCGAGGTAATGATTCGGTATGGGTTGTGGTTGATAGATTGACGAAAACCTCACATTTCATTGCTACAAAGAAGACAGACTCTCTTGATAAACTAGCTGAGCTATATGTTGAAAACATTGTGAGACTGCACGGGGTTCCAACTTATATAGTGTCAGATAGAGATCCCAGGTTTACATAACAGTTCTGGCAGAAACTACAGAAGGCTTTGGGGACCGATTTGAGCTTTAGCACGACATATCACCCGCAGATAGACGGTCGGTCTGAGAGGACTATCAAAATATTAGAGGACATGCTACGAGCTTGCATTCTAGACTTCGGGAAGAGTTGGGAAATATATTTGCCTCTTGCAGAATTTGCTTACAATAACAGTTCCATTGGTATGGCACCCTACGAGGCACTTTATAGGCGAAAATGTAGATCTCCATTGTATTAGGATGAGGTAGGTGAAATGAAAACTGTTGACCCATCTATATTACCTGAGATGATCAAGATGGTTGATAATGTGAAACTTATAAAGAAGAGAATGCTTATAGCACAAAGTCGACAGAAGAATTTCGCTGATAGACACCGACGCGACTTAGTATTTTCAGTGGGTGATCATGTGTTCTTGAAAGTCTCTCGCGTAAAGGTTTGATACGACACAGAAAGATAGGGAAACTTAGTCCTAGATATGTGGGATCATTTGAAGTAATTGAGAAAGTTGGTGATTTGGCTTATAGATTGGCATTACCTCCGAGTTTGGGCAGGATTCATAATGTATTCCATGTGTCATTGTTGAGGAAGTATAATCCCAATCCTTCGCACATTATAGAGCCAGAACCTTTGGAGATCGATGAGTCATTGTCATATGTTGAGAAACCTCTTCGAGTGGTTGACAAAAAGATTCAGGAACTTCGAACCAAGAGTAATCTTATGGTAAAAGTTCTTTGGGATCATCATGGAGTTGATGATGCCATTTGAGAGCGGGAAGATCAGATAAGGGAAAAATACTCGGAGTTGTTTGTCGAATCACGTAAGAATTGTGTGGACGCAATTAGTTTAATGGGGAGAGGGTGTGACGCCCGGGAATTTCATCACATCTCTTAAATAACTATTGCATAATTACTTGAGCATATGTGCATTTCTTTTCTTGTTTAATTGATTTACTATTGGATACTATTCATAAAAAATTTGACTGTCTTAAATGTTCGATTTAATATTTTACTTAAATCACATGACATATTAAAGGAGTCGGGAAATGGTAGTTTTGAGCTTTGGGGGCCGGGAATATGCGTTTGAAAAATATTTTTCACTTCGGTTGAATAGTGTTACGTATGTAGAAACATTAGTTTGACTTAAATAGCATTTAATTGGAGTTTTAAGCCTATTTGACCAAGTATTTATGACCTTTGACCTAATATAATATAACTTACTCATACATATACTCAACATATTACATATATACATGATATACTCATAAAAACAAAAACTACCCAAATACCCTGCCCCCCCCCCCCCAAAAAAAACCCGACAGCCCCAAGGTGCGAGGAGGATTTTCTTCAACTTTTGTGCATGAATTTAGTCCTTTGGCTTAATCTAGACGAAGTTCGGAGCACTAGGGGACTTCTACAACTTGCTAGCACCTACAAAATTGTGAGGGAGTTGCATATATTGATGTTTAAAGTTTGTGCTCACATTATAAATTTTCTTGAATTGATGTTGTTAGCTTATATAATGTTCATATATTGTTGTATATTGCTTATTTATGCTATCAAGACTTAGTATGTGCAACTTGTTGGCTTGTTCGATGGTTGAAGCTTGAAATCTCAAAGATGACAATGAATAGTGATGAGATTTTAGGGTTTTGATGTAATTGGCTAATTAGAGTGAATAGATCCCTCCTTTTGGTGCTCTAGACATTATTGGAACTAGTTAAACACTCACACGCAGTTAGATTGCTCGAAACTGAGTTAAATTGCAAAATTAGTCAACTTTAAAAAAGGGGTTTTTTCACATAACGTAATCCGGTCACATTTGGACTTTAGATTAGATATCCTTGGGGCATGGAAGCACTTTTGGTGCTTTCGTTGCATGAAATTGTGGTCCGAATAAGGTAGGTGTAGTTAAAACCCACTCGGGGTCTTCCCGAGCTTTTGTCTCCGAAGCAGGTTTTTAGGGCCCAGTTAGGTGTCTTTTGACCTTCTTAGGGATGTAGAATGAATGGTTCATGCAATTGACATCTTGAATTTTGTGTGGGAGAAGAAATGGCTTGGTTAACAAAAGGGAAAAGTTGAAAATGGATGCTTTTGTGGTTTTATGAACTTGTAGATGCTAGCTAGATATTTATATGGAAAAGATGTGTTTAAGCTATCTATTGAGTTTTGTGAGTAATCATGCCATTTGCCTCTTTGTGACTATATAGCTATTTCGTATGTTTCTAGCTTATATTGTGGTTAATTGCGAGGGCAGACTACTTTGCCGTCCCTCTTATGTGTTGTTTGATGATCTTGATTCTCGTGGACTTGTCTCGGGTTTGTGCAACCTTCTCGGACATGGTAGCGTCGAGAAACACGGGCAGCATCAAGCTTGCCTTGCTCCCTTGACTACCATGGTGCTTATTCCCTTTCTCTTGCTGAGTATACTCTACTACCCCAAAGGCGTGGTTCACCTCGTAGGGCATATAGACCTACCTCAAGAGAAAGGGTCGTAGGATCAGGGTACATCCGGAGTATCCCATTTTTGGAGGAATAAGGGTTTTGCCGGCACTTGCTTGAAGATCTTGGATCGTGGCTCGTGATTGAAGACAAGTGAACCGTATCCTTTTTATATATGGTTAATTACTTGTTTAATTAGTTGTGTTATTTGGTTTGTATGTGTTGTTATCTTGTTGCATATCATGTTACACACCCCGGTATGCTGCATCACCTCCCTCGCTGGGCAACATTGTTGCTCACTCCTCATTTAACATGTTTCAGGAGAAGCTGAGGTGAATCCCCAGCTAGTAGCAGTAGTTGAAGAGGAGGAAGAGCAAGTTGAACAACTTCCGTGATTTTCTTGTGTGTTAAGGTTGTCTATAATATGAAGCCTGTGTGAAGTTGTTCATTGTTGTTTTTTTTTTTTTTGAGACCTTGGGGTCTTGTATGTATTTGGTGGTTGTAACTAACTTGTAATCTTGTATGTTGGATAGCAAAAGTAGATGGCATGTTATAATCGATAGTAGACTTAATCCTTTTGTTGCATGCTTGGGTGTTAAGTAGTTAGCTTGTTAAGTTTGGCTTATAGCTAAGATGTACTACTTTAAATTAAAGTTAGAGATATAACTTGCATGCTTGCATGATATCTATTTTGTTGTTCCAAGGCTCGGATGGCCTTGCGAAATTGGTTGACTATTTCAATCCTAGAAGTTAGGTGGTATGAGATGTTTGTTTGTGATTCAGGAATTATATGTGACTATTTGCAGGTACCAGTTTAGTCAACGGTACAGAAGAGACTCTGTCCAAGTGATGGGTCCAGACTTGACCTATAGCGTGAAGTTGGGTTCAGGGCGTTACACGGAGTACCCTCATTTGGTGTATAGGGATGCCGACTTTGTCTTTGTTATCATTATCGAGTTCGTGTTCATGGTTCGTGGCTCGTGATTCATGGGTCGTGGCTCGTGGTTCGTGCTCGTGAACGACATTGTATCCTTTTAGGTAACTCTCACTTGGGCCTTTAGTCCTTGAAGAGTTACCTGTGATTGTATTCCTTTATATGTGTTATCTAGTTTCATATACTTGAGTATTACTTCGTATTACTATTGTAATCTCGTGGTTACCTTATGTACTTGTCCTACCGTGTTGGTTTTCTTTCTTTGATTGTGTATTGTTGAGTTGTTTATTTGTGTATTAGTCTTGTATTGTTAATTAACTTTATTGTTATTTGTTGCATGGCACGAAAGCATTTTCCGAACTCTCCGGATAACTGTTTCCCTCCCTCACTGAGCAATAGTGTTTTGTTCACCCCTCTTTTTAACATTTTTAGGTGAGATAAGTTTGGTTCCTCCTGAGCCTGGGAAGAAGGAGGCTCGTGCATCACCTAGTTTGACTGTGTTAGCTCGAGTTTGATGTTCCTATGTACTTTTGTGGATGTTATGTATTATTTTGTGGCCTGTGTGCCTTGTGTATATTTTGGTTGTAAAGAATGTAATTAAGTGAAGGTTTACCTAGAAATAGTGGTATGTAATGTTTTAGTTAATGTTTTAATTGTGAAATCTAGTTTAGAGTACTTATAGCCTATTTTGCTAAGGAAATAAACATGGAACTGCCTAATGAACTAGAAATAGACTAAAATATGTATATAAATGATAAATCTTGTGTGATGATTCTTCTGCGTACAGGTTGGTTTGACGAGAAACTCTGTCCGCTTTTCATCGTTTCGTGCCTTGGGGTTTTGGGATCGGGGACCTGATTCCGTGAGGGGTCAGGGCGTTACACGTTTGCATATTATAAAAAATAAATTTTCAAGCATATACAACAATCTCATAACTTGATATTGCATGTAATATACAAAAATAAGCTAGAACAAAAGAGAACTACATACTTCTTGTAGACCTTTTGTTGAAGTGTGGTTGGATTCACTCTTGGCAAGACACCCTCTTTGACAAGTGTAGAAGTCCAAGTTAGTCCATACTAAACAAGTGATGAATCTACTCTTTTCTTCTTTGAATTATAGTCCTAGCAAATTTCTTTAATAAAAGACATGAACTTGTGTCTTTCTTTGTGTAGAAAGGGCTAAGAAATACTCACAACCCTTTGTAGTATTTATCCAGTAACTCACTCAGTCAAGACTTACTAGCTCTCTTCCACACATACAACAAGTGTTGTAGTATTTTCTTACTTAATGTCATCTTATATCTATCACATAGATATAGTGATATATACATATATATCAACAACTTTTATATACAATATACATAAGTGTCAATTGATATACATTTGTGTATATATATAAATGCTAGTGGAATATGACTTTGTTCTCTATGTCTTGTCAACCTTGCAAAAGAAAGGACTAGTGGAACTTTTTATAATTCCATAGGGACAAGCTTTATCATCCTTTTGCAAAAGAAAGAAGAAATGGATTTTTCTACAATTCCATTGGGTCGTTTCTAGTCACCTTTTGCATAAAGAAAGAGTAAGTGAAATTTTTCATAACTCCAATCTTCCTTTTAATATGACTTTCAAGATTAACTCTTTAACCTTGTGTGCAAATATATATATATATAGTTATGAAAGTTAATGGGGCTACTATATCATTATGCATTATGTATATAGATATATATATATATATATATATATATATATATATATATATATATATATATATATATATATATATATATATATATATATATATATGACCTAATCACCTTTAGATTAAATAATGGAAATCACATTTTCACTTTTTGCAGCTTAGTCCATATACATAATGCATAATGATATAGTAGCCCCATTAACTTTTAATGATACAAATACTATAGTTATTTCTTTATCAATTTGTGAGATGAAGATACAAGTTCAATTAAAACTAAATCATTATACTCTATTATGTGTGACCTTTTAGGTTCACTGCCAAATAGCATCAAGGAAATATCAAAGGTCTTTAGTGACATTTAGAAATATATCAAGACAATTTATAAGGCAATAAAGTCATCAATTGAGTGAACCTATTTAGTTGATGATTATTGTGCAATTCAGTCCTTCCATTAAATGTCCCGATCGAATAAGAACCATGTATCAATTAAGTTCATTAACTAGATTTAATGCATAGATCAAATTTGGTGTAATGAGAGATGACACATGGAAAATATATTTCATATCATTTATGCCTTGGCCAAGGATTTCTTCATTCAATAACCAATATCATATTGCATAGACATTGCCTCACCCTAGAGGTAATAGATCTTATCTTGACAATCATTTGTCACTCATTGTATTAATCGAATAAAACTGCAAGTGAACGTGTCTTGCCTGCAAATAGGACAAGCTTTGTTTAGAAGTTGATCTCAAACACCAATACATATGCCAACCGTGTTACGACAAGTCAAAGGATCACTTGTACCACCGCAACGAATAACAAATCATTAATCTCATGCCATGTGATTTGTTATTCACATCACGTTCAGTAATTATTCAACTAATAATCACTCATATGTTTGCTTGTTGCATCTCATGCTTTTTACGTATGTGACTCACCATACTTTATCACTAATATTTCATATTAATCAAAGGTAACAAACTAATTTGATAGTCCGTACTAGATTAATTAAAGTCCCATTCATTTATTCTAAGGACTACGAACAGTTTAAGTATTATCTTACTAAAGAAATATATCTACATATTCCTAACTCTTAAGAATACATTCCTTTAATGAAAAAATAATACTAGGGACTCATTCCTATGTTAACAAGGAGAATATAAACGATAAAATAAATCCATTAAAGGAATAAGTATACATAAAAAATACGCTTAAAATAAGTCATCCAACTATAGAATTAGGCATATCTCTGACAATCTCTCATTTGCACTAATTCTATATCACAAAGTACTAACGTATCATACACTAGTATCTTATACCCATCTTCTCAAGATGATGACTTAGCTGTGACTAAATCAAAGCTTTGGTAAGTGGGTTAGCTACATTATGTAATAAAGCCACTTTCTGCAAAATAATAATTTTATGAGATACAATTTCTCGAATAATATAAAAATGACTTTTTATGTGTTTAGATCTTTAGTGAGACCTAGTTCCATTAACTTGTGCAATGGCTCCATTGTAGTCACAATACAAAAGGATCAGCAACTCAATAGAATAAACAACACAATTAGTTCTTTTACGAACTTCTTGATCCAAACTACTTCGTTAGCAGCATCGTATGCCACAAAAAACTACCTTTGTAGCATTACATGCTACAATATGTTTGACTTCAATGGTAGAATCTACAGTCACAAATTGTTCGAAACACTTCGAACTCACTGCTCTAACATTATAAATAAGCCTGAACCTAGATGTAGACTTTATATCATCTATTTCAGATTGAAAATCTAAATTGGTAAATCTATCAACATGAAGTTTACCACATCCTAAAACCAAAACCATATCCTTAGTTATTCTCAAGCACTTTTAGGATATGTTTTACGGCAATCAAGTTCCTCACCTGGATTAGACTGATATCTGCTCATAACATTTACAGCTTGCGTAATATCAGGCCTTGTATATAAGATAGCTTGCATGAGATTACCTATTGCCGAAGCATAAGGTACCTTGCTTTGCATTCTCTATCTTCAAAATTTTTGGGAGATAACCTTTTTAGAGAGATGAATGTTATGCCTTATAAGCAATAAACCTTTTTTTAGAATTTTCCATTTTGAACATTTTTTTTGGCTCCATGTTGAACTTCTTCAAGACATTTTGTATGTATAAACTTTGAGATAGGTGAATTAATCTATTCACTTCATCTCTATAGATGTAAATTCCCAATACATAAGTGGCATTTCCCAAATCATTCTTGAAGAATATTTTGTTGAATCAAAGTTTAGTCGACATGATCATTTATTCACCATTACTCGTGATAATCAAAGATTAGTCGACATCGAGGGCATTTCTTACAAAATTGTTGGGCATCTCTAGATAGAGTGGGCCAAAAGAATTCACATTGAAGGACTTTAACAACAGTCCTCTTACCTCTAAAATGGCCACCACAAGCTTCAGAATGGCAAAACTGTAATATGCTATCAAACTTATCCTCAGGTACATATCTCGTTATTACTTAATCGATACTGATCTTAAAAAGATAAGAATTTTCCCTGATGAAGTATTTTACCTAGGCCATAAAACACTCTTTCTCTTTATTTCCCTAATGAGGAGGTAACTCTCGGGCCGCCAGGTGATTAACAAAGTGGGCATACCAAAAGGTCTGGTGTGAGACAAAAAAGAGTTGCTCATTAGGAAATGTATCATTAAAAGGAAAAGAGTCAATGGGGGAATCACAAACAAGATGTGATAAGTGGTCTGGAATAGAATTCTTACTCCCCTTTTTGTCTTGGATGTCTAAGTCAAATTCTTGAAGTACTAGTAACCAATGGATCAAATGGGGCTTAGAATCCTATTTGGTAAGTAAGTAACTCAAGGCAACAGGATCTGTATATACTATCACTTTTGACCCTAGGATGTATGGCCTGAACTTGTCAAGTGAGAAGACTACAACTAGTAATTCCTTCTCTGTGGTTGTATAATTCCTTTGAGCTTCATCTAAGGTCTTGATGGTGTAGTAGATCATATGAGGCAACCTATCCTTACATTGTCCCAAAACAGCTTCTACTACATAATCTAAAACATCACACATATTCTCAAAGGAGTGGTTGTAATCAGGAGGCCGGATAATAGGTAAGAGGAAAGTAAGGACTTCAGCTTCTTAAAAGCCTTAGCACACTTGTCATCAAAATGAAATGGAGTATCATGGGCTAAGAGACTTGAGAGACGTCGAGCAATATGGCTAAAGTCCTTGATGAAATACCGGTAGAAACCGACATGACCAAGGAATGATCTAATGTCATGCACTGTTTTAGGTGCGGGGAGCTTCTCTATTAATTCAACCTTAGCTAGGTCTACATGGATACCATCTCGAGATACCACATGACTAAGAACTATCATTCACCTAACCATGGAGTGACTTTTCTCCAAACTAACACCAAATTCATCTTAACACAACGCTCTAGGACTAGGGAAAAAATGTATGAGGTACTCATCAAATATAGCTCCAAAAACTAAGAAGTCATCCATAAAGACCTCTAGAAACGTCTCAACTATGTCAGAAAAAATGGCCATCATATACCTTTGAAAGGTCGCAGGAATATTACATAAACCGAAGGGCATGCAACATAAACAAATGTCATATGGGGATAAGTAAAAGTTAGTCTTTCCTTGGTCTTCAGGGAAGACGGGGATCTAATTATACACAGAATACCCACCTAAAAAGCAATAGTAGCCCTGTCCGGCTACTCTATCCAATATCTAATTAAGAAGGGTAAGGGGAAGTGGTTTTTCCTAGTCTTGGCATTGAGCTTTCTATAATCAATACAGACACGCCAACCAATGGTGGTGCATGAAGGAATGAGCTAACCTTTATCATTAAGGACTACTGTTATCCCATACTTCTTAGGAACAACCTGAATTGGACTAACCCATGAGCTATCTGAGATCAGGTAGATAATACCTGCGTCAAGAAGCTTAATGATTTCTTTGCGGACAACCTCACTCATTTGTGGGTTCAGTCTCATCTGCATTTCTCGAGAAGGAGTGGCACCTTCCTTATGATGAATTCGATGCATGTAGACAGCGGATCTATTCCTCACAAATCATCTATGGTCTATTCTATGGTTGTTTTGTGTCTGCACAAAACTTCCATTGACTTTTCCTCATAATCAAAAGTCCAGTTTAAGGCAATTATCACTGTCAAAGATTCATCAGGTCTGAGATAGGAATATTTTAGATTTTTAGGCAATTGTTTGAGCTCCAAAGAAGGGGAAGACACAATTTTGTGACAATCAAGATCTTTAGAGAAAGGAGTCCTGACCTGATCGGTCTCACCCGGATCGGTCATGAGAGAAATGGAAGCGACAGTTTCAGGTGAAAAGTTGCAATGAAATAAGAGCCTCTCTAGCTCTATAATTTTCTCCTCAAGAGTCAAGAGTGTGCGAGCATGTTCCTCTACACAAGGATCAAGGATATCTACATGAAAACATTCTTCCATGTCATCCCTATTCATCCTATTGGCTACATCAGTTACCCTAAACTTAGTGCGCATATTCCCAAAGGTCAGTTTTATCACACCCATCCTGCAATAGATAACAACGTCACTTGTTGCTAAGAATGGACTGACTAATAGGACAGGAGTGGTATTTTTAATGTCAGGGATGGAATCCATATCTAACACAATAAAGTCGACTGGGAATAAAAATTCCCTAACCCTAACAAGTAAATCCTCTACTATACCTCTGGGTCTTCTTTCAGATATATTAGCTAATTGGAGGGTTACATTAGTCAGAGTCAAATCTCCTAAACCCAATCTCTGATAGACTGTATGTGGAATAAGGTTAACACTAGATCCCAAGTCGAGAAAAGCATTTTCTACTCATTGATCCTTAATGATGCACGAAATGGTAAAAGCTCCTGGATCACTAAACTTTAAGGGCAATCCTCGAGTGCAGATATTGCTAATAGTTTTAGTAAGCCTAACCCATTTAGGTATGCGAGTGGTCCATCTCTTCTTGACATACAATTTTTTTAGAAACTTGGCATAAGCCGGAATTGGTTGGATCACTTCTACTAAAGGCAAATTGATCTGAATGTCTTTTAGGTGCTTTAAAACCTTAAGATTTTTTGGGTCCTTACTTGACTTTGGTCGAGACATAGCTCCAGGGTATAGTGCTTGGGATGGTGTTCCACCACTGGCTCTATCATTCTTTGTTCATTCATAGGGAAGTCATTGACACTATCTTCCTAATCTTCAATTTTAGTTTCTTCCTTTATTTCGTCGAGAGCATTTTGATTCATTTCTCCTACATGGTTATCTATTTTCTTTCTGCTCCTAAGGGTTGCGACAACCTTAGCTTGCTGTTGGGTGTCTTAGTTTGGATATTATAGCATTGTCCATGTGGATCCTCCATGGCTGGGATGGGAGCTTACCTTCATCCATGATCTTCAGTTGTTAGGCCAGCTGCTCGATTTGGTTCTCAAGTTTGGCGATCGACTGTTGCTGGACTTAAACCACTTGTAAACATTTATCGAACTTGTCATCAAATGATGATTGAGCAGGAAGAAGAACAGGGAGATTGTTTCGTTGCATTTTGAACGGATTTTCTTTTGGCACTTGATAGAAACCAGGAGTATTAGAGTTTTGTGGTCTTTAGAATTGTTGATGAAAAAACTGAGTCTCGTAGTTTCTTTATCACCAAGAAAATGCAGGAATCTCTCGCCATCCAGGGTTATACGTGTTAGAATAAGTATTATAATTCCGCATATGTCCTTGGGTGGCAAAGACTTGTTCTTGCATGAACTCGGGGAATTGTGAGCCGATTGGGCAAGTCAGAGTAGAATGGTCTATTGCGGAGCATATGGTGCACATCACTAGGTTTTGAGGAGCTGATAAGGAAGTAGACCCTAAAGTGATAAATTTTTCAACTTGCTATGCAAGGGCATCTACTTTGTCAGTTAGGTTAGAGTTTGAGGTTACTTTAAACAATGCTCTCTTTTGGGAATTGTGACTGCCACTTCTCTCTCGGTCTGTTGCAGTATTCTAGAGGGAGTCTTCGACTATGTTCTCAATTCTACCCCAAGTGTCATCAGTTGTGAGAATGTAAAAGCTGCTGTTACTCATCGCATTGACCATCATCTTCTGTTGTGGGGTAAGTCCTTTAAAGAAGTAATGGAAGAGTTCGGGGCATTTAAATCCATGATGGGGGCACTGATTTTGTAGATAATTGAACCTCTTCCACGCTTCATGGAATGGTTTCAAATCAAACTAAGCGAACGTCATGATATCTGTTCGTAGGGTGGTGGTTTTGGCTATTAGGAAGAATTGATGCAAGAATCTCCTAATAAGTTCTTCCTAAGATGTGATAGTTCCAGCGTCAAGATAATGTAGCCATTGTTTGGCTTTATCTTTCGACGAGAATGGGAAGAGTCGCAGCTGAATGTTTTCTCGACTCATATTAGGAATATGAAGCGTGGAACATGCTTCAAGGAAATTGACAATGTGAGCGTGAGGATTTTCGTTGTTCTTCCCATAGAAAGAAGGAAGTATCAATATTGTTCTTGTTTTGAGTTCAAAATTTACATTACCAAAAGTCGGTAGAGCTATGGCGAACTCAGGATTGTAGTCACCCGAAGAAGGTATTGATGAAGAGTCATCGATGCAAGCCGTAAGTTAACAGGTGGATTTACAGGTTGAGCCATAGGAAGATTTGGAAGGTTTTGGAGATTTTCATCTTGGTTTGTCGTTGGGAATTGTAATCGTATATGAGGAATTCTCTGAGGTTTAGGATTAAATAGGGCTAGTTTTGGATTCAAGGAACGATGCCCAACCATACAAAATTGCTGTAGTTTAAATGTTGAAAAAAATCACACAAGAATTGTGCTTTACAAATATTTTCACAAAAATATCATAGCATTATTCAAACAAATAAAACAGGAAGTATTTTTTTCTTCTTTTTCAAAATTTCAAAATAAAGACAATAATTAAAACACATAAACAAATTCAAAACACTTTATCAAAAACTATACGTGTCTCCTCGGCAACGGCACCAAAAACTTGATCGCTACTCGGTCGGTATATAAAATGTGTGAGAAATTAACCAAGTTTTAAACACGCAAGTGCACGGAACAGTGTAGTATAATTTGCTTGAGTGTCGGGTTGAATCCTCGAGGAGGCTCTTGTAACACCCCGATCCCTCACAAGACCGGAGCCCCGATCCAAATCCCAAGTTCACGAAAAACGGGAGAAAATGGACAAAGTTTCTTATGTTCCTAGGCCTATCCCTATTCCTGCACTCAGAAGAAATAGCCACAATAACAATATATAATATTGACAACATGACGTTTCGAGTACCTAAGGCCATCCGAGCCATTCTTCTAACAAAATAAAACATATAAGCATGCATTTCACTAGTTATTGAAATTCTAATATCAAGATTTCGATTATCATACCACTCTAATCTTTTCTATCTAACTTTCTTATATTTTAGGTCTTCCAGCCATCTTTACTTAATCCATACAATCATGCAACCTACTAGTCACTAAAGTAAAGCAATAAAAGTTATTACAGGCCAGTAACACTTCGAGACTTTAACACAATCCTCCACGACACAATACAAATACATACAAGACCTCCACAGTCACAAAATAGATTACAAGCCAAGCTTTACAGTTATTTTACGTAAATTCACATTTAATACAACTAACTAAAGTTAACACCACTCAAGATGTCTCCCGAGCCTTCTTTTTCTCAAACTCCGAAGGAACTGAACCTGAAATGGTTAGAAAGAGGGAGTGAGCAACATAGTTGCTCAGTGAGGGAGGGAAAACAGATATCCGGGGAGTTTTGAAAACCTTTCATGCAATGCCACAACCAACAATTAAGTAGATTAACAATACAAACTAGCATATTAAACAAATAAACAAGCTAAACAATACACTTCAAGGTATGTTAAACAATCACGAGAATACAATCAAAGGTAACTCTCCAAAGAACAAGGGCCCAATCGAGAGTTACTCAAAATGATACAATGTTGACCACAAACACGAACCACGATCCACGAACCACGAACCATGAGTGACAAACTCAAATGTACAATAATAATTTCGATATCGATAAGCCGACATAACCCCAATCACTCAAGTAGGTGGTAGCCAAGGTATACTAGCAAGCCCGATGCCACTTGGCTTCCCCGATACTACCATGCATAAATGGTTTCACAATCATGATATCGATAACAATTACAATCACCCTATTCGATAAGTATATAAAGCGATAAACACACAATGAGGACAACAGAAGAGGTTGTCATCGCACATAGGCAATTATAATCAATATAACTTTACACATATTCTAACCCAATAAAATAACTTAAACACACATATTAACCACACAATATTCATTATAATACAAAGCAATAAATCAATTAAAATTCCAAGTAAAATGAATCTTTCACTCTAGAATCTGTTCTCAAACACCTTGGATTAGCTCAATGAATCAAATCCTAGCATGTAGTAGAACACATACTTATCACAAGTAATCTAATAATTGTCATTAATAGCCAATGCAATAAAGTTCACATTATATAAAAATTTAGTAATATAACAAGATAAAAGCATAATCTAAACAAGTAATCATGCAAGCCAATTCATGAAACTTCACCAAACAACTACACATGCTATACCAATGCATTTAAACACTTAGTGTCACACCCTAACTCGATCCCACCTATGATCAGTCAGGACGCACTTGAATTTCGTCAATATAACGTCTGTAACATGGACAACAAGACTCTAAACCAATCCTTTATAACATCACACAACTAACTACAACTTCAACCACAACTCCAACAATCATTCATCAACATACAACACATCCAAATCCATTCATTATACAACCATACAACATCCTAACCACAAGTCATATGCCTCCATTTCAACAACATATCACAAGCTATAATATACATATGCATAATAGATATAAAACTAGTCTAACAACCTAGTCAGTTCTAAAAGTAAGACAACTAAACTAACATTATACTTTTCACTATCTTTATAACATCTTATACAATACAAACTTCAAAGTAAATACAATGCAACTTGTTCTATAATACAAGACAACAAAAAGTGCACACCAGCAAAGACATCATGGATAAGACTCTTGCACATTGGACTCATCCACAAAGGGCTCATTCTCAGCCTCCTGAGGAACGTACCCTAAGTCTGGCTCGGTAACACCTAAAAGTCAGCAAAGAGGGTGAGCTTATACAATACAAAGCTCAGCGAGGGTTCAGTAGGATATTTTGGAAACAATTTACTTTACCACTTGGGAAAATCACCCTATGAACAATAACATACAATAAACTTCATCAACAACATTATTTCAATTAAAGCAACATAAGTAACCATTCAATTGAGAAAGGATACACTAGTTGATGTAGCTCCATACGCCATCACGATCTCAATTAACCTTTTTCGCCTATTGATACATTCCGGAAGCACCCCATTCTAGACCCACACTGACTACAAAAAAATAGGTGTTTTGTGACGGCACTTTTACGTCACAATTTCGTCACAAATAAGCATTTGTTATGAAATTATGACGAAATCCAAGTAGTTGCATAACACTGCGTGGCAAAATCATCAATCATCGCATTTTTGTCACAAAGTGATGAATTTGCAACGATATATCAAGCTAGAACATTTTGTCACAAATTCGTCACAAATAAATATTTCATGGTTAAATAGTCACAAATTGTTTTGTCGTATAATTGTGGCAAAATTTTGCCACATTCTTGTGGCCTCGTTTCGTCAATGTTTCGTGGCTGAATATTGTCATAGGTGCGTGGCTACATGTTTCATCACATTTTCGTCACAACATGTTCATCGCAAAATCATGGCAAAATATTGTCACAAATTGGTGGCTACATGTTTCGTCACACATTCGTCACATCGTGTTTTCATCACAAAACCATAGCAGAATTTTGTCACAAATTCGCGACAATATTTGAAATCCACTTTTCTCATGTTGTTTATGTCATCATCTTGTTTGTCCTGCTAAATTATGAAAGAACATCCATAATAGAATCTCAGTAGTTAAACACCTACACATCTATTCAAAAGAACACAATTCTATACCAAACCAAACAAGTATTACATAATAGCCATCATTCAACAATCTACACCAAAATAGCCAACAAATTAACTAAATATACATAATAGCGATCTCTTCAAACACGCATTCAAAAAGGTTTAACAAATGTATATATATATATATATATATATATATATATATATATATCATTAACATCATTTAGTTTGTTTTTCTGCTATGATAAGCGACCAAAGAGAATTATAGGCAAAAAGTTAACATCCTCCTCCATTGTGGCACGACATCCTTGCATAGAATACAATCCATAACTAGCTTACTATTCTCACCATCATCAGGCAATCCATCTCTTATATCTGCAAACAAAAAAATAAACAAACCTAAAGCCTTTACTTAACAAAAACAACTAAGTACATAAAAATGAGAACGAAAGCGGACAAAATAACTACGTATCATGGTATATCTAAGGAAAAAATACGCAAGTCTATATTCTATCTTATTAACCTTTGTGATGACTAGAATAAAAACAATTAATAGTATACATGACATATATTCATAATTACTTGAATCGACTTACTTGTTAAGGTTCAGAATAGAAGATAAAGTCATATCATGACATATATTCATAATTCCTTGCCAATCACGTTTCCCGTACTTACCCAAACCAAGAAGAAATAAACTATAGAACAAAACTAAGAAATAAAATGTTAAAGTAGGTAGCCTAACGCATGGAGATTCAAGTAAATTAAAAAGACAGCCTAGCATATGAAGCCCCAACTTACCAATAATATGACTTGATACATCTATAACTTTCTTTTTCTTCTTCGACTAATTACAACTAAAAGTCATAGGCAAACTTTAAAGCTTCCAAAGTCAATAATTTTTCACTTACTCAATTACTTTCAAGACCACAATAGAGATCGAACTTATAAAATAGTTTTAAAAAGTTCAGATTTTAGTCTTAAAAAGTTGAGTTTACTTTTCAGATTGTTTGCCAAAGCACAAAATTTACCTTACTTCATGTCTTTTGACTTATAAATATCGGTAGAAAAAATCTTTAATTTGGATTTCTAAGTCTACATCAACTAGATTTCCTAGATTATCAAAATAAAAGATTTAGTGTTCAAGGTTTGCCTTCCTATTTGGTTTTGATAATCTTCTTATATAATCGAAATCCATTCTATTGTAAAATCTAAATACTAAAATCTACATTCTTGATAAAGTTAATTTAATTTCCTTATAATAGGTACTATATGGTCAAATTTCCTTAATTCTAGGACATTTGAATTTCCCTTTGACTAACATAATCCAAATTAAGATTGTAATCTCAAATTTCTTACTATCTTATGAAACTGTAATCAGCATTTGGTGTCACATTACAATGTTTAAAATTTCAAACCAAGAGCATGTCTACTTATTGAACTAAACATATAATACATTTCTTTTTCAAAGCTAGTTCATGAAAAAAAAGGACTTCTAAATATTCTCTTTCTAATCGTTTTCATTCTTATTTTTATAGCTATTCTAAAGGGAAAATGATTGGTCGTCAGACCTCTTTCCCCTCAATGACTGCCTAATAATTGACATAAAAGAATGGAATTTATAGCAAGTCATTGAAAAAGTAACATTTTTATCTGTTTTTATCTTTTTTGATAGAATGTGCATTACTTTTTTTCTTTGATTTAAAGGAGGCCAAAGCCAATTAATATATATACACATGTATTTCAGCTAAAGGATTTGAGTGGCCTGCGAACATGTATATATATACAAATAAATAATAATGCTACATTTTTCCATTCATAACTACCAAAGTCATCTACATAGCATGAAGATTCTAGAGGTGAATACATCATCAATTAGTTTTGAAATATATAAAACTTAAATACCACAAACATAACATAAATTCACCTTTTTGTTCCGCTTTCTTTGACCTAAAACTCTTTACAAAATACCAATATTCTTGGCCAAAATCTGAAAGTAAGAACCAAAAGATCTTACTAATTAAAATAATATAACTTTATTTCCACTGCATATGGGAACTCACCAAAATGTTAATATTAAAGAGAAAAAGCTAAAGGCTGGAAGCAAGATTCTGGTTAATTTACCTTGTTGCCCCACTCTTAAGAAAATTGCAAGCTTTTGCCATCGAAATTCTCTCATTCTGCTTAATACAACCTGCATACAATATTATAGAAAAATTTTTTTATTTAAAACATATATGTAGAGCTAATGAAACATTTATTAACAGGTAATTAATAAGCAGTAAACCAAGAGAAGCATCAGGATAAGAAGTACTTGTGGAGTTGCAGTAAACCAAGAAGCTTCTCATTGGATAGTGAAGTAGAAGATTTCTATATATAGTGTCAAGAAGTACTTGTGGAGTTAGAAGTACTTGTGGAGTTGCAGTAAACCAAGAGAAGCATAAGGATAAGATGGAATAGGTTCTCTCCTTAGCCAGAAGGATAGAAAGTCCATCTGAGTGCATGAGAAGTCAGCGTTACAACACACGATTGAGCTAGAGGCAAACCACATATGTAATTCATAGTTATGAAAATGAAACTTTTAAAGCATTACACAATGAAAAGCAAATTCAGTGAGAATATAAGTAATGGAAAGTCGAAACTCTCATTAAATTAAAAAGTGCAGTTCTACAAGGAAAAGCAAAACATAAGGTCCAAGAAAATTATTACAAAAAGTAATAAGATAATAAATATAACATTAAAACTCAGTATGCTTAATGATCACACCCAATAATTTAGAGTGGAAGATATTCTCAATTAAAAGAGAAATATGTAACTACAATCTAACCCAGCCCAGTGGAACACTACTATGAAACTTAGATTCCAGAACCAAATGACTGCACCATCTCATGTCAACTACTACTTTATACAACTGACATGGAAGCAATAAATTTAGCTATTGTTTCTAGAAAGAGTCTTACTTCAACATATAAGCTTCAAATTTTCAATTGAAATCACCAAAAAATCCAACCAATATTCCCAAAGGCAAAACAACATCAATACATGGCAACTGTTTACATGGTCAATTGAGTCTCAAAAGCTTAGCCTTATGAACATCATTTCACTTTAAGACTGGATCTCTTATACCCATTGTTATCTGGCAAAATTGCTAATAGAAGCTCTAATTTTTTCCTTTTAGCTCCACCGAAGCTAGTTTTTCACTGATTTTGATTGTTGTAACCACAAAAAAGTTATTAACTCAATCATTCAACTAAACCATCCAATCTTCTGACTAGAGTTCTATAACACAACTAATTCATCATTATTGCTAAATCTTTAGAAAACAATATAGAACAAACAAATGAGAACTAAAAACTTGATATCATTCTTCTACTTTAAATATTACAATCTTTATCCATGGAAACTATGTTAAGTGTATAAAAACTTGATATCATGAACCTTAACAATTGTAGTTTCTTAGATAATACCTAAGCTTTATAAGTGAAGTCAAATTCTTCACCCTGCAAATATATTACAAGTTAGAAAAAAGTGTTCAAAGGTTCAAGAGATATGGAATATAAGTAGAAGAGTAACACAAGAAGCTTTTGGCTCGCTACTTACCTTACAGTACTGAAGATTGTTGCCTAATTATATCCTTGAAATGCTCACAATCATATACACTTCTGTAATTTAAACTACAAACTCTCATTATATTTTGTAATCAATACAGTCCTATCAAAATCTATAAAATCATCATGATGATATAACAAATAAATCATGAGATTCAGAAAAATATCTAATCTATGAATATAAATTGCAAAAGAAACAAAATAACAAATCAATCATATATCAATTACATCTAGCAAATTATAATCCAAAAGAAACATTAATTCTTGTGTCAGCATAGCATTAATTCTACATTTAGTTTCAAGCCTTTTCATAAAGCCACTATCAAATTATACGTACATTGTATTCTACTTGCAGCCTCAAAAGACACAAAGTTGGATTCGAACATACACGCTCTATTATCACTGAATGTCTTACCAACGGCTAGTGAAGTCCTTCCAATATATTTCATATTAAATTTATAAGAGGGCTACAAATCAATAATAGTCCTCCACAACTCTAAACATAAGCATCTCAAAACATCTTAATACATTAAACATTGAGAAAAGTAACTAGAATATGAAACTGCTGACTTTCTCTTTGTTAGTCAAAGAAACTGTTAAGTTAAATTCTCAAGTTTTCACTTTCAGCAAAACCTTTTAGTGAAACGTAGCACCAGAAAATTACATTCTTCTTCAACATCCATTGATGCATAAATCATCATAGCAAATAGTTTAATTTTCCTACATTACCTTCCCTGGAAACCACGCATAGAAAGAGCTTCATGCATCATGCTAATTATGATACAAACATAAGTGTACCTCTATAGCTAATATACAAAAACCAAAACTCAGTACAAGATTCATTTTAGCATTTTACAAATCCAATTTTCTCATACATCAGGGGAGTCCAGCGCACAAAGCTCTCCAATATATCATGAACTAGGAGAATAGAAATAGCAATAAAAAATACAAAGACCATTAAGCTGAAACACCCATGAGCTAAATTTAACTATTAAACTTCAAATTTCTGCTTCTATAAAATATGCACAAAATCAAACATATATCTACAACAACAAGAACATCTTAATCAAACAAAGCAAGCTATAATTATCACATAAACAACATAAAAGACAAAAATTAAAGCTCCACGACTCATCCAAACTTCAATTCAAAGAAGATTTTTGTAAATCAAGTTGTGGTAGGTATGAGCAGACAAAGAATGATGATTAACAACAAATTAGTTAAGTAGAGTAAGATTAGAGAGCTCACTGTGAAGATTTGTAGAGAGAGAAAAAACGAGAGAGTCAAAACCCTGAAGAAAATGAGATGAAAAATCTGTGATTGAAAGAATAGTAGTTGTTGTTGAAGGGTCACCTAATTTTTCACTTCTCACTACATCCACCATCTTTTGTTGTTTACCTTTTTTTTGTATTCGTTGTGATTGAAAGACCCAGATGAGGAGGAAGGCGCTGCCATGGCTATTGTGGTGCCGCTATGGTGGTGCCACCGTCATAAGGGTGCAATGAGGGATGGGTGGGGGTGTAATGGCGCGAGGGCAAGGGGATGGATTTTTTTTTGGGAGAGGATGGAGAGAGGGGGAGGGTGTGGGTGCTGCTGTGACGAAAATGAGTGTGGGTACTGCTGTGACGAAAGGGGGTGGGGGTGGGGGTGTTGGTGGCGTTAGGGTAGGGGAGATGGGGCTGTTGTGGGATTTGGGGTAGTGAGGGTGACGACGGGTTTTGGGGGTAGGGGTGTTTGATTTTTTGATAAATATATATGTATATATACATCATATACATTAATAATCTTTTTTTTTTATTTTTTAAAATTATACATTAATAATGTCATAATAACTTCTAAATTAATTTATTTTATTTTAAATATAGAACTTTTGTCACATTTAAAAGCTAAAATTTGTTTTATATGTTTTTTGCTAATATATTTTACATTATTAATTCTTTTGTTCTAAATTTATAATCTATTTATTGTTATTACACATACATTTGTAAAAGCCAAAATTTGTTTTATATTATTAATTTTTTTATTCTAAATTAATTAATTTAGTTATTGTTATTTTAAATATAGAACATTAATTATTCATTACTAATATTATTAAAAAAAACTAGCACAAAACGTCATGATACAGCATTTCGTCATATTTTTGCCACAATGTAGGCGTCAAACTTATGACTACAAGAATCAAAATGATGTGAAATCCTTATCGTCACATTTTTTACACAAATATTGCGATAAACCTCTATTTATCTAGTTTCGTCACAAAATTGTAACAAATTTCCACAAAATTGCGACAACCCTCTAGAACTATTTCATGTCGTGGTAAAATTGTCGCATATTGTGAAGAATTACAGTCAATGTATGTTTCCCACACTAGAACTATTGTATGTCATGGCAAAATTGTCACTTTTTATGACGAATTTGCGTCGATTCTTGATAGACGTCACAGTCACAAGTTCCACATATTTTGAGCGCAAAAATATTTCGTAGCATTTTCGTTCCAATTTTGCGGCGAATTTAATTTCGTCACAAATTTTCGTCACAAAACAGTTGTTTTTTTTGTAGTGACTCCATGGCATCTCCACCCATGCGAGATAAGGGATAGCACATAATAGTCATGTGATTTTTAACCCGACAGCCCGACACTGCCCGAGAGGTGGCACACACTATCATGACTCACAACAATAACATTAAACATTTCATATTCTTAGAAGACAACATAATAGGTTGTCTTCCAGTACAACGACATTTATCAATCAATAAGCAACACCTTATTCAATGCAACATTAAATAAACAACTAAGACAACCCAGTTAGATGACAAAGTAGGCTACCCAACCTATCACACATTTCAACATGCATTCAATCCTGAGCCTACTAAACAACAAACCAAGAACCAACTGCGTAAACACTACAGAGCAATTAAAGGCAACACTTAAGCATTTCAAAGAAAGACTACACAAACTTCTAAACTTCATAACTTACAATCTATCAATCAAACAACCCCCGAACCTTTTCCTACCACTCAATCACATAAGCAACCACATTAACCCCCTCGGAAACCAACCAAAAGCCACCCAAAACAGGCCCAACAAGCGTAATTTTGACAATGCACCTAGGCTGAATTTTTTGACTTTTGCTATGACATTCAAATTAAAAATTTGGCATTACAACATTACTACACAATAATTAACAAGCCTATAGAAGCAACTACAACTCAATTTCAACTACTACAACTACAATTATTCAAATATAAGCCAAAATATCAATTTAAATACCTGAAAAATAAAAATACATGCTACTACTATTCAAAATGGGTAAAAATACATAAAGTTGGTCCTTGGCATCTACTTAGCAATAATCTAACATCAATTTAACAAAATAGCAACTACAAATGCATCAACCAAAATTCAACTCAAACTTTGAAATAATGAACTAATTTTTCCCTCACCTTTGATCCAAAGCTAGGTTAAAAATGTGTAGAGTAGATGCACAACAAGAAATTTCAAGCTTTGAATGACAAGATTTGGCCTTGAAATGCAAAATATATGAGAAATTTAGTTGAAAACCTAAGCTAAAATGAATTTCTTCTTCTCCTAAGGGTGGTCGGCCTAGTGTGTGAGAAATGAGTGGGTTTTGAAAATTTTTTCTGATTTATATGTGTATTTTGCATATATATAAGCATGGTCAACATTTTTGCAAAAAGTCAAAGTTGACAACATTTTAGTTTTTAGTTGGATTTAGACTATTTTGTTTACATTTATATAAACTAACATATATACTATATTTAGTAGAATATTTCTAGTTGACAACATTTAATATATGCATACATATACATACAACCAAGTTATAAAACTCAATTTTGCAAAAGAAGTTAAAAAGTTTTACTATTTATTTTGCAAATGTATTTTAAATGCACATTCAATATAAAATCACTTAATATCACATACAAATTCATATATATCATTTATATTAGCATTTAAACAGATAAAACACATATTTGCAAATTGGACAAATTCGAGGTCTCATATTCGCCCCTTCTTAAAACAATTGCGTTCTCGCGATTCTTCACTCAAGTGCTGCTGGCTCAAACATATGAAATGGAAGACCGAATACCAAATTTTGAATACCATTTGAGAATACCAAGCAAGAACACCGAACAAACTTATCGAATAAGAATCCCCGACTAAGAAGCCTGAATAAGGACGAAGAATAAGAACACCGACCAATTCCTCCGAATAAGAATCCCAATAAAATTACCAAAGAAGAACGCCAAATATGGATCCCCAAATAGAGCTCCAATCAAGAATACCAATTAGGAACTTCAAGCAAGATCATCAAGCGAGAATACCGAATAATAATTCCAAAATAAGAATTATGGATAACACCACATAAGAATTTCACATAAGAATACCGCATAGAAAATACCAAGAAAAATTCTAAAGAAGTATACTGAATAAGAATCTTCAGATAGAAATCCCGAGAAAGAATGTCAAATAAGATCACCATTTAAGAATCCCGATAGTCAATATGTAGTCGTAGAGTAGTTTAACCCTTAATTGGAGTTTCACATACTACTCAGTCACCATCTAATATCATGCATGTGCTAACTTCAATCATATAAGGCAAACTTCTTACTTGCATACTAGCACATTACACACAAGGAGATGGGATAAAAGAATGCGTAACACCAAAATCAATCAATACTTTAACAAGTTGATTGAGTATAAGAAAGTTACCTTCCACAACCACTGTTGCCTCAGGTAACTCCTCCAAGTCAACTGCATAGGCCGGAGCCTGAACTCGCTGCTACTGGGGTGCACTGCCTACAAGTCTACCTTGATAACCCTGGGTCGCTGACTGACCCTCAACCTTCTTATATCTGGGACAATCTCTCACCCTGTGTTGGTTGTTGCCGCAACCTAAACACGTCCCTACCTTCATCCGATAGTTGGCCTCCAAATGGCCCTTATGTTTACATTGAGTAAAATGTGGTGTAGGGGTACTAACACCACCTCCCAAAGAAGCAGAAGCTGAATAGGAAACCGTACTAGTCTGTTGAGTTCTCACAACATATGGCCTGTACTGACCCTGAGATTGTGCCGGCCTCTGCTGTGACTGTAACTGATAGGACCCCTACTGAAACTGGGGTCTGTAAGAACCCTACTACACTGGTGGCTTGTAAATACTCTGCTGTACTGGAGGCCTATAAACAACCTGCTGATCCTGAGGTTGAAATGGCCTTTTACTGGTCTGACTAGAACCAGCCTGCTCCCACTTCCTCTTCTCCAATCTGGAAGCTGCATTAAAGGCTATAGAAAACTCATCATACTCTGAGGCCATCGAATCCTGAAGCTCTGGCCTCAACCCCCGTATAAATCTTCGAGTCTTCCTTTCCTGGTCTTGCACAAACTCCGGTGCATACCTGGACAACCTAGTAAAATTGGCCTCATAATGAGCCACCGTAGAGTTACCGTGAACAAGGGACATGAACTCCTCTTCCCTACGCTCTCTGGTATAGAGTATTTAGCCCGGAGCTCCCGAAGAAAATTATCCCAAAGATATAGAGTATGCTGAGCCTCCCAAGCTAACCTCAATGTACGCCACCATTCCTCTGCCTCGTTATCAAGTAGATACACGGCAAAGGTAACCTTTCTATCTTTAATGTAATCAAGTGGATCAAATATCTTCTCAATCTTGTTCACCCAAGCCTCACCTTTCCGATCATCGGGCTCACGCTAAAACCTCGGTGGAAAGTACCCCAAGAATTCCTTTAACAAACTACTCCCACGGTAACCACCTTGTACATTGTGCACCTACGCTTGCACATTCTGAACCTGAGCAGCCGGCCCTGCCAATATATGTGTTTGCCCAGCAAGAACCTTGGTTAAACGATCCATTGCCACAACTATCCTAACCATTCTCTGATCCCGGCCCTGATCCTGATTCCCCTGATCATCATTACCTTCCTAAGGCCTATTACGGGTTCTCAGACGTCCAGCCATCTTACTATCAAAGAGTTAGCCACATGTTATAACACGTCGACAGGCTATAGACAGTTAATAGCACATAGGAAACAAGCTCACGTAAGGCACGTAGATCACATAAGTGTTAGCCACGTAAACAAGTTAATCACATAATCATATAATCACATAATCATATACTTCATTTTCTTCACTTAATACATACTTGCATGCTTAGACTATTACCCATATACCGGGGATGACCTGGCTGACAGCTAAATATGCACTCTAATACCACTTAATGTCACGTCTCAACTCGACCGCACCTACAATCAGTCAGGACGCAATTGAATTTTGGCAATATAACGTTTGTAACATGGACAACAGGACTTTAAACCAATCCTTTATAACATCACACAACCAACTACAACTTCAACCACAACTCCAACAATCATTAATCAACATACAACACATCCAAATCCATTCATTATACAACCATACAATATCCCAACCACATGTAATATGCCTCTATTTCAACTACATACCACAAGCTATAATATACATATGCATAATAGATATAAAACTAGTCTAGCAACCTAGTCATTTCCAAAAGTAAGACAACTAAACTAACATTATACTTTTCATTATCTTTATAACATCTTATACAGTACAAACTTCAAAGAAAATATAATATAACTTGTTCTATAATACAAGACAACAAAAAGTGCACTTCAGCAAAGACATTATGGATAAGACTCTTGCACATTGGACTCATCCACATATGGATCATTTTCAGCCTCTTTAGGAACGTACCCTATGTCTGGCTCGATAACACCTAAAAGTCCGCAAAGATGGTGAGCTTATACAATACAAAGCTCAACGAGGGTTCAGTAGGATATTTTGGAAACACTTTACTTTACCACTTGGAAAAATCACCCTATGAACAATAACATACAATAAAATTCATCAACAACATTAATTCAATTGAAGCAACACAAGTAACCATTCAATTGAGAAATGATACATTAGTTGATGTAGCTCCATACACCATCACGATCTCAATTAATATTTTTCGCCCATTGATATATTCCGGAAGTACCCTATTTTAGACCCACACTCCATAGCATCTCCGCCCATGCGAGATAGGGGATAGCACATGATAGTCATGTCGTTTTCAACCCGACAGCCCGACACTGCCAGAGAAGTGGCACACACTATCATGACTTACAACAATAACATTAAACATTTCATATTTTGAGAAGACAACAAAGTAGGTTGTATACAATATAACTTGTTCTATAATACAAGACAACAAAAAGTGCACTCCAGCAAAGACATCATGGATAAGACTCTTGCACATTGGACTCATCCACATATGGATCATTCTCAGCCTCCTGAGGAACGTACCCTAAGTTTGGCTCGGTAACACCTAAAAGTCAGGAAAAATGGTGAGTTTATACAATACAAAGCTCAGCGAGGATTTAGTAGGATATTTTGGAAACACTTTACTTTACCACTTGGGAAAATCACCCTATGAACAATAACATACAATAAACTTCATCAACAACGTTAATTCAATTGAAGCAACACAAGTAACCATTCAATTGAGAAAGGATACATTAGTTAATGTAGCTCCATACGCCATCACAATCTCAATTAACACTTTTCGCCCATTCATATATTCCGGAAGTACCTTATTCTAGACCCACACTCCATGGCATCTCCGCCCATGCAAGATAAGGGATAGCACATGATAGTCATGTCGTTTTCAACCCGATAGCCCGACACTGCCAGAGAAGTGGCACACACTATCATGACTTACAACAATAACATTAAACATTTCATATTTTGAGAAGACAACAAAGTAGGTTGTCTTCCAGTACAACAACATTCATCAATCAATAAGCAACACCTTATTCAACACAACATTAAATAAACAACTAAGACAACCCAGTTAGATGACAAAGTAGGTCACCCAACTTATCACACATTTCAACATGCATTCAATCCTGAGCCTACTCAACAACAAACCAAGAACCAACTACGTAAACACTACAAAGCAATTAAAGGCAACACTTAAGCATTTCAAAGAAAGACTATACAAACTTCTAAACTTCATAACTTACAATCTATCAATCAAACAACCTTTTCCTACCACTCAACCACATAAGCAACCACATTAACCTCCTCAGAAACCAACCAAAAGCTACACAAAACAAGCCCAACTAGCCTAATTTTGACAATGCACCTAGGCTGAATTTTTCAACTTTTCCTATGGCATTCAAATTGAAAATTTGGCATTACAACATTACTACACAATAATTAACAAGCATATAGAAGCAACTACAACTCTATTTCAACTATTACAAATACAATTATTCAAATATAAGGCAAAATATCAATTTTAATACCCGAAAAATAAAAATCATGCTACTACCGTTCAAAATGGCTAAAAATACATAAAGTTGATCCTTGGCATCTACTTAGCAATAATCTAACATCAATTTAACAAAATAGCAACTACAAATGCATCAACCAAAATTCAACTCAAACTTTGAAATAATGAACTAATTTTCCCCTCACCTTTGATCCAAAGCTAGGTTAGAAAGGTGTAGAATAAGTTCCCAACAAGCAATTTCAAGCTTTGAATGATAAGATTTGGCCTTGAAATACAAAATCTATGAGAAATTTAGTTGAAAACCTAAGCTAAAATGATTTTCTTCTTCTCCTAAGGGTGGTCGGCCTAGTGTGTGAGAAATGAGTGGGTTTTGAACTTATTTTTCTGATTTATGTGTGTATTTTGCATATATATAAGCATGGTCAACATTTTGCAAAAAGTCAAAGTTGACAACATTTTAGTTTTTAGTTGGTTTTAGACTATTTTGCTTACATTTATGTAAACTAACATATATACTATATTTAGTAGAATATTTCTAGTTGATAACATTTAATATATGCATACATATACATACAACCAAGCTATAAAACTCAATTTTGCAAAAGAAGTTAAAAAGTCTTATTATTTGTTTTGCAAATGTGTTTTAAATGCACATTCAATATATAATCACTTAATATCACATATAAATTCATATATATCATTTATAATAGCATTTTAACAGATGAAACACGTATTTGCAAATTGGGCAAACTTGGGGTCTCACACTTAGCCAATGAATTGAAGCCATTTACTAACGACCATTACAAGTTTTTATAAACGAACATCTTTAATCCTATTATTGGCTCATATTAAACACGTATTTGCAAATTGGGCAAACTAGACAAACTACAATCCAACGATTCTATCCCACAAAGGCTATTTTATGACCCCTTTATAAACCGAGAAAACCCATTTTAACTCACGACCACCACTTAACCCCAAATAACCCCTTAGTCCGTTACACTACAACTACCCAACCCGATCAATATATCAATGCCATAAATGCACCACGATCATTATTTAACATATTTTGGACCCTAGAACATGTCAAATTACACTCGGTTAACACTTTGTGTTTTAAGCCCCTTTAGTCAATTACAAGCACATAAAAAAAACCCAAACAAACCACAATCTAATCATTTTATTTCCCTAATGACACTTTATGACACCCCTATAAGCTATAAAAACACACCTTTAACTACAAGTGTCACAAAAGCCCCAATTGCCCCATAGTCATTTTGAACTACAGCTACCCAAACCACTCCTCAATTCAATGCCATAAAAGTATTTTAAGCACTTCCATACCAAATAAACAGTAACTATGATATTCAATTACACACGGTTGACAATTTTACACAAAGCCCCTTTCAATTTCAAGCTAATTTCACAAGTTTTCTCAAGTTTCAATCAAACCAATCACACATAATCACTAATCTATGTTCATTAGCACCTATAGAATCAATACATAACATAAACACAATCAAAGCATCAACTTTAGACAAAAACCCTTGAAAAAGTACTATTCATCATCGTGTTCAATTAGCCATTTGTAAAACTCTACCAAACAAGCTATTACACTACACAAATTAGGTCTCTAGGACATGTAGACAATACTTTGTAAAGGATTCAAGCGTAATTTGGCCATAAAACATCAAATCTAGAAAATCGAAGTTTAGATCATAAACTTGAAAACTCATGTAAATGCAAAAACCCTCACCAAAACTCCTTGGAGATAGTACGATTAGGATTAGAAGAACTTGATTGCACTTGAAGAAGGCTTGAACAAGCTCAAAATGGCAAGATTGATGATGATTTATTTATTCTTTTTCTTCCTTGAGTTTTCGACCAAAGGCCTTATTTTTCTCCTTGTTTTTGTGTTTTTGTTTTCTACTATTCCTATTTTTATAAGTTATATAATTTCTTTAGTCGTTAGTTACAAAATCTCAATTCGTGATTATCCAAATAAAGTTAGAGTTACACCAATTTCGGTACTTAATAAACACAGTCCTCGTGGGAACGATCCTTACTTACTATGTTAGTACTTGTTGCGATACGTGTACTTGCGTTAGAATTCACACAACAAGTTTTTGGCATCGTTGTCGGGGATTGTGCTAATTATTAATATCGATAGTAAATAGCTTTAATTTTAATTTGGATTTTATTTTATTTTGTTATTCGTTTTCTTATTTTTGTTACTTGTGTTTCAGGAACATAATTTTCTAGGTGTATGTGAAAGTTGGGAGGTAACAATTTGTTGCTTTTTGATCCTGAGATAGAACGAACTTGTCAGAAGAATAAAAAGGAGAAAAGAGCCACTACCTATCATCTGCCAGAAATCGTGGCTGAAATTGTAGTTGCCGAGCACGAAAATAATTAACCAGTTAATCAGGAAAATCCGCATAGAACACTGCGAGACTATGCTTTGCCACCCATTAGAATTCCACATGTGATTAGAAGGCCAGCGATTCAGGCGAATAATTTTGAGTTCAAAACAGTAACACAACAGTTTATTCAAAATATCATATTCCATGAACTGCCTTCTGAAGATCCTAATTAGCACATAGTGAATTTTCTTGAAGTTTTTGGAATTGTTAAGTACAATAAAGTCACTAATGAAGCTTTTTGCCTTCGCTTGTTTCTTTTCTCCTTGAGGAATCAAGCTAAGGAGTGGTTGAATTCGTTGCCTTCAGATTCAATCACCACATGGGAAGACTTGGTGAACAAGTTCCTATCAAGATTCTTTCCAACTGGAAAGACAGCGAAGCTGCGCATTGAAATCAACAACTTTGCTTAACATGAAGGGAAAACTCTTTGTGAAGCATGGGAAAGGTACAAGGGTTTGTTGAAAAAGTGCCCTAATCATGAAATGCCCAAGTGGATGTAAGTTCATAATTTTTACAATAGGCTGATAAACACAACAAGAACTTTGATTGATGCATCAGCAGGAGGAGCTCTGATGAACAAGACAGCGGATGAAGATTATGAGTTGCTTGAAAATATTGTCTTGAATAACCTGTAGTGGTCAAGCGAGAGAGTCACGCCAAAGAAGACAGCTGGAGTCCACGAGATTGATGCCATAACTGTTTTGGCAGCAAAAATTGATAATCTTGCTAAACAAATGCAGAATAATCAAGTAACTGCTAATGCTATTCAAGCGACAATAGTGTGAAACCCCACTTTTTTGCTTTAACTCGATTTACGTGTTTTATCTCGTTTTGCGTGTATTTGACCTATTTATGTGCTATATGACCTAGAATGTTATAATTTTGATGTCAATACTCCTAATACGTGCTAAATGTGCATTCATGAAATTTTCATCAAAAACGGGATCAGAAATTTTATCGTCGATTTTCAGTGAATAGTATTTTCGAAACACGTCCGCTAAAATTTTGAAACTAGTCTTTTTAACCCTTCTAGACCTAGACCACGGACTTTAATAGACCTGTGTTTGATTAAAACGGTTTAAAAATCGGCTTAAGAATTTATTAGGGTTTTTACACCGACTTTTGCAAAAATCGAGTTTTAAGCCGACTCCGGTGAAATTGTTTGATTGTAAAACTTCTTGTCACCTAAAAATAATTTACTTGAGCTATCTTGGGTGTTGAATAATTGTTTTGAACTTTGGTGATCAATAAAATGCATGTAAAGTCAAGAAAACACTAAAAATAATTAGTTTCCACTTTGACTTTCTTTTATTTATTTGACCTTTGCTTAATATATGATCAACACACATTAAAAACAAAGCAAAACACCACCAAAAACACACACAAAACCGTGGCTCCTTGGAGGAGAAAGATAAAGGCATTTTCAAAGCATTTTTCTCACAGATTTTGCGTTTCAAAGCCGAATTGAGTGATTCAAAGCTTGAAATTGATTGTTTGGCATCCATTCTACACATTTCTTGCATCAAAACACATCAAAGGTGAGAGAAAAATTCTAGATCTCAAAATGTCATTTTTGTGTTTTTGCGTATAAATGAAGATTGAACCGTTAGAATTGAAATCTGATGATAGATTATTGCTCCTTGCATGCTAGGGATCGTTATATACAAATACTACGAATTTCTGTCGGATGTAGCATAATTTTTATTTTCCGGGTATTTAATTTTGATTAAAATGTTCAAAGTTGAATTAAATGAGTTGTGTTGATCGAAATCGATTTCCGTCGATTTCTAAATACTTGATAATTACGTGTTAGCGCTGTTGTAATGCCGAATTTTCGATTACATTGTTCGTGTGAAAATCCAGAAAATCCAGCCAAGATATCTTAGGGTTTTAGGGTTATCGGGCATGATTTGGAGGTGTTATGGTGGATTTCCGAGAGGGCTAATGTAGTAGGTTGAATGGGTGAGTGATAGGAACTGATTTGGCAATGTTTGGATTAGTAGATTGTAAGTTATGAATTTTAGAAGTTTAGGTTGTCATTCTTTAATTTCTTGAACGATGCCTTTAGATGGTTGGGTAGTGTTCGAGTGATGAATGGTGAGTTGTTGATGAGTAATTTAGAGTTTAATTATGTATATTATGCATGTCCGGTTAGATGGCCTACTTTGTCATCTAACTTCGTTATTTGTTGTTTAATTAAATATTGATGTTATATTGATGTTATTGATTGATTTTTATTGAGTTCGGGAATCGGGCACTTTTGTTGCTGATCTCCCAATTGATTGATTGATGATTGATTGATGATGATTATGGAGTCTTGGTATGTGTGTGCCACCTCTCGGGCAGCGTCGGGCTGTCGGGTTGATAACGGCATGACTGCCATAGGCTACCCCCAGCTCGCATGACGGAGGTGTCATGGAGGGAAGGGCTAGTGAGGTACCTCGGGTGCGTGAGTAATGGGGAGTTATAAGAAGAATGGTTGAGATCGTGATGGCGTTTGGAGCTACACCAACTAGAGAGAGTATCCTTTATTGAATGGTCATATAGTTATGTGATGATAGTATTATTGATGTTATTGTGTGTTTACTGACTCAAAGGATTATTCCAAGGAGTTTAGTAGACCTTGCTCGAGATCTATCGGATCCTCACTGGGCTTATGTATATAAGCTCACTCTCTATTATTGCATGCATGCAGGTGTTACTGATTTTGACTATGGGTATGTGCCTCCTGAAGAAGGAAATGTGCCGTACGTGGATGAGTCATATGTTCCTGAGTCTTATCCATGATTATATGTTGTTTAATGTCATGTATATTAGCTTAATAGACTTTTATATGATTTGTGATTCTTATTGTAATAGATGTTGAGAGATGATGATCCAAACGATGTTAACTTAGTGGCTTTCTTTTGTTTATGATTAGGTTGCTAGATTGGCTAAATATATTTTTGTAATGTATATTAAGGTTTATGTATTATGTTGGAACGGAGGCGTATAACGAAGGATGTTTATGGTATAACATGGTTATGATGTATGTTGTTATTTTATTGAGTTGTTTGTTGTATGGTTTATGGAGTTGATGTATGATGTTCTGTTGAGGTTGGTTTAGAGCCTCGGAGTTCTATTTACTGTCGTTATACTGCCGAAACTCCGTTGCGTCCTGACTGATCGTAGGAGGGGTCGAGTTGGGGCGTGACAGTTTAAGTGGTATCAGAGCGCATGTTAGCTGTCAGCCGGGGTATCCTCGGAATGTGGGTAGTGGTCTAAGCATGCAAGTATGTATTAAGTGAAAGAAAAGTGAAACATATGTTAATGTGTTTATGTGATTAATTTACTTATGTGTCTAACTTTCTATGTGACAAATATGCCTTGTGTGTTAAGTGAACTAATGTGGTCAATATGTTTTATGTGATAACGTGTTATACGTACTCATTGTGTTGTAATTAATGTGCATTATGTGATTAATGTGTATTATGTGACAATTGTGTTTTATGTGATTTTGTGCCTTGTGTGAAGTTAGTTGTTTATGTGCTTTTAATTGTTTATAACTAGCTTATGTGAAACAACGTGCTTTAGGTGCTCAATGTACTTTAAGTGACCAATTTGAGTTACGTGATGAACTTGTCTTATGTGAAGTTTGTTGCTTATGTGACTTTAATTGTTGATAACTTATTTCTGTGATATAACCTATTTATGTGATGTTGGCTTCTTATATGTTGAATTGTGTGTTATGTGATAATGTTGCATTGTATGATAATTGTGCATTACGTTGTACTTGTCTTTCATATGATATAGTTGCATACATGTTTTAACTCGTGAGTGACCTTTTAATGTCTAGGGTGGTTGTAAGAGTTTTCGGAAATAGAGATAGGCCATGATTTTGAATTATTATTATTCTAGAAGTTTATCAGTTAGATTTTAATTGTTATGTTTATGGATTTTAGTTTCGACTTAGTGGATCTGTCTTGATGTTCCTTTAGCGAGAATGAAGTTGTTCGAGGAAAATAGCAATGTATCTTGATGATTATAATTACTTTTGTTGTCATGTTTAACTTGTTATTACTTGGAGATGGATTATAAGTTGAGGTTTCCGTGAGGTTGTGATTAGACACTTTTGGAGTCTCAACTCAGATTATACTTTCTTGAGGTTATTTTAGAATGAATTTATTTGAGGAATTAGTGATGTATATTTGTGAATGGAATGAACTGTGGTATAACATGTGAATATGTCTACTATTTGGGATTGCTATATTATTAATGGATATTTTGGAGTTTTGATCTTTAAACCTTGGAGACAATTGGAGTGATTCCTTACTAAAGTTACTTTATTCGAAGATGTAATTGTTGGGAGATAGAATAATTTGAGGAAATAAGAATGCATTTCGATGGCTGAACATTTACTTGCTTACGTCAAGCTTTTGAGTTCTAGGTGGTATGACTTTCTAAATTGTTGATTGAGGATTCACTAGTGTTATAATGAGTTAATATGAATCTGTATTGCGTTATCAGATTTTGGAGTCCTCATTAGTTAATCTTGTTGGGTAATCGGTGATTTATCTTGTTTAGTGATTGGTCTGGTACGGAATGTAAAATTTTGGAGTGATTTATCTTGTTTGGTGATTGTTATGACTCCTTAGGTTCTTTAGATCTCCTTAGTGTCTTGTTTTGGAGGAAGATAGATTGTAGGATTTGACTTGTTGGTGTTTAAATGTGTAGGTGGGACACCCTTCTTGTACTCCATAATTCTATCGGTCTTATTATTATCTTTTACTCTATTCTCACTTATTTGAGAGAGAGTTACACTTTTCTAGCCTATCAATTGTTTCTTGAAAGTTTTGCTTATTGGATTAATGGATCCTATACCCATTTGACATTGTTTCTATTCTTAACATTCATATATGCTTTTTATAGCAATGTCGCTTATTGGAGTTAAGGTTTGAGACTTCTATATTTCATTCTATATCTCCAGCCATTGGTTTTAACATTTCATTTCATCATATTACTATTCATTTGGAAGTAATTTCACCTTTGGTATACCATTTTACTTATTCGATTTCACTTGTTTGATGTACTCCTTACCTTAGTACATCATTGTCATTCTTGTTGATCCTTGTTAATCCTATTGTTTTATTATTAAATCCTGAGCCATTACTTTGCTTGTAATTGCTCATTTAATATACTCGGCACTGTCTTCTCTTATTTATTCTTCTTTGGTTATTGCGTGCTGAGATACTCATTATCTTTACACTCATATTTTCTATTGAATTAATCATCTCTTATTTCTTAATTTCATTTCGCCTCAAGTACAACTTACTTGTTGGTTCCTTGAACAATCATTGAGAATTGAAATATCTACTTGTTTAAGAATTTTTGTTCAACATACTCAACACTGTTTTGACTCGTCATCATCCTTTGTTCGTACTTATTTAACTGATAGGTGCTGAGACATTTCTTATCTTAGTTATCATGCTTCCTTATTAAACTATTAACCTCTTGATTCTCTAACTTGTTTGACCTCTTGTTTCCTTGATTGTTGGCTCGAATATGACTTTTCATATTCTTATTTCCTTGTAAATTTCATAAAAGCCATATTCTGACCAATGTCACTTTTGAGATATTTCCTTGATCAGTAATCATTCATGTTATCGTAAATGAGTTTTTAAACCCTCAGGGTGTTCATAGAGCTTTTTTGTGTAGTAGGGGATGATTGATAATTAGTGGTGTCATGCTAAGACTTTGGAGTTGCGATTTATTTCATATGCAATATGATGTTAGGTGGGAGAGAATTATGAATTGAAGATTGTCTTGGAACTGTGATCATCAACTTGCAGTCAACAGAGGTTGTTCTTTTGAGGTCTTTGGTTAGGTGTCATCCTAAGAGATAAATGGAAAGTAAGAGAAGTATTATTAAGTGTAACGATTGAGGATTTAATTGTCTGTCAATTCGAGAATTGCGCGGACGCAATTGTTTTAAGGAGGGGAGAATGTGAAACCCCACTTTTCTGCTTTAACTCGATTTACGTGTTTTTCTCGTTTTGCGTGTATTTGACCTATTTATGTGCTATATGACCTAGAATGTTATAATTTTGATGTCAATACTCCTAATACGTGCTAAATGTGCATTCATGAAATTTTCATCAAAAACGGGATCAGAAATTTTATCGTCGATTTTCAGTGAATAGTATTTTCGAAACACGTCCGCTAAAATTTTGAAACTAGTCTTTTTAACCCTTCTAGACCTAGACCACGGACTTTAATAGACCTGTGTTTGATTAAAACGGTTTAAAAATCAGCTTAAGAATTTATTAGGGTTTTTACACCGACTTTTGCGAAAATCAAGTTTTAAGCCGACTCCGGTGAAATTGTTTGATTGTAAAACTTCTTGTCACCTAAAAATAATTTACTTGAGCTATCTTGGGTGTTGAATAATTGTTTTGAACTTTGGTGATCAATAAAATGCATGTAAAGTCAAGAAAACACTAAAAATAATTAGTTTCCACTTTGACTTTCTTTTATTTATTTGACCTTTGCTTAATATATGATCAACACACATTAAAAATAAAGCAAAACACCACCAAAAACACACACAAAACCGTGGCTCCTTGGAGGAGAAAGATAAAGGCATTTTCAAAGCATTTTTCTCACAGATTTTGCGTTTCAAAGCCGAATTGAGTGATTCAAAGCTTGAAATTGATTGTTTGGCATCCATTCTACACATTTCTTGCATCAAAACACATCAAAGGTGAGAGAAAAATTCTAGATCTCAAAATGTCATTTTTGTGTTTTTGCGTATAAATGAAGATTGAACCGTTAGAATTGAAATCTGATGATAGATTATTGCTCCTTGCATGCTAGGAATCGTTATATACAAATACTATGAATTTCTGTCGGATGTAGCATAATTTTTATTTTCCGGGTATTTAATTTTGATTAAAATGTTCAAAGTTGAATTAAATGAGTTGTGTTGATCGAAATCGATTGCCGTCGATTTCTAAATACTTGATAATTACGTGTTAGCGCTGTTGTAATGCCGAATTTTCGATTACATTGTTCGTGTGAAAATCCGGAAAATCCAGCCAAGATATCTTAGGGTTTTAGGGTTATCGGGCATGATTTGGAGGTGTTATGGTGGATTTCCGAGAGGGCTAATGTAGTAGGTTGAATGGGTGAGTGATAGGAACTGATTTGGCAATGTTTGGATTAGTAGATTGTAAGTTATGAATTTTAGAAGTTTAGGTTGTCATTCTTTAATTTCTTGAACGATGCCTTTAGATGGTTGGGTAGTGTTCGAGTGATGAATGGTGAGTTGTTGATGAGTAATTTAGAGTTTAATTATGTATATTATGCATGTCCGGTTAGATGGCCTACTTTGTCATCTAACTTCGTTATTTGTTGTTTAATTAAATATTGATGTTATATTGATGTTATTGATTGATTTTTATTGAGTTCGGGAATCGGGCACTTTTGTTGCTGATCTCCCAATTGATTGATTGATGATTGATTGATGATGATTATGGAGTCTTGGTATGTGTGTGCCACCTCTCGGGCAGCGTCGGGCTGTCGGGTTGATAACGGCATGACTGCCATAGGCTACCCCCAGCTCGCATGACGGAGGTGTCATGGAGGGAAGGGCTAGTGAGGTACCTCGGGTGCGTGAGTAATGGGGAGTTATAAGAAGAATGGTTGAGATCGTGATGGCGTTTGGAGCTACACCAACTAGAGAGAGTATCCTTTATTGAATGGTCATATAGTTATGTGATGATAGTATTATTGATGTTATTGTGTGTTTACTGACTCAAAGGATTATTCCAAGGAGTTTAGTAGACCTTGCTCGAGATCTATCGGATCCTCACTGGGCTTATGTATATAAGCTCACTCTCTATTATTGCATGCATGCAGGTGTTACTGATTTTGACTATGGGTATGTGCCTCCTGAAGAAGGAAATGTGCCGTACGTGGATGAGTCATATGTTCCTGAGTCTTATCCATGATTATATGTTGTTTAATGTCATGTATATTAGCTTAATAGACTTTTATATGATTTGTGATTCTTATTGTAATAGATGTTGAGAGATGATGATCCAAACGATGTTAACTTAGTGGCTTTCTTTTGTTTATGATTAGGTTGCTAGATTGGCTAAATATATTTTTGTAATGTATATTAAGGTTTATGTATTATGTTGGAACGGAGGCGTATAACGAAGGATGTTTATGGTATAACATGGTTATGATGTATGTTGTTATTTTATTGAGTTGTTTGTTGTATGGTTTATGGAGTTGATGTATGATGTTCTGTTGAGGTTGGTTTAGAGCCTCGGAGTTCTATTTACTGTCGTTATACTGCCGAAACTCCGTTGCGTCCCGACTGATCGTAGGAGGGGTCGAGTTGGGGCGTGACAAATAGTGTTTGAGTTTTGTTGTAGTCCACATTATAGTGTAAAATGTCAGGTTGGCAATCCATTTGCACAAGGTGCGTCGGAACAAGCACAATATGTAGGAAACTTTAATGGGCAGCAGCACAATCAATATCCTAACAGATATCATCCAGGATTGCATTATCATCCTAATTTGTCTTGGAGAAATAATTAGAATGTGTTGCAGCCTGACCATAATAACCCATCACCAGAGAAGAAGGTGAATTTAGAGGAAATGATGGCTCAATTAGTGACCTTACAAACACAGTTGACTAATTCCCAAACTCAGTTCATGAATAAAACTAGGACTACTCTCCAAAATCAATCCGCACAAATCAGAAACTTAGAGGCACAGTTTAGTCAAATGGCTATGAAGTTTTCTGAAAGGCAACAAGGAAGTTTACCTAGTACTTCTGAGGTGAATCCTAGAAGAGATGACATAGAGAATTGCAAAGCGATCACCTTAATAAGTGGTAAGGAGCTAGAGGAGCCAGTGTGAACCAAGAAAGTTGAGAAAAGCAAAGCGAAGAATGAGGTGATAGATGAAGTAAAAGTAGAAGCTCAGCCACGACCTATGCAGAAGCCACCTATGGTCGTGCCATTCCCTCAACGACTGTAGAAGAATAAGCTTGACAAGTAATTTGCTAAATTTCTTGAAGTCTTCAAGAAACTTCACATCAATATACCGTTCGCGGATGCTCTTGAACAAATGCCAAGTTATGTGACGTTCATGAAGAACGTTCTTTCAAACAAGATAAAGCTTGGAGATTATGAAACAGTTGCACTTATTGAGGAGTACAGTGCTATCCTACAAAAGAAGTTACCGCTAAAGCTCAAGGATCCAGGGAGCTTTACTATTCCATGTGCAATTGGGAATGCTATTTTTGAGCGAGCTTTATGTGATTTGGGTGCTAGTATTAATTTAATGCTGATGCTATTAAGTTGTGCGTTATAAATGGGTGCAAATCAACCAAGTTTTAATATCCCGCAAGTGCACGGATCTTGTAGTGTAGTGTGCTCTGAGTGCGGAATCGTATCCACATAGAAACTCGTTAGTTAGTTAGTGAAGTAGTGTGTGAAAGTATTTGAAGTGATAAAGCAATAGGTTGTACAGAGTTTTGAGAATTGTGTAAAAATGTACATTAAGTTAAGTTAAACTAAGTAAAAGTGGAATATAAGGGAGATGATCAAGGAGTCGAATATGTAAATGAGGCAATTAATCTAGGGTCGGTATCTAGGATTCTCAAATTCAATGATAGTGATTAAGCTACAAGCATTAACCTAGTTAATCTACCTAGCTCAATTAAGTCCTGCTTCTCGAGTAACTGGCCAACTAAACTAAGGAATTAACTTTTCAGGAATAAACAATGGTACAACCTATAGTCCTATAAAGACACAAATCTATATAGCACGAACGTAAAGCAATCGTAACATCAACTACAAGCATAATGTATGAAAGACAATGCTCAATTAATACAAGCTATATATATTGTAATTGAATCAAATTATCCAAATCCGAGACCATAAATTAAAAGACCGTGAATTACAATATTCTCCCCTAGAAAATAACTATACTCAGACATAATAATAAATACTGGTACAAATAAGAGAGTCAAAAAAGGCTCCCCCAATATAACGATTTTGTATTTCTGATTCCTAGAATTTGAGTAGAGGCCCAACACAAAATAGCTATTCGGGCGAAGATTCCCCCGAGTAAGAGCTACTTGGGCAAAACATACCCTGAATAAGAGCTTTTCTATTAAAAGCTCTTCGGGCAGAACCTCTCCCGTATTATGCAATTACTACTATATTAATCTAACTAATCAATTAAAACTAAAATTAAACCTAATTAAAACTAATTAATAATTAAATAAAAAATTCTAAATTCTAAAAATTATATTTAATCTCAATCGGGGAGAAGGGTATTTATAGGCAAAATTTCAGAGGCGTGCTCGAGTGCACAATAGGCGCGTTCGAGTACCCAGTAGGCGCATTCAAGTACGCCTCTGTTCCGTCGAATTGGAACGCGCCGTGTGGCCTTTTTGGAAGGTGGTGGAAGGTACTGTTAAGGGCGCTCGAGCGCTAGTAAGGTACGCTCGAGCGCCTATCTACTCCTTAGCTGAGTTTTCACCATATGTTTTCTTCGAGAAGGTGGTAGAATTTTCTAAAAAGGGCGCTCGAGCGCTCATTTGCTGACTTTTTGGCTCTTCAATTTTGACTTTGACCGAGGTATTTTTGGGATATTTTCAGCGTTCTGAGTCTGGTTACGCGCTAGTTTTGGTCAAATTCTTTCTCTATGAACTTCATTCTTCTACCGGTTCCCGTGTTTCTCCATTCTTGACTTCTTTGACTTGCAATTTGGATCGTTTCAAGTCTGATTTTCTACTTTTCAGTATCATCCTACATTTCATAGAAAGTATAAAAGTGTTACATTTATTCCTAAGTTAAGATACAAAATGTAGTGCAAATACAATGGTTTAAGTATTGTAAATACAGTCACATCAACAACCCCAAACTTAAACCTTGTTTGTCCTCAAGTAAGACTGTCTTTAAAATGGCTTCAAAGTGAAATTTTCAGAAATTCTTGAAAGTCAAAAATAGATGAATGTTATCTATCCCTTATTTTTGCCAAAATTTTCTAACATGAATCATGAGAAATACAATTCATTATCTTTAACCTATTTATCAGTTGATGACAAACATGATAAAAGAACCTTTGTACATATTTTTCTCAAATAGATTCTCTTTTTGGAAATGGACTATTGATTGCTTCGGAATACATATTTAGAAGTAAACTAATCAAATTAAGTTCAATCTAATTCCAACTTTCAAGACATGCAAACAGATTAGACTTTAATATTCTTGCCTTTATTTGCAATCAAACTTTTGATCATGCCTTAACCCTTTTAACAATTGCCAAAATAATATAAAAGTACAACTTTCTACTATCTCTTTTGTAGTGTTCAGTTTCTTTTGCTTTCTGGATATCCCATGTAGTGGGCTTTAAGCCCAACAATCCCCAACCATTATGACCAAGATTGCCAGGTTTTAAAGGGACCTCTATGTGACTTAATCACCTAAGATATCCAGGCTCGAAATCTTATACTATAGCACATATCCCAAATTACAATGTCTAAGATAATGATGCTTAGAGATTTATAACATCTTTACACCAAATTTATTCAACGACAAAGGTATGTTTAATTCTTTTTTTTTCTTTTTTCTCTACTTTTTTTCTTTGTTTTTTTTTCTCTTTTTTTCTTTTTTTTTTAGAGAGCACATACAGACAGAGTAACAGAACATAATATACATAAATGACATAAGGGTTCAAGTTTCAATCACAAGTAGCTTTCATAACAAAGGGTAATCCTATCTCAATCTTCTCAGATTTTAGATACTTATCAATTAAAGAAAAGAACATCTAAGTTAACTCAAGAATAAAGTAACCCAAAGTTTTTCTTTAGACATACCTTAGAGTTTTTCTTAGTACATAGTTAAAAACATGGGTTCTCAAATTATCTAAATCGTTTTCCTATAAACAAGTAAGGTAGCAAAATATTGTTTGTCATAAACAATGATCCACAAAATAGTGTTTTACTTGCATATTTTTGAAAATTTTACCATGGAATTTTAAAATCTAGGTTGCCTCCTAGAAGCACTGAGTTTTACGCCTTCAACCATGCGCTAATGTTAGAGCCATCTATGTTTAAAGCTTTTCGGCACATATTGCCTGATAATCGTTTCAGTAGAGATTTTGAAAGGAAAAATATCATGCAATAGATGATGATACATTATTCCTACAGAACATGCATTTCCCAAGTCACCTTGAAAAAGTGACAATTCCCATCCCAATGTGATGTGTGTGGGAATGTTCATGACTATGTTAACAAGGGTTATTTTGTATTGTAAATCCGTGTGTCCCAACTTGAGTTTCACAACAGGTGAAAACTCATTCAATGAAGAAGTAAGATGACTTTCAACAGAAGAGATGATGGATGTCAGAACTTCCTTATCAGTGTTAAAGTCAGTTGTAAGGTGCATGGAAGCATTGGACTCATTCCCTCGGTCAATAGGATACAACAGTCGTTCAATCTCATTAACTTCTTCTTCAGGTTGCAAGAAGAATGGAGGAATTAAAGTAGACTCAATGGACTTGTCCTGAAAGAGTAAAGACTCTAAGCAAGTGTGTATACCCATCTTCCTTGAAGAGGAATCAAAGTCAAATGGAATCATGATATTACTAAGGTCATCCTTTCCTTTTAAACAAGGCATTTCATCATTTTCCTCAAATTTATCTTCCCTATCAATTTTTTCCCGATCAATCTTGTTCATTTAATTAGTTTGATCACATGTTATTGCATCAAAGTGGTTTACTACAGACTGAATGTGATGCTGATCGTCAGTCTAACTAAGTGCATTCTCGACTAGTTGATCTAAAAATTGAAGCATGTGAGCATTGGAATTGACAAGTTGAGAAAGTTGGTCAAACTTGTCATTGGATCCGGGAGGAGCAGAATCAACCCAATCATCCTGGTGATCATTTTGTTTGAAATGATTAAGGATAAGGTCAATAGAATATTCAAATTGAAATGGTACATGGACTTGACTTTCAAAGTTTTCAGAAGAACTTTCTTGAATCCAAAGTAATGGCTGGCTTTGTCATTCCGGTGTATGTGGCTCAAACATGTTTTCTACCTCATTCCTAGTGTTATACTCTCTACCTTGATTATCTTAATTAAACACTTCTACCTTATCAACCCAATTTTGAATAGTTTCGTGATGAACGAAACTATATTGGTCTTGTGAACTTATGATAGGTTGAATAGAGTGCTCGTCTTTTTCCCACTCATTTGTGCTCTTGGCTAGTTGACTGATTTTGTCTTGTAGCCTATCTATGGATTAGTGGTTGTTTTCAATGATTTGGACAAGTTTGCCTAACTTGTCATCGAAGTTTGGTTCAAGAGAAAAAAATTCAACCGAGTTAGGATAGCAAAAGTTTTGTTTGAAATAAATACTTTGAAAGCTTTTGCAAAACTCGGAAGAATTGGGGTCTTGAGATGCAAAATTTTCAAAAGTTCGAGGCAGAAAAGATGCATTGTTTTTATCCCAAAATGAGTTTTGATGATTCTGCCACTCTGGGTTATATGCATTAGAGTACAATTTTTTGTTTGAAAAATAACCCTAAGTAATAGAATCATTTCTATGTAAAAACTTGGGATTTTGGGGACAATTTACAAAAGTATGCCCAATTTGAAAACAAACTTCACATGTATTCGGGATAGGGGGTTGGGTGGTATCATTAAAAGCCCATTGATCGGATAAACATTTAAATGAGTCATATTCCAATCAAGACAAATTTTCCAAAATATTTTTGTTGTTTTTGTTGTTAAAGAAAGTAGATAAAACAAACACTTAAAACAAATTCAGTACACTTGATCAAAAACTAAAATGTGCCTCCCCGACAATGGCGCCAAAAATAGGACTAAAACGCGTGTAAAATATATCCAAGTTAAAACCCGCAAGTGCACGGATCTTGAAGTATGATGTGCTTTAGAGTGTGAGGTCTTATTCCACAGGGAGGCTCCTAGGTTAGTTCGGTTGAAGAAGTGTGTGTGAAAATGTAACCAAGTTAAAACATATAGATTGGTTGGTTTGAAAAGAAGAAAAGAAAAACTAAGCTAACTAATCTAAAGTTAGAGTAGGGAGCGTAAATATGGAAATGAAGTAATTTAAGCTCGGATTAATATTAAGGCAGTTAATTTAGGCTCAAAAATAGGATTCTCTAATTTGATGCTAGGGTTAAGCTATAAGCATTAACCTAGTTAATCTACAAAGCTCAATTAAGTCCTGCTTCTTGAGTAACTTGGCAAACTAAATTAAGGAATTAACTTTTCAGGAATAAATATGGTACAACCTATAGTCCCATAAAAACACAAATCTATATAGCATGAAAGTAAAACAATCGTAACATTAACAACAAGCATAATGTACGAAAGACAATTCTCAATTAATACAAGCTATATATATTGTAATTGAATCAAATTATCCGAATCTGAGACCATAAATTAAAAGACCGTCAATTATAATATTCTCCCCTAGAAAATAGCTCTACTCAAACATAATAATAAATACAAGTAGTACAAATAAAAGAGTCAAGAAAGGCTCCTCCGATATGACGACTTTGTATTTCTGATTCCAGGAATTTGAGTAGAAGTCTGACACAAAATAGCTATTCAGGCACAGATTCCCCCGATAAGAGCTACTTGGGAAAAACTTCCCTCGAATAAGAGTTTTTCTATTAAAAGGTATTCGGGCATAACTTCTTCCATATTCTACAATTACTACTAAATTAATCTAACTAATTAATTAAAACTAACTAATAATTAAATAAAACAATTATAAATTCTAAAAATTATATTTAATCTCAACTGGGGAAGGGGTATTTATAGGCAAAATTTCAGAGGCGCGCTCGAACGCCCAGTAAGTGCGCTCGAGTGCACCTCTGCTCCGTCGAAATAGAGCGCGCCGCGTAGCCTTTTTGGAAGGTGGTAGAAGATACTATTGAGGGTGCTCGAGTACTAGTGAGGCATGCTCAAGCGCCCATCTACTCCTTCGCTGAGTTTTAGTCACGTGTTTTCTTCTAGAAGGTGGTAGAATTTTTTGAGAGAGGCGCTCGAGCGCACAGTAGGGTACGCTTAAGCGCCCGTTTGTCAACTTTTTGGCTCATCAATTTTGACTTTGACTGAGCATTGACCGAGGTATTTCTGGGCTACTTTTAGTGTTCCGAGTCTGATTACGCGCTAGTTTCGGTCAAATTCTTTCTCTATAAACTTCATTCTTCCACCAGTTCCCGTGTTTCTCCATTCTTGACTTCTTTGACTTGCAATTTGGATCGTTTCGGGTCTAATTTTCTACTTTTCAATATTATCCTACATTGCATCGAAAGTATAAAAGTGTTGCATTTATTTCTAAGTTAAGATGCAAAATGTAGTACAAATACAATTGTTTGAGTACTGTAAATACAGTCACATCAGATGCTTTTGTCTATTTTCAGGAAACTTGGATTGGGGGAGACAAAACCCACTACTGTAACACTACAATTAGCTGATCGTTCGCTAAAGCACCCTAGAGGAATAATTGAGGATGTGCTATTCAAAGTTGATAAATTTATTTTTCCTGTAGATTTCATAATGCTCAATATGGAGGAAGACAAGGAAATTTCTATCATTCTTGGAAGACCGTTCCTTGCAATGGGGGGAGCACGTATTGATGTTCGAAAGGATGAGCTTCGATTGCGAGTACAAGAGAAAGAGGTAACCTTTAATGTTTTCAAAGCTTACAAGTACCCAGAAGCAAGTGATAGTTGTTTTCGCATTGATGCCATACAAGCTATAATGTCTAACCATGGGGCTCAATTAGATCCCCTGGAAGCTAGCTTGTTATAAGATGATTCATTTATTCCGGTAAGATTGGAGTACAAGGAGTATTGGTCTATTAAACAACTAAACATGGGTATGCAAGTAGTGGTGAGAAAGAATTCTTGCAATTGAATGAGATGGAAGGATCCCGTGATAGGCCAAATGAGAATGCAAGAAGTTACAAAGAGATGACAAACGATTGGCATGACAAACTCATTTCAGGAAAAGATTTCTCTCCTGGGCAACCAATACTTCTTTATAACCCACAAATTCCAGGAAAATGCAAGTCAATATGGTTTGGCCCTTTTGTTATGACTATGGTGTTTCCCTATGGTGTTGTAGAAGTCAATCATCCAAAGAATGGGACGTTCAAGGTCAACGGACAACAGTTGAAGACTTATTGGGATGATGAGTTTGATAAACACAAGACCATTGTCTACCTTAACTCGTCATGAAAAATTGCTCCATCGGGCTGTCAACGTTAAAACAAGTGCTTTTCGGGAAGCAACCCGAATTTTCTTACTTTTTTTATTTAACAGTTGTGTTTGTTTTTAGTTAATTTTTGAGTTATAGTTGTCGTAGCTAATTTTTACATTTTTATTGTCATGTTAGGTTCAAGAACAAGTTTAGGGAAAACTGAGCCAAAGAAAAGTTCTACCAAGTCAATTAGGGAAGAAAATATGAAAAAAATAGTGTTTGGATTGAAGAAAATGCATGCGTTGAAGAGAAAAGTAGAAAACAATAGAGTTGTGAGGTAGCGCTGTTACGCAAAAAGGTAGCATAGTTGCGCTAACGATGTTTAAGTTACGTAGCGGTTTTGCGCTAAATGTAATGACAAGTTACATTCGTGAGTAGTGCTGTTGCGCTGAAATATAGCGCAACTGCCTTGGCATCCTTGCATTTGACGTTGGAAAAAAAAATTCTTTTTCCTTCTCCCACTTATCACCTACCCGACCCAAACCCACAATCCTACATACCTAAACCACATACCCAAAATCCATTTCCTATCAAAACAACAACCCTTAACCCATTTACCCAAACCCCAAATCCTACATACCCAACCCGTAACCCAAATCATACAAATTCTAACTCACACCATATATACCCAAATCTTTTAAACCCTTAATCTATCTACACCCCAAACCCACGCCTCTGCTCTTTCTCTCTCAATACAAAACCAACAAACAACCTATAGAAATACCTCACATCTCCTGACTCACGCCAATGAGGACCTTTCGAATTCTGGCATCGACGCCATCGACGTTCGTGGGTTGCACCAATTGACAAGGCAAGGTTGTTAGGCGACGTTAGCGGTGGCGGAATCATCGGATCTATAGAGACATCGATGGTGAAGTGTTGCCAGCAGTTGAGGACTTTCACGTTGTAAGTGTTTTCTTTTATTTGGTTCTGTTGGTGTATTACTGACGTGAGGCCATATTGTAGTGATTAGGGGTGTTAATGGCTGATGATTATTGGGTGGCGGACGTTAGGGGTCTCTATGATATGTCACCTCTTGATTAAAGTTCTTACTAAAGCCGAACGAATAGTCATGAACTTCCTTTCAGACTGTTGCCATTGCATTTGTATGTTGGCTAGCCACTGTGTTATTAGATGCGTTATAGTGAATGTACTTGTGCTTTGGTGTTTGGTGTACATTGGGGTTGTGTGTACTAATTGTGTACCTCTTTTGAGTTTTTTGGGTGGCCCGTGATTGCAGTGGATATCGTGTGGTTCTGAGTACACAGTGTTTCTGTTGACTGGCTTACAGTGGTGGTGAGTTGTGTTTGTTGGGTGGTGTAGTCTGTGGAATTGGATTGGATGTTAACTGGGTGTTACAGCCCTCAGCAAAGTTGACAACATAATTGATCCCCTTATGCATTCAGGATTGTGGTACCTTTAGTGCGGCTGACTTGTGACTGGACTTATCTTGCATTTGTTGGGTGATTTGTGGTTGCACTATATTGTTGAGACGAATTATAGTAGTTGCAATGGTATTGTGTGGGATTGATCGCTCTAAAGGGCACTTTTAATGATTGTGTTGGGGTATGATTAAACATGTGAAATTGACTGATTATTCTATTACCCCCATTTTCACTAGCCAGTGACTACATCTCTCTGGACGAGGAATGAGTGTCGCAAATATTCAGGGAAGTCCTCTGTTTTCCTTTCTTTAAGACTTTGACATTGAGGATAATGTTTCTCTGTAAGTTTGGGGGTGGTTATTAGTTTCTTGTTTGTGCACTTGTTCTTTTCGTATTTTTTTTATGTGTTTTCTTTTCATGTGTTTAGTCAAATCATCCGTCAGATAGTTCTCCTCATATGGCTTTAACTTCCTAGAAGCATAAGCAATCACCCGACCATATTGCATAAGAACACAACCCAAGCCCTCTTTAAAGGCATCACTATAGATAACTAGATTCTATGTTCCCTCTTGCAAAGCAAGTATTGGAGTTGTAGTCAACCTCTTTTTCAACTCCTGAAAACCATTCTCACACTTCTCATCCCATTCAAATCTCGTCCTCTTCTGAGTCAGTTTAGAAAGTGGCCCTGCAATCTTCGAAAAGTCCTTTCCAAATCTATGATAGTAACCCGCCAATCCAAGGTAGCTACGAACCTCCGTCACGTTCTCCAGCCTTTTCAGGACATAACAACCTCTATCTTTGCGGGATCTACTGAAATACCCAGTTGTGTAATCATATGACCTAGAAAAGATATATGTTGCAACCAGAATTCACACTTACTGAACTTTGCATACAATTGGTGTTGTTAAAGCTTCTCTAGGACAAGGCGCAAATGTTGTTCATACTGAGATTCAGTTTTAGAATACACCAGAATATCATCAATAAAGATTACCACAAACTGATCAAAGTATGGTTGGAATACTCGGTGCATAAGATGCATGAATGCTGCAAGCGCATTAGTTAGACCAAAGGGCATAACCACAAATTCATAATACCGAGTCCGAAATGCTGACTTTGGAACATCCTCTTTACGAATTCGGAGTTGATAGTACCTTTGCCTTAAGTCAAATTTAAAGTAAATCTTAGCTCCCTGCAATTGATCAAACAACTCATCAATCAGCGGCAAAGGATACATGTTCTTGATCATCACCTGATTCGACCCCTGATAACAATGCATAATCTCAAAGTGACATCTTTCTTTTTGACAAAACAAGTACTCACCATGGTAATGAACTCTGCTAAATAAAACCCTTCTTTAACAACCCCTGCAATTAAATTTTTAAATCATGAAGCTCTACTAGTGCCATTCTATACAGTGATTTAGAGATAGGCTGAGTACCTGGAAGCAGATTAATCAAAATCTCAATCTCTCGCTCCGGCGACAGTCCTGACAACTCATCGGGAAATACATTGGGATATTCCCGAACTATCGAAACTTCCTTCAACTTTAGCTTATCAGATGGATTGTTGATCAGATAAGCTAGATAACCTGAACACCCTTTAGTCATCAACCTAATAGCTTGGGTTGATGAAATTATAAAACTTTTCAAAGCATCTCGGCTACTTACTACCTCAACGACTAGCTGTCCAGGCAACTGAAACTTCACAACCTTGGTTCTACAGTTCAATTGAGCATCATATTTAACAAGTCAATCCATGCCCAACATAACCTCATACTCTCATATAGGAAGTAAAATAAGAGCAGCAGAAAATTCTTGACCTTTAATATGAATCTTACAATCCTTACACACTCACTTAGTTACATATTTAGTGCCCATATGTGTACTAACCTCAATCTTATAAGATAACTTCTCAATTGGCATATTTACACGTCACACACAAATAGGTGTAATAAAAGAATGTGTAGTACTAGAATCAATCATCACTCTAACCAACTGATTAAGAATGAGAAAATTACCTTCCACAACCGCTGCTGTATCTGGCTCCTACAACTGGTCGATGGCATAAACACGAGCCTCCACTCGTTGCCTTAGAGTACTACCTGCGGGCCTATTCTGCTGACCTTGGCCTCTAGTTTGAAACTTCGGGCAATCCTTTGCTCGATGCTGGTCACTACCACAACCAGTACATATCCCTAATTTTTTCCAGCAGCTAGCCTCTAATTGACTCTTCTTTTTACAGAAGGTACAAAGTAGAACTGTGGTAGCGGCAGTAGTACCCGCTGCACTCTAGGCTGCAGATGCTAGGGATCCACTCTACTGAGTGCTCACAAATATCTGCCTATACTGACTCTGCCTCGACTAGGACTGAACCTGAACAAATCTCGACTAGCCTTGTGACACAAATGGACTTTTGCTAGGCTGGCTCGAACTGGTTCCTACTTCCCTATTTCTTTTCTCAATCTGAAAAGTTACATTAGGGTCTGACTGTAAGTGGTGAGCTCTAGGGGTGCCAAGAAATCCTGTATCTTTGGGGATTCTCTGGCTAACCTCTTGCACAACTACAGGAGCATAATGTGATAGTTTATTGAACCGTGCCTCGTACTGTGCCACAGACATAGAGCTTTGAGTGAGAGACATAAACTCCTTATCTCATCTCTCTCGAACAGTCTTAGGTATGTAGTTGCTCCTAAAGGCTCTCACAAAGTTCTGCCATAGAAAAAGGGTCAGCTATTGTTCCCACTGGAGTCTAACGGTCCTCTTCCACTGCTTGGCGTCCCCCTCTAATAAGAAGACTGCAAATGAAATCTTCTAGTCATCTGTATAGGCAAGTGCATCATAGATGTTCTGGAGCCTCTTTAACTACTCCTATGCTATCTCATCATCAAGCTCTGCCATGAATCTCGGTGGACGATATCTGAGAAACCCCTGCAATGCACTGTCTCCATTATCACCATTGCCCCCATTGCCTCCGTTACCTCCATTTCTGCCCTGATTACCCCGGTGAGGCTGATTGTTAATCGGGTTGTGCTACTGTTTGTTCTGATTACGTTGAACTTGTTCACCCTGCATTTCTAGAATTTGGGCCATTTTGGCCACAGTAGTTGCTATCTTTCCGAACACTGGATCACGTACCAGAGCATGCCCTGCCTGATTACCAATAACCTTACGGGGCTTATCTCTGCCAGCCATCTTTACAACCAAAGAGTATTCATATTTATATTACACAAACAGTTATAGGCAGTTAATAGCACATAAGAAACAAACTTCACATAAAATAGATTAATCAAGTAACTCAAATTAGTCACATAAAGCACATTAAGCACTTAAGCACGTCATTCACATAAAGCACATTAACCTCAATTACTTCAACTAACATATAAGACATATATACATGCTTTCAAGACATGTTCATGTTAAGACCTCTACCCAACAGTCCAAAGGTCATAACCTCGCTTACGCTAATCATACTCTGATACCACTCAATGTCACGCCCTAACTCGACCCTACCTAAAACCAAGTCGGGACGTGACGGAATTTCAGCATTATAACGGCTGTAAAAAGGACTACCAAATAATTAAACTTGCACAAAAATAACATATATCCATAAGCAACCAACTTTCAACCTCAACACATGCCTTCCATCCCAATACGACATCATTATCATCAAATTACAGGCCTCATAATGAGATACATAAGCCCATCCACCTATACAATACAAAATAAGACTTATGGAAATCATTACAAGCTTATCAAAATGAAAGTACAACTTTTAAACTTAACATTTAGTACATAAAGTTCATAAAATAGTAAATACAAGAAGTTCATAAGCATAAACATCCGCAAGGCAAGTAAACTAGGCCTCGGGCTCAACCACAGTATCAACTATGGGTTCAACATTCACATACTCCATGTACTCGACCACCTCAGGCTCACCTGAAATGTTAGCAAACGAGGTGAGTTTCCACGAACTCAGTGAGGAGGGAATAAGGAAGGTTTTGAAAGCATTTTTGGGTTTTGAAAACTCATTTTGAAAGCATGACATGAACAAGAACATGCAATAGTTATAAAGGTGCGAGAATGTAAATAGCCACATAAGAAGTATATGCTCGTTCTGTTGATGTCGATCCCCTATACGCCTCACGAACTCATCCTATATTCGCCACACAAATGTACTCCGAATATACATTAAACCTACGGCCCAGACCTTATGATTTCTCCATTCACAACAGGATAGCGATTAGAACCCCGGTAGTTATGTCATTGCCTGGCAAGCCCTATGTCGCCCAGTATGACATGAACACTACCGTGTCTGTTTAAAGGTTGCCACCCTTCGCATTCACGCATCATATATTCATATATAACACATTCACGCATCAAGACACATAAGGGTAAATAACAAAGTAAGTTGTTACCCCGAACACTTATGCAAGTCTAGCAACATATAATGCATTAATACTACCATACCCTACACTAAACCTTACTTAGTATAAAACCAACCTAGCATGCTACTAAGACTCCTCCAAGTTAGCCCAAAGGTCACCAACACAAAACATTTAGCATCCACCACACAAGAGGACATAGTAGCACTTAAATCAACCATTTCAATCCAAAACATTAGCCATCTAGCATTCTACTTTCAAACCACCAATGACCCTTCACTTGCTCACATTTTTAACTAACAATTAAAAGTCTTATTAACCATATTATGGCATAAAATAGGCAGCCTAATGGCTGCACAAAAACTGCCCAAACAAATAGCCCAAACGCCCCAAAAACAGAAATTTAAGCCAACAAACTACCTCAATTCTTGTAACATTTTGCATTACCAAGCTATATTCATATCCTAAGATGATATATATACATGTATGAACATCCTTTCCATGCTAGGATACAAGATTAAATTCAATTTCAGCCATAAAAATTCAGCAAATAACCTAAACATTTCAACTACTACAAGTTATGGCTAATAATCAAGTTTAATGACCTCTAAGACCTAATTAGCAAGAATCTAAACAATACTAACAATCTAAAACACAAATCATGCAATTTAAACAAATTTTCAGAAAAACACCCCTTACCTTTTTGCGAAATAAAATCTTAAAACGATCAATTAAAAGGTAGAATACGTCGAGACGAGTCCGAATATGCTTGATATGGCCTTTGGTTCTACCTTTAACACCTTCTATTTGTAAATTTTAGCTAAAAATCACTATTCTTAAACCCTAAGAGCTCACGGCTGGTAGAAGGAAGAAGACGAGCATTTTGAGCTAATTTTAACATTTTATAAGCTTTAATGAAAGTCAAACAAGGGGTCAAAGGTTAATGCTAGGTCAAAATGGTCCAAAAGACTAAGTTAGCCCTCCAAATCGATTCTAAATTCATTTCTAATGCTCTAATGAATATCTAAGATATTAAAAGACTAGTCTTAGGCTTAATTTTAGCTAGAATATGCTATTTAACCCTCACGTGGCCAAAGAAGATGAAAAGACATACTTAGGAGTTCAAACGAGTTTCGAATGCACTTTTAAGCTAATAAACATATGTAAAACATATAATTGCACATATGAAGTAGTAAATTAAGTAAACATATAATTTTTTCACATAAAAAACAATTACACACGTAATTCGCACAAAAGTCGTAATCAAGTCATCACAGGGGACCAAAGACATATTTATTCTTTCTCTAAGAATAAATAAAATATTCCTGCTAGTCCCCTAGCAATATTTTATTATTATAATCTTAGTTTATTCCACTATCAAACTATAGATGTATAGCAGGATAAATACTATATTGAACAGAAAATAGCCTTACGCCCAACTAAATGATGAAATGACCAAACTGCCCCTCTATACTAGAATAAGACGACATTTTAATTATCAATTGCAAATATTCATTTATAGAACTGGCAAGTGCTAGATGACATTAATAGAAGCTCCTAAATCTAACATTGAAGAGAAATGCTATATCGCATGAATCAATTTCTAAAAAATACAAGAATAAGGCGAAAATATTCATGCATAGATCTTTAAAACGAATAAAGCATGAATTAGCTACTTGAATATCTAAACAGTTCATAGTTTAATTATAAAAGTAAATAAAGTTTTCAAAAATACTTTATCGTGAAGAACGAAACAAGAAAACTTCACCTTTGCTGAAGAACAATGCTTCACATGCCTGGAATGACTTTTGCTTCTCAACTTTGATCTTCCCCTCTATTCCAAAGTCCTAGCTTAAGTGTTGATCAAGTTGTGGGACTTGATCTTGCTAAACTAAACTAAAAGAAAAACTATTTCGAGTTTCTTCAAAAAGTTGAACTTACTCGTGAGAGAGAGAAAGAAAGAGATCTTAAAGGAGATGATGCAACTGTAGAGCTTGGGGAAGAGGTCTATTTATAGGTGAAATATGAGAGCTAATCCTGTCTTAAAACAAAATCCTTTGGAGACTTAGATTAGGACTTTGAATTATCCTTTGATCCCCATAATACTATGGTAAATCCAATTCCAACTCATATTAACTGCTCCCACAATAAACTACCCCACATAGCCGACCTACCTATCGTAGGCCGACCCAGACCCAGCACCTTTACCTTGGTCTGCGTGCCAAGAAGTCCTGGCCAAGCCTGTGTGCTCTAATTTGATTAATTAATTAATTCCAATTAATTTCTAAAATCTAAATCTTGTCTACTATTTTAGAGTAATACTATTTTCACCTATGGAAAATTATCTTAAGTATTCTGTAAACTTTTGACTTTAATTATTTAATTATTTAATTATTATTTAACAATTATGTAATCCAAAATTCAGCCAATAATCAAAATAGAAAACATTTTTCATAAATAGGAAATTTTATTTATGATCTCTAATTGCCAAAAGATTAAATCCTCTATTTCAACTAGTAATTCTTATCTTTAGTAAATATACTTATAAGGCAAATGGCTAGTAGGGGGACCAAAGGCATAATTATCCTTCTACTGAAAATAATCAAAATATTCTCGATATACTCCTAGTAATATTTTGCCATTTTAACCTTAGTCTATTCCACCAAAAGACTATGGCTGTACTCCAAGATAATTATTGTATAAACAGGAGTTAGTCAATAATATGTGACGCTCAGTCCTTAGACCAACTAAGTAATAATGACCAAAAAGCCCCTCCATACTCACTCATAGTTAAGATAGGTTTACGAAGTGTACTATCACATCTTTGACTATATATTAGTCCCCTTAGAACCTCTAACCCATGATCTAACCATCCTCCGGAGGTTAACCACTTATACATAGGAGCTACCCATAAGTGTAACAACTAGTACAATAAATTGCACTACAATGCATAGATTCAGGATGATCAACTTGGATCATTCTAAGGGAGTAATTATTGTATAAATTCCTTATTGCATATGCTTGTCCTTTCTAACCAAGTCCAGACACCCAAACCACAGAGCTATTGACCCATATATAAGATCTTACCCATTGTGACTCAAAGTGCAAGAACTTGACTTCGTTAGTTCATCCACGTATGCTCAAGATTAAGAGCATTGGCTCACTTAAAAGCTAGTAGGTATAGGTGACCTCTTTCTTTGATAGTACTTACTTAGAGTATCACACCTATGGTGGCCCGTCCAATGCATACGCATGCATAAGTAACGTAAGTCTGGAACCCCATCCATGATGAAGGCAAACCACCCTTCTATAAAGGGAACTTATTCATAATAACTTCTACCATAGTGGAGTGTCCAGTTCTACAGCTTAGTTATGGACTAAATAATTCTACTTTACAAGTAACCATGACTTAGACCTTCTGTACGTAACCACCACGTACTTAAGTTAACACTTGAAGCAAGGACCTTATATATATATATATATATATATATATATATATATATATATATATATATATATATATATAAGTCAACCACATAAGAGAGAAACATGCTCATCAAGTAAGATGACATTTAATTAATCATTGTAAATATTCAAATACATTGATGGCAAAGTGCTAGTGGTCTTTTGTACATATCATATTCCCAACAAACATGGTCTTTTCAAATCTAGTTTTACCTATCATACAAGGGATAGTAAACATACATGGATATTTGCACTTCGCAGGGAGTTTATTTGAATAACTACAAAAACATTCTCCCCTACTCTCACCTTCTCACATCATTTAAGTTTATGTTTCCTCTTAATTGTACACAATTATTTCAAGAGTTTAGTATAACAAGGTACTTGTTTAACAGCATTTAAAAGTGGAATATTTACCTTGCATCTACAAAAAGTCCCATATAAATCTTTATTTTTCTCATCTTTTATAGATTCTGCTAAAGCCTGAGGAAAAAGAGGTACTGGTTTATAATCAAACAAAGGTAGAAACTTACGCTTAGGCACATCATCGTCATTGGGCACGTTCTTGTCTACAACAATGTTTTTCTCCTTTTCTTGCCTTAATGATACAACGACTGCCTTTTTTGGAATCTCTAGCTCTTTACCACTTCTCAAAATGATTGCACTTGCATTTTCTCTTGGATTTATTATCATTTAGGAGGGTAATTTCCTCAAACTATGTGCCTCTAGCCGACTAATTGAGGTTTCCATCTGCCCCACCTACTTGTCCAAACTTTGGATACTGGCCCTCGCCTTTTGTTGAAATTGTTTCATCTCCTGTTGAAATTACAAAGTATTATTGGCAAGAGGCTTAACAATATCTTCTAAAGACATACCTGAATTAGAAGTTTGGCCCGATTGTTGATATGGTTGCTTATATTGCTGATAACTTGGGCGATTTTAAGTCGTGGGCTGATTTACTTGTGGATTCCCATAGCTAAGACTGGGGTGATCTCTCCATGCGGGGTTATATGTACTCGAAATGGGGTCGTACTTCCTTTGCGGTTGTCTAGGAAAACCACTCGCCATATTCAGTTGCTCAACAGGCTTCTCTTGAAGAGTTGGGCACATATCAGTTGGATACCCTACTACCGAACCAATCCCACAAGCCTTCGCCGCTTGCATATTACCTATAGTCATTTGACGAACAACAGAAGTTAGACTCGCAATCTGTTTTTCAAGGGAAGAAATATTTACCTCATTAACATACTTAGATGGAAAGTCAAGCCTAGTGCCAAATTGTTGAGATGGAAAGTCAAGCCTAGTGCCAAATTGTTGAGAATTGGCTGCCATATTTGCAATCAAGTTCCTCGCAGCCTCGGGAGTTTTATCCACCAAAGCTCTTCCACTAGCAACATCAATCATGCTCCTATCAGTGGGTAGAAGTACCTCATATAAATAATGGATGAATAGCTGCTCACTAATTTGATGATGGGGGAAGCTTGCACATAATTTCTTGAAACGTTCCCAATATTCGTATAGAGACTCTTTGTTGTGTTGTCTTACACCACAAATTTCTTTCTGAATATTAGCTGCCCTTGAAGTTGGGAAATATTTTTCCAAAAACAACCTCTTCATCTCGTTCCATGCAGTAATACTTTCGGAAGGTGGATAATAGAGTCAATCCTTAGCCGAATCCTTCAAAGAAAACAGAAAGGCTTTTAATTTAATTTCTTCATCTGTCACCCCCGTGGGTTTTATACTCGTGCATACCACATAAAGATCCATTAGATGCTTGTAAGATCTTCACCTGTAAGTTCATGAAAAGTGGGCAAAATATATATTAGGCCAGACTTTAATTCAAAAGTAACATTAGCATCTAAAGTAGGGAACAATATGCATAAGGGTTGTTGATTCAAATCAGGGGCAGCAAGTTGTTTCAAAGTTTGATTTCCAGCCATGACTTTCTCATCTTTTGAATCAGAATCGCTAGCAAATAGGGAATCAATAACTAGTTCGTTCACTTCACAATTTCTCTGAGCTTCCTTCCTTAACCTGCACAAAGTTCTCTCTATTTTTGGATCGTACTGCAAATGACCTTGATTAGTAGATCGAGTTACAATCATACAATCAAGGAAGCCTAATAAACCACAAAAAACAAAGCAGGAAGAAGAAATCTAGAGTAATAAGAATAATTAAAAATTATACGCTAAAGCACAAAAATGCCTAAAAACCCTATTAAACGATGGAATTTGGCCACGAAAAAGTTGGGCTTGTAGATCCAATTGGATCAACAAGCTTTGCTCATAACATCATTTTCCTTTAGAAAAGTATAATTTTGAACCTAATTCTATCATTTTCTGGAAATATGCCGAAACTACAACTATAGTAAACCTAACGATTTCTTTTAAAAAAAATTCAAGAACGAAATAAAGATCACAAGAAGCACAAAAATACACTAGAATAACTTCCCGGCAACGGCGCCAAAAATTAATATGCTGTTGTAGGCAATCAAAAATAAAACCTGTATTACTCTGAAAAATATATGTAGTAGTGCGAATAAAGATCATTCCCACAGAGAGTATCTAGGCTATTTTTATGTACGTGAACAAGGATTTGGGGGGGTTGAGTATCACAAAGAAGAAAAAGACAACTAAAAATCAATTCAAATTAAAGTGTCGAAATTAATCAAAAGAACAAACCTTGGTCTAAGTCAACATCCACCATCGAAATCTTGTAACTAATCATTGATGCAAGAATCTACCAATTCATACTTTTAATATTCACTGTTGGAATTTGTTAGATATATGCCCTAATGCTACATATTTGGATGACATTATTTGGGGCATTTTGACATTAACATGTACTTTATAGCATTTATATGTCTAAGTGTTTGTTTACATGATAACGTATTAAATGACATTCATATTCTCCTTATTTATGTGTATGAATGAATCCTTAGTATTTTCATTAAAGAAATATATTCTAAAAGGATTTAGAATATGATAGCATATTTCTTTAGTATGATAAATACTTAAAGTATTCATAGTCCTTAGATTATATGATCGGGATTTCTATAATCTATTATGGACTATCACATGTGTTGTTACCTTTGATTAACATAGTGATGTTAATGATAAAAAATGGTGTATTACATGCCATAATAGCATTGGGATGCAACTAACAAACATGTGAGTGACTATTAGTTGAATAGTTCACCAAATGTGACGTGAATGACAAATTACATGACTTTGGATTAATTATTTGCTATTCGTTGCGATTATGGATGTAATCCTTTGACTTGAGGCATTGCTATTGTCATCTATATTAGGGTTTGATTCTATCATTTCAATAATGCTTGTCTTGACAAACGGGATGAGATACGTCTTCTCGTAGTTTTATTCGTATGGTATAGTGATTGACAGGTAGTGTTCAAGATAGGATCCTTTAACCTTCGGCGTAAGCTGATGTCCTATACGATCTAGACATGGTTGTAGAATGAGAAAGTCTTTGGCCAAAGCATGTTGATGGAAATAGGTTTTTCCATGAATGTCATCTCTCATTCCATCATTTGGATCTATGTATAGTATCAAGTCTATGAATTTAATCGTATCATAGGTCTTGCTCAATAGGACTATTAATGGAAGGATTAAATTGCACGATAATTGGCAACCAAAAATAGATTCACTTGAATTGGACTTCATTGCCTTATAAATTGTCTTGACACATTGCTAGACATTAATCTTGACCTTGAGGGTATTTTGAGAATGACGAGAGACATTCACAAAATAAATTAAAGGAGTTTAATGTTCCCTCATTGCTATTTGGCGGTGATTCTAGAAAGTCACACACAATAAAGCACTCGTGATTGGTTTTTCTATTGAGCTTGCATTTAGTGTCTTTTGATTATTAAGTTGTTAACGATCGTGTTTTTATTTATCTTGAATCGTTAAGGTGTTAACGGTGGTTTAATTAACCAATAATTGTTATTGGGGAAATAGTGTAATTTTTGCTAAGTATAGGGGCCGAAATATAATTTTTGAAAGTTGTGGGGCCAATGTGCAAATATAAAAAGTTATTTCCATAATTTAAACTAATGGTGATTAGATTAAATTAATTATTTGCACAATTGGAAGATTATCATAATACATATATTTGATATATGTATATATATGATATGTCTTGAAAAATGGAAGATACCATTTAATTGGACCACAATGCGCCACATCACTTTCTTACTAGTTAAGATTTGAACACTTGGCTAGAATTAAACAAGACATGTTATCTTGCAATTTTGAATTGGCAAAATAATATGTATGCTATGTATATATATGTTAGTGGAAAACTTTTGACCAAGCTTATCTTGTAAGCTTTGACCACACAACATATAATAAAACAAAGCAAAACAAAAAATCACTATTCACTCTCTTCTCTCTCTTCTCTCTACTTGCTCACGGCATTGAGAGGAAAAAGATGAAGAAAATTTTTCTTGCAAAAATATTCAAGCCAAGCTCAATCAAACTTCATGGTAGCCTAGCACAAACACCTTAGAGATGGAAGATGATCTTTCTTTGCTTGTGTGGATGGCCTAGAGCTCTTGTGTTTTCAGGAGGTATAGTCAAGCTTTTCAAGTGTTCATCCATGGTTTCAAAGGGCTTCATTGGCTGTCTACAATAAGTAATATTCTCTATTACCTCTTAACTACATATATTAGCTTTATATATATATGTGTAGATTATGTTAATTACATGAAATCAAAGTTAGGGTTTTGAAGAACATACAACTTTAATTGCAAATTTTTTGAAATTTATGCTATGCTTCCGCTTCGTTATTGCTTGTAGATGTTCTTAACCCTAGATGATCCTTTAGAATTATTTTCCTATCTCTCCTTAATCGTAGTTAATCAGAAAAAAAACTATTTAATTAACCCTAACTACTAAACAACTAGAGACAAGTGCTAAATGTTTAATCTAGTAACAACTTTAAAAATTAAAGAGATCGATGAAGCTAAATAACATAAGTACAAGCGGGTGCATTTAATTCAGTCAAACATTCTTCCTAAGATCTAATAATTCATGACACAGCAAATCGTTAAATCTTAGTTGCTTCGCAAATTAAAGGGATTAAACAATTATGGATTTAATATTTAACCTAGCAGTAGATTATAAAGAATAATAAACTAGTAGGCCTCCTAGTAATTAAATGAGATAATTATGAAAATAAGCACAGAAAAATATTCGATACTCAAATCGTAAATTAAACAATAAAAACTAACTAGATCTCATAGTTTACTTGATTCTGAGGCTTTGGTTTCCTTCGACCAAATATAAAAGTTTAGCCACGCAGAGCAATAGAGAAAACTCGAAAAAGAAGTTTGGAGAAAAGGGGAGAGAGAGATGTGTGTAAACTCTAATCTCTCTGTACCTTATTTATAGATTTGGAAGCCTATAAAATCTCCTAAAATAACGGTATCATAATCTGAATAAAATAAGAAAAATATTAAAAGTAAAATAAAGTCCTAATATAACTAGGAAAACTGTGTTTTCAACTGTAATTTTTGTGTAGTATCTTCTCCCCATCTTCTAGAAGCTTCTGTATAAGGAATATTCCAGAATGTCAAATAGTGCAGGTGTTGTAACTTCATATCCGATTTTGACCTTGATGCAGCCATTATCTCTCAAAACTCAAAACATGAACGTTGTAGATCTTATTCTCGGCTTTCCACAAAATCTTGAATCATCTCAATCAAAGTTTGGATGATAAAGTTATTCCTAGATTACGAAAAGACATCGAAACTATTCAGATTCGCTCAAATTGTTTCGTTTTGCACTTAACACCTCCATTTGTATCCTAAATCAAAATATAAGAATAATGAGCATATTTAGGCATCAAATAAGTATAAAATATTAAACATTAAGGAAGAAAAATATGACATTTTGCATTCGCATCAGATATTTAGGCAATAATCCTAAATTAGTAAGCTTATTTAAAGAATTATAATTTACATGTCCTAGCCTATTATTCCAAATAATAGGAGACTCAGCCATGTAAGTAGAAGTCGAAGTATTATTGATTTTGTTCTCAAATACAACAGATACATCTTTAGGTACCATGGTATTATATTTAGTTTAAAAAGACCGTGGCAACCCTTTACCAATAAACATGTCATTCTTGGCCAGTACAAATTTGTCAGATTTAAAGACTAGCCTATACCTATTCTTACTCAACAATGAACCAAAGACAAGGTTGTTCCTAATATCAAGCACATGAAGAACATTATTGAGATTCAATTATTCTCCAGTGGTCATCTTCAGAACCACCTTCCCGTAGCCAAGGACTTTATTTTTGTTTGATGGGAATTGTAATTACTGCTCGCTATAAAATAGCTCCACCCTTTATCCCTTGCTTTTTATAAAAAAGCAACGAATGATTTTAGTTTCTTGTAAAGTAGTAAACCAGTAGATAGCCATATGATGATTTACCACAACAAAAGGAAAAAGAAAAACAAACAATCAACTAGAGTAATTATGTAGATTCGCATAGATTTTCTTACCCCACCTTCTCTTGCACTACCTTTACTTCCCTTTAGAACATTGAAGGAGGACGATGTGATTTGTCATTAATGAGTCATATCATGACAAGAATGAAATGCAAATCCGTAAATGTCATAATGAACCGAAGGTGGATTTAAGAATTCTTTTATGCGAATGTAAAATATAATTTTTCAACTCTAAGAAATTTTTTTTTTCCAATGAAGAATAATTAAACTTTAAAAAAAAATACATATATATATAGAATGAAACATAAGAATTTAATTGCTTTTGGAACTAGATTCGCCCATACATTGCCCCGGGGTCTCCAACCCCCCCTTTCTTCTTGTAAGGAGCCGAATGCCAGTATAATAAATTGTGGGTATCATTAGCATAATTGAGCTATAAAAAAAAGGGTAAATATCACTTTTAATCATTTATTTTCGACCTTATTGATACTTTGGTCTTTTATCTTTAAAAGTGCTCAATTTCAATCCTTTATCTTTTTAAAATAGGACACTGTTAGTCATTGTAGCTGATTCCGTTAAAAAAAATGAAAAAAGTACATGATTGACCAAAATACTCTTACCACTACCACTGCTACCACCACCATATTGCAGGGGTATTTTGGTCAACCACATGCTTTTTCCTTTTTTTTAATGGAATCAATGACAATGACTAACAGTGTCCTATTATAAAAAGATAAAGGACTGAAATAGGATACTTTTAAAGATAAGGAACCAAAGTGTCAATGAGGTCAAAAATAAGGGACTAAAAGTAGTATTTACCAAAAAAAAAAGAATAGAGAGCTTAAATTTGTCTGTGAAAAATACCAAAACTCATATATGATCTTACTAGGGATAAGCACATTAATCACATAATTACTGACAAGGGCACCTTATTTAGTAGCTCTTCGATTGTTAATTTTGGACTAAAACAACATTTTGGGTCTTACATTGTTGAAAATATCTCACAGCCTTTACTTGTGTTGCTATTTAAAAAAAATAAAAAAGGTGAAACATTCCATCGCAAGGTGTGAATATACAAATTTGGCCTCCCAAAAGAAAAAAAAGAAGATAGCTTTCAGTTACACCTACGCATGGCGTGCTAAGGACATCATGATAAGGTTAATTAGCCACCCAATAAACCCTCGAGAGCATTCTCTTTGAGGATTTTCTCTTGCACATGCAAGCCGACCCTACCCCACGGTTTCTTGTGGAACACTTCCTTCTTGTCCTTTTATTTTTCTTTTGGTGAAGTTCCTTCTCTTTGTCCCGACACTATCTTTATATCATCCTCTGTTGTTTTCCCTTATTGCGTTAGTGAAAATTGGGGCAAGGGAAGGGACCCTTGTTTATTTAAAAAAAAGTTTAAAGGGAAGTGGATGGAAGGAAGGGATTACCAAAGCATGCTTAAGATGAATATCAGTAGTATAAATAGCACATTTAATGTACCAATCAAAGTAATTCATTTATTACCTATTTTCTCTCTACTTATTCACGAATATTTCAACTCAAACCATTATATATATATATATATATATATATATATATATATATATATATATATATATATGTGTGTGTGTGTGTGTGTGTGTGTGTGTGTGTGTGTGTGTGTGTGTGTGTGTGTATGTGTGTGTGTGTGTGCGTGTGTGTGCGTGCGCGCGCGCATTTGTGTGTCTTTTAACGTGTGAGAGCTACTAAAGATAAATGATATGCTAAAGAAAATGAAGAGAGAGAGAGAGAGATGGTCAATAAACTTGCTTGTTTTAGCCAAAAAAAAAACACTTGCTTGATTGGCTTATTAAGCTGGAGGCGCCTACAGATTTACTGGATGGAGACCAGTACAAAAGAAAATGAAAGATGCTGAAATTAGTAATTCATAGAACCTATAACGAAATCCAAGAGCAGCCATATGGACATGCTTGCTTCTACAAAGATAGGTTTATGGAGAGATCCCGATTTATGGATTATATGTATTCGCCTTAATCAGCTTGGTCATGCAACCATTGAATACTGATAATTGTTTTGATATCATCAATGGATTTGGATTCTCTCTTAATTAGTTACTAGTGTTTTTACAGATTAGAAGGTGAAATTCTAATTAATAATTCATTTGATCATATTAAATCATTAAGATTGAGTGAGAAAAAAGAGAAAGAAGAGAGAAGAAAAAAAAGAAAACAATATAGAGAATATTTTGAATTTTAAAATATATAATTGAAAGTGATTTGTTAGAGTTTGTGCAGTATACATATGGATTAATTTCAAAGCAATATGACAAATTTGCTCAATCGATGAAGTTCTGTGGTGAATATGAACAACTAATGCAATTACTTGGTGTAAAGTGAATCTGTTACAAGTGATGTTGCAACATTAACTGAAGCATTATTTCTTTCATAGTTCATTAACAGTCTGTTACTCTAGTCAATTCATGAATTGTTCCACTTAATGTTCCAACATAGCCAATGACAGTAAACAGTAGCGGAAATAATAAAGCTGTAACAGAAATAATGAACACCAAGATTTAACGTGGTTTAACCGCGCGGTCTACGTCCATGGGACCTCTCCTAGTCCAACAAACTTGTTCAATAAGAAATAACAAGTTACAACATCAATGGACTTACTCCCTCTTGACCCTTGACGCCTCGATGTAGAACTCCTTAAAGAACTTCGGTTTGGTTTGGCGAGCTCCCCTCGACTTGCAATGTTCTCTCCCGAAAACTACACCTTCTTCTCCCAAAGAATGAATACATAAGACAGTAATTTAATCCCTCAAAGAAACATACAAATCACTCATAACTTACTGTCAATAAAAATAAAGTTGCAACACTTAATACAATCAAAGACTAGATTACATATCGTGTTGCAACATGACACGGAATATAACACTCTCAAAGCCTTCACTTCAGATTGCCCGCGACTCTCTCTTTCTCATTACTCCCCTCTTCTTCACGTCCTGTGCCTCCATACAAATAGTTGTCATGCCTTGGCTTTCAATAAATGATTTGTCTCATAAAACCTAGTTTCCTTTTTAGTAAAAGGTCAATTAATGCAATTTTAGGACTTCTTCTTTTATGATAAGTTACCATAATATTTTACCTGCAGATTCAAAAAGGCAAAACCACAAATATGGTAATAACACACGTTTTGCAAAACATAGCCAATTAAACTTCAATCAACATTAATTGCCTCAACAATCTCCCCATTTGGCTTTGTTTTGGAAAAACCCATTTAGCACAAAATTGAAAGCCTTTAACTGCACAAATGCATAAGTCAAAGTGGTCCTGTTGATCCTGTGGTGCCTGTTGCAACAGTAGGAGTAACACAAGTACAGTAGAGCAAGAGTTAACACACAGGTTGCAATTGACAGTAGAACATGAATTCAACATAAAAGAAACCAACACAAAGAATATACCAAAGCAGACAACCGTGCAAGGATAAGTAACAAAGTAGCCCAAACATAATTGTCTCCCTTTTTTTGCCAAACCAAAGGCAAAAGAAGGCAAATAGATAGTAGCAGAACAAAATGGAAAAAGAGTATGAGAGAAACAGACATAAAACATTATCCAAGAAACATAAATGAAACAGCATCAACTAGGAGGAGATCCCATCAAATGCACCATTATAGCATTCTGCCCTTTGAGAAATTGAGCCAGAGTCTAATTAATTTGGTCCTGATTAGCCTAAATATTTCTTTGCTCCTCTCGCAGCTCCTCGATGGCCTCACAAAGTTGCTGAATATGGTGCAACATGGCAGACCGATCAGCAGACGAGCTTGTATTCCTTGTGGCAGAGGCTGTTGCAACACCAGCTTGCTCCCCCTGAATATCAACTTTGTGAGCCCCCTACAAATACTTCTTAGAGAAGAACAGGGAAAAGGGAGGTTTGTGTAACACCTCATCCTTGTGAAGAACTTTGTGTTGTGATAGGAGAAATTCACAAATGAGAGAAGGATAAAGACAAGTACTGACTAGAAAAATTCTTAGCAGCCTCCTCAATAATGCGATCAAATATAACCCGACCCAAATCAAGATTGATCCCTGTGCCCACAGAGTAAAGTAGTCTGCCCATCTCAACACTTAGGGTAGTGGAATGCTTGGTGGGATACCAATTAGCCATGGCCATCTTATGTAAGGCAACATACTTGGCAGTGAGTTTGTTTCCTGGTAATCTGGCTTCAGACTTCTACTCATATGGCTCTCCGAATAATTCCATAGTAACAGTGGATATGGGAATGTCAGGGATAACCTCTATAATAGGATCGTAACCTAAGAAATTATTGAGGACAGTAGGGGAGAACTCGAAAACATGATTGCGCACAAAAGTCTAATGATAGTATTTTGATGTTGCAACATTGAAATTTGTGTGCAAATTGGAATAAAACTCATAAACCAGATTGCTAGAATACGATTTCACCAAATCAAACAAGCCTAACAGTTTTCTCTCTCTAAGTAATTCAATCAACCTAGTCCCCTGATACGATTTCACATTAAGAGGTTTTTCCACAACAAACTTTTGTTGAGACAGAATCTTAAATTGTTCTTTTGATTCAGAGAAGAAAGAATTTGTAGAGTAAGCAGATGAAGGATTATACCCTGGACAGGCATGCCTCTTGGGTCATGAAGACTCTGGAAGTTTAGCCCTTTTGCATTTGAAGCTTCCAATATCTTCTTTCTGTTTGTCTTGGTGTGACGAATTTCCTCCGCAAGCGTGGCCTCTACACCAACTGTCATTGCATCTTCTACTTCTGTTTTTGATGTTACACGCGAAGCTGCAACATCTCTTGTGACAGAGACAGGAGTTTTCTTAGACTGTTCACTGGGTAGCTCCGTAGTAGTATGGCCTATGGCAGGGGGTGTTGTGACATTTCTTCACTCCTTAGCATGCCCCGTCTTTGTGAAAGATGGTGTTGCATCTGTAGTTGTAGCATCCATTTTGGGCATAGCTTCAGAGTCTGAGGATTACACTTCCTCGGCACGGTGCTGAGTCGTTCCGGAGTGTACAATCACGTCCATCCCTGTTGGAGTCCACGATGGGTCAATGGGTGGTTCTTCAGCCTTAGTTTTTGGGGTTCGTGGATGGAGAGACCCATTAGAGCTTGTGTCGCTTGATGATAGTACAACACCACCTACAGCCGCTATGGGAGGAGATGGCTCATCAATGGTGATAGGTTGTGTTGAAATATCTCTTGGTGCTCCTGGTTTAGGGGTTCCCCAATGTCTACTGCCTGATCTTATTTTCGTCATGATTTTTTCTGAAAATGGGTAAGCAGCAAAAACTTGAAGAGACACAGAGAATGTGAGAAACAAATGGTAAGACTTAGCAGCAAAGAGAGCAGAGCAATTGAAAGATGGAAAGTCACGGAATTGTTCAATTAAATCGTGCCCTAATCGTGGGTAACTGTCCATTAGAGATGCCTAATCCCACGATCTTGGGAAATTCAAAAAAAAACTGTAAAAGTGAACCAATTGCCCATTAATGATATCTAAAATTCCTGCTCAAAACAACCTTGCCTTTTTGACAAAACACCATGTGGTACTGAAGTTGCAACATATTGTCATAAGCCATATCAGATTATCATGATTGATTTAGTGGTAATGTTGCAACCAAAAACAAACTAACAATACGTTTCACAATTCTCATATTCTCCAAGATTTTCTCCCTTTTTTATTATTAAAACAAAAAACAAATTGAAATGCTAGATGAATCCAGGCAGCATAAAATAACTCAAGAAACTTTACTCATCAATACTCATTTCAGTCAAAGATTTAATTAATGAACCATGTGTGTGTATGAGAAGTAGAATTCCAATAGCCATCACCTTCAAATCTGCAAAGTACAAGTACTCTCCCTATCAGCTGAAACATATCTGATCATCTATTCATCTCACAGGAAAGCACAATATTTTTCCTTGTTCCAGCCCATGTTGTAACTGGAAGCAGCATATAGTTTTTTTCACATGAATTTTTTATGTACTGTTTCATCTCATGTTACAACTGGTAGCTTTCACTCCAATCTATTTTATTTTGGATTAAGTGGCTCTTTCCAGTGCTTGATAATCATATTCTTTCATGCCCTCATTTTTTTTATAAATCATGAAGATGAATAGAATACATGAATGGATTTAGAGAGACTTTTTCCTTTATCCCTAGTCATCAGAAAAATCAAGCTTCTGCACTTACAGACTATCCAGATTAGCTTTCCCACCCTAGACTTCAAGGTGTACAAAGATATATGGTTCATTAATTAAATCACTAGTTGAATTGAATATCAGACTTTCAGATTCCTCAAGCTTATATCAAGTTCCTGTTAAAAGACAATCATGATGCAACATTATATACTACAAATTCCTATAGATTTTCTTAGGGTTTCAAATCTTAAAGGATCTAAAGCTTTAGTGAAGATATTTGCCAATTGTTTTTCTATTGCAACATGTTCCAAAACAATTATTTTTGTTTCAACAAGTTCATGGATAAAATGATATCTTATGTCAATATGTTTAGTGCGAGAGTGCTGAACAGGATTCTTGGATATGTTAATGGCACTCATTTTATCACTATAAACAGTCAAAACATGATTTTCAATTTCATAGTCATCTAGCATTTGTTTCATCCATAGAAGTTCTGCATAACAACTTCCTGCAGCTATGTATTCAGCTTCTGTTGTTGACAAGGAGATTGAACTTTACTTCTTGTTGTACCAAGACACCATGTTGTTTCCAATGTAAAAGCATCCACTAGTTGTACTCTTTCTATTATTTGTATTTTTTGCCCAATCAGCATCACTAAAACCAACAAGATTAGTGTTAGTGTCATTAGTAAACCATATTCCAAGACCTACTATTCCTCTCTCATATTTGATTATCCTTTTTACTGCAATTAAGTGAGATTCTTTTGGATTTGCTTGATATTAGCACATACTCCAACACTAAAACATATGTCAGGTCTACTTGCTGTAAGATACAGCAAGCTTCCTATCATGCTCCTATACAGGCTAGGGTCAACTGATTTCTCATTCTCACTTTTTTTCAACTTGGTGGTCACACTCATGGGGGTTCTTGAAGACTTAGCAGATTCTAACCCAAATCTTTTGACTAGGTTCCTGGCATACTTCTCTTGAGATATAAAGATCCCATCCTTATATTGTTTAACCTGCAATCCTAGGAAGTATGTTAGTTCTCCAACCATGCTCATTTCAAACTCATGCTTCATATGCCTAACAAATTTATCAGCCTTATTTTCAGATCTTGCACCAAATACAATATTATCAACATAAATTTGAGCAATGAGAATACCTGAACCAAACCTTTTGATAAACAAAGTTTTGTTTACTCCCCGTCTCTGGTAGCTTTTATCAAGTAAGAATTTTGTCAATCTGTCATACCAAGCTCATGGAGCTTGTTTTAATCCATACAAGGTTTTTTTCAATTTATACACATAAATATGATAATGTGGGTCCTCAAAACCTTTTGATTGCTCAACATATGCTTCCTCATTTAAAATTCCATTCAAGAATGTACTTTTCACATCCATTTGAAACAATTTGACTTTTAACACACATGCAACTGACAATAACAACCTAATAGATTCAAGCCTAGCAACCGGAGCAAAGGTCTCATCAAAATCCATACCTTCTATTTGTGTATATCCTTGAGCTACAAGTCTAGCCTTGTTTCTAGTTATGTTACCATTTTCATCAGTCTTATTTTTAAAGATCCATTTAGTTCCCATGATATTGACATCTATTGGCCTAGGAACTAAAGTCCAGACATCATTTCGCACTAATTGATTCAATTCCTCTTGCATGGCATTTACCCAAAATTCATCCTTTAAGGCTTCAATTACATTTTTGGGTTCAAAAGAAGAGGTGAAGTAAACAAACCTTACCATGTCTCTATAGTTCAGTTTGGGTTTACCTCTGGTTCGAATTCCATCCTATATTGAACCAATCACATCTTCTGCAACATGATATTTGTGGACTTGTGGCAGTTCAGCTTGAGTTTCTTCGGTTATTCCTTCTGTTGTTCCATCACATGTTGCAACATCCAGTGAACCGTTGTCTTTCTATTATGTTTCTTTGTTTGATGTTGCAACTGGCTCAGTCACAGCAGGTTTCTCCATATTTTCTTCCTTCAGCGTTACAACACCGTCTGCCACATCAATCTTTATTTTGCTGGTGTTGGATTCTTCCATGGATTCACTTACACAATTTTGAACCTCATCAACTACCACATTAACTGATTCTATTATAGTCCTGGTGGTTAAATTAAAAACTCGAAAGGCACGGCTATTAGTTGCATAACCAAGAAAATTACATTTTTCACATTTAGCATCAAACTTACCTCTTTGTTCTTTATCATTCAAGATGTAACACGTACTTCTAAACACATGAAAATAACCTAGTGAGGGTTTTTTACCTTTCCAAATTTTGTAAGGAGTTTTGGTGGTACCTGGTCGCGAGAGTATTTGATTTATGGTGTAACATGCAGTGTTAACTGTTGCTACCCAAAACCTGTGAGAGAGGTTTCTGTCATTCAATATCACACGAGTCATTTCTTGAATCGCTCTATTCTTTCTTTCAACTATACCATTTTGTTGTGGGGTCTTCAGTGCAGAGAATTCATGAGTTATTACATGTGCATTGCAAAAATCAGTAAAAGAATGATTATCAAATTATCTCCCATGGTTACTCTTTATTCTTATGATTCCCTAGATGTTGCAACATTTCTCAGTTTTCAACTTTAAGCACAATTTCTTAAACACATCAAAAGTGTCAGATTTTTCTCTAAGAAAATATGCAAATGTATATCTAGAGAAATCATCCACACAGACAAACACATATCTTTTACCTTCGATGCTTCCAGTCTATATAGGACCCATGAGATCCATGTGCAACAGTTCCAAGATTTTCTTGGTCGACACATGTTGCAATATCTTGTGTGATGTTTTTACCTGTTTGCCTATTTGACAAGAACCACACATACCTGATTACCTACTTTTCAACATTGGCACACCTCATACTGCACCTACATTCACAATTTTGGTCAGTAATTTATAATTTAAATGTCCCAACCTTTGGTGCCAAAGTTCAGCGTTGTCACATATATTATTGTAACACGCCAATGGTGGTTCATGAAATGGTGTAAGCATATAGCAGTTGTCAGATGACCTTTTCCTATAAGCACACACTTGTTAGTCCCATATAATACATTACAACCATCTTTAGTGAATTTTACATATAGCCCCTGATCACACAATTGACTAATACTAATAAGATTAGCCTTTAAGCCATCCACATGTAGTACTTTCTTCAGCCTTGGAAATCTATCAATATCCAATGTCTATCTTCCAAGTATTTTTCCTTTAACACCATCCTCAAAAGTGACTTGGCCTTCATCGCACTCCTTGTAGATTCGCAACGCTTCACGCATACTTGTCATGTGTCTAGAACATCTATTATCAAAGTACCAAGAGTTAGCAGTACAAGATTGCATAGAGATATAAGCAACAAAACAGCTAAGTCAGATTTCTTCACCCATAATTGTCTTACCTTGTGTTGCAAAAACACGTGTGATGATCTTTTTTACTGATTGAGAAACTTACCTTTTTCCAGCATTCTTTGAAGCTTGAAGCAGTGAGGTTTGATGTGTCCAAGTGCAAGACAGAAATAGCAGGTGAGAACGAACCTATTCTTCTTTTTCCTATGTTGCTTCTGCAATGTCGCAGTCGTTGTTGTAATATCAGTAACTAGGGCAGTTTTACCGTTATTCTGTGCAGTAGCAACCTTATGCTGTAATTCTGAGTTTTTTGAACTTTTGACAAAAACAGTTTTTCTATAAGATTCTCCTTCACAAAAACCAAGTCCAGTATGATCACTGCTCGATTTTTGAATGGATAACATGTGATCCAATTTTTCAGTTCTAGAATTCAGCATTTTTATATTTCGCTGCATCTGTTTCAAGTCATGTTGCAACACCTGCATTTCCATCAGTCTTTCTTCAGCCAGGTTTTTTAGTTCAGATTTTTGTTTTTCCAATTAAAAGATCCTCAACTCCAGTCCCTGGTTTTTCTTGCACACGATTACCCATTTTTTGTACATGTCTTTGTACATTTTCATGACTTTTTCGTTATCCAAATCACTATCACTGTCTGACTCAATGGAATCAGATTCACTTATTTCATCGTCTATTTCACTCAGTGTTCCAACAGCTGTACCAGCTTCTTCGTCCAGATTGATCTATCGAGGTACTGTTGCAACATTGAACACCACAAAGTTACTAGCGTGTTCCTCGTCACTCTCTGAGGATTCCTCTGACTCCATATCATTCTCTTCTTTTTTCAAGGTATTTGCACATTCAGCTTGAATGTGGTCAAAACCTTCACATTCTCGGCATTGTATGCCTTTACTCTATTCCTTTTCATCGGTTGGTTTAGAGTTTTGTTTCTTGAATGTGTCAGCCGCTGTTGCAACATGATGCTTCTTGTCAAAATTTGACTGTCTAAAACCTTTTATCCGTTTGTCCTATTTTTTCAGCACTCTGTTAAAATTTTTGGTAAGCAAGGCTAAGGATTCAAAAATTTTAGATTCCTCATTATCTGAAGAGCTTAGCGTCTCTTTCCTTTCAACTTCAACCTTCAGTGCAATGCCTTTTTCTTTCTTCTTTTGCTTAAACTTCATCTCAAAAGTTTGGAGTGACCCTATCAATTCATCAATCTTGATTTCATCAACATTTTTTGATTCTTCTATGCCAGCCACCTTGATTCCAAATCTGTCTAGGAGAAAGGCAAGGTTTGCCTTACAAGCTTAGCATCAGAATACTATTCTCCCAAAGCAAAGGATTCATTAGCAGTGTCGCACAACTTGGCATTAAAATCTGCAATGGTTTCATCCTCTTGCATCATTAGTTCCTCGAATCTAGTGGCAAGCATGTACAATTTTGATCTTCTCACTGATATTGTACCCTCATATGTTATTTGCAATATCTCCCAAGCTTCATTCGCAGATTCACACGTTGAGATTAACTTGAATTGATTCAAGTCAACAGCATTGAATATTGCATTCAGTGCCTTAAAGTTCTAGCTTGCCAAAAGATCTTCATCCTTGGTCCATTATGTTTAAGGTTTAGTTGCAACATTGCCTTGAGCATTTGTTTTCGTAGGAGTTGTCCAGCCAGTCAAGATTACTTTCCTGGCCCTCTCATCAATTGACTTGATGAACACCCTCATTCGAGTGTTCCAATACGAGTAATTCACACCATTCAACAACGATGGTTTAGTGATTGAGCCTCCATCACGCAAGGTGTCCATACCTATTCCTGCAAGTTAACAACTCAAAACTCCCAAGAATCTAACTGAATTAGTTCGTAACCTGCTCTTGATACCACTTGTTAGAGTTTGTGCAGTATACGTATGGATTAATTTCAAAGCAATATGACAAATTTACTCAATCAACAAAGTTCTGTGGTGAATATGAACAACTGATGCAATTACTTGGTGTAAAGTGAATCTATTACAAGTGATGTTGCAACATTAACTGAAACATTACTTCTTTCACAGTTCATTAACAGTCTGTTTCTCTAGTCAATTAATGAATTGTTCCACTTAATGTTCCAACATAGCCAATGACAGTAAATAGCAGCGAAAATAATAAAGCTGTAACAGAAATAACGAACACAAAGATTTAACGTGGTTCAACTGTGTGGTCTACGTCCACGGGACCTCCCCTAGTCTAACAAATCTATTCATTAAGAAATAACAAGTTACAACATCAATGGACTTACATAAGTAAGACTCCCTTTTGACCATTGACGCCTCGATGTAGAACTCCTTAAAGAACTTCAATTTTGTGAGCTTACCTCGACTTGCAACGTTCTCTCCCAAAAACTACACGTTCTTCTCCCAAATAATAAATACAGAAGACAGTAATATAATCCCTCAAAGAAACATACAAATCACTCATAACTTACTGTCAATAAAAACAAAATTGTAACACTTAATACAATCAAAGACTAGAACACATATCGTGTTGCAACATGACACGGAACATAACACTCCTAAAGCCTTCACTTCATATTGCCCAAGCCCGCCTACACTTGCTGCCTACACTTGTTCCCTTCTGGTAAAATAAGAACAGCCCCTACATTCAAACCCCCTTTTTTACCATTAGCAAGAACCTGTTTCAGTTGCATATCATAAGGAATTCGAACAACTGCTTCAAATACAGTATTAGGAAGTACCACTTGTGGAACCTCAATCTCCACGGGCTTATTAACTAAATGACAATTGGCACATACAATACGCCCAGTCGCTTCTCGTGCTAGTTAATTCATAATGAAGGTACGAGTGAAAAAGAATCAGTCGTTAGCTTCATTAATGATGCTATAGGTTACGGATCTAGTACGATATGCCGCTACCCCTATAACGTAAGGGCTTTGCCCTTCGAAAACGGGTTCCAAACCTGAGCAGATTCTCTTCTAACAAAGATGGGATCAAGTAAGGACGCAACTACAACTGATTCACAAAAGCCAGGATTCTTTCCAGCTCCATTCCCTCCTTCACTTCAGTCTCTCTCTTTCTCACTGCTCCCCTCCTCTTCACGTCATGTGCCTTCATATAAATACTTGTCATGCCTTGGCTTTCGAGAAAAGATCCGTCTCATAAAACCTAGTTTCCTTTTTAGCAAAAGGTCAATTAATGCAATTTCAGGACTTTTTCTTTTATGATAAGTTACCATAATATTTTATCTGTACATTCAGAAAGGCAAAACCACAAATATGGTAATAATACACATTTTACAAAACATAGCCAATTAAACTTCAATCAACATTAATTACCTCAACAAGATTGATTTATAAAATAATTAATTTTATTTTTATTATTTACTCATTCGAATAATTTTAACATTACGGGGGATCCAAGTTGATAAAAAACAGGTATTACGTACACACGGCCATCCATATCTGCACGAAGAAAAATTGAAGGATGTACCCAAATCCCGGTAGATCAATTACGTTTTTGAGTAAATATTCGAATCATTTGTAATGATTACCACTCGAATGAGAATGTCATTATTGTCTTTTACTTTCGTCATTGTCCATTAAGGTTATGGAGAATCCTTCAATTAAAATGTAGATTATATATAACTAAAGAAAAAGTGTAAAGAGAAGAAGTGAATCAAGTACATTGATTACAATTTTAACTGAATTGGTGTATGTTTTAGTGTGAGTCGTTATATTTTTTGGGTTTTGTTTTACACTCAGTCATTAGGTCAGATGGGATAAGTCAGGCATAACCCATTAAAGAATCGAAGATTCGAATGCGGTGATATCTAATTTTAGTCAACGTTCCGTGAATTAATTGATGTGGGAATGTTTCCCAATGTTAAAAAAAAAGTATACTGCTTGGGAAAAAAAACCACTTATCATGATAGCAATTTTCTAAAAAGCAAAACGTGACTTAGATGAACTTCGAGATTGTTGATTATTGTTCCTTTTTGTGATTAAAAACTGTTTATTTTAAATTCATTAACTGCTAATATTATGTTGCTCATTAAACATGTACACATTTACTGTGAGTGTTAATTCGATAAAATAAATTACAAGCTAAAGTAGGCCAAGAAAGAACTTATACTTTGAACTTATAGAGTGCAAACTAGTATCACCAACAAATTTGTGTATCTAATCTTTGATTTTCAGGTTTCAGAGCTTATAAACCCTAAATAAGAACTATAAAATCTTATTTTTAAGCTAAGATAACAACACTCTAACTAAAACCTAATCATGTTCGAACAGTTTAGTACTCTCTTAATAAATGGGTTAAAGAAATTGTGTCCGATGAGTGATTACCTAAATTCCAAAGACTCTCATCAATTTTTTGATTTACCTAGATCCCCCTTTGATCATTGAAATCCTAATGGTATATTTGTCGTTTCAAATTTAAAAATAATAATAATAATTATTGATAAAGGGAGCCTATCAAATGTTGAGACGTGTCTTGATGATTGCAGAATAAGTTTATGCTGATTTTTTTTTTTTTTTTTGTACTGAGGTGAAAACTCAATTGGCGGAACTCGACAATCGGTTGAGTCTAATGGAGCCCGACCACGAATTGATAAATCCCCAAATATAGCGGTGTGCACCAACATATACATCAAGTCAATTAAGAGTGTGAACCTTATACAGTGAAAGAATTTTAAACCCCACCATGTTAAGTTCTACTTCTCCTTATTGCCACTAGACTACCCCTTAAGAGCAAATTTACGCTGACTGGTGTAGACAATTCATCCCTCTATCTTAGCCAGATTTTGGTCACTGAAATCATATAGCTCCGGCATGCACTTTCAGTGCTCGAAAGAAACATATGAATTATTTCAGCTTGTAATGGTCCCATATAACCTTTTTCCTCAGGGTGGGACTAGTTCCAGTACTTTTTAGTGCATACAAATCTAAATTCATGATGGAGAGAATTTGGAGCTTTTAGCTTCACAAGGATAGTATGTTATGTGATGCTAAATATCTTTTCCCATTTTCACATTGTGAATCACCTTTGCCTTTCGCATTTTCAATTTATAAAAGGCAACAAGAAACATTCACTTAAAAGATGAATCATGTGATCTTTTACTTACACCAATTTTGTCCATATCCAACGTGCAATGAATCTAATAATTCAAAAGAAGAGCATAAAAGATGTATTTCTTTCGGTGCACTCAACTTCTTTCCTCTAAATTATTCCAAGGTTTAAAAAAGAACCGAAGAGAGAAGCAATAAAATGCAGTTGTTTGTTCATTAGCAACTTGACTTGATTGATATCCGTTCATTTATATTAATCGAGTTTGAACTTCTTTTCTTTTGTTTTTACCAAATGGTTCTCTGGCAGGTTTTGCTTCAAAACAATTTCGTACATTTTGAATTAATCTATCTCTAAACCAGTCTTAATAGATATGTCACAAACTTAAGAGTATAGATCAATAAGACTTGAACTTGAGAACTTATATTATACTTTTTCTTTACCAATCTACCTACCCACTAAAAAGAAACGTGCACTTAATTTAGTGACTCTATTTTGAAATAAATTTTATGAGAGTTCTAAGTGGAAGTTACAAAACATTTCAAAATCTTCCCCTAAAAAGAAAAATAATGCCATCATGAAAATCCTCATTGGAAAATGTATCACGCATGTAATATCTAATTAGTGTTAACTTTGTTTTTCGAAAAGCGATGCTTTGTATAATACAGCAGGAGTTCATAAAGTAATTTTCTTTAGCAATTAGATAGGACAAATATAATGATTATATAATCTCTAGAAGTGGGGACCAATAAGATCCACAAAGTATTGATGAACATGTTCACGAGTCATGCATTAAAATCCATGTCAATCTTGATAAAACATAAAGAGCCGACCCAGTAAGCCAAAACCTTAAATAATCTTACATGCAACACAAGACTTCAATGGAAGACTTATTTCCAAACATCCTCCGAAGTAAAATCTCATATGCCACTAGGCAGTGGTAACACATACGAAATAAGAAGTGCAGCAGCTAATGATTACAACAACTAATACAAATTAAAGCATGAGCGGATACCAAATACAGTTTGTAGGTCCTAAAATTGTTTAATTTTTACTTTATAATTTCTCTTTGGTTAATCATAGCAACTTACCGAATTTAAGAGTTTTAGAAAATGATGGTGGTGGTCTATGTGGGATTTATAGGTGTCTAAAATGTTATACTCACTTCAAGTAGATGTCGTGTCTAGTTCTAACTTGCTCTTTTCTCTGAGTATTTATTGATTATGCAGGAATGAGTAAGATTTCTTTCTTGAGATTCATGGATCTGCATCCATCTCTCTTCTTCTTCTTGCTACCTGATCGATCCTCTATCTTATTTGCAGCAATGGTTAGTGTGACACTAGGGGTTTCAGCTTACGAGGCTTCGAGGTTAGGCCGATTTTCAAGGTCTGGCTACTTTACCATGCGTCAACCCTATTCCTACCTTGCTATCACGGGCACAGTTTTTGCAATGGGTCAAGCCAATTTCTACTCATTACATAATTGAACTAACATCCTAAGGAAAAAGGGTAATTTTAGGACTTTAATTTGGCTTAATATAAAATTTAGGGTCTAAACTTCGAAACCTCTATTGAAATGACTCAAACTTATAAAAAGAAAAATATATATATATACTTTGCACATTGTTAACTAACAATGTTACTATTTATCTTACGTAAAATTTTCTTTTTTCTTTCAACTTCTAAATAATATTTTCTTTTGAGTCTGAACTCTTTCCTCTAAAGACTTGCCATGTCCTTAGAGCACTTATTCAGCAAATGGGAAGTGGGAATGAGTTAGAAATCGAATGGTATTCTCAATTCTATTCCAATTCTCGTACTTAGTATAAGAGAATGAACTCGAGAGTTCCATTCTCTCAGTAATCTCATTCACACGCATATGGAAATACCCATTCCTGACAAAACACATAGGAATAGCCTATTATCATGTGCTTTAAAATGAACTTATTACTCATATAGCCAAAATACCCTTAAAAAATATTGCACATTATACAAATAACATTATTATCGATATATTTATTATTATTTTTATTAATTTGTATTATTTATTATTATTTAATTAATAAAGATATACAAATAATAAAATTTAAAAATATATAACAATAATAATAAAAAATTTATAGTAAAAAGTAAGAAGAATAATAAAATAAGAAGAATAACAAGAAATATAAATAAAATATGATAGTGATTACAATAATATATATAATCAAATAGTAATGAATAAGATATTAATATTATCAAAATAATATTAATAGTAATAAATATAATGATAATAATAATTATAAATAATATGTATAAAATAATGAAATAAATAATAAAAATAATTAATAAGTAATGTGGATTTAATAAAAATAATATATAATAATAATATAAAATCAATAATAATAATAATAATAATAATAATAATAATAATAATAATAATATGCCTCAAACAAGCCATTATTTTAATATGATCCATATTTTTATTTTTAAAATAATAATATATCTATCGCAACAACATGACATTCTTGTTATTTTTATAAAAGTCATTCTCATTATTACTTTATTATACTGACTGCAAAACATGAGTTTGGAATCAATATATTTATTTCTATCTTCATTTGTAGAGTATGCCAAACATGACATATCAATTTTCAAATTTATTCCATTTCCAGAGTCATTCTATTCTTTACTCATTCCATTCCTGTCCAAAATAATTTGAGGATACCAATTGCTAACTTAGTATTTGAATAAATAAAAACACATTTAGCGAAGCCAAATGAGATTAACTTCTTTTTTCTTTTGTCCTGAGGAATATTCCAGAAAATAGTGACAAGCACGAACCTTAATTTTTAATTGAGACAAAAAATTAAGCTACGATCTTATGTTAAATTGTGATTATACAATATTAGAATGTGGAAATTAGTTGTTTGTGATGTGCTCCTAATGCAATTGGCATTAAATTGTCTCAACTGTTTCATCATATTAACATCTATTGTTAAGATGAACTTTAAGTTTTCATATTTTTTAAATGAAACAAAGGAAATAACTAACATAAGAAAATATATCGATCTCACAATCAATATTTTTGGTTCACTAAACATAAATAAATAGTAGCACAATTAGTTAATTGTGTGTAAAGTACCTGTTAGTCCAAATAAGCCTAAGAAAGGGGTGAATTAGGCAAATGGAAGGAAATTACTACTTTAAAAATTACGGAATTTAACTACAATATTCACTTAGTCAATTTATCAAACACTTTGTGTGTAACACATATAATAGTGAGAATTGTGCAATAAATCAAACACAATATATGCAATATATGTGAAAGTAAGGAGAGTAGGGTTAGAGAAATCAAACGCAATGATTTTTAGGTGGTTCGTTAATCTACATCCACTACCTAATGTATTCTTCCCTTAGGATTTCTACAAACTCGACTATTGATGCTTCTTCAAATGTTGGTAAAGCACAAACCAACATTACAACCTTCTCTTGAGTCCACAAGAAAATCACAAGCTTCTTCAAATGTAGGTAAAACTAAGCTCCTACTACAACAATCTCTTAAGTTTACAAGACATCAACCAAAGCCTCGTCAAATGTAGGTAAGACTTTAAACCAATTACTTCTCTTCCTTTGAGTCCACAAAGGTTTTACAATACTCTTTTCTCTTCTATTATTCTCACAATCTAAGATCTAGAGAGCAATAGAAGCTAGAATATGTGTATTTAAAAGATACAAAGCCTTAACCCCTCTATGAGTTGGATAATACACATAAAGCTCTTGAATGCTCAATGATTTGCAAGATAAAGCTCAATGATTTGTGTAAGCAATATGTTTTTGATAATATAAAAGCTTTAGAACAAGTGCTTGTAGTTAGAAGAAGTGACCTGAATAAATGGGGTATTTGAAAATATATATATAAAGTTTTTCCAACGGCTAGTAACAGCTATATTTTTAAATTCGTTAGGTCATCGGTCGGGTTACTGGTTGTGTTCATTGCGATCGGTATCAAGACCGGACAAACGACCCACCTACTATTCCAGGGAACAATTGTGACACCCGAGCCCGATAATATGATAATTTTATTAATTTGCATATAATTGTTTGCATTAATTGACTAATTTTTTGATATATGTGTATCCATTATTTGCATTGCATTTAGAGTAAGTGAGATTAGTGATGATAGAAGTAGATTACATAGTCAATAATATATTAGGTGTCTTTAGTGGGCTTAGTTGGACCTTAGGAAGAATAAAATGGACAATGGGCTTAATTAATCTTGCAAGAACTCATTTAAGTCCCAATTTAGCCCAATTAGCCAATATAAGAAAAACTAAATAAGAGAGAAGTCTAGAAGAAGCAAGAGAAATCAGTGGAAGCAAGAAATAAAGGAGAGATAACCGAAAGAAGAGGAAGAAGAAGAAAAAGAAGAAGAAGAAGAAGATAAAGAAAGAAGGAAAGAAAAAGGTGTTCTTGAGCTTGATCATAGCCATTTAGTGCAATTTCTACAAGCTAAAGGTGAGGGGTTCATGATTATGTACATGTTTAATGTTAATCTTGCTTGTAGTAAGTTATATATGTGTAGATAGTTGATGATTTGAGCTATAAGAGCATGCAAAGTTAGCAAATATATGTAAATAGTGAAGTGTGAATCTTATATTGCTTGTGTAGCTTAACTTGTGTAAAGTTGTAGTATTTTGATTGAAGTAGAAGTAGATATAGTTTACATGTTTGATCTAAGGCTTGAGAGCATGTTCTAAGCTTAACAAGGGAAGTACATGAAATTATATACAAGGAAGAGCAAGTAACTAGAGCTAAACAAATTGTTCATGCAAAACAAAAACAAAGTTCTGGAAAGATTTGCACACCTGATTTGAAGAGCCAATTTCAAATAGTAAACGTTGTTGGATTTGGCTGAAGTTTTAGTATGTTATGTCCAAGACCTTGAGGAACAAACTTTGCTTTAGGTGCAAGTTTTGAATTAGTTGTTAAGATGCATTTTTAGAGCCATTTCAATAGGGTTCTGATTCTCGCGTAGGTGTAGGCTAGTTTGCACAATGAATTTCTAGAGATCATATCTTATTGAATATAACTCCGAATCCATATTTGTTTGACGCTAAACCCATCTAGATTTAAAGAACTATATATCTGTGTAGTTTCAGAATTTTTAGAGAATATTAAGGTTGATAACTAAATTGGTAAATTCATGCATGTGTCGTCTAGAATTTCAATTTCAGAATTTTTAGAGAACATTAAGGTTGATAACTGAATTGGTAAATTCATGCATGTGTTGTCTAGAATTTCAGCTTGTGTTACTAAGAGTTTTATGTTGTATTAGTGGTTAAATTCTAGATGAATAATGATTGATCATAGGTATTTTGAATGCTTGGTAGGAATAAGTAATTATTGGGAGAGAATGTTCAAGTGAAATGAATACTAGATGAATAATGGTTGTTTGACGAAATTAAGGTCTAGATAGTGTAAGTATAAAAGGAAGTGAGATATTGAGGGAAAAAAAAAGAGCTTTGATGTTATGGTTGTAATATTTGTAGGTATATGTAAGTGAAACAAAGACATGTCATGTAAAATGAATGTATGCTATAACCAAAGGTGTACAAGAATACATGCATGTTCACTTGCCTTTGAAGTTGTTCATGAATATAAATGTTGCATAAATGGTATGGTGGCCTACTTTGTCACCTATCAAATAAGTTTTTAAAGTGTTCATTGATTGCTAATGTGAAAATGTGCTACTTAAGTGTTATTGATTGCCTAAATGCTTATATGCTCGAGAGGCAACCTATTTTGTTGTCCCCTCAATTTACGTGTTTATTAAGTGATTATTAAAGTGATCTATTGAGTGTTAGCGAAGGTTGCAACTCTAAGCGAGGCACGGTAGTGTTGTACCTTCACTGGGAGGCATTGGGCTTGCCAGTGATTGGTTGCACAACCTCTGCGTCCTATTCCCTCACTTGCTTGTTCATTGAAAGCCTTGGGGTATTGGGTCGTAGGTTATCAGGGTACATCTGGAGTACCCCAACGGGAGTGATAAGGGGATGCCAGCAAGCGTTTAAGCGTTAAAGTGTTCAAGAAAGTGGAATGAAGAGCAGCTGCAACAAGTGGAATCGTATCCTTTTTATATGTGTATGTTTAGTTTCTTAATGCTTGAATGATTGCCTTGTATTTCGTGTTATACTCTCGTGTTTGTTTATGGTATACTTGTTATTTGGATTATATTGCTTGACATTTTAAGTGCATTCATGAAAAGATTTTCGAAAACTCCCTGTATTTATTCCCCCCACTGAGCACATAGTTGTTCACCCCTCTTTCTTCTATAATTTCAGGTAAAACAAGGAGGACTTTGAAGTGTTTTTCTAGTGGTTGGGCCTACTTTACAAGGAATGCTATCTTAGACATGTGATAGTTCATAGTTATCTTGTAATGTCAAGAGAATATTAAATGTTAACAGTTTTTATGGAGATGTAATTTATGTATATTTAGTTTGATTTGAACTTGTAATAATAGTAGGCTTGAATTGGAAAATATGGGATAAAGGGATGTTGAATGCTCGTGGTTGAGTTGTTTGAATAGGTATTGGAATGCCCAAAGTACAGGGAAAACTCCGTCCGTTTTCCCTCGCATCTTACCTTGGGGATTGGATTGTGTTATTATATCGAGACTTGATTCTGCGAGGGATCGGGTTGATACAGTTGTGGTATCAGAGTTTAGATAGCTTATAAGCCAGAATAGGACCTTTGGTCAATGGGGTAGAATTCTCAATGTGGAAGTGTCTGTGAAGGAATGCCAACATGCATGAAGTGATAATTATGTATTATATGAGAATTGTGCTATATCTGCTAAGTGTGCATTATGTGGCATATGTCAAGGCGAGGTTAGTTTTAATCTTTAGAGTTTGACATCATCTTGTTTGGGTTGGTTATAAGTGATTGCATGGTTATAGCACGATATGATTAAAGATTTATTCTCATAACGATTGTGTGTTGTGGTTGTGAAAGTGACTTGCAGTTTTCAAAGGTTTAAGTTCCTGAAGTGTTGGGGCTTAACTCTTGAGGGTCATACTTGAGGTGGTGACTGTTCTTAGGGTTGTTTATTACCCATCTTTTGTAGTTAATGAGTTATCTTGTTGGAGACATTTATAATGGATTGTGATTTAGAGTGATCCTTGAGACACGTGAAAAGTGTAATATTTATTCATGTTTTATGGTTAAGAGTATTCTCAAGTTATTGGGAGACATACATTTCATATAGAATGGAGAAAGCTATCTAGATAAAATGAGGACGTATTGATCAATAGTATTTTGAGGTATTCTGAGAATTAAACAAGAATTATGAGGACACAATTATTTTAAGGGGAAGAGAGTATGACACCCGAGCCCGATAATATGATTATTTTATTAATTTGCATGTAATTGTTTGCATTAATTGACTTATTTCTTGATATATGTGTATCGATGAGTGTTTGCATTGCATTTAGAGCAAGTGAGATTAGTGATGATAGAAGTAGATTACATAGTCAATAATATATTGGGTGCCATTAGTGGGCTTTGTTGGACCATAGGAAGAATAAAATGGACAATAGGCTTAATTAATCTAGAAAGAACTCATTTAAGGCCCAATTTAGCCCAATTAGCCAATATAAGATAAAAATAAAGAAGAAAAAAGTCTAGAAGAAGAAAGAGAAATCAGTGGAAGGAAGAAAGAAATGAGAGAGAGCCGAGAGGGAGAAAAGAAGGGAGAAGGGAAGAAAAAGGTTCTTTTGAGCTTGATCATAGCCATTTAGTGCAATTTCTACAAGCTAAAGATGAGGGGTTCATGATTATGTGCATGTTTAATGTTAATCTTGCTTGTAGTAAGTTATATATGTGTAGATAGTTGATGATTTGAGCTATAAAAGCATGCAAAGTTAGCTAATATATGTAAAGAGTGAAGTGTTAATCTTATATTGCTTGTGTAGCTAAACTTGTGTGAAGTTGCAGTATGTTGATTGATGTAGAAGTAGATATAGTTTACATGTTTGATCAAAGGCTTGAGAGCATGTTCTAAGCTTACCAAGAGAAGTACATGAAATTATATATGTCACGCCCCAACTCGACCCCTCTTACAATCAGTCAGGACGCAACGGAATTTCGGCAGCATAACGACAGTAACATGAACATCAGGGCTCTAAACCAACCCTTAATAACAACATACATCAAACTCCACAAATCACCAACCAACTCCACAATCAAATTAACAACATACAACGCAACCATTTCATACATTAAACATTCTTTCATCAACTCATTCATAGTTATGCACCTCCGTTCCAACTTAATACATAAGCTATACATACATTTCAAAATAGATTATACAAAACATTATTTACAACAACTAAGATAATCACATGGCAATGACTCCTGCACTTAAGACTCATCCACATACGGCACATTTCCCTCTTCCGGAGGCACATACCCGTAGACAAAATCAGTAACACCTGCATGCATGCAATAATAGAGAGTGAGCTTATATAAATAAGCCCAGTGAGGATCCGATAGATCTCGAGCAAGGTCTACTAAACTCCTTGGAATAATCCTTTGAGTCAGTAAACACACAATAACAATAAATAATACTATCATCACATAACTATATGACCATTCAATAAAGGATACTCTCTCTAGTTGGTGTAGCTCCAAACGCCATCACGATCTCAACCATTCTTCTTGTAACTCCCCATTACTCACGCACCCGGGGTACCCCCAATAACCTCTCCCTCCATGACACCTCCGTCATGCGAGTTGGAGGCAGTCTCTGATAGTCATGCCGTTATCAACCCGACAGCCCGATGCTGCCCGAGAGGTGGCACACACATACCAGAGACTCAGCAATAAATATAAACATCAATCATCAATATTCCGAGAGATCAGCAACGAAAGTGCCCGATTCCCATACTCAATAATCAATCAATAATCATCAATCATCATATTATCATCATCAATAATCATATTAATAATCAATTTAACAACAATTAACGAAGTTAGATGACAAAGTAGGCCATCCAACCGGACATGCATTAAACACACAATCAAACCCTAGTTTACCCATCAACAACTCACAATTCAATCACTCAAACCACACCCGATCAACTAAGGCTCAATTCAATAATTTAAAGAAAGATAACCTAAACTTCAAATAATCATATCTTACATTCTATTAATCCAAACAACCCCAAACCAGTTTCAAGCACTCACTCATTCAACTAACTACATTAGCCCTCTCGGAAATCCACCATAACACCTCCAAATCATGCCCGATAACCCTAAAACCCTAGGATATCTTGGCTGGATTTTCCGGACTTTCCCACGAGCAATGTAATCAAAAATTCGGCATTACAACAGCGCTAACACGTAATTATCAAGTATTTAGAAATCGACGGCAATCGATTTCGATCATCGCAACTCAATTAATTCAACATTGAACAAATTAATCAAATTTAAATACCCAAAAAATAAAAATTATGCTATATCCGACAGAAACTCGTAGTATTACCACTAAATGATCCCTAGCATGCAAGGAGCAATAATCTAACATCAGATTACAATTCTAACGGTTCAAATTTCATTTATATGCAAAAACATAAAAATGACATTTTGAGATCTAGAATTTTTCTCTCACCTTTGATCCGAAGTAAAGCTAGGAAAGCGTGCAACAGGTGCCCAACAAGCGGAATCAAGCTCGGTTTGAAAAGATTCAGACTTTAAATGAGTTTTCTAAGGCAAAATTACTTTGAAAATAAGTTGAATAAAATCTCTTTTTTTCCCTAAGCTTTCACGGCTGCAAGGTGTGTGAAAATGTGGTGTTTTGCTTTGTTTCATTGTGTGTTGGTGATATATGCATGAAAGTCAACAAGTCAAATGAAGGTCAAAGTTGAAACTTTAGTATTTTTAGTGTTTTCTTGACTTTAAATGCATTTTATTGATCACCAAAGTTCAAAACATTTATTCAACACCCAAGCTAGCTCAAGTAAATTATTTTTAGGTGATAAGAAGTTTTACAATCAAACAATTTCACCCGAGTCGGCTTAAAACTCGATTTTCGCAAAAGTCGGTGTAAAATCCCTAATAAATTCCTAAGCCGATTTTAAAACCGTTTTAATCAAACACAGGTCTATTAAAGTCCGTGGTCTAGGTCTAGAAGGGTTAAAAAGACCAGTTTCAAAATTTTAGCGGACGTGTTTCAAAAACACTATTCACTGAAAATCGACGATAAAATTTTTGACTCCGTTTTTGATGAAAATTTCATGAATGCACATTTAGCATGTATTAGGAGTATTGACATCAAAATTATAACATTCTAGGTCATATAGCACATAAACAGGTCAAATGCACGTAAAACGAGATAAAACACGTAAATCGAGTTAAAGCAGAAAAGTGGGGTTTCACAATATACAAGGAAAATCAAGTAACTAAAGCTAAACAAAGTGTTCATGCATAACAAAAGCAAAGTTCTGGATAGATTTGCGCACATGATTTGAAGAGCCTATTTCAAATAGTAAACGTTGTTGGATTTGGCTGAAATTTTAGTGTGTTGTGCCCAAGACCTTGAGGAACAAACTTTGTTTGGGGTGCAAGTTCTGAATATATTGTTAAGATGCATTTTTAGAGCCATTTCAGCAGGGTTCTGATTCTCGCGTAGGTGTAGGGTAGTTTGCGCAATTAATTTCTAGAGGTCATATCTTATTGAATATAACTCCGAATCGAGATACGTTTAAAGCTAAACCCATCTAAATTTAAAGAACTACATATCTGTGCAGTTTTTGAGTCTTTAGAGAACATTAATATTGATAACCGAAATGGTAAAGTCATGCATGTATCGTCTAGAATTTTAGCTTGTGTTACCAAGAGTTTTATGTTGTATTAGTGGTAAATTCTAGATGAATAATGATTGATCATAGGTAGTTTGAATGCTTGATGAGAATAAGTAATTGTTGGGAGAGAATGCTCAAGTGAAATGAATACTAGATGAATAATGGTTGCTTGATGAAATTAAGGTCTAGATAGTGTAAGTCCAAAAGGAAGTGAGAGCTTGAGGGAAACGAAAAGAACTTTGATGTTATGGTTGAAATATTTGTAGGTATATGTATGTGAAACAAAGACAGGCCATGTAAAATGAATGTATGCTATAACGAAAGATATACAAGAATGCATGCATGTTCACTTGCCTTTGAAGTTGTTTACGAGTATAAATGTTGCATAAATGGTATAGTGGCCTACTTTGTCACCTACCAAATGTGTTTTTAAAGTGTTGATTGATTGCTAATGTGAAAATGTGCTACTTAAGTGTTATTGTTTGCCTGAATGCTTATATGCTCAAGGGGTAACCTACTTTGTTGTCCTCTCACTTTACGTGCTTATTAATTGATTATTAAAGTGATGTATTGAGCGTTAGCGAAAGTTTCAACTCTAAGCGAGGCACGACAGTGTTGTGCCTTCACTGGGCGGCATTGAGCTTGCTAGTGCTTCGTTGCACAACCTCCGTGTCCTATTCCCTCACACGCTTAATCATTGAAGGCCTTGGGTGTTGGGTCATAGGTTATCGGGGTACATCTGGAGTACCCCAGCGGGAGTGATAAGGGGATACCAGCAAGCATTTAAGCGTTGAAGTATTCATGGAAGCGGAATGAAGAGCAGCTGCAACAAGCAGAATCATATCCTTTTTATAAGTGTATATTTAGTTTCTTAATGCTTGAATGATTGCCTTGCATTTCGTGTTATACTCTCGTGCTTGTTTATGGTATACTTGTTATTTGGATTATATTGCTTGACTTTTTAAGTGCATCCACGAAAAGATTTTCGAAAACTCTCTATATTTATTTCCCCCCTCACTGAGCATGTAGTTGTTCACCCTTCTTTCTTCCATAATTTCAGGTAAAACAAGGAGGACTTTGAAGTGTTTTGCTAGTGGTTAGGCCTATTTTACAAGGAGTGTTATCTTGGGCTTGTGATAGTGCATAGTTATCTTGTAATGTCAGGAGAATATTAAATGTTAACAGTTTTTGTGAAGATGTAATATATATATATTTAGTTTGATTTGAACATGTAATATTCGTAGGCTTGAATTGGAAAATATAAGATAAAGGGATGTTGAATGCTTGTGTATGAGTTGTTTGAACAGGTATTGGAATGCCCAAAGTACAAAGGAAACTTCGTCCGTTTTCCCTCGTATCTTACCTTAGGGATTGGATCGGGTTGTCATATCGAGACTTGATTCCGCAAGTGATCAAGTTGTTACAACGGTCGGGTTACCAGTTGTGTTCATCGCGACCGGAATGAAGACCGGAAAAACACACTGTGTACTGACCAGGGGTGGTCTTGATATCAAGACTGGTGTCAAGACTGGGTCACTTAACAGCTTAGCTAATCCTTTTTGAAAACTTTACCATAAAACCCTTTGAAAGCTATAGTTTCAAGAAGCTGAAAACCTTGTTCTTCAAAGCGCTTTTGTGACCCAAAATTTGGAGAATGAGTTTGCCAAAAACCATTGAAAAACTTTTATGAGCTTTAAAATCAATTCAAAGACAAACAACAAATAAAAAACCGCTACCTCTTATGTCGCCGCTTTTCCATTCTTATGACATCATTTCATCTTCATGTCTTCAAGTCTTGAATCTTGAAATATAATCTTCAATTTCTTCAATTCTTCAACACTTCATTTCTTCACACTAGTGGTGAGCTTGATCTTTGCATTCTTCAAAGGTAGACAAGATTTATAACTTCTGGATCTTGCATTTCTTCGTTTTAAGTCTCACTAGATTTTCTTGAAAGATTCTTTTTCATCAAGCATTCAAGCATATTTTGGCTCATAAAATCATTAGTACAATATAATCCACATAAGCCAAAACATTTAAATATAAATTGGTTTTGCAATGATATATACATTTAATGCACAAAAGTCAACAAGTGTGTGTTTAAGAATATAAGACATATTTGATTTCACAAACTTGATAAATCAAATTGATTATACTTGCACTCTTCATTAGATTAATAAAATTATTTTTACTATGCAAGTCATTCATCCAATGTCAATATTTGGCTCAACTTAATTTGCACATTTTAATCTCATAAGCCATAAGTGTGAGTTTAATCATATAAACACATTAAAACAATCACACTTGACACAACCAAATAACTATGATTTGTTATCATCAAAATTATGTATTTAGGCCTAAGGCCAACAGTACCTTTTTTTTTATAAGTTTGAATGCTTCTATTAAAGGTTTTAAAATTTAGGCCCTGTGTTGCATATTAGACTAAGTTCATCCCTTAAACTAAAATTTTCCCAATATCCTAATACCTCATAATCTAGGGTGGCAATTGGTATGCTAGAATAGAATGGTATTCCCAACTCTATTCTCATCCCATGTCTAGTATGTGGTAATGAACTTGCTAATCTATAATATATTACAAAACTAAGCTTTGTATTCATGTTATTATCTTAAAAATAAAACTAGACATAATTATTATTGTTAAGGTAAAATCTGGTTGCCCTGGCTTTCTGGGTTGGACCTGAACCTGCAAAACAGAAGAACCGATGGGGGATTCCAATGGTTCCCACTCCGATGCTCAAGTCAGTCAAATATGGGAAGAATCTCGTAGGCAGAAAGTATGGAATGTGTTTCATACCTTTCACCGTGAGATTGCCCCATATTTATATTCGTGGAATGTTAGCTTCCTAGATGACGAAGAATTCCTCAAGATCTACACCTCCAAGAGTCCTCCTTTGTTAAGTGATTCCTTACGATCATCCTCCGCGAGTCCATCCTTATCTGGACTTCCCGAGTTCATCCTTATCACGATGATATTTCCACATGCGTGCATGCCCTGTTATTTTATCAAGTTTGGGGCTTAGAGAATGACGGGGCTGTTATTTATTACCCGAGCTAGTTTTACAGGGCTAGATCCCCACCCCTATCAGTTACCCCCTAATCCTCCGGGCTACGTTGAATGTTGTGGGATTTTCATAACGGTAGGGCTCTTCATCTTCTTCAACGGTCTCTAGCTGTTACAACTATCATCTATCCATGCTATCACAGCTTTGCTACTTTTTCGCAGGCACGTCACTTGAGATTCGCGCTTCCACTCCCCACGATCTTACGTGGGCTATCTTCGTGGTATGTGGGGCCCTGTGGGGTCCTTTATATATGGAGCCCTAAGCCCAGCTTCACCTTTACATTCTGTTCCCCACAATTCTTGCTTTCATTTGCTTCCTTGCTCCTCCGTGTACATCGTGCCCTTCGTGAACTTCTATCCACTACATAGGTACGCCCCTTTTCCCTTCTTTCCATCATAGTCAAGTCCCCCAAGTCAAGTGTCTCCGGTGAGTCCAGCGATGGACCTAAAGGCGCACATCACGCCCTAAGAAATTCTGAGCCTATTGCTACCACACCAATTTCGCAGAGTCCGCCTCCCACTAGGAGTCCTAGAAAGAGCTCCAAGAAACCCACCACTAGGGCTAAGTCTTCTTCTCACCGTCTCACTGCCGCGATAATGGGTCCTGCCAGAATCAGTGATCTTCCTGTTTTTGGTGCTAAACGCAAGGATTGCACCACTCGCGAGAAGTCCATTACCCACCTTGGGGATATTAGGGCTATCCCATATAACTTTGAGGTTCGTATTCCAAACGTTGGTACGCTTGCGTCCGCTTGTAGACCCAGCAGAGAAGAAGTTACCTTATACTATGAGCAACTCCTTGTAGTTCGTCTACCTTTCACTTCTTATTTGGTGAAAATTTTCAACTACCTTCATACCAGCCCTACCAAGGTTACTGCCAACAGTTGGAGGCTGATGGTAGGCTTCTACGTTCTTCTAAAGAAGTTGGGTTATTCACCTACCTCCAACCTCTTCCTTTTCTATTACCAACTCAAAGCCACTGACAAATCTTCAAGCTAACACTATTTCTCTGCCTGCCATCATCTTTTGGTTGCTGACATCCCCGATAATTCTAAGAGTTGGAATAACAAGTTTTTCTTTGTGAAGGTCCCCACTGGGTGGGAGGTCCAGAGCATTTGGGTCGTCCTTCTTGAAATAGCCAAGGACCCTCTTGCCTTTAATGAGATCGAGAAATCAGTTATCGAAAAGCTTAAGAGAGTTATTCCCGTTAGGTGTGACGTCCTTTTTACCTCTGAAAGAATAGCTGCTAGTAGCTTGTTTCCGCGACCCACAGAGCCTAAGGTCGAGGCTTCCCCTTTACCCCTCGCGAACCGTAACACCAAGGCTGGAGGAAGAACCTCACTCGCCCCTCCTCTAACTACACAGAACTTTGAGACGGCCGCTCCTACGTCCCCGAACACGTCATCTGACACTGAGGGTTAGGTTTTACTCTTGTGCCTACTTTACTCTTCCCCTATATTTATGAGACTCAATATGCCTTTTTTTGCTTTTGCTTTTTTTGTGCAGACAACATGAAGATCTCGGAGATCATAACCTCCGCTAGAGGCGAGCGGGTGACCAGGAGGCGCCTGGTCAAAGCCTTCGGTTAAGCTCCTTCCAAGAAGTAGAAACTGGCATCTCTTACGGGCAACGAGGATGTACAAATCCTCGAGGAGCCACCCGCCCCTGCCATGAAGAGCGCAGGCCCTGCTGAGGAAACCTAGCTTCCACTCCAAGCAGCTTTAGCCTCCCCACCATCGAGCCCTCCAAAGTTGGGGAGACCATGTAAGACCCAGCACAAGAACTCACGAGTATTTAGTTCATATAATATATAATTAAATCATTTTATGTGCATTTACCTTGATTTATATGTTTTTTTTATTGATTTAAGTGCATTTATCCCAATTTGTGTGCATTACATCGATTAACAAGCATTTATATTCAAATACGTGTATTTAAGTGTCTTAGATACTGTAGGAATTAATTAAGCCTTATTAACATAGAATAGAAACTAACTAGTTAAGATGTAACTAGAATGGCATGCTAGTAAATAAGTTTTTAGTTAGAAGGGCTCTTTAGTCATTAGGTGCCATAGATATTTTTCTACCTAACAAAATACTCAAAACTCATACAATACACACACAACACATAATCAGCACACATATAAACATACACACCACACGTTGAGCTCAGGAGAAGAGAAACAAGAAGAGAAAAGAAAGGAAAGAAAGGAGAAGAAGAAGAAGTGAAGTAATTTCAGCCATTTCCAAGCATTATCTTGCATTCCTAAGCTTTCTTCAAAGTGTTTCTTGTTCCCTCTTCTAGAACTCAAATCTAAGGTGAGAGATGTTTTCTAAAAGCTTTACAAAGTCAAATAAACAAGTATATGTGTTCTATGTACATGTATTGACTTTGTTCAAGGTGGGTATAAGCTTGCTTTGTGTAGTTGAGCATGTATTGAGTATCTAGGGTTTCAAGGTTTTGTTGAAATCTCATCATTTGCTTGATAATGTTCACATGTAAATTTGAGTGGTGTTTAAATAGGATTGTTGTGCAAGATTTGGGCTGCAGAAGGTAGAATATGCAATGCTAGGTGACCATTTGTAAAAATCAACCATGTATTCGTTGTAAAGTTTGAGCATTGTGCTTGTTTGATTCAATGGTAAAATTGTATTTAAATGATGTTTAAGGCATGTTAAGTTATGGTTTTAGAGTTATGATTATAGAGGAATTTGTATTTGGTGAATTGACTAAGTATTGGGTTCAAGTGGCATAGCGAAAAGGAACAAGAAAACAAAATTCATGCAAAATGCTGAAGGAATAGGTCAACCAGGTACTAGCCCGGGTAGTAGCTCGGGTCACTTGTCAACCTACTACTAAGCGACTTAGTCACCTGGATAGTCGATCGGGTAGTCACCTGGATGGATCAGGTCGACTGGGTAGTCACCCAGACACTAGTCTGGGTCACTTGTCAACTTATTGCCGGGCGATTCTAGTTGACCGGATGGTCGCCTGGGTACTCGACCGGATGGTCCTATTTTTGCTCACTTTGTGTTATTTTCAATTGCTATCAATTGCATGATGATATAGGACCAATATGTATGTTAATTTGAGCTTAATTGAGGATGTTTACATGCTTATATGTCACGGTACATGATTAAATGAGCTTACACGCATGATGTTGCATACTTACCTGCTACATCATTGACGGAAGCAACCTACTTTATTGCTATCCTAGTCCCTCTCTCACATGGTGACGTCCCTTGGAGAGTTGGGTATTATATATATATATATATATATATATATATATATATATATATATTTATCAAGGTTGTAACCTTGTAAAGGCCTGAGTGCGATCGATGGCCCCCGCGCAGTATCGGACTTGCCGGTTTAGCCACAACCACCAAGGACTTATTCTTATCTTTGAGGGGAATATTCGGAACCCTCGGTTGTTGAACGAGTTAGAGTCGGGTTTTCTTTGAGGACTTCATCCTCGGTCGTGGTGTCGGGTTATCAATATTTGATTCGAGGCAGAAGTCATCTACATCAGCAATCGTAGATACTAAGAATCCTTTTACAATGAGTATATCATGTTCCTTTTCTTAATTCTTATTATATATTCAAGTGTACAGGTTATTTATCCTTTATGCATTTATATGTGTATAGTATGTTTTATCAAACTGTTTGCGAAATGATAAAATGATTCTGAAAACTCCCTTCCCCTTTATCTCTCGTTGAGCTAGGTGTCGCTCACCCTTTTCTCTACTATTTCAGGAGAGGTTGAGTCAGAGCAGGCCCCTCAAGTTGCTGGAAAAACTCCTTGGTGTGACATCGAGGATTTCCATCTTATGTGATTATACTTGTTGATGTACTTGGAAACTATGCGATGTAATAACTTATTCTTTTTGGACAACTCTAATGTAACTAAATACTTATAGTCTTTTGAGACCTAGGAACTGAATGTTGGTTAGTCCTTATGTATGGACAGGTGGTTCAAGGTCTTGTATATATGTAACAAGTTGTGGTTCACCTCTAAGGCTGAAGTTATTGGCAAACTATTGATCGTTTAAGGATTATATATGGATGTATAGGCTATTAAGCTATTAATTTATAGGTTATTGGTTTCAAATGTTGCGTTTCGGTCTTAGCCTAGCAATAGGTCGGGGTTGGGGCGTGACACCTATTTAGGTGGTATCAGAGCTAGCCTTAGTTAGTATAAAACTAGCTTATGTTAGCGTAGTTCGGGTTTAGAACCTCTAGTTAATGGGTAGAACTTTGAAAAGAATATATTTTAGTGTTATACGTGTCACGCTCCAACTAGACCCCTCCTACGATCAGTCAGGACACAACGGAATTTCGGCAGTATAACGACAGTAACACGGACATTAAGGCTCTAAACCAACCCTTAAGAACATCATACAACCAACTCTACAAACCACCAATCAACTCCACAATCAAGTTAACAACATACATAGCAACCATATTATACATTAAGCATTCTTTCAACAATCCACTCATAGTTATACGCCTCCGTTCCAACATCAATCCATAGGCTACATCATACATTTCCAAAATAGTTTATAAGCCAGTCTAACAACCTAATCATGTTCAAAAGAAAGGCTACTAAATTAGCAATATACATAAGTCTTATAATTGAGTAAGTTATACAATATAACATATTACAACAACTAAGACAAACTCAAGGCAACGACTCCGGCACACAAGACTCTCCACATAAAGTACATTCTCAGCTTCCTGAGGCACGTACCTGTAATCTTGTTCAATATCACCTGTATGCATGCAATAATTGAGAGTGAGCTTATATAAAATAAGCCCAGTGAGGATTCAGTAGATCTCTAACAGTATTTACTATACTCCTTGAAAATCATCATTTGAGCAGTAAACACAAAATGATTATCAATAACAATATAAGCACATTAATTACAATGACCAATCAATAAATAATACTCTAGTTGGTGTAGCTTCAAATGCCATCACGATCTCAACCGTTCTTCTTGTAACTCCCTATTATTCACGCACCCAAGGTACCTCTCTAGCCTCTCCCTCCATGGCACCTCCGCCCATGCGAGCTGGGGGTAGCCTATGATAGTCATGCCGTTTTCAACCCGACAGCCCGCGCTGCCTGAGATGTGGCACACACATATCAAGACTCATGACAATAATAATAAACATTCAAATCTCAGGAGGACAACCTTTCACGTTGATTATCCCCGGCTCATCAATAATCAAATATCACAGAAGGACAACAAAGTGGGTTGCCTATCTCCCAGTTCATCAATAATCAATCAATAATCATCATTTCAACAATATATCATCAAATAAACAATTAACAACTCAACAACTAAGTTAGATGACAAAGTAGGCCATCCAACTTAACATGCAATAACCACACATTCAAACCCTAGTCTAACCATCAACAACTCACAATTCATTCACTCAAACACCACCCAAACATCCAAAGGCATAATTCAACATTTTAAAGAAAGACAACCCAAATTTCTAAAAGTTATAACTTACATTCTACTAAACCGATAACCTCCAAACTAGTTTCTATCACTCACCCACTCAATCAACAACATTAACCCCCTCGGAAACCAACCATAAACCATCCACATCAAGCCCAACAAGCCTAAAACCCTAATGCATCAAGGCTAAAATTTTTGGACTTTTACACCGACATCACAATCAAAATTTCGGCATTACAACATTACTACCACGTATTTAACAAACTTTTACAAGCTAACAACAATCGATTCCCACCACCACAACTCCAATTATTCAAAAAATAGCCAACAACTCAATTTTAATACCTGAAAAATAAAAATTCATGCTACAACGGTTCAAATCTTATATAAACGATCCTTAGCATGCACTGAGCAATAATATAACATCAATTCAACATTCTAACGGTTCAAAATTCAATTATATGCAAAAACAAAAAAAATGACATTTTGAGATCTAGAATTTTTCGCTCACCTTTAATGTTGTTTGATGCAAGACAGGTGTAGAATGGATGCCCAACAAGCAAGAACAAACTTTGATTCAAGTGCAAAGGCTTTGTATTGCAACTAATAAAAATTTTGATCAAAATTCAAGCAAAAATGGCCTTGATGGTTTCGGCCATGTGTGTGTGTGTTTGTGGTGTTTTGAGCTTTTGTTTGTGAGCTATTTTTAGTTATTTAGTATATATAAGGCAAGTCAAATAAAATAATGCAAATTCAAAGTTGAGCAATTTAGTATTTTTTAGTCTTTTAATTTGTTTTCTAGTCTTTTAATTTAGTTTTAGACTATTTCTTGCTCAAAACATTAAATTGGCACTTAGACTATTTCTAGATAATTTATTTTAGGTGAAAAAGAGTTTTATATGCAAACATTTCCACCCGACTCGGTTTGAAACTCGTTTTTCGCAAAAGAAAGTGTAAAAACCTTTAAAATTTCAAAATCAATTCCAAATCCATTTTAATCAAACACGGGTCTATTAATATCCGAGGACTAGGTTTTAAAATGTTTAAATCATCCCTGTAAAAATTTTAGTGGACAAGTGTTCAAAATACTATTCACTAAAACCAGTGATAAAATTTATGGTGTTGATTTTGATGAAAATTTCATGAATGCACATATAGCATGTATTAGAAAAATAAATTACATATTTAGCACATTCTAATTCATATAACACATAAACAGGTCAAATCACGTAAATCGAGACAAAACACACAAATCGAGGTAAAGACAAAATATGGGGTCTCACAATACGTGTTTATGTGAACCTATTTGCTTAACGTGCTATATTTGCTTATGTGCAATCTATGTGCTAGGGATGATTATATGTATTAGTTGTATTAGGAGTATTGTTGGTATCTATACTAACCCTCGTACAATAGTGCCTAAATGTCTTATAACCATGAGTGGTGTCTATTCCATATCTATAGATAGCAAGACCTAACACCCGTAATAACACCAGATCTCAATCAATGGAGAATGCAAACCAAGCCAACCCCGGGGTAGCAATGTTTAATTTAATGGCAACTGTCATGGATTGAATGAGTCGGATTATGGAACAATAGCTAATAATAATAATAACAACAACAATCATGGTGCTGGTAGCAGTGGTGGGAATAGAGATCATAGGGGAAGTGATAACCTCAAGGATTTCCTATTCTACAGCCCTCCGAAGTTCAGGGGCCAACTAAATGATGAAGAGACAGAGTGTTGGCTATCCCTGCTCGAGAAAATTTATGCTGCTCAGGACTATATAGAGGAGAAAAAAGTTACCTATGCAATCCTTCAGTTAGAAGGTGACGTTGAAACGTGGTGGAACTCGGTGAAAGATCAATGGGAGGCTCAACACACTCCCTTTACATGGAGAAACTTTGTTGGCGCATTTAAGAGCAAATATATATCTGAAGTCTCCCGGGACAGAAAAATGAAGAAGTTTATATACCTCAAGTAGGCAAGTATAACGGTAGCTAAGTATGGGGCAAAGTTTGATAGGCTCTCCCAGTATGTACCACATATGGTCCAGACACCAACCACCAAGATATGAAAATTTACTCAGGGGTTGAGACTTGAAATTCAGGATGGGCTAGCAGTAGTGGAGTTCGATACTTATATTGCTGTCTTTGCAGCTGCATCAAGGATATAGGAGAAGAAACTAGCAATGAAAGTTAGTCTATCTCAGCAGAACAAGAGGTCATTTTAGACTCAGGGCTAGTCCAGAGCATTCCAAATCTAGAACCCCTAGGACCAAGTCCAAGTGAGACCAGTAACTCCTAGACCCCAGCCTAATACCCCAGCCACTCAATTAGCTCATGCTACAGCGACTGCTGCCACTATTTCATAGAATGTCATATGTGGTTATTGTGAGAAGAGAGGGCATATGGAAGGCTAGTGTTGGAGGAAATCAGGCAAGTGTATAAGGTGTAGAAGTACTTAACACCAAGTCAAGGATTGCCTGAAGATGCAGAATAAGGGTGTCTAGAATTAGGTTGCTAGAAATGATCCAGGACAACGAGTTCAAGCTCGAGCCTATGCCATGGATCAGATAGAACTCCCAGATGATGTAGTTGTTGTTGAAGGTACCTTCTTGATTCATAATCAATTGGTTATGGTGCTTATTGATACTGGAGCCACGCATTCATTCATAACCCCTAAGTGTGCATATTGCACTAAGTTACATGTTGAGAACTTATCGTATCATGTAGAAGTTAGCACCCCGATGGGCTCTAAATGTGCTACTAATTTGGCATGTAAATCATGCAAGTTATAGATTGGGAACCAAGAGTTTTTGGCTAATCTCATAGTGCTTATCTTTCAAGACTATGAGATTATTTTGGGAATGGATTGGTTGTCATGACATCATGCACAACTAGATTATCGGTTGAAGGTTATAGAGTTCTGGATACCGGGACAACCTGTGCTTAAGGTGAAAGAAAAATGTGACTTGTTGGGAAAGGATGTGATATCCTCATTCAAAGCTGTGAAATACATGAGGAAATGTTGTAGCATATATTTGGCTTATCTAATCAACAAGCCAATGGATCAAGTCAAGTTAACGGAGGTACCAGCGGTTAGTGAATATGGGGATGTGTTCCCAGAGGAGTTGCCTGGATTGCCACCCACAAGGGAGATTGAGTTCGTGATTGAGACACTACCAAGTACACAGCCGATCTCTAAAGTTCCGTACCGTATGGCTCTGGCCGAGTCGCAAGATTTGAAAGTTCAGTTGCAAGGGTTGCTATAGAAAGGGTTCAGACAACCTAGTTTGTCTCTATGGGGTTCACCAGTCCTATTTGTGAAGAAGAAGGATGAGACATTGAGGCTTTGCATTGATTACAGGGGATTGAACCAAGTAACCATCAAGAACAAGTACCCTTTAAAGCTTGTTTGCAGGGCCAGGGCATCCAGGTAGATTTGATAGACCTCCTTGGTGAAGCCCTTCCTGATCCAGAGATTAACCTCAACCTGACAGGAGCAACAGATATAGGCGGTAGAGCCCAAGCTTGACTAGACCCCCCTGATAAACGATTTAGTTTTCCTTTTTTTTTTTGAAGTTTGTAAGCCAAGGGGTTAATCCCCTTTTGTGAACTTCCCTCGGGCTTAATGAAACTTTCAATTCAGAGCTCTTTTGTCTGTTATTGTGCAAATTGCTTTCCAAGTTTGTCTTATGCTTTTGGATAATTTCCCTTTAAGAAGGGGCCTTTTCTCGCATCTTAGCCTTATTATGGATCTTCTTTGTATACACTGTGGGCTCGGAACTTGTGGTTCATTTAAGCGTTGTTTTATTAGGCCTCTTGGCTCCCCTGGGGGATAGCCCTATTGGGAGGAGAATGACTATTTCCTCTAAGGGGTGCCGCTTTTCCAAGTGCAGAGCTTTTAAGCTGCTTCAACATTGGACTCTTCAAAAAGAGCCCCTTAACCATAATACAAAGTCAAAGTCAAAAATTTCAGGAAGAGAAACAGAGCTTTTATTATCTAACACAAGAAAGCATTACATATACTACTATCGAATGCTATTTATTCACTACCATCATTCTAGGAACATTACAAAAAATATTTCCTAAGTTGTTCAACATTCCATGCTATGGATAATTTCTTTCCACTAGGTCTGACCTATTTTAATGCCAGGTAGGGGCCCTTCCAGTTTGGTCCCAACTTTCCTTGCCCGGGCTGGGACTTGAAGATGGCCTTCCTGAGTACCCAGTCACCCTCTTGGATGTTCTTGGGCTGGACCCTCTTGGCAAACGACCTGGCCATAGCTCTTTTTTCCTCCAACATTTTTATTTGTGCCTTCTGCCTAAATTCTTCAATCAAATCAAGGTCCTCTCAGAGCCTTTGATAATTATTTCTTCCTCATACAGCTGGACACGGCTACTTAGAGCACCAATCTCTATTGGGAGTACCGCCTCTGTATTAAACATTAGTAAAAATGGGGTTTCCTCTATTGCAGAGCTCGGAGTTGTCCTATGAGCCCATAAGACTTCTGGTAGTATGTCCACCTACAACCTCTTTGTCTGCCCTAGCTTGGTTTTGATGCCCTACAAAATAGCTCGGTTAGTTACTTGAACTTATCCATTAGCTTGGGGATGTGCTACAGAAGCAAATTTCAATTTAATTCTCAACTCTTCACATTTACCACAAAAGTAGCTAGAATCGAATTGTCTGCCATGGTCCGTGACCAGGGCTCGGGGCACCCCAAAGCGACACACCACTGATTTTCATACAAAGTTTCAGGTTGCTCCCTCAGAGATTCTGGGGATGACTTCAGCTTCCATCCACTTTGTGAAGTAATCAACTGCCATAAACACAAACTTCCTGTGAAACCCCACTTTCCTGCTTATCTCATTTTACGTGCTATACCTCGTTTTGCGTGCATATGTTCTGTTTATGTGCTATAGGACCTAGAAAGTTATAATTTTGATTTCAATACTCCTAATACGTGCTAAATGTGCATTCATGAAATTTTCATCAAAAACGGAGTCAGAAATTTTATCGTCGATTTTTAGTGAATAGTGTTTTCGAAACATGTCCGCTAAAATTTTGAAACTGGTCTTTTTAACCCTTCTAGACCTAGTCCACGGACTTTAATAGACCTGTGTTTGATGAAAACGGTTTTAAAATCGGCTTAAGAATTTATTAGGGTTTTTACACCGACTTTTGCGAAAATCGAGTTTTAAGCCGACTCGGGTGAAATTATTGGATTGTAAAACTTCTTGTCACCTAAAAATAATCCACTTGAGATATCTTGGGGGTTGCATAATTATTTTTAACTTGGTGAGCAATAAAATGCAATTAAAGTCATTAAAACACAAAAATACTAATTTAAATTAACTTTGACTTTAATTAATTATTTGACCTTATAAGCTAATGTCCTCAACACACACTCACACAACACAAAAACACACTCCACAAACACACACATTGCCGTGAGAAAGAGGGAGAAAAAGAGAAGAGAAAACTCAAGCTTTTCAATCCAATTTTTCAAAGAAAAACCTAGTTTTTGTCCGTGAAACTTCGCACCGACTTGGATTCTGCTTGTTGGGCACGCATAGCACGCATTCCTAGGCTTATATCGCATCTAAGGTGAGAGAAAAATTCTAGATCTCAAAATGTCATTTTTGTGTTTTTGCGTATAAATGAAGATTGAACCGTTAAAATTGAAATCTGATGATAGATTATTGCTCCTTGCATGCTAGGGATCATTATATACTAATACTACGAATTTCTGTCGGATGTAGCATAATTTTTATTTTCCGGGTATTTAATTTTGATTAAAATGTTCAAAGTTGAATTAAATGAGTTGTGTTGATCGAAATCGATTGCCGTCGATTTCTAAATACTTGATAATTACGTGTTAGCGCTGTTGTAATGCCGAATTTTCGATTACATTGTTTGTGTGAAAATCCGGAAAATCCAGCCATGACATCTTAGGATTTTAGGGTTATCGGGCATGATTTGGAGGTGTTATGGTGGATTTCCGAGAGGGCTAATGTAGTAGGTTGAATGGGTGAGTGATAGGAACTGATTTGGCAATGTTTGGATTAGTAGATTGTAAGTTATGAATTTTAGAAGTTTAGGTTGTCATTCTTTAATTTCTTGAACGATGCCTTTAGATGGTTGGGTAGTGTTCGAGTGATGAATGGTGAGTTGTTGATGAGTAATTTAGAGTTTAATTATGTATATTATGCATGTCCGGTTAGATGGCCTACTTTGTCATCTAACTACGTTGTTTGTTGTTTAATTTAATATTGATGTTATATGATGTTATTGATTGATTATTATTGAGTTCGGGAATCGGGCACTTTTGTTGCTGATCTCCCAATTGATTGATTGATGATTATGGAGTCTTGGTATGTGTGTGCCACCTCTCGGGCAGCGTCGGGCTGTCGGGTTGATAACGGCATGACTGCCATAGGCTACCCCCAGCTCGCATGACGGAGGTGTCATGGAGGGAGGGGCTAGAGAGGTACCTCAGGTGCGTGAGTAATGGGGAGTTATAAGAAGAACGGTTGAGATCGTGATGGCGTTTGGAGCTACACCAAATAGAGTATCCTTTATTGATTGGTTATATAGTTATGTGATGATAGCATTATTTATGTTGTTGTGTGTTTACTTGCTCAAAGGACTAAATCCAAGGAGCGTAGTGAATACTGTCGAGATCTATCGGATCCTCACTGGGCTTATGTATATAAGCTCACTCTCTATTATTGCATGCTTACAGGTGTTGCAGAGCCGGATTACGGGTACGTGCCTCCTGAGGAGGAAAATGTGCCTTACGTGGATGAGTCATATGTTCCCGAGTCTTATCCATGATTATATGTTGTTTAATGTAATGTATATTAGCTTAATAGACTTATATATGCTTTATGGTTCTTATTGTAATAGATGTTGAAAGATGATGATCCAAATGATGTTAATTTAGTGACTTTCTTTTGTCTATGGTTAAGTTGTAGTTGTGTCTCAACTTACTTTTGAAATGTATGATAAAGTTGAGGTATTGTATGTCATGTTGGAACGGAGGCGTATAACGAGGATGTTTTATTGTATAATATGGTTGTGTTGTATGTTGTTGTTTGTATTGAGGAATTACTGGATGTATGATGTTTTATGAGGTTGGTTTAGAACCTCGGAAATCTGTTTACTGTCGTTATGCCGCCAAAATTCCGTTGCGTCCTGACTGATTATAGGTGGGGTCGAGTTGGGGCGTGACAGTTTAAGTGGTATCAGAGCGCATGTTAGTTGTCAGCCGGGGTATTCTCGGAATGTGGGTAATGGTCTTAGCATGAAATATGTGTGAAAAGAAAGAAAAGTGAAATATGTATTGATATGATTAAATGATTAAGTGATTATGTGATTTAAGTGCTTATGTGATTATGTGATTAAATTTGCTTATGTGATTGAAACTTATGTGATTTATGTGTTTTATATGAGTTTGTTGTTTATGTGTTAAAAGTTGTATATAACCTGTTTATGTGCTATAACCTGTGCTAACTCTTTGATTAGTACGATGGCTGGTAGACCGAGGACTCGTGGTAGGCCCGAGATTGTAGATGAGGTTCCTGGTAATGTGGCACAGGGCAGTGATAGGGGTGATGGCAGGTTAGAGTCAGCAATGGATCGGATTGCAGATTTGATGGCTGGGCAGGCCCAGTTGTTAGCAGGTCAGGCTGTTCAGACTCAGGCGTTGCAGGCTCAGATACAGAATATACAGGGTGGTAATCACAGTCGAGGTACTATGAAGGAGTTTCTGGGGTACTATCCTCCTAGATTTCAGGGAGAGCCTGATGATAGGAAGGCCGAGTCGTGGATTAGCAAGTTAGAGAAAATTTTTGATTCTCTCGGGTACACTGATGAGCGGAAGGTGACTTGTGCTGTCTATTTGCTTGATGATGAGGCGGAGGAATGGTGGCGCACTGTGAGAGCCAGTTGGGAGACCCGGGGTGTTCCGTATGTTTGGGATACCTTTCTGACTGCTTTTAGGGATAAGTATGTCCCGAGGGTTGCACGGGAGAGGAGAGAGGCTGAGTTCTTGTCCTTGGTGCAGGGGGATTCTACTGTGGCTCAGTATGAGGCTACATTCACTAGGTTGTCCCGGTATGCACCGGAGTTTGTAGCTGTGGAGGAGAGGAAGACCCGTAGATTTATGTTGGGATTGAGGCCCGAGATTCAGGATGCAATGGCTCTGAATCGCTATGATATCCTTACTGAGGCTTTTGATGCAGCTTCTAGGTTAGAGAAGAGGAAAGGGGATCAGATTGTCTCCAGTCAGCCTAGTAAGAGGCCGTATCAGCCACAGGGCCAGCATGTTATATATAGGCCTCCAGTACAGCAGGTTGTCTACAGGCCACCAGCCCAGCAGGGTTCTTATAGGCCACAGGGTCAGCAGAGTTACTATCGGCCTCAGTTTCAGCAGAGGCCATATCAGGTTCAGACTCAGTATAGGCCAGCACAGTCTCAGGGTCAGTACAGGCCTAGTGTGGTGAGACCTCAGCAGCAGGCTGTATCAGCTACTTCATCAACTTCTGGTTCTTCTAGGGGCAGTGTTAGTGCCACATCATCGCAGTGTAATTACTGCAAGCGCCCAGGGCATGTGGAGTCCGACTGCAGGGTAAAGGCAGGGACATGTTTGGGTTGTAGTAGCATCGATCATAGGGCGAAGGATTGCCCTAGGTATGCGAGGACTGAGGGTCGGGCAGCGACTCAGGGTTACCAGGGTAGGCCTACGGGCAGTGTACCACAGCAGCAGCGGGTTCAGGCTCGGGCTTACGCAGTTGATATGGAGGAGATGCCTGAGGAGACTGCAGTTGTGGAAGGTAACTTCCTTATACTTGATCAACTTGTTAAAGTGTTGATTGATTCTGGTGCTACGCATTCTTTCATTACTCCTGCTTGTGTGCAACGTGTTAAATTGCAACCTGAAAGATTGCCTTATGTGGTTGAGATTAGTACCTCTTTGACTGATAAGTATATTACTGGCTTAGTATGTAAGGATTGTATAATACATGTTAAGGGGCATAATTTTCCTTCGGACCTTATCCTATTTCCTATCCGGGGGTATGATGTTATTCTGGGTATGGATTGGCTTTCTAAGTATGATGCCCAGTTGAACTGTAGAACCAAGGTAGTACAGTTTCACTTGCCGGATCAGCCAGTAGTAGAGGTAGCGGGTAACCGGGGTGCTAAGACGAGTTTTGTTATCTCAGCAACTAAAGCCGTTAAGTTGGTGAGTAAGGGGTGTTCGGGTTATCTAGCTTATTTGATCAACAAGCCATCTGATAAGCTACAGCTAGAGGAAGTCCCTATTATCCGGGAATATCCTAATGTATTTCCCGAGGAGTTGCCAGGATTGCCGCCAGAGAGGGATATAGAGTTTGTGATTAATCTTGTTCCCGGTACTCAACCTATTTCTAAATCGGCGTACCGGATGGCACCAGCTGAGTTGAAGGAGTTGAAGACTCAGTTACAGGAGTTATTGAAGAAAGGATTCATTCAGCAGAGTTCTTCACCTTGGGGAGCTCCTGTTTTATTTGTAAAGAAGAAGGATGGTACTTTGAGATTGTGTATTGATTACCGTGGTTTGAATCAGGTGACCATCAAGAATAAATATCCTTTGCCACTGATTGATGAGTTGTTTGATCAACTTCAGGGAGCCAAAGTCTATTCTAAATTTGATTTGAGGCAGGGGTATTATCAGCTTCGGATTCGCACGGAGGATGTTCCGAAGTCTGCCTTCAGGACTCGGTACGGGCATTATGAGTTTGTTGTTATGCCCTTTGGATTGACTAATGCACCGGCAGCATTCATGGATCTTATGCATCGAGTCTTTCAGCCGTACTTGGACCAGTTCGTGGTGATTTTTATTGATGATATCTTGGTCTATTCTAAATCTGAATCGGAGCACGAGCAACATCTACGGCTTGTATTAGAGAAGTTGCAGGAGCATCAGTTGTTTGCCAAGTTCAGCAAATGTGAATTTTGGCTGCAACGGATTTCTTTTCTTGGCCATGTTATTACACAGAGTGGTATTTCCGTAGATCCCACTAAGATTGAGTCGGTGATGTCTTGGAAGCGGCCAGAGAGTGTTACTGATGTCCGTAGCTTTCTTGGCTTGGCGGGTTATTACCGTAGGTTTGTCAAGGACTTCTCAAAGATTGCGGGGCCACTATCTAAGTTGACTCAGAAACGGACTATCTTTAATTGGGATGAGAAGTGTGAGAGTGGATTTCAAGAGTTGAAAAAGAGGTTAACTACCGCTCCAGTACTTGCTCTACCAGAGGGGACCGATAATATGGTCATTTACAGCGATGCATCCAAGGAGGGCTTGGGATGTGTTCTTATGCAGGATGGCCGAGTTATTGCCTATGCTTCTCGAAAGTTGAAGCCTTATGAAGAAAATTATCCGACTCATGATCTTGAGTTGGCAGCAGTTGTCTTTGCACTCAAGAAGTGGCGTCATTATCTGTGGGGAAGTAAGTTTGAAATTTTCACTGATCATAAGAGTCTGAAGTACTTATTCTCACAGAAGGAGTTGAATATGCGCCAGCGGAGGTGGATGGAGCTTCTTGGAGATTATAATTGTTCTGTCAATTATCTGCCTGGAAAGGCAAATGTTGTGGCAGACGCTCTCAGCCGGAAGGCTAGTATTTCTTGTTTGGCTGTCAAGAAGTGGGAGGTTCTTGAGGAGTTTAGTTATTGGAGACCAGAGTTGACTCAGGTTGGGGTGATGTGTTCACATCTCCGTATTCAGCCTTTATTATTGTCTCAGATCAGGGAAGCTCAGCAACTTGATGTTAAACTTCAGAAGATCAAGGATCAGATCACTGATGATCAGTCTGACTTCAAACTGCATGAGGACGGTATTCTTCGGTTTCGGAACAGGGTTTGTGTTCCCGATGAGCCGAGCTTGAGGCGAGGTATTCTGGAGGAAGCTCATAATTCTAAATATACTATTCATCCCGGTGGAACCAAGATGTATCGGGATTTGAAGCAACATTTCTGGTGGAACAACATGAAGAGGGAGGTTGCTCAGTTTGTATCTAGATGTTTGACTTGTCAGAGAGTGAAAGCCGAGCATCAACGACCAGCAGGTTTGCTTCAGCCGTTGGCTATACCAGAGTGGAAATGGGAGCATATTACGATGGACTTCGTCACTGGTTTGCCTAGATCACCGAGGGGCAATGATGCAGTTTGGGTTGTCGTGGATCGTTTGACGAAGACAGCTCATTTTATTGCCATGAGGTTAGGAGACGAGGTTACAAAGCTGACGGATCTCTATCTGGATCAGATTGTTAGACTTCACGGTATTCCATCTAGTATTGTCTCTGATCGAGATCCTCGATTTACTTCTCGTTTGTGGGAGAAACTTCAGGAGACCTTAGGTACTCAGTTGAACTTCAGTACAGCGTATCATCCACAGACCGACGGTCAGTCTGAGCGGACTATTCAGATTCTGGAAGATATGCTTAGGGCTTGTGTTCTGGACTTTGGGAAGAACTGGGAGAAACATCTACCACTTGCCGAGTTTGCCTATAACAATAGTTATCAAGCTACTATTGGGATGGCGCCTTTCGCAGCTCTTTACGGTCGTAAGTGCCGTTCACCTTTGTATTGGGACGAGGTAGGAGAGATGAAGACTGTTGATCCGACTATCATGCCAGAATTTCTTGAGAAGATTGAGAATGTTCAGTTGATCAGGCAGAGGATGCTTACAGCGCAGAGTAGATTCAAGAGTTATGCTGATAAGCGTCGTCGAGACTTGGAGTTTGCAGTTGGAGATCGGGTTTTCCTGAGATTGTCTCCTCGAAAGGGGTTTGCTCGTTATGGTAAAGGTGGAAAGCTGAGTCCGAGATTTGTTGGGCCGTTTGAGATTACTGGCAGGGTTGGTAAGTTGGCATATCGGTTGGCTTTACCGGAGAACTTCTCTAATGTCCACGATGTATTTCACGTGTCTAATTTGCGGAAATATAATCCGGATCCTTCTCATATTCTTGAGCCAGAGCCGTTACAGCTTCGAGAGAATTTGACTTATGACGAGCATCCGATTCGTATTCTAGATCAGATGGACCGAGAGTTGAGGTCGAAGAGGATTCCGATGGTTAAGGTGTTGTGGAAGCATCACGGCATTGAGGAAGCTACGTGGGAGAGACGAGATCAGATGCAGCAGCAATACCCAGACCTATTCCGTACATCAAGTAAGAATTTCGAGGACAAAATTTTTATAAGGAGGGGAGAATGTGAAACCCCACTTTCCTGCTTATCTCATTTTACGTGCTATACCTCGTTTTGCGTGCATATGTTCTGTTTATGTGCTATAGGACCTAGAAAGTTATAATTTTGATGTCAATACTCCTAATACGTGCTAAATGTGCATTCATGAAATTTTCATCAAAAACGGAGTCAGAAATTTTATCGTCGATTTTCAGTGAATAGTGTTTTCGAAACATGTCCGCTAAAATTTTGAAACTGGTCTTTTTAACCCTTCTAGACCTAGTCCACGGACTTTAATAGACCTGTGTTTGATGAAAACGGTTTTAAAATCGGCTTAAGAATTTATTAGGGTTTTTACACCGACTTTTGCGAAAATCGAGTTTTAAGCCGACTCGGGTGAAATTATTGGATTGTAAAACTTCTTGTCACCTAAAAATAATCCACTTGAGATATCTTGGGGGTTGCATAATTATTTTTAACTTGGTGAGCAATAAAATGCAATTAAAGTCATTAAAACACAAAAATACTAATTTAAATTAACTTTGACTTTAATTAATTATTTGACCTTATAAGCTAATGTCCTCAACACACACTCACACAACACAAAAACATACTCCACAAACACACACATTGCCGTGAGAAAGAGGGAGAAAAAGAGAAGAGAAAACTCAAGCTTTTCAATCCAATTTTTCAAAGAAAAACCTAGTTTTTGTCCGTGAAACTTCGCACCGACTTGGATTCTGCTTGTTGGGCACGCATAGCACGCATTCCTAGGCTTATATCGCATCTAAGGTGAGAGAAAAATTCTAGATCTCAAAATGTCATTTTTGTGTTTTTGCGTATAAATGAAGATTGAACCGTTAAAATTGAAATCTGATGATAGATTATTGCTCCTTGCATGCTAGGGATCATTATATACTAATACTACGAATTTCTGTCGGATGTAGCATAATTTTTATTTTCCGGGTATTTAATTTTGATTAAAATGTTCAAAGTTGAATTAAATGAGTTGTGTTGATCGAAATCGATTGCCGTCGATTTCTAAATACTTGATAATTACGTGTTAGCGCTGTTGTAATGCCGAATTTTCGATTACATTGTTTGTGTGAAAATCCGGAAAATCCAGCCATGACATCTTAGGATTTTAGGGTTATCGGGCATGATTTGGAGGTGTTATGGTGGATTTCCGAGAGGGCTAATGTAGTAGGTTGAATGGGTGAGTGATAGGAACTGATTTGGCAATGTTTGGATTAGTAGATTGTAAGTTATGAATTTTAGAAGTTTAGGTTGTCATTCTTTAATTTCTTGAACGATGCCTTTAGATGGTTGGGTAGTGTTCGAGTGATGAATGGTGAGTTGTTGATGAGTAATTTAGAGTTTAATTATGTATATTATGCATGTCCGGTTAGATGGCCTACTTTGTCATCTAACTACGTTGTTTGTTGTTTAATTTAATATTGATGTTATATGATGTTATTGATTGATTATTATTGAGTTCGGGAATCGGGCACTTTTGTTGCTGATCTCCCAATTGATTGATTGATGATTATGGAGTCTTGGTATGTGTGTGCCACCTCTCGGGCAGCGTCGGGCTGTCGGGTTGATAACGGCATGACTGCCATAGGCTACCCCCAGCTCGCATGACGGAGGTGTCATGGAGGGAGGGGCTAGAGAGGTACCTCAGGTGCGTGAGTAATGGGGAGTTATAAGAAGAACGGTTGAGATCGTGATGGCGTTTGGAGCTACACCAAATAGAGTATCCTTTATTGATTGGTTATATAGTTATGTGATGATAGCATTATTTATGTTGTTGTGTGTTTACTTGCTCAAAGGACTAAATCCAAGGAGCGTAGTGAATACTGTCGAGATCTATCGGATCCTCACTAGGCTTATGTATATAAGCTCACTCTCTATTATTGCATGCTTACAGGTGTTGCAGAGCCGGATTACGGGTACGTGCCTCCTGAGGAGGAAAATGTGCCTTACGTGGACGAGTCATATGTTCCCGAGTCTTATCCATGATTATATGTTGTTTAATGTAATGTATATTAGCTTAATAGACTTATATATGCTTTATGGTTCTTATTGTAATAGATGTTGAAAGATGATGATCCAAATGATGTTAATTTAGTGACTTTCTTTTGTCTATGGTTAAGTTGTAGTTGTGTCTCAACTTACTTTTGAAATGTATGATAAAGTTGAGGTATTGTATGTCATGTTGGAACGGAGGCGTATAACGAGGATGTTTTATTGTATAATATGGTTGTGTTGTATGTTGTTGTTTGTATTGAGGAATTACTGGATGTATGATGTTTTATGAGGTTGGTTTAGAACCTCGGAAATCTGTTTACTGTCGTTATGCCGCCGAAATTCCGTTGCGTCCTGACTGATTATAGGTGGGGTCGAGTTGGGGCGTGACACTTCCTCTAGCCCTTGCTCAGAGGTAGGGGTCCTAGGATGTCTAGCCCCCACTGGGCGAAGGGCCAAGGACTAACCATATAAGCTAATTCTATCATTGGCTACTAGGGTATCCTAGCGAACCTCTAGCAGGTGTCACAATTATTCACCATCTCCAACGCATCCTTCTGTAGGGTAGGCCAATTATATCCCTATTGGAGGGTCTTCCGGGCTAATACCCTGCCCCCTATGTGGTTTTCACAAATTCCTTCATGTATCTCTCAAAGCACATAACTGCACTCATCCTAATTCATGTACTTTAACAGCTACCAGGTATAGGCCTGCTTGTATAGCTGCCCCCTAGCATGATGAATTTCGAGGCACGACACTCCATACTCCGGGCTTCAGCGTTGTCACAAGGGAATTCACCCTACTCTATATATGCTTTAATTGGCTACATCCAATCTCCCCATACAACCACGATTGCCACTTCTAGGGATGGAGGTTATATGGATGGGATCTCTACTTCGCTCACTCTTATAACTGTTGGCCTAGAAAAACTCACAGCCAACCTCGTAAGACAATCTGCTATCTCATTTTTAGACCGAGGAACCTGGAAAATATGGAACTATTCCAGCCCCTGGACCAGTCCCTTGACTTTATTAAGGTAGGCCATCATCGTTACATCTTTTGCCTTATATTCTCCCGTTACCTAATTTGCTACCAATTATGAGTTTGTGACCACGTCTACTCTCCTTGCTCTGAGTGAGATAATCGTTTTAGGATCTGCTATTAGCGCCTCGTACTCGGCTTCATTATTAGAAGCTGAAAATAGGAACTTAAGCGAGTACTGGCTTTTCACTCTTTCAAGGCTAGTGATCACGATCCTAGCTGCGCTCCTTTACTTCTCAGAAGCCCTGTCAACTTGTACTTTCCACAGGATACCATTTTCCTCCACCTGGTCCCCCATGTACTCCACCACAAAGTCTGCCAGGGGCTGAGCCTTGATGGCTATATTTGGCTGATAGATGATATCATATTGACTAAGCTCCGCAACCCATTTCAACAAGCGCCCCGAAACCTCCAGCCTCTGCTGCACCTGCCTTAAAAGCATATCCGTCATGACCCGAATCGTATGAGCATCAAAGTAATGCCTGAGCTTTTGTGTTGCTATTAAGAGAGCCAACACCATCCTTTCTAGTGTTGAATACCTGAGTTCAGGCCCCCGCAGAATCTTACTCATATAATATACGAGCTTTTGGAGCTAATCTTCCTCTCTCATCAAAGCCGCCGCCACTGCCTTACCTGAACTAGTCAGGTATAAGGTCAGGACCTCTCTTTTTTCTAGTCTTGACAAGAGCAGGGGTGAGGTAAGGTATTTTTTCACTTCCTCAAAGGCCTTTTGGCATTGCTTGGTCCACTGGAAGATTTTTGGATTTCTTAACACCTTGAAAAAAGGGGCACACTTATCCGCGGATCTGGACATAAACCTACTCAAGGCTGCTATCTTTCTTACCAGCTTCTGCACGTCCCTAACACTCTTGGGAGGATTCAAATCCAATATGGCCTGGACCTTATCTGGATTCGTCTCTATGCCGCGACTGGTAACCATGAAGCCTAGAAACTTTCATGCCTTGACGCCGAACGCGCATTTCTCTGGGTTGAGCTTGATCCCAAATTGCTCTATAATAGCAAAGGCTTCTACTAGATCAGCCACATGAGAATGTGCATTTTTACTTTTAGTTAGCATATCGTTGACATAAACCTCCATGTTCCTCTCGATCTGGCAGTTAAACACCTTATTTACCATACGTTGGTACATAGCTCCGGCGTTTTTCAGCCCAAAGGGCATCACCCTATAAAAGTAGGTCCACATCTCCATGATAAAGGCTATTTTCTCCTCATCTTCTGGGGCCATCATGATTTGATTGTAGCCCTTAAATGCATCCATAAACGTGAGCATTTCACAACCAGATGTGGCATCCACTATTTGATCTATTCTAGGCAATGGGTAACAGTCTTTAGGGCACGCTTCATTGAGGTCCTTATAATCGACATACAAGTGCTACTTCCCAGGGCCCTTGGCTACTAGCACGACGTTGGTCAACCATTTCGGGTACTACATACTCCTTATATGGCCTGCCTCCCACAACTTTCGAACCTCTTCTAAAATATTTTTGCTCATTTCCTCCCCAAAATTTATTTTCTTTTGGCGAACGGGTCGGAACATAGGGTCCACATTCAACTTATGGACCATCACTAATGGATCTAAACATGTCATGTCAGTTGTACTCCAAGCAAATAATGTATATTGTGAGAAAGGAAGTCAATTATACTTTTTTGCAAGTCCGAAGAAAGGTCATGGCCTATCTTGATCTGCCGGCCTTCTCAAATTTCTACCTTATCCAGTTCCTCGGCAGGGGAAACCTCCTTCTTCATCTCGTCCTCTGATACATCAAACTACTCAAACTTCGGGCCCCTCACCTTGAGAAAAGCAACATAACAACGACGAGCAGCCAACTGATCACCCCTGATGGTAGCCACGCCCCATAGGGTAGAGAACTTCAGGGCTTGGTATAGAAGAGAGGCAACTGCCTGGAATTTCATTAGGGCCACTCGTCCAAGAATCCCATTGTAGGCCAATTCACAATCAAGGAAAATGAGGTTTGCCATGATTGTTGTTTTCCTTTCCCCATCTTCTAAGGTCACGGGTAAATTAATAACCGCCTCTGGATGAAAGGCTTCCCCAGTAAATCCAGACATCGAGCCACTTAAGGGAATGAGCCTTTCACGTTCTTTTCCCAATTTAAGAAAAGCTTTCAGGAACAATACTTCAGTGGAGCTACCAGTGTCCACCATTAAATACTTGACCGTATAATTAGAGATACGAGCCTCTACCAACAGTGGATCATTATGTGGGTATATTACTCCATTGAGATCATTTGTGGTGAACGCCAACTGTTCTTATGTCCTCTATATTTTATATTAGGGTTCATATCTTGCGAATCTGGCATATGATCTTTGTGCTACTCTGCTGGCTCCCTCAGAGGCAAATCCCCCAGCAATGGTATCAACCACCCCCAAGTGCCGATTCTCTTACTCTTTCCCATGCCTAGGGCTGTTGTGACACCCCAGACTTAGCATGTAGTAAATAGTACTTGTTTGCATATATTTAAATGTGTGTTTAAGTGTTTGAATATAAATATGTGTTTACTTTAGAAAATTACATTTATTAACTAGAATATTATTCAAATTTCTTAGAATATGTAAATTATATTTAATTAATTTATATAAAATAAATAATCAATTATTTTAATAATTATATTAATCGGAGCTATTTTCTTGCATCTAATAAGGTAGTTTTCATTATTTAAAAATAAGCCCTGAGCTCGGGGTAAAAATTAAAGTATTTTATTTTACGAATTTTGCATTTTTCCCTCATTATAAATTTGATTTTATGACTACGTTCATAAATTTTATGTGCATAGCATTTCGGGAAGGCGAGTAGAAAACTTGTTAAACATAACGAATGAATAGTAGTTTGTAAGTTTGAATTTAGACCTTTTAATGATCAAACAAGCATTTGAGTTAATTTTAACCACCTATACTAATTAAATTAAGCTTAGTTACCTAACCAAACCCACAACCTATCACCTTAACCTTATATAACCTAACTTAACCAAAATAAAATAAAACAAAAATATAAATATAACAACACACACACACACAATCAGGTATATTACCCAAAAATATACACACACGTAAAATACACACAACTCACAAGAGAAGAAAAATAGATGAAGGAGAAGAAGAAAAAGAGAAGAAAGGGCTATTTGAGCTCATTTTCAAGCTTGTTGGGTGATTTCTAGCTAAAATTAAGGTAAGGGGTTTGTATTTTTGTGTTTATTTCTTGTATTTTGTTAATGGTGAGTTTATGTGATTATTGAAATAGGATGATCTATGCTTGGATTGAGCTAGCTAACTTGATTCCTATGAAGTTTATGTGATGGTTATGTGTTGTTTGCTAGTTAAACATAAAGTTTTGGCAATGATTGTTGTTATTGTAAAGTGGTAGAAGATGATGAATAATGCATAGGTTGTATTTGTTTTAATACTTGATAGAAGTGGTTTAAGCTCAAGAGTGCAAAGCCTAAGCCAAAGGTTCATAGGATGCAAGCCAAACTAGTTGTTAAGGTTTAACCAAAATTCGGACAATCCACTGCTCCTGTCTTCTAGAGCCATTGTAACATAGTAAAAGTGATCAGAAACTAACAAAATTTACTCAGAAGGTATATTATACAGTTTAGAACAAATGTTGATTTCTAGGACTAAGGCTAATTCTAACGTTTTAGCCCTCTGATCACATTATTTCCGAAATGTAGCTCAAAAATCACTGGTTCTGCCCAGCTATGTGTAGTTGCGAGGTAAAACTTTTAGAATTTAACTCGGAATTGAGCACCATTTGAACCTAAAATTAACTACACTTGAAGAAATATATTTGTACATAAAAATCAATCAGTTTGGAGGTCAATAGCATAGATAATCGAATTGATTAAGTTAAGCCTCTATTAGAGAAATTGGAAAATGTCTTAGTTGGATAATTATTTGATATTGTTAATTAAGATTACTAAGTGGTGAAATTGTTAATTTCTATTGTTGATTATTGCTATAACTATACTTATAAATGCTTCAATTACATCTTATTATGCCTAGTGAACACTCTTTTGAAGCTTGTTAACATTTTTAATGGTAAGAATTTGTGATTGAAAGTTATAGGAAGAACATGAATAGTATAATTTTCACATTTTGGGGTTTTTATATTTCTAAGTGTTCTATTACTTCTGGTAGTTGCTGTAACCCTTAAGAATGTTAGATGTATCATAAAAATGATTGTAACGTGGCTAGAATTAGAATTTTGGCTTACAACGTAAAGGGGACTTTGAAACGAAGTATTGAGTTTGGCTCGTTTGATTACGTAGTTAGTCTTAGAAGGGTTAGAAAACTCTTAAAATGTATTTATGATGCTTGATTGTTAATCGGATTGGGTAGCTGTAGTACAAATCACCTAAGGATCTTTTCGGTGTTTTTGAGTTAACATACTTGAAAATGTGATTTCGTAGCATTTATGTGGGTCATAAAGTGGCTTTAGGTGAATGGTAAAGTTAGATTTGGAATTCGTAATCATGTGTGAAGTTTAGAACCTAAATTGTAAGCATTGGAATTGTATTTTTGATGCATTTCTTGTGAATTACTTGAACAAATTGCATGAGTAGTTGTTTTTATTGCTATAATATCTATAATTGACCTTTATAAGGCTAGTTAAATGCTAAAGAGATGTTTGGTTAGAGTGCTCATTCATTAGAAGAATGTTAGGGTATAGTTAAGTAGTTGAATGTAATTACGTGCTAAGTGGATTATGTGAGAATGAATACAATTTTATGGGTTAAAGAAGTGTTATTTTGACATGTCTTGTAATCTAAAGCAGTTAGTGCATGTGTAATAATCTTAAAGCATGAAAATAATTCTTAGTCCATGTTTTATAGTTAAATTAGGTTTAAGTGTTTAAGTGTAGTCTTGATTGAATGCCTAATTTGATATTCCTTTGGAGGATAAATGAAGTTGAACTAGTTATAAAGTTTAACTTGTTAAATGTTAATGTAGTAAATGTCCTTTATAAGATTAAAGAAATGGTTTAGTGTTATTTGTATGATTACTTGGACTATGTGGCAATATGAGATATATATAAGTGATTGTATATAACTTCTAATATTGTGAGTTGAGTTAGGTAATAGTTAAGTTGGAATTGGTGAGTTATCTGCTAAAGTGTTATACTTACAAGAACAAGCTAGAGATTGCATGATTGAGCAAATTCAAGGAGAATTGGAGGGAATGTAAGCTATTTTTCCTACATGCTTGGCTTAATCCAAGGTGAAGGACTTGCGTTATATTTGCATTTCTAGTTGTGGCTATGCTTGTATAACTTATTGGATAGTTGATATATGGTGTTCCTACTTATATGAATTGTCAATGCTAATGTGAATGTTATTTATTATGCTACTGTCTTCGTGTATTACTTGGAACTTAAAGAATGATACCTATGTGATTGCTTGAGTTACATGCTATTGCCTATTGATTGTAATTCATGTGCGAGAGCAACCTACTTTGTTGTCCTTCATTTATGTGTTTATCGGATTTGAATGTTATATTGCTATTGTTGTTACTATTTGTGTTATCATATCGACGGTTGCGCAACCTCATCGTCTGGACGGATGCCATGGGCCGCTTTGGGCGGCATCGGGCTTGCCAGTGCTGGTTGCCCTAGCTTCGTACCCTAGTCCATCACTCGCCTAGTATGGAGTATACTAGGGGGTGTGGGTCATAGGATCGGGTACATCCGGAGTACCTAATGGTGTTTGAGATCTCGGAATATCGAGTTCGAGTTCGAGTTTGAGTTCGTGGTTCGTGGTTCGAGGTTCGAGAAGTTTGAGTAATAAGGGATATCGCATCGTATCCTTTTTCAATGTGTGGTCTTTTGGGTCCTTCAAAGATTAAGAAGAAGATGATCAATTTGGTCAAATGCCTTGACTTGTTGTTTACCGAGATTGAATGGCTTGTGTGAAGAAAGTAATGTTGTCATGTATACTTTGAGTCGTTTTGGTCTTGTTTGTATTTATTTACTAACTTGGAAGATTGTAATAGTTAATGTGTTGATGTATAGTTTGGATTGTAGCGGCATGTAATAACTTTAACTTTGTTTTATTGTTGATGTTGCATGCTTGTGTGGTCAGTGAAGGTTAGTTGATTGGTTGGACTTAAATTATAAGTAAGTTAAATTGATAATATTAGAGTGATATGATAAGTGGTTCTAAAATACAAAAATTCAATATATTTGACCTTGCATGCTTGTATGTCTTCAATGTTGGGTTCCAAGGCTTGGATGGCCTTGAGGAGTTGGTTGACTGTGATATTAGCGATAGTTGAGATTTACGGAGAAGGTTGGACTTTGGTTTTGAGATTATAACTGCGTGTACAGGTTTTGGATTGTCTCATAAACAAGGGGACTCCGTCTGTTTTCCCTAAATTTTGTGCCCAGGTTTGGAATTGGGTTGAGAATAGTATGATTAATAGAATTCCCGATCTCCTAAGGGATCGGGGCATTACAACTGCGTTCTCTCTCACGTTGGGGACTATATTCCCTGTCAAGCCTAGGGCTCCACTCTTTCTCTCGCCGGGATTCCTAGTTCCCTACAACGACCTTGCTTAACAATCCCTTTCTTACCAGTACCTTTATCTCCGTTTTAAGTTGCTTGCAATCTTCCATGTCATGGTCATAGTCCCTGTGGTATCTATAATATTTATCCTTTGCCCTTTTGTCCAGATTGCCTGTCATCCTAGTCGGCCAACGAAACTTTAGTGGGTCTGGATTTCATGCAGAATTTTTGCCCTGGGGACGTTTAGAGGGGTATAACTTCGCTCGAACCTGCCCTGATTATTAATGTCCTATCCTTTCATCCAGCCCTTCGGGGATCTTCTCTATTTGTTCACCTCCTGAGCTTTTCCCTTAGCTGAGGCTCCCTTTTTTTCCTCCTTCTTGGCTGACATAACCTCTTCAGAGCTAATATACTTGGAGGCCCGAGCCATGAGCTCCTCCAAATCACGGGGCATTCTTTTACCCAAGGAAGCCTCAAAGGGCCTGAAATGCAGGCCTTGCATGTATGCAACCATAGCTACTGATTGGTCAAGATTTGGTACCTCCAAGGCTACTTGATTGAATCGCTGAGTGTAGTCCCGCAAAATCTCACCCCTTTGTTGTTATATGGAAAGCAGAGACACGGTGAGTCTTGGGGGTTTCTTGTTGCTGGTAAATCGAGTAAAGAACAAACCGGCGAACTGGTCAAAGTTATGAATCGAGCCCTCTGCCAGGCCAGCAAACCACTTCTGCGCAGATCCCACCAATGTTACCAGGAAGGCTTGGTACTTGATGGCATTTGGGACGTCCTGGAACGTCATATGATGCTCAAAGATTGTGAGGTGGTTCTTTGGATCCCCAGTCCTATCATAGGTTTGCAAACTTAGAAGTTTATACCCATACAGCATGGGCTCTTACATTACTTCTCTGGAAAAGGGGTGATGTTTCCCCTGCCCTACCAAGGCCTGTTGCTGTCCTCCTTAGCTGCGAGAGACCTTTTGCCCCCCATGTCTTGGGGGTCTTCTCGCCCTATCCTGCTCCGGCCTATCCACTGATCCTGCTGAAGCTATTGTATTCACTGAAAATACAGGAGGTTGGGGTTGATTACCTGCTACTGGATCTTCCTGTTAGAGGGGTACTGCCTCCGGCCACGCCAACCCCTAAGTTTGGAGGAACTAATTGAAGGCCCCCCTTAGCCCATTGAACAATTGAACCAGGGTTGGTAGATCAACTAGCTGGGATAAAGATGACATATTTCATGGAACGAATATTAGAGGAACTACGGTCGCAGCCTTTCCAAGCTGTGCCGTGTTAAGTGGAACTGTCGACACTGGGGGATCTGCGACTCTGTAAACCTGATGCTCCTCTGGGGGGGCTCTGGTTTCCCCCGGCATTGGCTTGACTGCATGTATGAACCATTGTGGTATCTCAATGGGACTATTGGAAACGTTCCCAAAGATGGCGCCAAACTGTTAAGGTAAAATCTGGCTGCCCCGAACTGCTTCTTGGGTTGGACCTGAACCTACAAAACAAAAGAACCGAGGGAAGATTCCCACGGTTCCCACTCCGACGCTCAAGTCCATCAACTGTAGGAAGAAGCTTGTAATGCCCCGATCCCTCACAGAACCGGGTCTTCTATTATTCAAACTATTCTCAATCCAATTCCAAACCCCGGGCATAAAATTTTAGGAAAAAACGGACGGAGTCTCCCCTGTTTATAGGACTAAACTGGTACCTGCACAAGGACACCTATGATGCTAGATCCACAAACAGCAACTCTTATAACCAATCCTCCAAGATTTTTATGGGCCACCCGCGATCACAAGGCCATCCAAGCCTTGGAACAACAATTACATATAACACATAAGCAAGCAAAGCATTTCTAATTTTAACTATAGGTAGTTAGATACAACAATAGTCAAGTTCTACTTCCAAGTTTGTTAATCACACAAGCATGCAAAAGAATAAGTTTACTATGGATTATTACATGTCATTCACTTTATATCCAACATACAAGATTACAAATTATTACATTCACCATTTATACTCAAGACCCCAAGGTCACAAAAAGGCAATCAACAACAACTCCAGTGGGTGTACTCCGGATGTACCCCGATAATCCTACGACCCAACATTCCCTGGCAATCTCCGGACCAGGCGAATGAGGGACTAAGGCACGGAGTTTGAATATCCACCGGCAAGCCCTCTGCCGCCCAGCCGATATTCAACACATCCGCCCCTGACACTATGGTTGCGCAACCACTATGCAATGCACTTAACAATGGCAAGTTAATAGCAATAATATAAGTATTAACACATAGGAGGATCAACAAAGTAGGTTGACCTCGAGGCAGTTAGAATAGAAGCAATTATATAAGCTAATAAGCAGTTTTACAAAGGGACATTTACAAAATAAGCATAGAATCATACCAAAAGCTCCAAATCAACTTGAAACCACATATAAACGCTCAAGAAGTCATGCCATGGGTTTAGAAGTGTGAGTCAACCGAAATTGCACCTAAACCCCTTTATTTTTCAAACTATTTCTCTTCCAAACCAAGGTTAATGATTCCATTTTCAAGGGAAACTCTCCCAACCTTCTAACTAACCCTCAAGGTACCTTCTCAACCCTCTAACTCATTCAAACGCCCGCGATTACCCCGAAAGCCCCAAATTCCCTCTTATGGCTTTAAACTACACATACCTTATCCGGGCTTCAAACAAGGGTTATCAAAGCTTCTATAGCACCTAGGTAGCCTAAGAATACTAGAAGTGAAGCCCGAATCCACCCGGATTCGCATGAACCCCGAAACCCCTTTGTTAAAGTCGGCTATTTCACGTTTTATGCGATTCTAGAGTAATTCAAGTGCACGGGGCTATTAGACTACCTTCATTAGCACCTAAGGCATCTATTAGGAGTGTTGAATCAAGCTAATACGTGCAATTACACAAAACCCAAGAAAAATGTCACTATTCACCTCATAAATTCAAATGACGATTCCAACTGTTTAAAATGCGAACTAATAGCTCAAATGTGTTCTCTAGCACTTATATACAAGGTATAATAGCATAGATAAGCTTTGCAATAGCATTTGATAACATTTTCAACAAATCAAGAAAAATGTAACATTTTAGATATGCATAAAAAGTCATGAAAACCCTCACCTATTGCGCGTAGGAGCTCCTAGGAGGCTAGTAAACACCCTAAACTACTTGCACCTAGCTTGGCTTGGCTTGGATTGAAGATTTGTTGAGCAAAAACTCTCATTCTCTTCCTATGCTAATTTTCGGATTTGCTACAGTATTTTCAGCTTTTCCTTCTTTTTTTTTTTTTGTGTGTTTTGCTAACTTATGAGCTTAGTGTATGTGTGAGTATATATGATAAGTGGTGTTGAGTTGGGTGAGTTTATTGCCTACTAAAATGAGCCTAGTCAACTTAAAAACGAGTCTAATGCGCATAAATTAAGTTAGCTAACTAAAACATAATGTTTCATACGTAACACTATTCATATGAAGCGGTAAAACATTTTTCAAACACATGCTCCAGACCCCTAAAGTTCAAAACTACCATTTCCCGACTCTTTTTAAATGTCATGTGACCTATGAAAAATATTGAATCACATATCCGAGACAGTAAATTTTCTTATGAATAGTGCCTCAGAAATAAACAATTAAAGAAGACAAGAAATGCACATAAAATGCACAAGTAGTTTATGCTACAGTTATTTAAAATATGTGTGATAAAATTCTCGGGCGTCACATTCTCTCCCCCTTAAACAAATTGCGTCCTCGCAATTTCTTCATTTCAAGAGAAATCCACATATGCATCTTGAATACCTTGAACAAGTAGTTCGAATGCGAAATCACAAAGAATTCCAAGTAGAAGTACCAAGAGGACACACCAATAAGAGTCTTCATATGGAACTCCCTAAAACCCCATCACTCAAGAATGCCAATAAGAATTCCAACAAAATCTTCGTATGAAAACTCGAAGAATACTCGATGAGAACTCCAGAGTGAAAAGTCAAAAGAAATCCCAACTGTGAATGCCAAATAAAGGCTTCAATTAAGAAATCCAATTTAGAACTCCGAATAAGATTGCCGAAGAAGAAATCCAAGGAAAAATGCCAACAAGAGCTCCAACAAGAATTCCAGAGAAAAATACGAGAAAGATACCAGTGGCCGATTATTAAATATCAAGCTCTGAGTAATGAATATTATCCACTGATCATCATAAACTACTGATCAATTGTTCCTCTTCTGTTGGTGGACCTCTTAGAAGTCCACTACTAACCGACTCTTTCAGGGGGAGGAAGTTACTTACCATTTTGAAGGGTTAATGCGTGTATGCAGTTGATCCTATTTAAAAATAAATTCTTAAAGCACATTGTTACAATTAACTAAAGTAAGTAGATACTTAATGAATGAATTAAATACACAATTAATCATATCAAATACTCATGTCACGTGACCCTCACATATTGCACCTATACACCACATAAAAGCACTCATGATCACATAATGCACATATCACATGTTTCTCATTACTACACAAATAAGTCACATAGGTCTACACAAAATCACACATTTGCACGCATTGCAAATTCATCAGGTTAACACAGTAAGGCACATAAGTACACATTTTCGTACAAGCACACACAAGGTTTACATACAAGCATGTTCCAATTCAAAACACACTTCGCATGCACGCACTCGAGGGTCACTACCCGCCAGGCCGAGGACCCTGTCCCGGCTGTGAGCTGCTAAGCTCTGATACCACTTCTGTAATGCCCCGATCCCTCACGGAACCGGGTCTTCTATTATTCAAACTATTCTCAATCCAATTCCAAACCCCGGGCATAAAATTTTAGGAAAAAACGGACGGAGTCTCCCCTGTTTATAGGACTAAACTGGTACCTGCACAAGGACACCTATGATGCTAGATCCACAAACAGTAACTCTTATAACCACTCCTCCAAGATTTTTATGGGCCACCCGCGATCACAAGGCCATCCAAGCCTTGGAACAACAATTACATATAACACATAAGCAAGCAAAGCATTTCTAATTTTAACTATAGGTAGTTAGATACAACAATAGTCAAGTTCTACTTCCAAGTTTGTTAATCACACAAGCATGCAAAAGAATAAGTTTACTATGGATTATTACATGTCATTCACTTTATATCCAACATACAAGATTACAAATTATTACATTCACCATTTATACTCAAGACCCCAAGGTCACAAAAAGGCAATCAACAACAACTCCAGTGGGTGTACTCCGGATGTACCCCGATAATCCTACGACCCAACATTCCCTGGCAATCTCCGGACCAGGCGAATGAGGGACTAAGGCACGGAGTTTGAATATCCACCGGCAAGCCCTCTGCCGCCCAGCCGATATTCAACACATCCGCCCCTGATACTATGGTTGCGCAACCACTATGCAATGCACTTAACAATGGCAAGTTAATAGCAATAATATAAGCATTAACACATAGGAGGATCAACAAAGTAGGTTGACCTCGAGGCAGTTAGAATAGAAGCAATTATATAAGCTAATAAGCAGTTTTACAAAGGGACATTTACAAAATAAGCATAGAATCATACCAAAAGCTCCAAATCAACTTGAAACCACATATAAACGCTCAAGAAGTCATGCCATGGGTTTAGAAGTGTGAGTCAACCGAAATTGCACCTAAACCCCTTTATTTTTCAAACTATTTCTCTTCCAAACCAAGGTTAATGATTCCATTTTCAAGGGAAACTCTCCCAACCTTCTAACTAACCCTCAAGGTACCTTCTCAACCCTCTAACTCATTCAAACGCCCGCGATTACCCCGAAAGCCCCAAATTCCCTCTTATGGCTTTAAACTACACATACCTTATCCGGGCTTCAAACAAGGGTTATCAAAGCTTCTATAGTACCTAGGTAGCCTAAGAATACTAGAAGTGAAGCCCGAATCCACCCGGATTCGCATGAACCCCGAAATCCCTTTGTTAAAGTCGGCTATTTCACGTTTTATGCGATTCTAGAGTAATTCAAGTGCACGGGGCTATTAGACTACCTTCATTAGCACCTAAGGCATCTATTAGGAGTGTTGAATCAAGCTAATACGTGCAATTACACAAAACCCAAGAAAAATGTCACTATTCACCTCATAAATTCAAATGACGATTCCAACCGTTTAAAATGCGAACTAATAGCTCAAGTGTGTTCTCTAGCACTTATATACAAGGTATAATAGCATAGATAAGCTTTGCAATAGCATTTGATAACATTTTCAACAAATCAAGAAAAATGTAACATTTTAGATATGCATAAAAAGTCATGAAAACCCTCACCTATTGCGCGTAGGAGCTCCTAGGAGGCTAGTAAACACCCTAAACCACTTGCACCTAGCTTGGCTTGGCTTGGATTGAAGATTTGTTGAGCAAAAACTCTCATTCTCCTCCTATGCTAATTTTCGGATTTGCTACAGTATTTTCAGCTTTTCCTTCTTTTTTTTTTTTTTTTTTTGTGTTTTGCTAACTTTTGAGCTTAGTGTATGTGTGAGTATATATGATAAGTGGTGTTGAGTTGGGTGAGTTTATTGCCTACTAAAATGAGCCTAGTCAACTTAAAAACGAGTCTAATGCGCATAAATTAAGTTAGCTAACTAAAACATAATGTTTCATACGTAACACTATTCATATGAAGCGGTAAAACATTTTTCAAACACATGCTCCAGACCCCTAAAGTTCAAAACTACCATTTCCCGATTCTTTTTAAATGTCATGTGACCTATGAAAAATATTGAATCACATATCCGAGACAGTAAATTTTCTTATGAATAGTGCCTCAGAAATAAACAATTAAAGAAGACAAGAAATGCACATAAAATGCACAAGTAGTTTATGCTACAGTTATTTAAAATATGTGTGATAAAATTCTCGGGCGTCACATTCTCTCCCCCTTAAACAAATTGCGTCCTCGCAATTTCTTCATTTCAAGAGAAATCCACATATGCATCTTGAATACCTTGAACAAGTAGTTCGAATGCGAAATCACAAAGAATTCCAAGTAGAAGTACCAAGAGGACACACCAATAAGAGTCTTCATATGGAACTCCCTAAAACCCCATCACTCAAGAATGCCAATAAGAATTCCAACAAAATCTTCGTATGAAAACTCGAAGAATACTCGATGAGAACTCCAGAGTGAAAAGTCAAAAGAAATCCCAACTGTGAATGCCAAATAAAGGCTTCAATTAAGAAATCCAATTTAGAACTCCGAATAAGATTGCCGAAGAAGAAATCCAAGGAAAAATGCCAACAAGAGCTCCAACAAGAATTCCATAGAAAAATACGAGAAAGATACCAGTGGCCGATTATTAAATATCAAGCTCTGAGTAATGAATATTATCCACTGATCATCATAAACTACTGATCAATTGTTCCTCTTCTGTTGGTGCACCTCTTAGAAGGTCCACTACTAACCGACTCTTTCAGGGGGAGGAAGTTACTTACCATTTTGAAGGGTTAATGCGTGTATGCAGTTGATCCTATTTAAAAATAAATTCTTAAAGCACATTGTTACAATTAACTAAAGTAAGTAGATACTTAATGAATGAATTAAATACACAATTAATCATATCAAATACTCATGTCACGTGACCTTCACATATTGCACCTATACACCACATAAAAGCACTCATGATCACATAATGCACATATCACATGTTTCTCATTACTACACAAATAAGTCACATAGGTCTACACAAAATCACACATTTGCACGCATTGCAAATTCATCAGGTTAACACAGTAAGGCACATAAGTACACATTTTCGTACAAGCACACACAAGGTTTACATACAAGCATGTTCTAATTCAAAACACACTTCGCATGCACGCACTCGAGGGTCACTACCCGCCAGGCCGAGGACCCTGTCCCGGCTGTGAGCTGCTAAGCTCTGATACCACTTCTGTAATGCCCCGATCCCTCACGGAACCGGGTCTTCTATTATTCAAACTATTCTCAATCCAATTCCAAACCCCGGGCATAAAATTTTAGGAAAAAACGGACGGAGTCTCCCCTGTTTATAGGACTAAACTGGTACCTGCACAAGGACACCTATGATGCTAGATCCACAAACAGCAACTCTTATAACCACTCCTCCAAGATTTTTATGGGCCACCCGCGATCACAAGGCCATCCAAGCCTTGGAACAACAATTACATATAACACATAAGCAAGCAAAGCATTTCTAATTTTAACTATAGGTAGTTAGATACAACAATAGTCAAGTTCTACTTCCAAGTTTGTTAATCACACAAGCATGCAAAAGAATAAGTTTACTATGGATTATTACATGTCATTCACTTTATATCCAACATACAAGATTACAAATTATTACATTCACCATTTATACTCAAGACCCCAAGGTCACAAAAAGGCAATCAACAACAACTCCAATGGGTGTACTCCGGATGTACCCCGATAATCCTACGACCCAACATTCCCTGGCAATCTCCGGACCAGGCGAATGAGGGACTAAGGCACGGAGTTTGAATATCCACCGGCAAGCCCTCTGCCGCCCAGCCGATATTCAACACATCCGCCCCTGACACTATGGTTGCGCAACCACTATGCAATGCACTTAACAATGGCAAGTTAATAGCAATAATATAAGCATTAACACATAGGAGGATCAACAAAGTAGGTTGACCTCGAGGCAGTTAGAATAGAAGCAATTATATAAGCTAATAAGCAGTTTTACAAAGGGACATTTACAAAATAAGCATAGAATCATACCAAAAGCTCCAAATCAACTTGAAACCACATATAAACGCTCAAGAAGTCATGCCATGGGTTTAGAAGTGTGAGTCAACCGAAATTGCACCTAAACCCCTTTATTTTTCAAACTATTTCTCTTCCAAACCAAGGTTAATGATTCCATTTTCAAGGGAAACTCTCCCAACCTTCTAACTAACCCTCAAGGTACCTTCTCAACCCTCTAACTCATTCAAACGCCCGCGATTACCCCGAAAGCCCCAAATTCCCTCTTATGGCTTTAAACTACACATACCTTATCCGGGCTTCAAACAAGGGTTATCAAAGCTTCTATAGCACCTAGGTAGCCTAAGAATACTAGAAGTGAAGCCCGAATCCACCCGGATTCGCATGAACCCCGAAACCCCTTTGTTAAAGTCGGCTATTTCACGTTTTATGCGATTCTAGAGCAATTCAAGTGCACGGGGCTATTAGACTACCTTCATTAGCACCTAAGGCATCTATTAGGAGTGTTGAATCAAGCTAATACGTGCAATTACACAAAACCCAAGAAAAACGTCACTATTCACCTCATAAATTCAAATGACGATTCCAACCGTTTAAAATGCGAACTAATAGCTCAAATGTGTTCTCTAGCACTTATATACAAGGTATAATAGCATAGATAAGCTTTGCAATAGCATTTGATAACATTTTCAACAAATCAAGAAAAATGTAACATTTTAGATATGCATAAAAAGTCATGAAAACCCTCACCTATTGCGCGTAGGAGCTCCTAGGAGGCTAGTAAACACCCTAAACCACTTGCACCTAGCTTGGCTTGGCTTGGATTGAAGATTTGTTGAGCAAAAACTCTCATTCTCCTCCTATGCTAATTTTCGGATTTGCTACAGTATTTTCAGCTTTTCCTTCTTTTTTTTTTTTGTGTTTTGCTAACTTATGAGCTTAGTGTATGTGTGAGTATATATGATAAGTGGTGTTGAGTTGGGTGAGTTTATTGCCTACTAAAATGAGCCTAGTCAACTTAAAAACGAGTCTAATGCGCATAAATTAAGTTAGCTAACTAAAACATAATGTTTCATACGTAACACTATTCATATGAAGCGGTAAAACATTTTTCAAACACATGCTCCAGACCCCTAAAGTTCAAAACTACCATTTCCCGACTCTTTTTAAATGTCATGTGACCTATGAAAAATATTGAATCACATATCCGAGACAGTAAATTTTCTTATGAATAGTGCCTCAGAAATAAACAATTAAAGAAGACAAGAAATGCACGTAAAATGCACAAGTAGTTTATGCAACAGTTATTTAAAATATGTGTGATAAAATTCTCGGGCGTCACAAAGCTCGTAGGCAGAAAGTGTGGAATGTGTTTCATACCTTTCACCGTGAGATTGCCCCATATTTATATCCGTGGATTGCTAGCTTCCTAGATGAGGAAGAATTCCTCAAGATCTACACCTCCAAAAGTCCTCCTTTGCTAAGTGATTCCTTACGATCATCCTTCGCGAGTCCATCCTTATCTAGACTTCCCGAGTTCATCCTTATCACGATGATATTTCCAAGCACGTGCCTGCCCTGTTATTTCGACAGGTCTGCTGCTTAGAGAATGATTGGGCTGTTACTTATTACCCGGGCTAGTTTTACAAGGCTAGAGCCCCACCCCTATCACTTATTATTATAACAACAATAAGTAAATAAATTACAAATAATAATCATCTCATTTATTAATAAACATGTCATATACATATTACAAAGCTAATTCCTTATACACATGTTATTGTCTTAAGAATTAAAAAAACATACAAAATTATAATAATGATGATAATAATAATAACAAAAATAATTATAATTGTAACAATTAAAAATAATGACAAATATAGAATATTAATATACAATAATAATCCTTATAAATAACAAGGGAAAATATCACATCTAGTCCCTATTATTTTTCAAAAGTTTTAATTTCCGTCCCTATTGTTTAACATTTCTCAATTTCATCCTTATTTTTTTAAAACAAATTTAATTTCATCCCTATTGTTTCTAAAAATTTTAATTTCGTCCCTATTGTTTACCTAAAGTTTTAAATTTGTACCTATTATTCAAAATTAGTCAATTTAATCCCTATTATTTTCTAAAAAAACATTAATTTTGTTCGTATTATTTCTAAAAAGTTTCAATTTAGTCCTTGAATAAAAGGGATGAATTTGAAACTTAAAAAAAATAATAAGAAAAAAATTAAAACTTTTAAGAAAATAATAGGCACGATATTGAAACTTTTGGAAATAAGAGGGACAAAATTGAGAAATTTTAAATAATAGGGACGAAATTAAAATTTTGGAGAAACAATATGGACTAAATGTAATATTTTCCAAATAATAACCATATTATATATATTTTAGAAAGCTCATATATGAAATCCCAAGAGTGCCTTTTCAAAGTGTATCATATTACAAACATAACCCTTTATATATTAATAATTAAAAGATTTAGTAACAATTATCATGATAAATAATAATAATGATAATAATAATAATAATAATAATAATAATAATAATAATAATAATAATAATAATAATAATAATAATAATAACAAAAAGTATTAAAAATAATAATCATGAAAAATATAAATAAATTGATATCGAATAATAATAATATTAGTAAAGAGTAAACATATTATATAAAAAAAATTTAAAAAATGCAATTTGGTCATTTTATACAAGTTATTTTTCAATGCTACTCTGGTATACTAACTATTAAACATGGACTTAGAACCAATACATCAATTCCTAGAATATACCAAGCATGGCATACTCTTTGTCAAGTTCATTCTACTAATTTTTAATTTATTTCCACTCGTCCTTAACTCATTCCATTCATGTTCAAATTTATTCCAAGATATCAATCGCCATCTTAGATGTTCAATCTTAACTGTTGCATTAAGGCCTCATTACTACCAATGAAAATATTTTTATCATAGTTCAACTAAGTAGTGACTTTTGCTTAACTAGGTCACAAATGGTCCAATGGGTCCTCAAACCTATCTATCCTCCTTTTCTACTCCTCGTGCTACTACGATACCATTCATTGAATGAAAGCATTTAAGGATTGAATGATATGACATAAATATTCTTTAAATAATGGTTTTAGAAAAAAAAAAATCTTTTTGGGTTTCAAAATTCATGTAGGGATTATTTAGTAGTTTGTCTAATATAATTTAGAGCAAGAATACATCATTTTTTTATTTTAATCTTGTCATATTATTCGGCTTCTTTACACTTAAATTTATAAAATAAGAGCTTCATTTTACTAACTGCTTATTTTTTTAAAAGAGATTATCAACTCTTGTGCTTATGCCAAATGATTCTATTCACATAGTCAATAAGAATTTGTTAGTGTTCGTGTAATAGGTCTTCGTCACTAAAGGTGTTAATATAAAATTGGCTAAATTTGCCGTAAAACTCAAGAACTTCGTTGGTTTTTAACATCACAAGTAACCAAGTAACTGGTTAAAATGAATGAATGTCATTATTTTTAATATTGTTTAGAACCACCTTATATTACAACCACTCCTATAGAAATGAGGAAATGAAATATGTGAATAAAATCTGTAAAATCTAACCTATATATTTCATTAAAATTAGTAAAATCTATACTACATCTACTCTTAAGGATAAAGAGTTACAACTTCAACAACATGATGTTAGGATTGGTTGTATTGTTTTCTCTTGACTTCGCATGTAGCTTGTATAGATGAATAGTCTAATAATCATCGACGATTTCCTTCATCCAACTATCTATTGGATATGGCTCGAATCCCAAATAGAGTCAGATACTAAAGACAATTAGAGGATTGATAAGAGTTGAAATACTATAGAAGATAGGAATCCTAATCATAATAGGAGTAACATTAGTCTATTATAAATCAAACTATCTAGGTTAAGTTTAGTTGTTACGCACCACAAGGGTGGGTATACCATACTATATTAGATTAAAGTTAGAGTACATACACATCTAGGTAAATGTATAAGAGTCATTATTATACTAGTTTTCATAAGAAATAAAAAATAATGTTATGTAGACATAGGCTATGCCGAACCACATTAAATAGTGTTGTGTTCCCAACATATCTATATGCACGATCCTTCCAACAAAGTCGTATCAGAGCCTGAGACTACATATAGATATGTTGGTCATTATCGTTGACAAGAGAAGGTGCATTTTGCTGCTAGAGTAGAAGACTGCAAATAATAGGACGTTAAAGCAATCAAAAAGCTTGTGTCGAGACATGGTATAGTGCTTGTTGTTGAAGATTGTTATCGCAACAAGTTTAGCAGATTGATGTCGCACCAGAACAATAGAGTTTCTATAGCAACTCCAAATTCAGAAGATTAGAACATGGCCAATAGAGAAGGGATTGTTGCGTGTCATCACTAGTGCGCCATGAAGGAGAAGGCGTCCTTAACAGCACCGAAGATGACAGATAGTTGCAGTTGTCTAGAAAAAAATCAATAAGCACTACTATTGAAGAAAGTGACAGAGATGCTTGGTGAAGAAAGAGTTACAAGTTGAGGGAAAACACAACCAAAAAAAAAAAAAAAAAAAAAAAAAAAACCAAAAAAAAAGGGAAAAGGAACAAAAAATAGCATTATGGACGATCTTATTTTAAGTTTTCAAATTTGTGTATTGGTGAATAAAGATTTTCCTCTCAAAGGTTCTTATCAAGATCTTGTCAAACGTGTCTACAAAACGAAGCCCAATAACTTTGATTTCAACAAGGCTAAGAAGCTGTGTACTTTGTTGAGCTTGGATGATGAAAGTCGTGAGATCTCGAGGGAGGATTTGATTCAATATTTGCAGTCCACAGAGGAATTGGTGAACTTGAGTTTTGATTAGACAAGAAGAGTTTTTGATCGAATGCTTTGAGCTTAAGGGAGGATGTGAATCCAAGTTGTCCAAAGGTGTTCACAAAGTTTTTGGGTGTCCAAAATTAGAAATTGAAGTCAAAATCTACTGAATTCCCTATGCGTAGTTGGGTTGCTGAATTCAAAAGATGTTGATCAAGTGCTTGAAGCTTGGTATTTCTCGCCAAGGGAGAAATTTGTTGGATATGGGTAGAATCCCAAGTAGAGTCAGATACTACAGATAATTAGAGGTTGGATAAGACTTGAAATACTATAGAAGATAGGAATCCTAATCATAATAGAACTAGTACTAGCATTAGTCTATTATAAATAAGACAATCTAGATTGAGTTTAGTTGTCACGCACCAAAAGAGTGGGTGTACCATATTATTTTAGATTAGAGTAAGAGTAGATATGTCTCTAGGTAGGTGTATAAGAGTCATTATTGTAGTAGTTTCTATAAGTAATAAAGAATAATGTTTTGTGGACGTAGGCTGTGAAACCCCACTTTCTTGCTTATCTCATTTTACGTGCTTTACCTCGTTTTGCGTGCATATGATCTGTTTATGTGCTATAGGACCTAGAAAGTTATAATTTTGATGTCAATACTTCTAATACGTGCTAAATGTGCATTCATGAAATTTTCATCAAAAACGGGATCAGAAATTTTATCGTCGATTTTCAGTGAATAGTGTTTTCGAAACACGTCCGCTAAAATTTTGAAACTGGTCTTTTTAACCCTTCTAGACTTAGTCAACGGACTTTAATAGACCTGTGTTTGATGAAAACGATTTTAAAATCGGCTTAAGAATTTATTAGGGTTTTTACACCGACTTTTGCGAAAATCGAGTTTTAAGCCGACTCGGGTGAAATTGTTTGATTGTAAAACTTCTTGTCACCTAAAAATAATTTACTTGAGCTAGCTTGGGTGTTGAATAAATGTTTTGAACTTTGGTGATCAATAAAATGCATTTAAAGTCAAGAAAACACTAAAAATACTAAAGTTTCACTTTGACTTTCATTTGACTTGTTGACTTTCATGCATATATCACCAACACACAATGAAACAAAGCAAAACACCACATTTTCACACACCTTGCAGCCGTGAAAGCTTAGGGAAAAAAAGAGATTTTATTCAACTTATTTTCAAAGTAATTTTGCCTTAGAAAACTCATTTAAAGTCCGAATCTTTTCAAACCGAGCTTGATTCCGCTTGTTGGGCACCTGTTGCACGTATTCCTAGCTTTACTTCGGATCAAAGGTGAGAGAAAAATTCTAGATCTCAAAATGTCATTTTTATGTTTTTGCTCATAAATGAAAATTTAACCGTTAGAATTGAAATCTGATGATAGATTATTGCTCCTTGCATGCTAGGGATCGTTATATACTAATACTACGAATTTCTGTCGGAGGTAGCATAATTTTTATTTTCCGGGTATTTAATTTTGATTAAAATGTTCAAAGTTGAATTAAATGAGTTGTGTTGATCGAAATCGATTGCCGTCGATTTCTAAATACTTGATAATTACGTGTTAGCGCTGTTGTAATGCCGAATTTTTGATTAGATTGTTTGTGTGAAAATCCGGAAAATCCAGCCATGACATCTTAGGGTTTTAGGGTTATCGGGCATGATTTGGAGGTGTTATGGTGGATTTCCGAGAGGGCTAATGTAGTAGGTTGAATGGGTGAGTGATAGGAACTGATTTGACAATGTTTGGATTAGTAGATTGTAAGTTATGAATTTTAGAAGTTTAGGTTGTCATCCTTTAATTTCTTGAACGATGCCTTTAGATGGTTGGGTAGTGTTCGAGTGATGAATGGTGAGTTGTTGTTGAGTAATTTAGAGTTTAATTATGTATATTATGCATGTCCGGTTAGATGGCCTACTTTGTCATCTAACTACGTTGTTTGTTGTTTAATTTAATATTGATGTTATATTGATGTTATTGATTGATTATTATTGAATGCGGGAATCGGGCACTCTTGTTGCTGATTTCCCAATTGATTGATTGATTGATGATTGATTGATGATTGATGATTATGGAGTCTTGGTATGTGTGTGCCACCTCTCGGGCAGCGTCGGGCTGTCGGGTTGATAACGGCATGACTGCCATAGGCTACCCCTAGCTCGCATGACGGAGGTGTCATGGAGGGAGGGGCTAGTGAGGTACCTCGGGTGCGTGAGTAATGGGGAGTTATAAGAAGAACGGTTGAGATCGTGATGGCGTTTGGAGCTACACCAACTAGAGAGAGTATCCTTTATTGAATGGTCATATAGTTATGTGATGATAGTATTATTGATGTTTTTGTGTGTTTACTGACTCAAAGGATTATTCCAAGGAGTTTAGTAGACCTTGCTCGAGATCTATCGGATCCTCACTGGGCTTATGTATATAAGCTCACTCTCTATTAATGCATGCTTACAGGTGTTGCAGAGCCGGATTACGGGTATGTGCCTCCTGAAGAGGAGAATGTGGAAAATGTGCTTTACGTGGACGAGTCATATGTTCCCGAGTCTTATCCATGATTATATGTTGTTTAATGTCATGTATATTAGCTTAATAGACTTTTATATGCTTTGTGGTTCTTATTGTAATAGATGTTGGAAGATGATGATCCAAATGGTGTTAACTTAGTGGCTTTCTTTTGTCTATGGTTAAGTTGTAAATATGTCTCAACTTATTTTTGAAATGTATGATAAGGTTGAGGTATTGTATGTTATGTTGGAACGGAGGCGTATAACGAGGATGGTTTATTGTATATTATGATTGTGTTGTATGTTGTTGTTTGAATTAAGGAGTTGCTGGATGTATGATGTTTAATGAGGTTGGTTTGGAACCTCGGTGTCCTATTTACTGTCGTTATACTGCCGAAATTCCGTTGCGTCCTGACTGATCATAGGAGGGGTCGTGTTGGGGCGTGACAGTTTAAGTGGTATCAGAGCTTGATTAGCTGTTAGCCGGGGTATCCTCGGAATGTGGGTAGTGGTCTAAGCATGCAAGTATGTATTAAGTGAAAGAAAAGTGAAACATATGTTAATATGTTTATGTAATTAATTTACTTATGTGTCTAACTTTCTATGTGACCAGTATGCCTTGTGTGTTAAGTGAACTAATGTGGTCAATATGTTTTATGTGATAACGTGTTATACATACTCAATGTGTTGTAATTAATGTGCATTATGTGATTAATGTGTATTATGTGACAATTGTGTTTTATGTGATTTTGTGCCTTGTGTGAAGTTAGTTGTTTATGTGCTTTTAATTGTTTATAACTAGATTATGTGAAACAACGTGCTTTAGGTGCTCAATGTACTTTAAGTGACCAATGTGAGTTACGTGATCAACTTGTCTTATGTGAAGTTTGTTGCTTATGTGACTTTAATTGTTTATAACTTACTTCTGTGATATAACCTGTTTATGTGATGTTGGCTTCTTATATGTTGAATTGTGTGTTATGTGATAATGTTGCATTGTATGATAATTGCGCATTACGTTATACTTGTCTTTCATATGATATAGTTGCATACATGTTTTAACTCGTGAGTGACCTTTTAATGTCTAGGGTGGTTGTAAGAGTTTTCGGAAATAGTGGTAGGCCATGATTTTGAATTATTATTATTCTAGAAGTTTATCAGTTAGATTTTAATTGTTATGTTTATGGATTTTAGTTTCGGCTTAGTGGATTGATCTTGATGTTCCTTTAGCGAGAATGAAGTTGTTCGAGGAAATAGCAACGTATCTTGATGATTATAATTACTTTTGTTGCCATGTTTAACTTGTTATTACTTGGAGATGAATCATAAGTTGAGGTTTTTGTGAGGTTGTGATTAGACACTTTTGGAGTCTCAACTCAGATTATACTTTCTTGAGGTTATTTTAGAATGAATTTATTTGAGGAATTAGTGATGTATATTTGTGAATGGAATGAAGTGTTGTATAACATGTGAATATTTATACTATTTGGGATTGCTATATTATTAATGGATATTTTGGAGTTTTGATCTTTAAGCCTTGGAGACAATTGGAGTGATTCCTGACTAAAGTTACTTTATTCGAGGATGTAATTGTTGGGAGATAGAATTATTTGAGGAAATAAGAATGCATTTTGGTGACTGAACATTTACTTACCTACATCAAGCTTTTGAGTTCTAGGTGGTATGACTTTCTAAATTGTTGATTGAGGATTCTCTTGTGTTATAATGGGTTAGTATGAATCTGTAGTGTGTTATTAGATTTTGGAGTCTTCATTAGTGAATCATGTTGGGTAATCGGTGATTTATCTTGTTTAGTGATTGGTCTGGTACGGAATATAAATTTTGGAGTGATTTATCTTGTTTGGTGATTGTTATGACTCCTTAGATTCTCTAGATCTCCTTAGTGTTTTGTTTTGGAGGAAGATAAATTGTAGGATTTGACTTGTTGGTGTTTAAGTGTGTAGGTGGGACACCCCTTTGTGCTTCCTATTCTATTGGTCTTATTATTCATTTCTACTCTATTCTCACTTAATTGAGAGAGAGTTACACTTTTCTAGCATATCAATTGTTTCTTGAAAGTTTTGCTTATTGGATTAATGGATCCTATACTCATTTGACATTGTTTCTATTCTTAACATTCATATTTGTTTCTTATAGCAATGTCGCTTATTGGAGTTAAGGTTTGAGACTTCTATATTTCATTCTATATCTCCAGCCATTGATTTCAATATTCCATTTCATCCTATTACTATTCATTTGAAAGTAATTTTTCCTTTGGTATACCATTTTGCTTGTTCGAATTCCACTTGTTTGATGTACTCTCTACCTAAGTACATCATTGATATTCTTGTTGATCTTTGTTAATCATATTGTTTCATTATTAAATCCTGAGCCATTACTTTGCTAGTAATTGCTCATTTAATATACTCAGCATTGTCCTTTCTTATTTATACTTCTTTGGTTATTGTATGCTGAGATACTCATTATCTTGCCACTCATGTTTTCTATTGAATTAATCATCTCTTATCTCTTAATTTCATTTCACCTCAAGTACAACTTACTTGTTGGTTCCTTGAACAATCATTGAGAATTGAAATATCTACTTGTTCAGGAATTTTTGTTTAACATACTCAGCACTGTGTTGACTCGTCATCATCCTTTGTTCGTACTTATTTAACTGATAGGTGCTGAGACATTTCTTATCTTAGTTATCATGCTTCCTTATTAAACTATTAGCCTCTTGATTCTCTAACTTGTTTGACCTCTTGCTCCCTTGATTGTTGGCTCAAATATGACTTTCCATATTCTTAATTCCTCGTAAATGTCATAAGAGCCATATTCTGACCAATGTCACTTTTGAGATATTTCTTTGATCAGTAATCATTCATGTTATCGTGATTGAGTTTTTAAAACCCTCGGGGTGTTCATAGAGCTCTTTTGTGTAGTAGGGGGTGATTGATAATTAGTGGTGTCACGCTAAGACTTGGAGTTGCAATTTCTTTCATATGCAATATGATATTAGGTAGGAGAGAATTATGAATTGAAGATTGTCTTGGAATTATGATCATCAACTTGCAGTCAACAGAGTTTGTTCTTTTGAGGTCTTTGGTTAGTTGTCATCCTAAGAGATAAATGGGAACTAAGAGAAGTATTGTTATGCGTAACGATTGAGGATTTAATTGTCTGTCAGTTCGAGAATTGCGCGGACGCAATTGTTTTAAGGAGGGGAGAATGTGAAACCCCACTTTCTTGCTTATCTCGTTTTACGTGCTTTACCTCGTTTTGCGTGCATATGATCTGTTTATGTGCTATAGGACCTAGAAAGTTATAATTTTGATGTCAATACTTCTAATACGTGCTAAATGTGCATTCATGAAATTTTCATCAAAAACGGGATCAGAAATTTTATCGTCGATTTTCAGTGAATAGTGTTTTCGAAACACGTCCGCTAAAATTTTGAAACTGGTCTTTTTAACCCTTCTAGACTTAGTCAACGGACTTTAATAGACCTGTGTTTGATGAAAACGATTTTAAAATCGGCTTAAAAATTTATTAGGGTTTTTACACCGACTTTTGCGAAAATCGAGTTTTAAGCCGACTCGGGTGAAATTGTTTGATTGTAAAACTTCTTGTCACCTAAAAATAATTTACTTGAGCTAGCTTGGGTGTTGAATAAATGTTTTGAACTTTGGTGATCAATAAAATGCATTTAAAGTCAAGAAAACACTAAAAATACTAAAGTTTCACTTTGACTTTCATTTGACTTGTTGACTTTCATGCATATATCACCAACACACAATGAAACAAAGCAAAACACCACATTTTCACACACCTTGCAGCCGTGAAAGCTTAGGGAAAAAAAGAGATTTTATTCAACTTATTTTCAAAGTAATTTTGCCTTAGAAAACTCATTTAAAGTCCGAATCTTTTCAAACCGAGCTTGATTCCGCTTGTTGGGCACCTGTTGCACGCATTCCTAGCTTTACTTCGGATCAAAGGTGAGAGAAAAATTCTAGATCTCAAAATGTCATTTTTATGTTTTTGCTCATAAATGAAAATTTAACCGTTAGAATTGAAATCTGATGATAGATTATTGCTCCTTGCATGCTAGGGATCGTTATATACTAATACTACGAATTTCTGTCGGAGGTAGCATAATTTTTATTTTCCGGGTATTTAATTTTGATTAAAATGTTCAAAGTTGAATTAAATGAGTTGTGTTGATCGAAATCGATTGCCGTCGATTTCTAAATACTTGATAATTACGTGTTAGCGCTGTTGTAATGCCGAATTTTTGATTAGATTGTTTGTGTGAAAATCCGGAAAATCCAGCCATGACATCTTAGGGTTTTAGGGTTATCGGGCATGATTTGGAGGTGTTATGGTGGATTTCCGAGAGGGCTAATGTAGTAGGTTGAATGGGTGAGTGATAGGAACTGATTTGACAATGTTTGGATTAGTAGATTGTAAGTTATGAATTTTAGAAGTTTAGGTTGTCATCCTTTAATTTCTTGAACGATGCCTTTAGATGGTTGGGTAGTGTTCGAGTGATGAATGGTGAGTTGTTGTTGAGTAATTTAGAGTTTAATTATGTATATTATGCATGTCCGGTTAGATGGCCTACTTTGTCATCTAACTACGTTGTTTGTTGTTTAATTTAATATTGATGTTATATTGATGTTATTGATTGATTATTATTGAATGCGGGAATCGGGCACTCTTGTTGCTGATCTCCCAATTGATTGATTGATTGATAATTGATTGATGATTGATGATTATGGAGTCTTGGTATGTGTGTGCCACCTCTCGGGCAGCGTCGGGCTGTCGGGTTGATAACGGCATGACTGCCATAGGCTACCCCCAGCTCGCATGACGGAGGTGTCATGGAGGGAGGGGCTAGTGAGGTACCTCGGGTGCGTGAGTAATGGGGAGTTATAAGAAGAACGGTTGAGATCGTGATGGCGTTTGGAGCTACACCAACTAGAGAGAGTATCCTTTATTGAATGGTCATATAGTTATGTGATGATAGTATTATTGATGTTTTTGTGTGTTTACTGACTCAAAGGATTATTCCAAGGAGTTTAGTAGACCTTGCTCGAGATCTATCGGATCATCACTGGGGTTATGTATCTAAGCTCATTCTCTATTAATGCATGCTTACAGGTGTTGCAGAGCCGGATTACGGGTATGTGCCTCCTGAAGAGGAGAATGTGGAAAATGTGCTTTACGTGGACGAGTCATATGTTCCCGAGTCTTATCCATGATTATATGTTGTTTAATGTCATGTATATTAGCTTAATAGACTTTTATATGCTTTGTGGTTCTTATTGTAATAGATGTTGGAAGATGATGATCCAAATGGTGTTAACTTAGTGGTTTTCTTTTGTCTATGGTTAAGTTGTAAATATGTTTCAACTTATTTTTGAAATGTATGATAAGGTTGAGGTATTGTATGTTATGTTGGAACGGAGGCGTATAACGAGGATGGTTTATTGTATATTATGATTGTGTTGTATGTTGTTGTTTGAATTAAGGAGTTGCTGGATGTATGATGTTTAATGAGGTTGGTTTGGAACCTCGGTGTCCTATTTACTGTCGTTATACTGCCGAAATTCCGTTGCGTCCTGACTGATCATAGGAGGGGTCGTGTTGGGGCGTGACATAGGCTATGCCGCACCATGTTAAAATATTATTGTGTTACAACATATCTATGTGCACCATCCTTCTAACACTATCGTCTAGTCATATGCATATGCCCTTTGCTTTTGGAGGCAATTAATTTATAACTGTTGAGCTAACTGATATAACTGTAATCATAGCACTCAAACCACTGTATTTTTACTACATTGCATCTTAACTTGAGAAATAAATACAACACGTAATGCATTTTTGCTGCAATGTAGTATGATCTTGAAAGTGAAGAAACCGGACTCAAAAACAAATCAAAGTGCAAGTCAAAGAGTTGAGGAACGGTGGAGATTTAAGAATCGGTGGAAAAAGACGAGCTTGTAGAGAAAGAATTTGCCCAAACCAAGCGCAAAAATGGACTAAAAATGTCGAAAAAATATTGAAATAGTCTTGGTCAACTTTTCGATCAAACTTAATGTCACGACCCGACCCCTCATGGAATCAGGACCCCTATTAATTCCACTAACATTGGCCCGACCCTAACCCTGGACACAAAAAATAAGAGAAAACAGATGGAGTCTCCCCTGTTTCTAGGACAAACCACAACCTGAACGCAAAAGAATATAACCACAACAAGGCCACCACACAAATAAAGTTCTATTTTTTTTTAGTAAATACAACATTCCTAGCTTTTCATCTGGCAAAAGTAATCATATAAGTATTCTAGTTAGATGGCTATTTAACTTTAATTACAACTCTTGACATATGAAATACATATAAGGGCATTAAAACCTCAATATAGATTACAAACACAAGGCCATGTCTTCACACGATTCACATAAGCTAAGCATTCGACCACAAACTACAAGCAACCAAAGAAACACTTGAACTTCTCTTCCTCCAAGACTTGAAGGACCAACTCTGCTTCACCTGAAAGTGTTAGAGAAAAGAGGGGTGATCATACACTTATGCTTAGTGAGGGAGGTATAAACCGGCAAAATTTGTGAAAATGTTTTCGTGCAATGCATATAAGACATTCGTAATCAAACACTTTATAAGAATTTGAAAATATAACATTTAACATGAAATACTTGAAGGCATTAACTATACATAAGAATAATGCGACAAAGTAACTTTAGGCATGATAAGATTGATAACATTAACATTATACACTAAGTAACACATATAAAAGGATATTGCTAACCCTATGGAAAGCTCCGTCCATGCAGGTTCTCTTCTCTTCACGTCCCTTCACGTCTCTTCGCTTTTCTTTGCTTCGCTTGCCGGCATCCCTTATCTTTCCATAGGTATACTCTGGATGTACCCCGAATCCTACGACCAACGTCCATGGATCGCTCTATCTATATGAATAGGGAATAATCCACGGCGGGTTAACATCTACTGGCAAGCCCTCTGCTGCCTAGTGAATGATCACCACATCTGAGCCGACGCTTAAGGTTGCAACCTTCACTATGCTGAACACTAGTTAGCACTGTTAGTTTGCTTGACATGGTTTATAGCACATAACACATTGTCATGTTGAAGTACTTTAGCAATTGAATATAATAGATGCACGTAAGTGAGAAGTGACAAAAGAGGCACATTATCATTCTCGTGCTCTAAAATCAATAAACATGCACTACACTACATTAACTACATGACATGCTATTATGACACTCTTTAATTCACTTGTCTTGTATTCACTCTTGAACACATTATCTAGCATGCTCGGGGTTCTTTTACATTTAGACTTCTAAGCACATTAACTACACTTAATAGCTAAGCTAAAACATTCCAATCACTCAACTACAATTCAAGCTAAAACATGTTCAAACTTCTACCACACATGACTTTTATACTTAACACAAAATGTAACCTCTTATAGCATGCTCGAGGTCACGGGGAAATGAAGAAAAACCACAGCAGCCTACTGTCGTGGCTGCTAGGCCCAATGGGCCGAACACACACCCATACGGCCTATAACACACACACTCACACATTAAGCTCTACTCAAGTTCTAGCTATTTTAGACACCTAATTAGCTATATAACCACTTGTCTAACTTCATTTAAGCATTAGAACAAGCACATTGCATTCAAACATGGTTCTTTATATCAAAATACTATTCATTTTCTTCTTCATTTAATCCATACATACACAACTCTAGCTAAACAAGTGTAGAAAGCTTAAAAGTCTACTCTATACAATAGTGAAACACTAATACAAGCCATATCTACTCATATATCAAACATATATATCCCTATCATTATCTTGCTAGCATAAGAAACAACAAAATAAACACTTATAGATGAAACCCTCACCTGCAAGAAGCTAGAAATGGTGGAAATATGCAAGATAACACTTCAATCCTTCCTAAAATTGCTCAAAATAGCTAAAAATGCCAAGCCCTAGCAATAGCTTTTCTCTCGTTTTCCTCTCTACCTTCTACCAATTTTTTATTCTTCTTTTCTTTCATTTTTTTGTCTTAATTGGTTAATATAACTAAGCTAATAACTTAAGATGGCTTGGGCTTGCTAAATAGGCCTAGACTAATTTAATTTAGGTAGCATATAAAGTCCAATGTTAGCTAAAAACTCTAAAAGCTCAAATAAAGTCTCTTTGAAAATTCACTATTCCTGACGGCATACTATTCATTTAGGACACTAATCTTTTTATATCTCACACTCCAAACATGCAATGCACGTAATTCTAAAGAACGAATACATCATTAATGATAGGCATTAAGGGAAAAATATGAAATCAAAAAAATAAAATGATCAAAAATTTCACTCTGGGCACACAATGCACAAAAATTTCAATGAATGAACACTAAAGACAAGAAAATAAATTCAAATAATACAAATAATATAATAGTAAGATAATCAGTTTATATAAATTAATTAAATACATATTGCACATTTTTCAAGAAATGTGAAAATTAAGGTTAACATATGTTTGCAAATAATTAAAGGGTTAATACCACTTTTGGTCCTTTATCTTTGACCTCATTGACATTTTGGTAGCTTATCTTCAAAATTTATCTTTTAAAGTTAGGACACCGTTAGTCCTTTTCGCTCAATCCGTTAATTTTTTAATGGGAAAATAAAACAAATGTGCTGCACACGTGCTTCTCTAATTAAAAAATTAACGGATTGAGCTAAAAAATTAATGGATTGAGCGAAAAGGACTAACGGTGTCCCAATTTTAAAAGATAAGGGACTGAAATCTCTAACTTTTAAAGATAAAGGATCAAAGTATCAATAAGGTCAAAGATAAGAGATCAAAAGTGGTATTAACCCATAATTAAAATAAGCACTTATTTTTATGCAAATATTTAAAATAACACGTAAGCATATGCAAATAAATAATTTAGCTATATGCTCGGGTCAGGGTGCCATAGTTAAAGCTTAAAAGTCAAAATTCTCAGCAGTAGGGCACTTGAGCACACCTTAGTTGCGCTCGAGCGCACCTCATCTGCGCTCGAGCGTACTTACCGCACTGTCCAAACCTCCCACGCTATAGCACATAATTGTACCACCAGAAGCACACTCGAGCATACCGCCCATACTGTAGCATGTAAATGGACCAACAGGAGCCCACCGCGCTCGAGCGCACCTTAGCCGCGCTCGAGCACCGTCCTAAATTTTAGCCTATAAATACTCCCCAACCCCAGTGGTATTGATATAAAATTTTTGTTCAAAGTTTTATTTTATTAGATTTTATTAGATTTTATTTAGTTAATAGGTTAAAATTATTATAGTTTTATTTTTGTCAAACACGAGGGAAATTCTTCCCGAGTAGCTACATTGTTGAGGAACTATTACCCACTTTACCTGGAGAAAAATCCCGGTAGCTACGCCCGTGGAATCTCTACTCAACCTGCTACTTCAGAAATACAAGTTCATCTAATGGGAGAGTCTTTCTTTACTCTCTTTAATTTGTGTAGCTCGTATTTATTTTTAATTTCTTAGTAGATCTATTATCTAGGGAAAGATGTTGTAAATGATGATCTTTTAATTTACGGTCTTGAATTCGGATAATTTGATTTGATTGCAATATATGGTTTTCGTTATTCAATTCATTATTATTTTTTATATACATTATACTTGCAGTTAATGTTATGATTTCTTTACATTCGTGCCATATATCCGAGCTTTAATAGTGAATCTATCGGTCGTACCATAGTTTTCATTAAGTTATAGGTTGCACCATAATATCTACTTGTGAATCTGTAAATTGCATAGTTTAATTAAATCGCCAAGTCACTTTAGATTACAAGGACAAATCAATACTTCGGCAAGATAAAGGACTCGAGGATAGAACGACACCTATAATTAAAATAGCAACCGAGACTTAATTAGTTAATGTATGAGAAGATTTATTATCTAAAGGAGGATATTGTAAATGATGGTCTTTTAATTTACGGTCTCGAATTCGGATAATTTGATTTCAATGCAATATATGACTTTTGTTATTCAGTTCATTATTGTCTTTCACATACATTATACTTGTAGTTAAAGTTATGATTGATTTACATTCGTGCTATATATCCGAGCTTTAATAGTGAATCTATCAGTTATACCATAGTATCCATGAAGTCATAGGTTGTATCATAATTTCTACTTGTGAATCTGTTAATTTCTTAGTTTAATTAAATTGCCTGGTCACTTTAGATTACAAAGACAAATCTATACTTTGACGAGATAAAGGACTCCAGGATAGAACGAATCCTATAATTAAAATAGCGACCGAGACTTAATTAGTTAATGTCTAAGTAGATTTATTATCTAAGGGAAGATATTGTAAATGATGGTCTTTTAATTTATGGTCTCGAATTTGGATAATTTCATTTCAATGCAATATATGGCTTTCGTTATTCAGTTCATTATTGTCTTTCATATACATTATACTTGTAGTTAATGTTATGATTGTTTTACATTCGTGCCATATATCCTAGCTTTAATAGTGAATCTATCGTTTGTACCATAGTATCCATGAAGTTATAGATTGTACCATAATTTTTACTTATGAATCTGTTAATTGCTTAGTTTAATTAAATCGCCTGGTCACTTTAGATTACAAGGACAAATCTATACTTCGACGAGATAAAGAACTCGATGATAAAATGACACCTATAATTAAAATAGCGACCGAGACATAATTAGCTAATGTCTGAGTAGATTTATTATATAGGGGAGGATATTGTAAATGATGGTCTTTTAATTTACGGTCTCGGATTCAGATAATTTGATTTCAATGCAATATATGGCTTTCGTTATTCAGTTCATTATTGTCTTTCACATACATTATACTTGTAGTTAATGTTATTATTGCTTTACATTCGTGCCATATATCTGAGCTTTAATAGTGAATCTATCAGTTGTACCATAGTATCCATGAAGTTATAGGTTGTACCATAATTTCTACTTGTGAATCTGTTAATTTCTTAGTTTAATTAAATCGCCTAGTCACATTAGATTACAAGGACAAATCTATACTTCGGCGACATAAAGGACTCGAGGGTAGAACGACACCTATAATTAAAATAGCGACCGACACTTAATTAGTTAATGTCTAAGTAGATTTATTATCTAGGGGTGGATATTGTAAATGATGGTTTTTTAATTTACGGTCTCAGATTCGGATAATTTTATTTCAATGCAATATATGGCTCTCGTTATTCAGTTCATTATTGTCTTTCACATACATTATACTTGTAGTTAACGTTATGATTGCTTTACATTCGTGCCATATATCCGAGCTTTAATAGTGAATCTATCGGTTGTACCATAGTATCCATGAAGTTATAGGTTACCATAATTTTTACTTATGAATCTGTTAATTGCTTAGTTCAATTAAATCGCCTGGTCACTTTAGATTACAAGGATAAATCTATACTTCGACGAGATAAAGGACTCCAGGATAGAACGACACCTATAATTAAAATAGCGACCGAGACTTAATTAGTTAATGTCTGAGTAGATTTATTATCTCGGAGATGATATTATAAATGATGGTCTTTTAATTTACAGTCTCGGATTCAGATAATTTGATTTCAATGCAATATGTGACTTTCGTTATTCAGTTCATTATTGTGTTTCATATACATTATACTTGTAGTTAATGTTATGATTGTTTTACATTCGTGCCATACATCCAAGCTTTAATAGTGAATCTATCATTTGTACCATAGTCTCCATTAAGTTATTGGTTGTACCATAATTTTTACTTATTAACCTATTAATTGCTTAGTTTAGTTAAATTGCCAGGTCTCTTTAGATTACAAGGACAAATCTATACTTTGGCCAAATAAAGAACTCGGGGATAGAATGACACCTATAATTAAAATAGCGACCGAGACTTAATTAGCTAATGTCTGAGTAGATTTATTATCTAGGGAAGAATATTGTAAATGATTGTCTTTTAATTTACGGTCTCGGATTCAGATATTTTTATTTCAATGCAATATATGGCTTTCGTTATTCAGTTCATTATTGTCTTTTACATACATTATACTTGTAGCTAATGTTATTATTGCTTTACATTCGTGCCATATATTTGAGCTTTAATAGTGAATCTATCGGTTGTACCATAGTATCCATGAAGTTATAGGTTGTACCATAATTTCTACTTGTGAATCTGTTAATTTCTTAGTTTAATTAAATCGTCTGGTCAGTTTAGATTACAAGGACAAATCTATACTTCGGCGAGATAAAGGACTCGAGGGTAGAATGACACCTATAATTAAAATAGCGACCGAGACTTAATTAGTTAATGTATAAGTAGATTTATTGTCTACGGGTGGATATTGTATATGATGGTTTTTAATTGACGGTCTCGGATTCGGATAAGTTTATTTCAATGCAATATATGGCTTTCGTTATTCAGTTCATTATTGTCTTTCACATACATTATACTTGTAGTTAATGTTATGATTGCTTTACATTCGTGCCATATATCCGAGCTTTAATAGTAAATTTATCGGTTGTACCATAGTATCCATGAAGTTATAGGTTGTATCATAATTTTTACTTGTGAATCTGTTAATTGCTTAGTTTAATTAAATCGCCTGGTCACTTTAGATTACAAGGACAAATCTATACTTCGACGAGATAAAGGACTCCAGGATAGAATGACACCTATAATTAAAATAGCGACCGAGACTTAATTAGTTAATGTCTGAATAGATTTATTATCTCGGAGATGATATTATAAATGATGGTCTTTTAATTTACGGTCTCGGATTCGGATAATTTGATTTCAATGCAATATGTGACTTTCGTTATTCAGTTCATTATTGTCTTTCTTATACATTATACTTTTGTAGTTAATGTTATCATTGTTTTATATTCGTGCCATATATCTAAGCTTTAATAGTGAATCTATCGGTTGTACCATAGTTTCCATGAAGTTATAGGTTATACCATAATTTTTACTTATAAATCTATTAATTGCTTAGTTTAGGTAAATTGTCAGGTCACTTTAGATTACAAGGACAAATCTATACTTTGGTCAGATAAAGGACTCGAGGATAGAACGACACCTATAATTAAAATAGCGACCGAGACTTAATTAGCTAATGTCTGAGTAGATTTATTATCTAGGGGATGATATTGTAAATGATGGTCTTTTAATTTATGATCTCGGATTTAGATAATTTGATTTCAATGCAATATATGGCTTTCGTTATTCAGTTCATTATTGTCTTTCACATACATTATACTTGTAGTTAATATTATTATTGCTTTACATTCGTGCCATATATCCGAGCTTTAATAGTGAATCTATCGGTTGTACCATAGTATCCATGAAGTTATAGGTTGTACCATAATTTCTACTTATGAATATGTTAATTTCTTAGTTTAATTAAATCGCCTGGTCACTTTAGATTACAAGGACAAATCTATACTTCGGCAAGATAAAGGACTCGAGGGTAGAACATCACTTATAATTAAAATAGCGACCGAGACTTAATTAGTTAATGTTTAAGTAGATTTATTATCTAGGGGTGGATATTGTATGTGAAACCCCATTTTTCTGCTTTAACTTGATTTACGTGCTTTGTCTCGTTTTGCGTGCATATGACCTGTTTATGTGCTATAGGGCCTAGAATGTTATAATTTTGATGTCAATACTCCTAATACGTGCTAAATGTGCATTCATGAAATTTTTATCAAAAACGGGATCAGAAATTTTATCGTCGATTTTCAGTGAATAGTATTTTCGAAACACGTCCGCTAAAATTTTGAAACTGGTCTTTTTAACCCTTCTAGACTTAGTCAACGGACTTTAATAGACCTGTGTTTGATGAAAACGATTTTAAAATCGGCTTAAGAATTTATTAGGGTTTTTACACCGACTTTTGCGAAAATCGAGTTTTAAGCCGACTCGGGTGAAATTGTTTGATTGTAAAACTTCTTGTCCCCTAAAAATAATTTACTTGAGCTAGCTTGGGTGTTGAATAAATGTTTTGAACTTTGGTGATCAATAAAATGCATTTAAAGTCAAGAAAACACTAAAAATACTAAAGTTTCAACTTTGACTTTCATTTAAAATCTTGACTTTCATGCATATATCATCAACACACATTGCCAAAGCACAAAAACACACTCATTTTCACACACATGGCCGAGATTTTCATGGGAGATTAAGCCAAGGAGTTTTCAAGGTTTTCAAAGCAATTTTTCAAAGAAAAAGCTAGTTTTTGTCCATAGAATTTCGTGCCGAGTTGGATTCCGCTTGTTGGGCACGCATTGCACGCATTCCTAGGCTTTTATCGCATCAAAGGTGAGAGAAAAATTCTAGATCTCAAAATGTCATTTTTATGTTTTTGCTCATAAATGAAAATTTAACCGTTAGAATTGAAATCTGATGATAGATTATTGCTCCTTGCATGCTAGGGATCGTTATATACTAATACTACGAATTTCTGTCGGATGTAGCATAATTTTTATTTTTCGGGTATTTAATTTTGATTAAAATGTTCAAAGTTGAATTAAATGAGTTGTGTTGATCGAAATCGATTTCCGTCGATTTCTAAATACTTGATAATTACGTGTTAGCGCTGTTGTAATGCCGAATTTTCAATTACATTGTTCGTGTGAAAAAATGGGAAAATCCAGCCAAGACATCCTAGGGTTTTAGGGTTATCGGGCATGATTTGGAGGTGTTATGGTGGATTTCCGAGAGGGCTAATGTAGTAGGTTGAATGGGTGAGTGATAGGAACTGATTTGGCAATGTTTGGATTAGTAGATTGTAAGTTATGAATTTTAGAAGTTTAGGTTGTCATTCTTTAATTTCTTGAACGATGCCTTTAGATGGTTGGGTAGTGTTCAAGTGATGAATGGTGAGTTGTTGATGAGTAATTTAGAGTTTAATTATGTATATTATGCATGTCCGGTTAGATGGCCTACTTTGTCATCTAACTTCGTTATTTGTTGTTTAATTAAATATTGATGTTATATTGATGTTATTGATTGATTATTATTGAGTTCGGGAATCGGGCACTTTTGTTGCTGATCTCCCAATTGATTGATTGATGATTGATTGATGATTGATGATTATGGAGTCTTGGTATGTGTGTGCCACCTCTCGGGCAGCGTCGGGCTGTCGGGTTGATAACGGCATGACTGCCATAGGCTACCCCCAGCTCGCATGACGGAGGTGTCATGGAGGGAGGGGCTAGTGAGGTACCTCGGGTGCGTGAGTAATGGGGAGTTATAAGAAGAATGGTTGAGATCGTGATGGCGTTTGGAGCTACACCAACTAGAGAGAGTATCCTTTATTGAATGGTCATATAGTTATGTGATGATAGTATTATTGATGTTATTGTGTGTTTACTGACTCAAAGGATTATTCCAAGGAGTTTAGTAGACCTTGCTCGAGATCTATCGGATCCTCACTGGGCTTATTTATATAAGCTCACTCTCTATTATTGCATGCATACAGGTGTACTATCGCAGGATTACGGGTACGTGCCTCCTGAAGAGGAAAATGTGCCTTACGTGGACGAGTCATATGTTCCTGAGTCTTATCCATGATTATATGTTGTTTAATGTCATGTATATTAACTTAGTAGACTTTTATCTACTTTATAGTCTATAATGTATAAGATGTTGATAAGTTAATGAATTAGTTGATGTTGTCTTAGTGGCTTCTCTTTTGTTTATGATTAGGTTGATAGATTGGCTCAATATGTTTTTGTATTGTATATCAAGGGTTAATGTATTATGTTGGAACGGAGGCGCATAACTATGAATGAGTTGATGAAAGAATGTTTAATGTGTGAAATGGTTGCGTTGTATGTTGTTAATTTGATTGTGGAGTTGGTTGGTGATTTGTGGAGTTTGATGTATGTTGTTATTAAGGGTTGGTTTAGAGCCCTGATGTTCATGTTACTGTCATTATGCTGCCGAAATTCCGTTGCGTCCTGACTGATTGTAAGAGGGGTCGAGTTGGGGCGTGACAGTTTAAGTGGTATCAGAGCGCATGTTAGCTGTCAGCCGGGGTATCCTCGGAATGTGGGTAGTGGTCTAAGCATGCAAGTATGTATTAAGTGAAAGAAAAGTGAAACATATGTTAATATGTTTATGTGATTAATTTACTTATGTGTCTAACATTCTATGTGACAAATATGCCTTGTGTGTTAAGTGAACTAATGTGGTCAATATGTTTTATGTGATAACGTGTTATACGTACTCAATGTGTTGTAATTAATGTGCATTATGTGATTAATGTGTATTATGTGACAATTGTGTTTTATGTGATTTTGTGCCTTGTGTGAAGTTAGTTGTTTATGTGGTTTTAATTGTTTATAACTAGCTTATGTGAAACAACGTGCTTTAGGTGTTCAATGTACTTTAAGTGACCAATTTGAGTTACGTGATGAACTTGTCTTATGTGAAGTTTGTTGCTTATATGACTTTAATTGTTTATAACTTACTTCTGTGATATAACCTGTTTATGTGACGTTGGCTTCTTAGATGTTGGATTGTGTGTTATGTGATAATGTTGCATTGTATGATAATTGCGCATTACGTTATACTTGTCTTTCATATGATATAGTTGCATACATGTTTTAACTCGTGAGTGACCTTTTAATGTCTAGGGTGGTTGTAAGAGTTTTCAGAAATAGAGATAGGCCATAATTTTGAATTATTATTATTCTAGAAGTTTATCAGAGAGATTTTAATTGTTATGTTTATGGATTTTAGTTTCGGCTTAGTGGATTGATCTTGATGTTTCTTTAGCGAGAATGAAGTTGTTCGAGGAAATAGCAATGTATCTTGATGATTATAATTACTTTTGTTGCCATGTTTAACTTGTTATTACTTGGAGATGAATCATAAGTTGAGGTTTTTGTGAGGTTGTGATTAGACACTTTTGGAGTCTCAACTCAGATTATACTTTCTTGAGGTTATTTTAGAAGGAATTTATTTGAGGAATTAGTGATGCATATTTGTGAATGGAATGAAGTGTAGTATAACATGTGAGTATTTCTACTATTTGGGATTGCTATATTATTAATGGATATTTTGGAGTTTGATCTTTAAACCTTGGAGACAATTGGAGTGATTCCTGACTAAAGTTACTTTATTCGAAGATGTAATTGTTGGGAGATAGAATTATTTGAGGAAATAAGAATGCAATTCGGTGGCTGAACATTTACTTGCCTACGTTAAGCTTTTGAGTTCTAGGTGGTATGACTCTCTAAATTGTTGATTGGAGATTCTCTTGTGTTATAGTGGGTTAATATGAATCTGTATTGTGTTATCAGATTTTGGAGTCTTCATTAGTTAATCTTGTTGGGTAATCGGTGATTTATCTTGTTTAGTGATTGGTCTGGTACGGAATGTAAAATTTTGGAGTGATTTATCTTGTTTGGTGATTGTTATGACTCCTTAGGTTCTTTAGATCTCCTTAGTGTCTTGTTTTGGAGGAAGATAGATTGTAGGATTTGACTTGTTGGTGTTTAAGTGTGTAGGTGGGACACCCTTCTTGTACTCCATAATTCTATCGGTCTTATTATTATCTTTTACTCTATTCTCACTTATTTGAGAGAGAGTTACACTTTTCTAGCATATCAATTGTTTCTTGAAAGTTTTGCTTATTGGATTAATGGATCCTATACTCATTTGACATTGTTTCCATTCTTAACATTCATATTTGCTTCTTATAGCAATGTCGCTTATTGGAGTTAAAGTTTGAGACTTCTATATTTCATTCTATATCTCTAGCCATTCGTTTCAATATTTCATTTCATCCTATTACTATTCATTTGAAAGTAATTTTTCCTTTGGTATACCATTTTACTTATTCGATTTCACTTGTTTGATGTACTCCTTACCTAAGTACATCATTGTCATTCTTGTTGATCTTTGTTAATCCTATTGTTTTATTATTAAATCCAGAGTCATTACTTTGCTTGTAATTGCTCACTCAAAGTACTCGGCACTGTCCTATTGTTATCATTTCTTATTCGTACTTCTTTGGTATTGCGTGCTGAGATACTCTTGCCACTCATGTTTCTATTGAATTAATCATCTCTTATTTCTTAATTTCATTTCGCCTCAAGTACAACTTACTTGTTGGTTCCTTGAACAATCATCGAGAATTGAAATATCTACTTGTTCAGGAATTTTTGTTCAACATACTCAGCACTGTTTTGACTCATCATCATCCTTTGTTCGTACTTATTTAATTGATAGGTGTTGAGACATTTCTTATCTTAGTTATCATGCTTCCTTATTAACTATTAGCCTCTTGATTCTCTAACCTGTTTGACATCTTGTTCACTTGATTGTTGGCTCGAATGTGACTTTCCATATTCTTATTTCCTTGTAAATTTTATAAGAGCCATATTCTGACAAATGTCACTTTTGAGATATTCTCTTGATCAGTAATCATTCATGTTATCGTAAATGAGTTTTTAAACCCTCGGGGTGTTCATAGAGCTCTTTTGTGTAATAGGGGATGATTGATAATTAGTGGTGTCATGCTAAGACTTTGGAGTTGCGATTTCTTTCATATGCAATATGATATGAGGTAGGAGAGAATTATGAATTGAAGATTGTCTTGGAACTATGATCATCAACTTGCAGTCAACAGCGATTGTTCTTTTGAGGTCTTTGGTTAGTTGTCATCCTAAGAGATAAATGGGAACTAAGAGAAGTATTGTTAAGTGTAACGATTGAGGATTTAATTGGCTATCAGTTCGAGAATTGCGCGGACGCAATTGTTTTAAGGAGGGGAGAATGTGAAACCCCATTTTTCTGCTTTAACTTGATTTACGTGCTTTGTCTCGTTTTGCGTGCATATGACCTGTTTATGTGCTATAGGGCCTAGAATGTTATAATTTTGATGTCAATACTCCTAATACGTGCTAAATGTGCATTCATGAAATTTTCATCAAAAACGGGATCAGAAATTTTATCGTCGATTTTCAGTGAATAGTATTTTCGAAACACGTCCGCTAAAATTTTGAAACTGGTCTTTTTAACCCTTCTAGACTTAGTCAACGGACTTTAATAGACCTGTGTTTGATGAAAACGATTTTAAAATCGGCTTAAGAATTTATTAGGGTTTTTACACCGACTTTTGCGAAAATCGAGTTTTAAGCCGACTCGGGTGAAATTGTTTGATTGTAAAACTTCTTGTCACCTAAAAATAATTTACTTGAGCTAGCTTGGGTGTTGAATAAATGTTTTGAACTTTGGTGATCAATAAAATGCATTTAAAGTCAAGAAAACACTAAAAATACTAAAGTTTCAACTTTGACTTTCATTTAAAATCTTGACTTTCATGCATATATCATCAACACACATTGCCAAAGCACAAAAACACACTCATTTTCACACACATGGCCGAGATTTTCATGGGAGATTAAGCCAAGGAGTTTTCAAGGTTTTCAAAGCAATTTTTCAAAGAAAAAGCTAGTTTTTGTCCGTAGAATTTCGTGCCGAGTTGGATTCCGCTTGTTGGGCACGCATTGCACGCATTCCTAGGCTTTTATCGCATCAAAGGTGAGAGAAAAATTCTAGATCTCAAAATGTCATTTTTATGTTTTTGCTCATAAATGAAAATTTAACCGTTAGAATTGAAATCTGATGATAGATTATTGCTCCTTGCATGCTAGGGATCGTTATATACTAATACTACGAATTTCTGTCGGATGTAGCATAATTTTTATTTTCCGGGTATTTAATTTTGATTAAAATGTTCAAAGTTGAATTAAATGAGTTGTGTTGATCGAAATCGATTGCCGTCGATTTCTAAATACTTGATAATTACGTGTTAGCGCTGTTGTAATGCCGAATTTTCGATTACATTGTTCGTGTGAAAAATCCGGAAAATCCAGCCAAGATATCTTAGGGTTTTAGGGTTATCGGGCATGATTTGGAGGTGTTATGGTGGATTTCCGAGAGGGCTAATGTAGTAGGTTGAATGGGTGAGTGATAGGAACTGATTTGGCAATGTTTGGATTAGTAGATTGTAAGTTATGAATTTTAGAAGTTTAGGTTGTCATTCTTTAATTTCTTGAACGATGCCTTTAGATGGTTGGGTAGTGTTCGAGTGATGAATGGTGAGTTGTTGATGAGTAATTTAGAGTTTAATTATGTATATTATGCATGTCCGGTTAGATGGCCTACTTTGTCATCTAACTTCGTTATTTGTTGTTTAATTAAATATTGATGTTATATTGATGTTATTGATTGATTATTATTGAGTTCGGGAATCGGGCACTTTTGTTGCTGATCTCCCAATTGATTGATTGATGATTGATTGATGATTGATGATTATGGAGTCTTGGTATGTGTGTGCCACCTCTCGGGCAGCGTCGGGCTGTCGGGTTGATAACGGCATGACTGCCATAGGCTACCCCCAGCTCGCATGACGGAGGTGTCATGGAGGGAGGGGCTAGTGAGGTACCTCGGGTGCGTGAGTAATGGGGAGTTATAAGAAGAATGGTTGAGATCGTGATGGCGTTTGGAGCTACACCAACTAGAGAGAGTATCCTTTATTGAATGGTCATATAGTTATGTGATGATAGTATTATTGATGTTATTGTGTGTTTACTGACTCAAAGGATTATTCCAAGGAGTTTAGTAGACCTTGCTCGAGATCTATCGGATCCTCACTGGGCTTATTTTATATAAGCTCACTCTCTATTATTGCATGCATACAGGTGTACTATCTCAGGATTACGGGTACGTGCCTCCTGAAGAGGAAAATGTGCCTTACGTGGACGAGTCATATGTTCCTGAGGCTTATCCATGATTATATGTTGTTTAATGTCATGTATATTAACTTAGTAGACTTTTATCTACTTTATAGTCTATAATGTATAAGATGTTGATAAGTTAATGAATTAGTTGATGTTGTCTTAGTGGCTTCTCTTTTGTTTATGATTAGGTTGATAGATTGGCTCAATATGTTTTTGTATTGTATATTAAGGGTTAATGTATTATGTTGGAACGGAGGCGCATAACTATGAATGAGTTGATGAAAGAATGTTTAATGTGTGAAATGGTTGCGTTGTATGTTGTTAATTTGATTGTGGAGTTGGTTGGTGATTTGTGGAGTTTGATGTATGTTGTTATTAAGGGTTGGTTTAGAGCCCTGATGTTCATGTTACTGTCATTATGCTGCCGAAATTCCGTTGCGTCCTGACTAATTGTAAGAGAGGTCGAGTTGGGGCGTGACATTGTAAATGATGGTTTTTTAATTTACGGTCTCGGATTCAGATAATTTTATTTCAATGCAATATATGGCTTTTGTTCTTCAGTTCATTATTGTCTTTCACATACATTATACTTGTAGTTAATGTTATGATTGTTTTACATTCGTGCCATATATCCGAGCTTTAATAGTGAATCTATCGGTTGTACCGTAGTATCCATGAAGTTATAGGTTGTACCATAATTTCTACTTATAAATATGTTAATTTCTTAGTTTAATTAAACCGCCTGGTCACTTTAGATTACAAGGACATATCTATACTTCGACGAGATAAAGGACTCTAGGATAGAACGACACCTATAATTAAAATAGCGACCGAGACTTAATTAGTTAATGTCTGAGTATATTTATTATCTAGGAGAGGATATTATAAATGATGGTCTTTTAATTTACGGTCTCGGATTCGGATAATTTGATTTCAATGCAATATGTGACTTTCGTTATTCAGTTCATTATTGTGTTTTATATACATTATACTTGTAGTTAATGTTATGATTGTTTTACATTCGTGCCATATATCCAAGCTTTAATAGTGAATCTATTGGTTGTACCATAGTTTCCATGAAGTTATAGGTTGTACCATAATTTTTACTTATAAATATATTAATTGCTTAGTTTAGTTAAATTGCCAGGTCACTTTAGATTACAAGGACAAATCTATACTTTGGCCAGATAAAGAACTCGAGGATAGAACGACACCTATAATTATAATAGTGACCGAGACTTAATTAGACTTAGGAAATTAACTAGGTTAGGCTCGTAGCTCAATCCGAACATTGAATTAGAGAATCTTGAACCCGAGCCTAGGTTAATTGCCCCATTGCATATCCGACCCCTAGATCATTTCTCTTGGATTTGACAAACTAAAATTTAGTTTAATTTATATTTTCTTTGTCACGACACTACAATTCACAAACTTTCAACATTTTCACTTGAACACTTTCACACACTTATTCACGAAGTAGCTTAGGAGCCTCCCTGTGGATTCGACCGCGTACTCCAGCATACTGCACTATACTAATCCATGCACTTGTGGGTTTAAAACTTGGTTAATTTTGTACACATTTTATATACCGACGAATAGCGATCACTAACCATCAACAGTCGTGTTCCATGGCCAACTAATACATATCTTTACAATCGATTCTACTACTGGTTCCATATCTATCGATTATAACTATATGTTAAGGTAGAAAATCTGGAGAACTGAACTGGGCTTCGGCCTGCCAAGAGGAACACTATGGGTTAAGCCCACGTTAGCTGTCTGACGATCAAGTTAGCGACCTTCTTAGTAATGAAGAAGATAGATCTGAAAAAAAAAAGTATGTAGAATGTATTTGATACCTTTTATTTGAGACTGTGAATGCTATTTTTACCTTTGTGAGAGATGATATTTCCTCTCTCGTCCTTGATTCTCTGGAATTGTGTCAGAGTTAGTTACAACAACTTTTCCAAAAGTCTCATAGATACATCTCCAGCTCGAGCCCTCCGGATTACTGACATTTCCAATGCTCATGACCTCGGGCCTCGAGAGTGGTGGACCTCAAGTCGAAGTCACCTGTGGCCCCATCTATATGTTTTATCATAAGGGTATTTTGGTAATTGTGCTCGGGCTTGAAAATATACCTCGTATCACTATATGTGGCTTGTCCCTCGTTTAAGTTATTGTCTTCTTCTCGAGATTATCTTTGAAGGCACATAAACAAAAGACATTCCTTTCATAAGATGGACTTGTATTTTTGGCAACAACCTGGACAATGTTGCTCCCAATGAACATGGTCGATACGTATTTTCCCAAGTGTGGCTTCAGTCACAATATTCAATCCTATGTGTACATGTGACTTAAGCACACTATGCTAGCGTATGACATACTTTATAGTGTAAACCGATTCATAGGAGATGAGCCACTTAGACTTCACAGAGTAATGCTATATATCACCCATTTTCCCATCACCCTTTTATCACATCCTACATGGAGTCTTATACGGTATGCCAACTTGAAAATATCTTTATTTTCTCTTTCTTCTTTTAATTTTTTTCTCTCTTCTTAATTTCTTTCTCTCTCTGTCTTAATGAACATTTACTCAAATATTTTTGTCTCTCTTAACTAATATTTACTCAAATCTTTTTCTTCTTTCTTTAACTATATTAGACGCAATATCACTTTTCAACCAAAATTAAAATTTTCTTAGATCCTAATCTACTGTTGACTTTAGGAACTCTCCATCTTCTTCTTCTCGACTCAACATTGCAAGTTTCTTTTAAATCCAGAAGAGAGTTTCCTGCACTAGTCTTTTGTTTTTGTTTCAAATTCATGCACTAGTCCAACAGTCATAAAAATATCAATCTAAATCAAAAAGTTTTTTTAGTAAACGACCCAAAACATGCAATTATATGACATTGGCTTTAATTTCATGAAGCACCATTCATAGTAAGACAATAATAAAATGAATAATTTTCATGTGTTCAATTCCTAAAACTAAGGACCAAGAGCTTTTTCCCTTTTTTTAAAAAAAATAATAATAATTGTTTGTTATGCGGATGCATTAATGTAATAAGTTTAAAGCATTCGACTTATCTATTTAGCAAGATAATTATGATGACCTAGAACTTGCGAGTAAAAAATGAGTTAGATTTAATTTTTTTCGAGGAGAAATACGTGTAATTTTGTTTCAATTTAAGATAGCAATTATCATCAAACGGGTATGCCATAATTTAAGGATATATGGTGTAAAGTGAAATATTCAATCAAATCTATTTATTTTTTTGAAAAACCGTTGTGAATTTGGAAAATATTGAAATTCCATTTTGAAACAGCCCTATTAGAAACCCACCATTTCAAAACAATGATGAAGAGTTCTTAAAATCAGCAATGGGTTGGGAACCAAGAAAGTTTGATTTTGGTTGAAAAGTGATATTGGGTCTATATAATTAAAGTGAGAAAAAAAAGATTTGAGTAAATATTAAGAGAGAAAAAAAAACTATGAAGAGAGAAAAAGAATTAAAAGAAGGAAAGAGAAATTAAAATATCGTCTAGTTAGTATGCCATGTAAAACTCCACATAGGAGGCGATAAAAGGGTGATGACAAAAGGGGTGATATATAGCATTACTCGACTTCAAACTAATCTCCCTATTTATAGTTCCATATATTGTTATCTACTATTTCGTGTTTAAATTCTTTGATGAGCTCCAACGATAGATTTCGTTTTGTTCCAAGATGCTATTGACTTCAGAATGTACTATTACGAATTTCAGGCACCAACAAAATATAAGATTAAAAGGCATACTGGTGAGTTGAGGATCGATCCACGGAGATTGGAGTTACCAAGTTAAGTTGAGCAATTAATTTAGAGTTGTTTTGACTTCCAAGTCACGGTATAAATTATTTAAGTCCAAAAAAGTCTAAAAGCAACGGTAAATTATAAAATTACAGAATTAAATTACAACACACTTTTAATTAAGTCCAAGAGTTGAATGTGATTCGGGATGGTAAATGGTTTGGAATATTCAAGTATAATGTTATGGATTCATATTTAAAGATTAAATCATTCAAAAATATGACTACAAGTTCCCACTTTTAAAGTTGGCATCAGATACGTAAGTGATTAGATTAATTGATTATCTTTGATTGGAGGTATTGGTACAACCGAACTATATCAAATCTCACAATTAGTCTTTCCCTTACGTAACGTGGAGATGTCGTTACAACCGGACTGTATCCATCCAAGGTAGTCTCATATTGCCACTGGTTTACAAAACCAGGCGCATAAGTATTATTGATTAACGAAAACATGACATTAAGTCTATGCATGATTAGTCAAGTAATACTTATCGAGAAAAGAAAATACAAGATATAAATTAATTTGAATCCAAGAATTATATACAAAGAATATCCTCACTTATTACCATCCCAAATCTTGGGTTTAATGTGCCATAATAGCAATTACAATACAAAAAGTCATATAGAAAATCAAGAAATCTAAAGAATACTTATCGAAAATAGCAGATCTTGATTCTCTGAAATGACTTTCATTTGGCTATGGCCTTCTCAATTCGGGCTTTAAACTAAAGAAAATTACTTCTAAACTAAAAATATAAGCTAACAACAAAAAGAGAAAAAATCTAAGCAAAAATGAAGGTGCCAAAATATTATGGAGCAAAATGGTATTTATAAGAGAAAATTAGTTACTATTCTTGTGGCTACTGTTCACGTGTATTATTTGCACAGTACTATTCAAACGACTACTATTTGTACAGTACTATTCACGTGTTTACTATTTGCACAGTACTATTCAGACGACTACTATTTACTCAGTACTATTCATGCATTTTGCACATTGTTTTACTGTTCACATGCAGCCGGTTACTGTTCATGCATTGAATGTTACTATTCATGCATTGACTGTTGACTTTGATTTTGACCAAAAGTTGAACAAAGCTATTTCAAGGTTTTTCGGCATCCTGAGTCCGTTTTCGCACTCTGTTTGGTCAAATTCAATCTCAAAGTCGTCTACCTTCCTCCTTTAGTATTGTATCGACGATCGTTTCCAAATATTGGCTTTTGACATCATTTTTCCTATTTTTCTTTCAAAACTTACATTGCACTAAATTTGTATCAAATTTTCAGTTTAAGCTTACAATAATAGTGCAATCGTACATTATTTAATGGGTTAAAATACAAAAAATATAGATTTATCACATACGAGCGACATAAGCCCTTGACAGTAGTGTGGTTCTAATCAAATACACTCCAACGCTTAAATTACTAGCCGAAAGATGCTTATAGGTGGAAAGTAAAAGGTACAAAAGGTTGAGAGCTCAATTTTGGTATGTCTAATGGAGAATTTAAGACGTAGATTATGGTAACAAGGATAGAAGGGACAATATTATTTAAGGTAATGAATACTATATACCCCTTCCTAGGGTAGAAATGACCTATTAATAGTTGTTGGTACGTCAAGAATCGATAAATCCTTAAGAGTTGTTTCCTTTAAAGACTCCTAAAGATTAGTGAATATTGTAAAATTTCTTAAAATTTGATATGGTCAAATCTTAATCCCGAGTTTGTCATAGGTTTAACCACACAAATTGGCATCAAAGGCCTTGTCATTTAACCTATTGGGATTGGGTATACTGAGGTTAGGTTCACCCAAAAGCCTTGTGCTTGGGTTAGACCTACAGTAGTGTAACTTGTAAACTATATCGATTGTAGTCTTGTAATTCCAAGCCTAAACATAATCTGTAAAATTAAGCTTTGGGTGCAAACCCAATTTTCGCAACCACATATGCTATGAATGGTTCTTGTACCATGGATAAACAAAAACACTAGGATAATTATGATTGAAATAAATGAGGATGACCCTTCCGTACACTCACTTCAATGCTTGGGCCTTTTGGGAGGTACACATCATAATTATGCGTGTCATGTACAGTGGTAAATGAAACAAGCCAGGATACAGAAAAAAACACAAAGAAAACAAAGAAAGAGAATCATTCAATATGCATGTACGTTCATTTAAAGTTGATTTTTCATGATGATATAAATAGTAAAGCAGGAAGAATTTTCTTATGTTGGTCAATAAACCTGAAGAGTCAAGGGGACATGTTTTTTTGGTTAAAAAGGGGGGGATATGTTTTGAATTAACATTTAACACATTCTATTTGACAATGTTTGCCTAAAAAGTTGAACTATATATCAATGACGTCCTTGTATTACTATTGGTAGCCACAATTAAACCTTGAATAATTATAAAATTAGCGAACTTCAATTAATACCTAATTAATCCGATTCTTTTAATTTAGTTTCAAATTTCATTGAACAAAGTTCTAGAAACATAAAAACAATAAATAAATGACTGGATGGATTTAACTATGAGTTCATAAAGCTTGCAGCCCTTATTGATCCAAAAACATAATTTAAATGACTGATAACATAGTTAAATTGTGGATTATAATTCTCAGGCCAAAAAAAAAAAATTCCTAAATTCTCCCGTACACCCGTGCAAAGACACACGAGATCACTCCCAAAAGTAGGAACTAATTTTTCCTGTTTTTCTTACAGAGGATAATATTCTCCCGTTGGTTAAATTCCTCAGAATAATGTCAGCTTGTCTAAAGAATGAAATTTAATCTTTGAGTACAAATCGTCTAATGCTTAAATTGATCCTATCGCAATGATAATTCGCACGTGAATTTCATGTCGGCTGCAATCATAATTCCGTAATGGCATTGGTAAAGCAACTACCAATAGAGGTTATGGAAAAAAGAAACTTCGTATCATCTTCAAGCATCAGGAAAAATACAAAAAATGGCGCACGTGGAAAAGTAGCAGCAGCCACCTGGGACGGATATTGATTTTTTTTTGTTTTTTTTATTACAATAGAAGTTGAAATTATAAGTCAAAATTAATATTTAATCATTCTTATTTAACTCTTGAGTTATATTAGTATTTTCTTTCAACGAGCACTAATTTTATTTTATGTTTACCAAAAATACATATATATTTTTAAAAAAATTATAAAAGAAATATATACATATATTTTTCTATATAAAAAAAAGAAGCCCGTGAGATCTATTGTTGAATATAATAAATAATACAATAAACTCTTCTCTAACAGTTTAACATTTTAGATAAGGTAGTCACTTAACAGAGTCTAGATGTCAAAAAGTTCTGAGTTTAAAACACTCATTTAAAAATATTAAAACCGTCTAAATGTAAGGCTCAAAAACTAACTATGTCTGTACTTACAGAGGCGTGTTGAATATAATAAATAATACTCACCGCCATCTATTTAAAAATATTAAAACCGTCTAAATGTAAGACTCAAAAACTAATTTCGCCTTCATTTACGGGTCGTATTGAATATAATAAATAATACAATAAATCATTTCTAACAGTTTAAGATTTTTGATGAGGTGATCAGTTAATATTTACATTAACTTTGCGCTTATACTCATAATGAAATTTGCTCATAATATTAAGATATTATGAATAAAATCTAACTATTTTAAATTATTAATATTATGAAAAGAGAACAGCCACTAATTTGGCCCCACGCTTCCAAAGAAAGATGGATCTAGGAGCCTTAGACCATGGGTTACATTCACATTTCACGAGTCCTGTTCCCACATCTTACTTGCCTATAAATTGCAGCCCAAGACCCCGTCTTTGTAGTCCAAGAGAAACATAAGACAACAAACAGCTTAGCACACATTTGTCACAAGTGACAACTATAGAGAGAAGAAACACTTGAAAATTTTGAAGATCTAGACATGGAGATCACATTTCCAGTTGTTAACATGGAGAAGCTTAATGGTGAAGAAAGGTCTGCAGCCATGGAGCTGATTAAAGATGCTTGTGAGAACTGGGGTTTCTTTGAGGTAAGTACTGTTCAAGATTGTTCGTCACTACATTTACAACTCAACCTAATAACTTGATCAAAAGCTTTTGCTAAGTTACTTTTTTTCTTGCTTTTTTGTATATATTCTTAAGTTGGTGAATCATGGCATATCTCATGAGCTTCTGGACACCGTGGAGAGGCTCACAAAAGAGCACTACAAGAAATGTATGGAACAAAGGTTCAAAGAAATGGTAGCAAGCAAGGGACTTGATGCTGTTGAGACTGAAATCAATGAGTTAGACTGGGAAAGCACCTTCCACTTGCGCCATCGTCCAGCTTCAAACATCTCTGAAATCCCTGATCTAGATGATGAATACAGGTTTTAATATTATAACTGATCAAACGTTTCCTAAAAATCTGCTGGTCCAACTACATGGATATTTTGTGAAGTCACACCTTACTATTTGGCCTTATGTAAGACTACTATATATTAATTTGATATGTTATCAGATACCACCAGGCTAGTAAAAGATACTAGATTCAAGTTTTGACCCAATAAAAAACAAAAAAAACTCTTCCTGTGAAAGTTTAAAATGAATCACATTTGCGACCGAGGGGACGTATTGAAAACAATAACTAAATATAATAAAACTCATCACTAACGGTTTAAATTTTTAGGTACAGTGGTAATTAATATGATAGGTTCTATTAAGGCGGCTTTAGTAAATGGAATTAGTGTTATGTGACCTTTTCATTTCCTAAAGTTTTCTATTGTTGAATTAATGATAACAGGAAGGTGATGAAGGAATTTGCAAAAGAGTTGGAGAAATTAGCTGAACTGCTTTTGGACTTGCTCTGTGAAAATCTTGGACTAGAAAAAGGTTATTTGAAGAATGCTTTCTATGGCTCAAAAGGTTCTACCTTTGGCACCAAAGTGAGCAACTACCCTCCATGTCCTCGTCCTGAGCTGATCAAGGGCCTCCGAGCACACACCGACGCTGGTGGTATCGTTTTGCTCTTCCAAGATGACAAGGTCAGTGGTCTCCAGTTACTCAAAGATGACAAATGGATTGATGTGCCACCTATGCGCCACTCCATTGTTATTAACCTTGGTGACCAACTTGAGGTATGCTCATCTAGTTCTACTCTTTTACCATTCTTATTCACCACTTCTATATATTCTAAAAACTACCTTCTCAGTAATTCGTAATGACTTGAATTGTTTAATACTGTCATCACGGTTTAAAATATTTTGGATCAGTTGATTAAGTTTTTGGCAGGTTAATATTTGGACATGAGTTGTTTCATTTGCAATTGCCAATTTCGATTGTAAAACAGTTAGTTATTCTTATGTCTGACATATTTTTGGGAATTTTCTTTTCATGATTAGGTGATCACAAATGGCAAGTACAAGAGTGTGATGCATAGGGTGATTGCTCAACCAGATGGTGCGAGAATGTCAATTGCCTCATTCTACAACCCAGGAAGTGATGCTGTTATATACCCAGCACCAGCACTGGTACAGAAAAACGAGGAGAAAAAGAAGAACTATCCAAAATTTGTGTTCGAGGATTACATGAAGCTTTATGCTGGCCTCAAGTTCCAAGCCAAGGAGCCCAGATTTGAAGCCATGAAGGCCACGGAGAGCATTGTCAATTTGGGTCCAGTAGCAACTGTTTAAGTCATATAATATTATGCTGTGAAGCATCGATCAAATTCCAAGATGCAAGAACGACCAGGCCAGTATGGATGCAGTCAAAGAAGATTGGAACTTAGCTAACACAAAATAATAATAGTAATAATAAATAAATAAAAAATAAAGCACCAGTCGGTGTCTTGGTGATACAAACAAAAAAGACAATTCCTAGCCAGATTCAAAATCAACTTTAGAGAACCTCTTGTATGTTATAATTTCCATTAAACATAAATGTAAGATTTGCCCTGTTTATTTAAAGAAGTCATTATTAAGTGACAACTTTTTTTAATATGCTATAAAACAACTGCTTAGACCGATTGATTGTCACCGCTAGTAAAAGCAACCTTGTCAAAATGCTTAGGCAAACACTTTGTTTACTTGCTTGTTTTGGCTTAATTTAATATTTTCGTGCACTAAAGCTTGGGCAAACACAAGGGCACAAAAAAAACAAAATCTTCTCTCTCGTAACGCTTGTTTTTTCATAACCTTTTGAAAAGGTCTAAACCATTGATTATTTGATTCAATAGTGATAAAATAATTATGATAAAAGCTTAAATGAGCTACTTTCTAATTTATATTTATTAATCATCACCTCATCACCTCATCACCATTAACTTAAACAATCAATGGTCCAAATCTTTCTTATAATGTTGTGAAGGGATCCAGAACTAGTCTATTCATAATAGATTTGAATTCTCTCATAATATTACATTATTCATGATCAAATGAGTAGACAAGTATAAGATTTTTGCAAGCAGTATGGTGAATAGATCATTCAAGGAAAACTGCATAATGGCTTCATCTCTATTAGATCTCCTTCGTAATGTCTGAATATTAGAACACGAACCTCATGTGTAAGTCATCCGAAGAGTGCTTTTCCTTCTCGATTGCAGTTTCGAAAATGGCTGTACAATTTTTCTTGAGGTTATGCTATGGATTCTTTTAAGAAAAGCAATAAACTAAGTTTGTACCCTATAAATGCTTTTATTTCTCCCTTCTTATAAGGGTAAATTACAGTAATAGTTCTCAATGTTTGTTAATTTTAGATTTTGTTCCTATTATTTTAAAATATGCAAAAAAGTCCCCCATTGTTTGTAACATATGTGCAAATTGGTCCTCATCAATATTACAGTTATTAAGGACGAATAATTTATGAAAAGACCATTTGACTCTTACATTTTTTTCTAAATGACCAACATGTCCCTAACTACACAATTAGACATGAGGCTGAGTTTCAGATATATTATACTAAACTCATAGTAGAATAAACTTTGTGTTTTGTGCATGTTCAAATATTAAGGTTAAAATGTTGTTTTAAATTGATTCCAGTAAGGTTCAGATTCTTGCGTAAACACTGGACAGTTTGCACAATCTAATTATCGAGGTCATATCTCAGTGATTATAGCTCCGAATTGAGTTATATTTGATTCTAAACCCATCTACCTTAAGGAACTATGTTTTTTGTGCAATTTCAAAAATTTTGAAGGACTTTAAGGTTGTTAACCGAACTGGATAAGTCATGCATGTGCAGTACAGGTTTTTCCAGTCTTTATATCTAGGTGTTTTAAGCTTTGCATGTTGAGTTGTGGTAGTCTATCATATGTGTATCTTGTCTTAACTTCAAGATAAATGTGAATGGTAGTTAGGTGAACCATTGCATGTACTTACTTTGTGTAAATCTTGAATGTTGGTGTAAGAAAAATATAAAAAGATGCTAAATGAACTATTGTATGTGTTAGTTTTGCATAGATCTTGCATTATAAGTGAAATTGCAGCCTAGTTGAGTAGTTAAAACTTGTCTTTTAGCTTATATATTAAGTGTATGCTATATTTGGGCTTAATCTTGGCATCTAATTTGAATATGATGTTTAACCATGAACCAATGGTCTAGTGTATTTGTTGGAATTGTTTCAAGAGCTATGAAATGTTAAAAATAATGCTAACGGTTGGGTAACCTACTTTGTTACCCAACCCTATGTGGTGATTTGCTAATGTGCTATGGATTGACTAAATGTGTTAAATGTTTATTTGTAATCGGAGGCAACCCACTTTGTTGTCCCCTGTAACTAAACGTGCATATGTGATACATGACTGAATGCGTCAGTTTACTGTCTACTGTTTACCGTTTATTGTTTATTGCAAATGTTGTGAGGCATGGTAGCGTCATGTTGCTCTGGGCGGCATCAGGCTTGTCAGACAATGCTACGACTACTATATTCTATCCTCTATCCTACATGGACAGTGATACTCCATGGGGTATAAGTCTAGGTTTCAGTGACATCCGGATTGCACCTACTGTGGTGGGAGTAAAGGGGAAATGAAAGAGTTCGTGATGGTGGTATAAGGAGATGACATCAACACTATTAGCGTATCCTTTTGAAATATGTTTATCATTTTGATATTACTTGAGTTAACTGCACTTACTGTTTATACACTTTTTCAATGAACGTTTTTTAAAGGGTTTTCAAATTAAAAATATTTTCCAAAACCTTCCCTTTTCAGCCCCCTCACTGAGTTGGTGAAAACTCACCCCCGTTTGCTAACATTTCAGGTGAAGCTGAGCTTTAAGAGGTTGAAAATGATTCGTGTGCGTGATGTGCCTGGATGATGATACTTGTTATGTTTTCTTTCAAATTATGTTATTGGTGCTATGATGAAGCACTTTGGACATGTGATATGTGATAAACTTATGTTGTTTATTTTGAATGCTTGTGAATTTTGAACTCTGTGTCTTGTATGTAATTAAGTATTTGGAGTTTAAGGATTTGACTGTATGAAATGTAAAACGCTAGGTGAACCTTTGAGGCATAGGTGATTTTGATTTGACGATATTATGATCAGGAGTTTGGATACAGATAAGGATTATCATGATAATACTGATATGACAATCATTGACTCAGATAGTATTGACAATGCATCCAATCAAATTTCATTTTCAAAAGAGCTTAGGCTACGGGAATTAGGAATGAATAATGAAGAAAGGGTCATATACACCTAAGGAAAATGAGAAGCTTACTGGGTATATGAAGGAAAATGGCTTTAGCATAAGTTATATTTAAGTGTTATAATGGATGAAAGACGTTGCGTTAGGACTCGGTTCTATGCGCGGTTAGGTCGGGGCGTGACACCTTTAGGTGGTATTGCTTTATGGATATTAGGGATAGGACTTTTGTAGTGTGCCTTTGCAAATTTAGGAAGAGTGATCTTCTTAAGCCGTGGCATTACAATCCTAGGATTGTTTGTTGTTATTTCTATAGTATCAGAGACTGTATTAGAGAAAATGGGGTCGTGACAAGGGCGTCCCCTAGTTTTTCCTCTAATGCTCAAGTAAGTTAAAAGAACAAAGTTTACTTGAGAACAAAGTTAGACGATAGGCTGGTTTAGGTGTCATACCTTTAATGTTCTGGAAGTCAGGTTAAGTTTCCTCACTAGGATCATGATCTCTTAACCACAAGGATATGTTTAAATCCCAAGATTTAAGGAGATACGCTTATCTCATTAGCAGATAGGATCTCACAGTTTACCAGATAAGGGTCTTATCTAGCCCTTTACCAGATAAGGGTCTTATCTAGCCCTTGAAATATTGGGTTTCTTCCTTATCATTTTGGTTAAGTTTGGTATTCGTGCCCAAGAGCTCGAATGCCTAATCCTACCTGAACCACGAGCTTCGCTTAGTACTTGTTAGCTGAGAAAGTATTAGGTCATTCCTTATAGGCCCTCTGTGGACGCTCTGGACCAATGCCACATAATTATGCCATATTACTTAATCCCCAATAGTCCTGTCCTTCGCAGGAGTTCGGGGAATTGCTAATTAAATGCTGCTTTAATTTTCCTTTTGTGACCACTTCTGCCCATTATTCCACATTCTTCCACTCAGTGATGCCACGCGTCCTATGTTTTGGGCCCCTTTGGCTTCCCTTTATTTTTGTCAAAGGTATAAGTAGGGATTTTTCCCTTTTTTCAAGTTTAATTTAAAATTTCTTTCTTTGCTAGAATTCTTATCTTCCCCAATCTATCTAGGGTTTACCGGCAATCTTTGCTTTCTTGATTCCCCTGCTCTTTTTCTCTATTTCAATTTAATGGGTACGTGTTTTTTCTTTTTTTGCACTTTTTACTTATAGGCATGTCAAATTGTGAGAACGAGGTCTCAAGGGGCAGTACTATTGAGTACTAGAGCCGTCCAGTGGGTTCCCGTACAAGGTCGAAGAAGAGACCCTCAAAGGGTCATTTAGAGGCGAGCCCTGGCTTAGGCAGTATTCCAATTTTTACCGCTGATGAGAAGGTTCTCACCATGAGCCCACGACAAGTGGATAAATTGGTACAAAAAAGAGTTTTGCCTTATGGATTCGATAATCAGATCCCTAATCGAGATGTGCCAGCCACAACCCTAGGTCCTGGCGAAGTGACCTTCTACACAGACGTTTTGAAGTTCTTCTACTTTATAATCCCTCCTTACATTTAAGACATCTTTAATAACTGTGACACCCGAGAATTTCACCCTAAATTTATTATAATAGTTGCATACTTATGTGCGCATTTCTACGTGCATTATTTTTCTTGTTTAATTGTTTTTATTGTGAGTTACTATTCATAATATTTTCGACTGTTTCGAAAGCTTGATTTTAAATTTTTCCTAGGTCACTCGACATTTAAAAGGAACCAAGAAATTTTCGTTTTGAACTTTCGAGCTTAGGAGTATGCGTTTGAAAAATATTTTCCGTGAGCTTTGAATAGTGTTACGTAAGAATAGTAACATTTGCAACTAAAAATAATTGAAATTGCATTTTGGCCTAGTTTGATTAAGTTTTTGAGATTAATTAGCTTAGAATATTAATTATATACATCACATAAAACAACTAACTCATCAATTAAAAGCCACATATCATATTAGCTCTCAAAACAATTGCAAAAATTCCCTCCATGTCCCCCCCATTTGGCCGTCCACTTCAAGAGAGGAAAGGAGAGAATTTTGCTTCAACATCCATGCACTTGAGCTCTTAGATTGATCTTGGGAGGATTTTGGAGCAACTTAGGACCTTCAACAAAGCTTCTACATCTTCAAAATTGTGAGGGAGTCTTATTTGTTTGAGTTCAAAGTTTGTATGCATATGTTCAATTTTATTGAATTGTCAATTATAGCTATATATCTTGTTATGAATGCTTCCTATGAGTTATTTAAAGTCTCTAGAGCTAACTTTTGTGGTGTGATAACAAATTTAATGGTTGAATGTTGAGATTGATCAAAGAGGTGATGAATAGTGCCTAAAACTAGGGTTTTGAGAAAAATTGATAATTGGCTTGAATTGATGCCTCAATTAGGTGCTCTAGACCCTAGGGAAGGTAATTGAAAATCCACGTTAGGTTGAATCACCCGAATTCGAACTTTAGTGCATAAATAGCTTACTTTAAAAAGGGGGTTTTGCACGTTAGAAAATCCGGGCAAATTTGGGCATCGATTTGGGTATCCTTGAGCTAAGGAAGCACCTTTGGTGCTTTCGTTTCGCGAAATTGGGGTTCGGTTAGTATGGCTATAGTTCAAACCCGTTCGGGGCCTTCCCGAACTTTTGCTTCAAAAATGAGTTTTAGTGACTTTAAAGGGTACCTTTGAGCTTAATTAGGATTATAGAAAGACTAGGGTATGATTGGGAATCTCGAACTATGCTTAGGAGAAAGAAAGCTCGGTTAAAGAAAGGGGAAAAGTAGTTTTTAGCCTTTTTAGTTGCAATTGGAACTTGTTGTGTATTAGTAATGCTTTGCACTAGATATTTAGGATCTATTTAAGTTATTTGAGTAGATTATTGGGATTAATTGTGTTGATTGCTTCTTTTGGCATCTATTAGTTAATATCTTGCATATATGAACTTCTATCGTGCATATATGTGAGGGCGGCCTACTTTGTCGTCCCTCTTACGTGTTATGTGATATTATTGATTGCTTGTGACTTGTATTGGGTTGCGCAACCTATATCGGACATGGTAGCGTCGAGAAACACGGGTTGCATCGGGCTTGCCGTGCTCCCTCGACTACCATGGTGCCTATTCCCTTCTCGCTGAGGCATACTCCACTACCCCAGAGGCGTGGTTCACCTGCTGGGCATGGACCTACCTCGGGAGAAAGGGTCGTAGGATCGGGATACATCCGGAGTATCCCAATTGTGGTGTTCGGGGTTTGCCGGCATATTCGTGATACTCGTGGATCGTGGCTCGTGGATGAAGTCTTGGAAATGGAACCGTATCCTTTTTAAAGTGATTAATAGTTTGACTTATTGTCTTGTTAGTTTATGTGGCTTGTATATATGTTTACTTGTGTTGCATATCATATTGCACGTTTACATGTTGCATCACCTCCCTCGCTGGGCAACTTTGTTGCTCACTCCTCATTTGAAATGTTTCAGGAGAAGCTGAGGTGAATCCCCAGCTGTTAGAAGTAGGAGAAGAAGAAGAAGTTCAAGTAGATCAGAATCAGTGATCTTGTGTGCTGAGGTGGATTTTATGTGCTTCTTGCGTGGAGTTCTTGTTATTAATGTATTTTGAGACTTTGGAGTCTTGTATATATATGTCTAGTAGATGTGTATTAGAATGTTAAAGAAAGTGTTGGATTGTAATAATGAAGTCTAGACTTTAAATTCCCTTGCATGCTTGGAGTGTTGTTAATCTTCATATGGAACTTAGAACTTTATTGTATTTATTTACTTATGACTAAAACCAACTTATCTCGCATGCTTGTGTGCTTTAGTAGAATATTGTTGCTCCAAGGCTCGGATGGCCTTGTGATTGTGTTTTGGCTTTGGATTTATTGTGGATAAGTTATTGCTTTTAGTTCAGATGTCTTGAATGAATGTTTACAGGTATCAGTTTTGTCTTTGGTACAGAGGAGACTCTGTCCGAGTGACGGGTCCGAGCCTGACTATTAGCGTGGGGTTGGGTTCGGGGCGTTACAATAACCATCAACTTAGCCCTGGGCAACTGGTCTCAAATGGTTTGAGTAACGCCCCGAACCCAACCCCACACTAAAGGTCGAGTTCGGACCCGGTACACGAACAAAGTCTCCTATGTCCCGTGGACTAACTAGTACTTGGAAATAATCACATTCAACCCCAATCTACAACAAAACTTCTCATACAAACCCATCCTTCAATTCAACATAACCAACAAACTCCTCAAGGCCATCTGAGCCTTTGAACTCAACAAAAGTATAACATATAAGCATGCAAGACATGTTTATAGCAACTTTAAAACATAATCTACTTGTCTTACCATTCTAATTATAATTACAAGTCATGCTTATAGATTAAGTTCAACATTCAACCTACTTAGCACACAAGCATGCAATCGAAAGCAGTAAGGTCTATTATCAGTTATTACATGTCAACTACTATGCCATCGAGACATACAAGATACAACTTTGTTATAACTACCAAATCTATCACCAATACATACAAGACCCCAAGGGTCTCAAAACGAGCAACAAATAACATCTTCACATAGTCTGCACATAACATCCAACCTCAGCACACAAGTAATCACGGAAACTGATCTACTTGAACTTCATCTATTTCCTCTACAGCTACAAGCTGGGGATTTACCTCAGCCTTTCCTGAAACATGTTAAAAGAGGAGTGAGCAACAAAGTTACCCAGCGAAGGAGGGGATACAGTAAACCGAGGTGTTTTCGGAAATGGTTTTCATGCAATGCAACAAAGACAATACATAAGTAATACAATGAAACAAGCTAATTGAACAAGTATTTAAACACGTATAAAAAGGATATGATTCATCTTCTTGTCTTCAATCTCGATCCACAAGCCATGATCTTCAAGCAAATGTCAACAAACCCTTTATTCCTCCAAATAGGGTACTCTAGATGTACCCCGATCCTATGACCCATTTCTCCTGAGGTAGGTCCATATGACCCAACGAGATGAACCACGCCTCTAGGGTAGTGGAGTATACTCAACGAGAAAGGGAATAGGCATCATGGTAGTCGAGCTAGACTAACAGCTTGATGTTGTCTGGAGTTTCTCGACACTACCATGTCCGAGAAGGTTGCGGAACCCTGAGTCATGATCATAAGAGCCAAGAACATCAATAATCACATATGAGGGACGACAAAGTAGGCCGCCATCGTAGTTAATCACAATATAAGCTTTTATACATGAATTAACCGAATAAACAAATGGGCAAATATCATAATTTTCACAAAACTTTACAAGTAGGTTGAATATACCTTAGACATGCATTTAGACACATAATAAGCAACTACAAGCTTAGACAAGCACTAAAGCAACCAATTCTCGCATTTTCCCCTTTGACAACTAGCCAATTCTACCTCCATACACAATTCAAGGTTCCAATTCTATAAACCAACCATACTATATTCCTAAGGATACCAAAATACACCTATCTGAGCCCTAAAAACCCGCTTTAGAGATAAAAGCTCGGAAAGGCCCTGAGTACGTTTTAACTATAACTACCCTAACCGACCCTTAAACCAACGCAACGAAAGCACCAAAAGTGATTTCATGCCCCGTGGATACCTAATCTAAGGTCCAATTGTGCCCATATTACGTTTTACGAAAACCCCCCTTTTAAAATTTTGGCTAAATTCACATTTTAATCCAATTCTGGGCATTCAAGGTCCATACAATGTTACTTCTATGTTTACTAACATCTCAAGTACCTATTGGAAGCATGAAATCAATCTAAATATCAATTTATTGCAAAACCCTAAAATCAAGCACTATTCATTATCTCTTTCATGATCTCAAGCATTCAACCATGGAAATAGCCATTAAACTAAGCAAGCATGGTCTATATAGCATGTAAAGCATGTATAATACAATATTTAAGCATTTCAAAAGCTATAATCAACAAATCACAAAATCTCAAAAGTTGACATAAACTTTAAAATGCTATAAATGCAAACTCCCTCACAATTATCGGTGTAGATAAGCTTGTGATGCTCCTAGATGCTCCAAACAACCTCCAAACCAAGACAAAAGACTAATTGCATGGATTGATGTTGAAGTTTTTCCATTTTCTTTCTCCTTATGGCTGTCGGGTTTGGGAGGGGAGGGACTTTTTGGGAATTAACTCAATTGTTTTTGAGCTATTATGCATATGTATGTATTGTTATGTATATATATTATATGTACATGTTATTATTCTAAGTCAAAAGCTAGCATAATTTGGTCAACTAAGCATAAAACTTCAATTAAATGTTAACTAGTTAAAACTAATGTTATACTAATATTTTACTATTCATACGATACACAAATTATTTTCCTAACACGTGATCCCGGCCTCCAAAGCTCAAAATCCCAAGTCCCCGATTCCTTTTATAAGTCACACTATCTAGGAAAAATTCTAATTTGAGCAAATTAGATAGTCGGTTTTCATATGAATAGTGACCATCAAATAAACATATTTAAACTAGAAATAAAACACATTAAGATACACATAAAATATGCTACAGTCATCTATGAATATGATGCAAATTCTCAGGCATCATATCATCTCCCCTTAAACTAATTACGTCCACGCAATTCTTACATGATTCAGGAAACAACTTGGGGTATTTATCTCTTATTTGATCATCCCGCTCCCAAGTGGCATCATCGACTCGATGATGATCCCAAAGAACCTTTATCATCAGAATACTTTTAGTTCTAAGCTCTTGAATCTTTCTATCCACAACCCAAAGAGGCTTCTCTACATAGGTCAATGTCTCACTGATTTCCAACGACTCCGGCTCTATAATGTGCGAAGGATTTAGCTGATACTTGCTCAACATCGACACATGGAATACATCATGCACATTACCCAAACTCGGAGGTAATGCCAATCTGTAAGCCAAATCACCAACTTTCATAATAATCTCAAACGGTCCCACATATCTAGGACTGAGTTTACCTCCCTTTCTATGTTGAATCAAACCTTTACACGGAGATACTTTTAGGAACACATGATTACCTACTACAAACTCCAAGTCATGTCGGCGTCTATCAGCATAATTCTTCTGTCGGTTCTAAGCTGTAAGCATTCTCTTTTTAATAAGTTTCACATTGTCAACCATTTTTATCATTTCAGGCAGAATAGCTGGGTCAATAGTTTTCATTTCTCCTATCTTATCCCAATACAACGGGGACCTACATTTCCGCCTGTAAAGTGGCTCGTAGTGTGCCATACCAATGGTGGCCTGATAGCTGTTATTATATGGAAACTCTGCCAGCGGCAAATACCTTTCCCAACTTTTACCGAAATCTAGAATGCAAGCTCGCAACATGTCTTCCAGTATCCTGATAGTCCTCTCAGACTGGCCATTTGTCTGTGGGTGATATGCAGTGCTGAAGCTCAAATTAGTTCCCAAAGCCTTCTATAGTTTCTGCTAGAACTGTGATGTGAACCTGGAATCTTTGTCTGACACTATACTAGTTGGAGCCCCATGTAATCTCACAATGTTTTCCATATACAGTTCAGCTAGTTTATCAAGATTGTCTGTCTTTTTTGTAGCAATGAAATATAAGGTTTTTGTCAATCTATCAACCACAACCCATACAGAATCATTACCTCACGATGATCTCGAAAAATCAGACACAAAATCCATAGTAACGTGATCCCATTTTCACACAGGAATCTCTAATGGTTGCAATAACCCCGTAAGTCTCTGATGTTCAGCTTTAACCTTCTAACAAGTTAGATATTTAGCTACATAATCAGCTATTTCCCTCTTCATATTGTTCCACCAGAAGTTTTGTTTCAAGTCCCTGTACATCTTGGTACTACCAGGGTAGATAGTGTATTTAGTGCTATGTGTCTCAGCAAGAATTTCATTTTTCACAACTGAACCACTAGGAATGCAAATTCTATTTTTATACCTAAGTAGTCCATCATCATGCAACTTGAAATCAGACTCTCCCCTTTTGACTTCTCTAAAATCTTCAATAGCTGAGGATCAGACTGTTGTGCTTCCCTAATTCTAGACAATAGTAAAGATTGAATTTGTAGGCTTGCAAACTGAATACCTATTTCCGAAGCCTCCGGTTTCCACAGACACAACTCATCCATTGTTTCCCAATTCTTTATAATTAAACTAGCTATAGTAGCCTTCCAGCTTAGTGCATCTGCAACAGTGTTAGCTTTACCTGTCAAGTAGCTAATGGTACAGTTATAGTCATTCAACAACTCTAACTAGCACCTTTGCCTCATATTCAAATCCTTTTGAGAAAATAGATATTTCAAACTTTTATGATCAGTAAATATCTCAAATTTATTACCCCACAAGTAATGTCGCTATTTCTTTAAAGCAAAGGCAACAGCAGCAAGCTCAAGATCATATGTAGGATAATTAAGTTCATAGGGCTTCAATTTTCTCGAGGCATAAGCTATTATCTTACCATTTTGCATAAGAACGCTGCCCAAACCTTCCTTCGAAGCATCACTATAAATCACCAGATTATCAGTCCCCTCAGGTAGGTAGTGCAAGAATAGGAGCAGTGGTAAGTCTCTTCTTCAGTTCCTGAAAACTCGCTTCATATTTGTCATCCCAATTATATACAGTTTTCTTTTGAGTTAATGAAGTCAATGGTCCGGCAATTTTAGAAAAGTCCTTAACAAATCTCCTGTAATAACCAGCCAACCCTAAGAAACTACGAACCTCCGTAACAGTTTCGAGTATTTTTCATGACATCACTACCTCAATTTTTGCATGATCAACAGAAATCCCTTCATGTCAGATTATATGGCCTAAAAAGGCAACCTGCCTCAACCCGAATTCGCATTTGCTGAATTTGGTAAATAGTTTATGTTCCTGCAAGGTTCGCAACACAATTCTCAAATGTTCTTCATGCTTTGCCTCAGACTTTGAGTAAACCAGTATATCATTAATGAAAATTACAACAAACTGGTCAAGGTACGGTTTAAACACCCTCTGTATCAAGTCCATAAAAGGGGCTGGGGCATTCGTCAATCCAAATGACAGTACAACAAATTCATAGTGGTCGTACCTAGTTCTGAAAGCAGTCTTGGGCACATCCTCTTTCCGGATTCTCAACTAATAATAGCCCTATCTCAAATCAAATTTTGAATACATTGTAGCTCCTTGCAACTGATATAACAACTCATCAATCAATGGCAATGGATATTTCTTCTTCACAATCACCTAATTGAAACCCCAATAATCGATGCACAACTACAAAGTGCCATCATTTTTATTTACAAATAAAACAAGAGCACCCCATGGCGAAGAACTAGGCTATATAAAACTTTTTTCAAGCAAGCCCTGCAGCTGAATTTTCAACTCCTGTAACTCAGGGGAAGCCATTTTATATGGAGTTCTAGATATAAGATTAGTTCTTGGCAACAGATCAATTACAAATTCTATTTATCGGTTAGGTGGTAACTCAGGTAACTCTTCAGGAAATACCCCCAGAAAGTCTTTTACAATAGGCACCTCATTCAATTTCAGTTTATAACCAGGCTGATTAATTAAATAAGCTAGATATGCTTCACAACCTTTACTCAACATTTTTGTAGTTTTAATGGAAGAAATTATGCAAGTCCCTGTAGATTTTTGACTTCCAACAATTTTAATGGCAGGTTGTTTAGGTATTTCTATGGTCACAATTTTTCTTCTACAATCCAGGTAAGTATAATACTGCCCCAACCAGTCTATCCCCAGGATGACTTCAAAGTCTCGTAAAGGTAAAATAATCAAGTCAACAGGATACATGCGCCCCTCAATGCAAATATCACAATTTTTACACACAAACTCCGTAATGAATTTCGTACCCATAGGATTACCTACTTCAATTTTATACGTTAGTTTATCAACTTTTAAAGCAATAGATTGTGCACACATAGGAGTGATAAAAGAATGTGTAGCCCCAGTGTCAATCTAAACTACTACTGGCTTATTATTAATAAGAAAAGTACCTTCTACCACCATTGTCGTATCTGGGAGCTCCTCCTGGTCTAGAGCAAATACTCGTGCCTGGCTTTGTGGAACTAGAGCTACACCTGATGCTTTAGTCTGAGCACTTTGGCCAGATGTTTGACCCTGTCCTTGCTTAAACTTGGGGCAATCTCTAGCCCTGTGCTGATCGCTACCACAACCAATACATCGACCCAACTTTCTCTAACACTCTACCATCGTATGGTCCTTGCGATTACAATGACTGCACTGCTAGTTTTTCTTGGTAGCAGTGCCTCCCGTAGGGGCTCTGTAAGTGGATGTAGCGGTGCTACCTTGCTGAGATCTGGCAGCAACAAGTCGGGTCTGACTCTGTGTTTGGCTCTGAACTAGTCTCACTTGAGACTGTGTCTGGACTAGTCCTGGGTAGCTATGACTTTGTCTCTGTTGCTGAACCTGGACAGGCTACTGATACTATCTCTGATAGCCCTGACTTTGAGACTGATACTGCCGTTTACTCGGCTGACTAGACTCTGCCAACAAATCTTCTTTGCGTTTCTCGAATCTCGATGTGGCCCTAACTGCTGCAGCATAATTAGGATAATACTGCGAAGACAAATTAAGTTGAATATCATTTCTCAGGCTCCTGATAAATCTCTGAATCCTCATGTCCTCAAGTTGTACTAAAGCTGGCACATAGCGGGAAAGTCTAGTAAATGTAGCCTCGTACTGATCAATGGTCATATTCCTCTATCTCAGAGATATAAATTCTTCCTGATGCCTTTCACGAGCCACAACTGATACATACTTGTCCCTGAATTCCTTAACAAAGTCAGCCCATGAATGCTATTGTGGGACCCCATGCCGAGCCAGTATAGAGCCAAATGCATTTTATTGTAATTTTATGTATTTTGCTTCATTTAATATGCATTTATATTAATTAATATGCAATTACATTAATTAATATGCATTTATATCGTTTTACGTACTCATGTTTAACGTGCATTTATGTGATTTAGATATCGTAGGAGATAATTAGAATTTACCACACTATAATAGCTAACCAAATAGTTAGGAATCAACTAAAAGGGCAAACTAGTAGTAGTGCATTTGGTTGGGGAGCAAGGTGGTCTTTTGGCAACCAAACTAAAATATCCTATCTATATACACGCATTACACCACATACACATATAAAAACACTACACATACACACACATTAGGAAACACACATACCTACATGACACACATACTACACACACTACACACACTCAGATTTTAGACCATAGAAAGGAGAGAAAGAAGAAAGAAAAGAGAAGGAGAAGGAAGAGGGAAGGTATTTCAAGTCATCTTCAAGCTTCCTAGCACCATTTCTTGCATTCTAAACCCAAAGACAAAGGTGATGGATGTTTTCATACAAATCTATGGCTTTACAAAGATATCATCTTGGTTGATCATGTACCATATCTACTTAATGAGCTTAATCTAAGAGTATGTATGCTTATCTTGTGATTTGAGTTTTGGCTGGTAGGTTGATGATTGCAAGAGCTTGTCTAGGGCTACCATTTCTTAATCTTGATCAAATGAACTAGGGAGAGATGTGAGTATGAACTTAATCTTGATTTGTGTTGTTGGGTGTAGCTATTGCATCAAGAAAAGGTAACTTGAGAAATCCCCCTTTGAAGATGTTGTATATGTTAAGGTTGTTGATCTCTTTGGGTCCTTGATAGGGTTACTTGATTTGTGAATGTTTTAGCATGCTAGGTTGAGTTATTAAAGTATTGATGAAGTGAGATTGTGTTGTGTGTTCACGTGTTGGAAGAGGTAGGAGAGAGTTGGTGTTAAACTTGCAAAATCGTAGTTGAATTTTCCTTAGTTGGGTAAGTTGGATGAAGCAAGTCGAATAGGTGACTCATCCGACTTCACTCATCCAACATTCACTGGAACTCACTGGAAAAGTTGGATGAAGCAAGTCGGACGAGCCACTCGTCCGACTGTTTATCTGACTTCCTTGACAGATTTGTGCAACAATTTTCCGCAAACCATATCTTGGTAAATTCAACTCCGAATTGAGTTCCATTTGATTCTAAAACTGTCCAATTTCTATAAGATTTAATTCTATACCAAAATTAAGTCATTTGGAGTTTGGTAAATTAGGGAAACTAACCATTTAAGTAAGGCTATTGCAGAAACATAGAAGTTGCTTCACAGTTTTGCTCATGTTTGCATTTTGTTTCCGTTTTGAGTAGCCTATTGATGTCTTTTCACTATCTTATGATACATAGAAATATTTGGAGCACCCTAAATGTTATATGTGCATGATCAATATATGCTTGCTTGATATGCCTTATCTTGATATTACTGTTGTGACGGAAGCAACCTACTTTGTTGCTATCATAGTCCCTCTCTCTCTTGGTGACGTCCCTTGGAGAGTTGGATATTATATATATACATACATATATATATATATATATATACATATATATATATGTATCAAGGTTGCAACCTTCTAAAGGCCTTGGTATGATCGATGGCCCCGGGAAGCATCGGGCTTGCCAATTATACCAACGACCACCATGGACCTATTCTTTGTCTTTGAGAGGAACTATCCGGAACCCTTGGTTGTTGATGGAGTTGGTGTCGGGCTTTCTTTGAGGACTTGATCCTTGGTTATGGTGTCGGGTTATCATTAGGTGATTCAAGGCATAAACCGTCAACATCAGTAATCATTGTATCCTTTTGAAATAAGTATCTCTGCTTACAATCTTATTGCTTACTTGAGTTACTACTTGTTTACTTACATGTGCATGGCATCATTTCTCGAATTGTTTATGAAAAGACAAAACCTTTGAGAAAACCCTTCCTTGTTTCCATCCTCACTAAGCTATATGTAGGATTAGCTCACCCCTCTTTTAACAATTTCAAGTGAAGATTAGCCTAAGCAAGATCCTATGTGGTTGCAAGCCCCATTGATGTGATGAGTTGGATCCTTGCTTGTGTGATCTACATGCTTGCCTGTGAAGATGTTATCCTTGTTGTAATAAGCATGATTTTGTATAATTAAACTATTTAATCTATTGTAAGGTTTTTTTGGTTAACTAGATACCTAGCTAAATTGATTACTCTATTTAGTAGACCTAGGTTTGAAATGTTGACAAGTGGACTCGGTATTGTAACATATAACAGGGTGTTGTAAACCTTTAAGGCCGATGTTCTTGGGAGAATTTTGGATGTCTTTTGGAACTTCTTATGGAATATTATAACTGTTTAGGTTTCTACTTTCAAATCTTACAGGGCTTAAACATTGACATGTCATGTTTCGGCCTCAACCTAGCGATGGGTTGGGGTCGGGGCGTGACAATTGTACCCTCTCGGCATCCCATTTCTCCCTAATAGTATGCCACCACTCTTCGACATCACCCTCAAGCAAGAATACAACATAAGTGATCTTTCTCTCACCAGTGCACTCTAGTGCAACAGCTATTTTCTCACATTTATTTTGCCACATTTCAGCCTTCATGTCATCTGGTTCCCCATAAAAGTTATATGCCCCGTGTTGTATAAACTTATCAAGCAAATTACCCCCTGTAGTTCCGCTACCCTCGGCTCTAACTGCCGGATTGCCTCAACCAACTCCTGCCTAACTCTGCTGAGCTATTAACTGAGTCATAGTATTAATAGCAGTGGCCATTGAGGCCATAACCTATGCATTTGTTGGATCCTGCCCCAGTGGAACATTCCCAACTACACCAGCACCCTGTCTAGGTACATCCTGTCTTAGAGCTTCCTCCGGCTGCTTTCTCGGCTTTCCTCTTCTCATATCAATACTAGAAGAGTCCAGTGTTATAATAGGCAAATAAATGACACAAAAGGTAACTTATTCATATTCCAAACACCTTGTACACATAAGACAACATATAAAGCACTTATCATGCATCAAACAGTAAACCTTTCATATTCACACAATATCATACATTAGATACTTCTTTTACATGCTAGCATGTTCTTCACTTAACAATTATTCACTTAGACAATTAAACAATCACCTAGTCACGCAGTTCAACTTTCACATAAGGACCTCTACCCCCACAAACCGAGGAACTTAACCTAGCTACATACATTCAAATAGCTCTGATACTACCTAAATGTAACGCCCCGAACCCAACCCCATACTAAAGGTCGAGTCCGGACCCGTCACATGGACAGAGTCTCCTTTATACCGTGGACTAACTGGTAACTGCAAATAATCACATTCAACCCCAATCTACAACCAAACTTCTCATACAAACCTATCCTTCAATGTCAACATAACCAACAAACTCTTTAAGGCCATCTGAGCCTTGGAACTCAACAAAAGTATAACATACAAGTATGCAAGACATGTTTATAGCAACTTTAAAACATAATCTACTTATCTTACCACTCTAATTATAATTACAAGTCATTCTTATAGATTAAGTTCAACATTCAACCTACTTAGCACACAAGCAAGCAATCGAAAGTAGTAAGGTCTATTATCAGTTATTAAATCCCAACTACTATGCCATCGAGACATACAAGATACAACTTTGTTACAACTACCAAATCTATCACTAATATGTACAAGACCACAAGGGTCTCAAAATGAACAACAAACAACATCTTCACATAGTCTACATATAACATTCAACCTCAGCACATAAGTAATCACGGAAGCTGATCTACTTGAACTTCCTCTTCTTCCTCTACAGATACAATCTGGTGATTCACCTCAGCCTCTCCTGAAACATGTTAAAAGAGGAGTGAGCAACAAAGTAGCACAACGAGGGAGGGGATACAGTAAATCAGGGTATTTTCGCAAATGGTTTTCGTGCAATGCAACAAAGAGAATATGTAAGTAATACAATGAAATAAGCTAATTGAACAAGTATTTAAACATGTATAAAAAGGATATGGTTCATCTTCTTGTATTCAATCTCGATCCATGAGCCATGACCTTCAAGCGAATACCGGTAAACCCCTTATTCTTTCAAATGGGGTACTCCGGATGTATCCCGATCCTACGACCCATTTCTCCTTATGTAGGTCTATTTGTCCCAACGAGATGAACCACACCTCTGGAGTAGTGGAATATACTCAGCGAGAAAGGGAATAGGCACTGTGGTAGTCGAGCTAGACCGACAGCCTGATACTGCCCGGAGTTTCTTGATACTACTATGTCCGAGAAGATTGTGCAACCCCGAGTCATGATCACGAGAGCCAAGAACATCAATAATCAGATATGAGGGACGACAAAGCAGGCCGCTCTCGTAGTTAATCACAATATAAGCTTTTATACATGAATTAACCGAATAAACATAAAGGGGTGAATATCATAATTTTCACAAAACTTTACAAGTAGCTTGAATATACCTTAGACATGTATTTAGACACTTAGTAAGCAACTACAAGCTCATACAAGCACTAAAGTAACAAATTCTCGCATTTTCTCCTTTGACAACTTGCCAATTTTACCTCCATATGCAATTCAGGGTTCCAGTTCTATAAACCAACCATACTACATTCCTAAGGATACCAAAAGACACCTATTTAAGCTCTGAAAACTCGCTTTGGAGACAAATGCTTAGGAAAGCCCCAAGTAGGTTTTAACTACAAATACCCTAACCGACCCTCAAACCAACACAACGGAAGCACCAAAAGTGATTTCATGCCCCATGGATACCTAATCTAAGGTTCAATTGTGCCCGGATTACGTTTTACAAAAAACCCCCTTTTGAAATTTTGGCTAAATTCACATTTTAATCCAATTCCAGGCATTCAAGGTCTATACAATGTTACTTCTATGTTTACTAACATCTCTAGCACCTATTGGAAGAATGAAATCAATCTAAATATCAAGTTATAGCAAAACCCTAAAATCAAGCACTATTCATTATCTCTTTCATGATCTCAAGCATTCAACCATGGAAATAGCCATTAAACTAAGGAGGCATGGTCTATATAGCATGTAAAGCATGTATAATACAATATTTAAGCATTTCAGTAGCTATAATAAACAAATCACAAAATCTCAAAAGTTGACATAAACTTTAAAATGTTATAAATGCAAACTCCCTCACAATTATAGGTTTAGACAAGCTTGTGATGTTCCTAGATGCTCCAAACAACCTCTAAACCAAGCCAAAAGACTAATTACATGGATTGATGTTGAAGCTTTTCCCTTTTCTTTCTCCTTAGGGTTGTCGGGTTTGGGGGGCGACTTTTTGGGAATTAATTCAATTGTTTTTTAGCTATTATGCATGTATATGTATTGTTATGTATATATATTATATGTATGCGTTATTACTCTAAGTCAAAAGCTAGCATAATTTGGTCAACTAAACATATAACTTCAATTAAATGTTAACTAGTTAAAACTAATGTTATACTAATGTTTTACTATTCATACGATGCACGAATTATTTTCCTAACATGTGATCCTGGCCTCCAAAGCTCAAAATCCCAATTCCTTGATTCATTTTATAAGTCATACAATCTAGGAAAAATTCTAATTTAAGCAAACTAGACAATCGGCTTTCTTATGAATAGTGATCATCAAATAAACATATTTGAACTAGAAATAAAACACATTAAGATATTCACAAGATATGTTATAGTTATTTATGAATATGATGCAAATTCCCTGGCATCACAGTTTGAGGCTTATGATTGGATTCTGCATGTGCATTAGTTCTTTGGGTCTTCAACCGACCTCAAATGTCTTCCTTTACCATTTTACTCTAAAGTGATAGGATAATACATGGGTTGGCATTATTTCACAGCTCAGATTGGCTGCTTGCTGTTGAAGAAGTTACAAGATTCCAACAAAGGATGGCACAATGAATATATTTTTGTTAAGACTTTTATTGCTTTGAGGCTTCATTGGTCTCGGACTACGCCACCGAAGGAGACAACCAAGGAGCCTGCTCTAACCCCTGTTGAAGAAGAAGTAGTTAAGGGCTTGAGGGGTAATAGGACTATGGACGTGCTACCTGAAGGAATGGTATAGGGATCGCTTGCATATAACTAATAAAACCCATGGGAAGAAACTATAAAAAATAATTTTTCAAGCATATACAACAATCTCATAACTTGATATTGCATGTAATATACAAAAATAAGCTAGAACAAAAGAGAACTACATACTTCTTGTAGACCTTTTGTTGAAGTATGGTTGAATTCACTCTTGGCAAGACACCCTCTTTCATAAGTGTAGAAGTCCAAGTTAGTCCACACCAAACAAGTGATGAATCTACTTTTTTCTTCTTTGAATTATAGTCCTAGCAAATTTCTTTAATAAAAGATATGAACTTGTGTCTTTATTTGTGTAGAGAGAGCTAAAAAATACTCACAACCCTCATTCAGTCAAGACGTACTAGCTCTCTTCTACATATACAACAAGTGTTGTAGTATTTTCTTGCTTAATGTAATCTTATATCTATCACATGGATATAGTGATATTTACATATATATCAACAACTTTTATATACAATATACATAAGTGTCAATTGATATACATATGTGTGTATATATAAATGCTAGTGGAATATGACTTTGTTCTCTATGTCTTGTCAACCTTACAAAAGAAAGGACTAGTGGAATTTTCTATAATTCCATAGGGACAAGCTTTATCATCCTTTTGCAAAAGAAAGAAGAAATGGATTTTTCAACAATTCCATTGGGTCATGTCTAGTCACCTTTTTGCATAAAGAAAGAGTAAGTGAAATTTTTCATAACTCCAATCTTCCTTTTAATATGACTTTCAAGATTAACTCTTTAACCTTGTTTATATATATATATATATATATATATATATATATATATATATATATATATATATATATATATAACATTTAACCTAATCACCATTAGATTAAATAATGAAAATCACTTTTTCACTTTTTGCAGTTTAGTCCATATACATAAAGCATAATGATATAGTAGCCCCATTAACTTTTAATGATACAAATACTATAGTTATTTCTTTATCAATTTGTGAGATGAAGATACAAGTTCAATTAAAACTAAATCACTATACTCTATTGTGTGTAACCTTCTAGGTTCACCACCAAATAGCATTAAGGAAACATCAAACAAGGAAACATCAAACGACTTTAATGTTAATCGAACACTTTGATTTGTTTTGATAATATCTTCTTCATTCTCGTGACACTCTCAAAAGTCTTGAGTGACGTCTAGGAATATATCAAGACAATTTATAAGGCGATAAAGTCATCAATTGAGTGAACCTTTTTAGTTGATGATTATCGTGCAATTCAGTCCTTCCATTAAATGTCCCGATCGAGTAAGAACCATGTATCAATTAAGTTCATTAACTCGATTTTATGCATAGATCAAATTTGGTATAATGAGAGATGACACATGAAAAATATATTTTCTATCATTCATAACTTGGCCAAGATTTTCCTCATTCAACAACTAATATTATATTGCATAGACATTGCCTCACCCTAGAGGTAACGGATCCTATCTTGACAATCATTTGTCACTCACTTATATTAATCGAATGAAACTATAAGTGAACGTGTCTTGCTTGTAAATAGGACAAGCTTTGTTCAGAAGTTGATCTCAAACACCAATACATATGCCAACCGTGTTACCGCAAGTCAAAGGATCACTTGTACCACCGCAATAAATAACAAATCAGTAATCTCATGCCATCCTTTATCACTAATATTTCATATTAATCAAAGGTAACAAACTAATATGATAGTCTGTACTAGATTAATTAAAGTGTGATAGTTCGTACTAGATTAATGAAATTCTAATTCACTTATTCTAAGGACTACGAACATTTTAAGTATTATTGTACTAAAGAAATATATCTACATATTCTTAACTCTTAAGAATACATTCCTTTAATGAAAAAAGTAAGCTAGGGACTCATTCCTATGTTAACAAGGAGAATATAAACAATAAAATAAAGTCATTAAAGAAATAATTATACATAAAAGATACCCTTAAATAAGTCATCCAACTATAAAATTAAGCATATCTCTAACAATCTCTCATTTGTACTAATGCTATATCACAAAGTAATAGAGTATCATATACTGGTATCTTATACCCATCTTCTCAAGATGATGACTTAGCTGTGACTGAATCAAAGCTTTGGTAAGTGGGTTAGCTACATTATGTAATAAAGCCACTTTCCGCAACATAATAATTTTATGAGATACAATTTCTCGAATAATATAAAAATGCCTTTCAATGTGTTTAGATCTTTAGTAAGACCTGGTTCTATTAGCTTATGCAATAGCTCCATTGTAGTCGCAATACAAAAGGATTAACAACTCAATAGAAGAAACCACAATTAGTTGTTTTATGAACTTCTTGATCCAAACTGCCTTGTTCGCAGCATCATATGCCATAAAAAACTACCTTTGTAGCATTACATGCCACAATATGTTTGACTTCAATGGTAGAATCTACAGTCATAGATTGTTCAAAACTCTTTGACTCACTACTCTAATATTGTAAATAAGCATGAACCCAGTTGTAGACTTTCTATCATTTATTTCAGATTGAAAATCTGAATTGGTAAATCTGTCAACATCAAGTTTATGACATCCTTAATTCAAAACCATATATGTAGTTCTTCTTAAGCACTTTTAGTTTATGTTTCACGACAATCAGGTTCTTCACCTGGATTAGACTGATATATGCTCATAACATTTATAGCTTGTGTAATATCAAGCCTTGTACATAAGATAGCATGCATGAGACTACCTATTGCCGAAGCATAAGGCACCTTCCTTTGCATTCTTTATCTTCAAAAATTTTGGGAGATAACTTTTTTAGACAGATGAATTTTTTGCCTCATAGGCAATAAACCTTTTTTTAGAATTTTCCATTTTGAAAGTTTTTTTTGGCTCCATCTTGAACTTCTTCAAGACATTTTGTATGTACAGACTTTGAGATAGGTGAATTAATCTCTTCATTATATCTCTATAGATGTAAATTCCTAATACATAAGTGGCATTTCCCAAATCATTCATGAAGAATATTTTGCTTAATCAAAGTTTAGTCGACATGATCATTCATTCACCATTACTCATGATAATCAAAGTTTAGTCTACATCGAGGGCATTTCTTATAGAATTGTTGGGCATCTTTGGATAGAGTGGGACAAAAGAATCCACACTGAAGGACTTTAGCAACAGTCCTCTTACCTCTAAAATGGCTACCATAACTTTAGAATGGCAAAATTGGAGTATGCTGTCAAACTCCTCCTCCAGTACACATCTCCTTATTACTGGATCGACACTGATCTTAAAAAGATAAGGATCTTCCTATATGAAGTATTTTACCTAGGCCATAAAACACTATTTCTTTCTTTTTCCTTAGTGATGAGGTTACTCTCGGGCCACCAAGTAATTAACAAAGTGGGCATACCAAGAGGTTTGGTGTGAGAGAAAAAAGAGCTGCTCATTGGGAAATGTATCATTAAAAGGAAGAGAGTCAATGGGGGAATCACAAACAAGACGTGATAAGTGGTCAATAACAGAATTCTCACTCCCTTTTTTGTCTTTGATGTCTAAGTCAAATTCTTGAAGTAATAGTAACCAATGGATCAAACGGGGCTTAGAATCCCATTTGGTAAGTAAGTAACGCAAGGCATCATGATCTGTATATACTGTCACTTTTGACCTTAGGATGTATAGCCTGAACTTGTCAAGTGAGAAGACTACAACTAACAATTCTTTCTCTGTGGTTGTATAATTCCTTTGAGCTTCATCTAAGGTCTTGATGGTGTAGTAGATCACATGAGGCAACATATCCCTACACTGTCCCAAAACAACTCTTACTACATAATCTGAAGCATTACACATAATCTAAAAAATGAGGCTGTAATTAGGAGGCCAGATGATAGGTGGGAGGAAAGTAAAGACTTCAGCTTCTCAAAAGCCTTAGCACACTTGTCATCAAAATAAAATGGAGTATCATGGGCTAAGAGACTTGAGAAAGGTCGAGCAATGTGGCTAAAGTCCTTGATGAAATATCGATAGAAACTGACATGACCAAGGAATGATCTAATATCACGCACTGTTTTGGGTCCGGGGAGCTTCTCTATCAATTTAACCTTAGCTAGGTCCACATGAATACTATCTCGAGATACTATATGACCAAGAATTGTCCTTTGCCTAACCATGAAGTGACTTTTCTCCCAACTAAGCACCAAATTCATCTTAACACAACGCTCTAGGACTAGAGAAAGGTGTGTGAGATACTCATCAAATGTAGCTCCAAAAACCAAGAAGTCATCCATACAAACCTTCAAAAACTTCTCAACTATATCAAAACAAATGGCCATCATACACCTTTGAAAGGTCAAAGGAGCATTACATAAACCGAAGGGCATACGACATAAACAAAGGTCCCATAGGGACAAGTGAAAGTTAGTATTTTCTTGGTCTTTGGGGAAGACGAGGATCTGATTACACCCAGAATACCCATCTAAAAAATAGTAGTAGCCTTGTCCGGCTATTCTATTCAATATTTGAACAAAAAGGGTAAAGGGAAGTGGTCTTTCCAAGTCTTGGCATTGAGCTTTCTATAATCAATACAGACACGCCAACCAGTGGTAGTGCATGTGGGAATGAGTTAACTTTTATCATTAGGGACTACTATTATCCCAGACTTCTTAGGAACAACCTAAATTGGACTGACCCATGAGCTATCTGAGATCAGGTACATAATCCCCACGCCAAGAAGCTTAATGATTTATTTGCAAACAATCTCGCTTATTTGTGGGTTGAGTCTCATTTGCATTTTTTGAGAAGGAGTGGCACCTTCCTTAGGATAAATTTGATGCATGTAGATAGTCGGATCTGTTCCTCTTAAATCGTCTATGGTCTATCCTATAGTTGTTTTGTGTCTGCGTAGAACTTCAATTAACTTTTCCTCATGATCAAAAGTCAAGTCTGAGGCAATTATCACTATCAAAGACTCATCAGGTCCGAGATCGGCATATTTTAGATTTTCAGGAAATGGTTTGAGCTCCAAAGAAAGGGGAGACTCAGTTTTGTGACAATCAGAATCTTCAGAGAGAAGAGCCCTGACCTGATCGATCTCACCCGGATCGGTCATAAGAGAAGTGGAGGCGACAGTTTTAGGTGAAAAGTTACAGTGAAATAAAAGCCATTCTAGCTCTCTAATTTATTCCTTAGGAGTCAGAAGTGTGTGGGCATGTTCCTCTATACAAGGGTCAAGGATATCTACATGAAAACATTCTTCCACGTCATCCCCATTCATCCTATTGGCCACATCAGCTACCCTCAACTTAGTGCGCATATTCCCAAAGGTCAGTTCTATCATGCCCATCCTGTAATAGATAACAACATCATTTGTTGCTAAGAATGGTCTGCTTAATAGGACGGGAGTGGTATTTTTAGTGTCAAGGCTGGAATCCATATCTAACACAATAAAATCGACAGGGAATAAAAATTGCCCAACCCTAACAAGTACATCCTCTACTATACCTCTGGGTCTACTTTTAGATCTATCTACTAATTTGAGAGTTACATTAGTCGGCGTCAATTCTCCTAAACCCAATCTCTGATAGACTATATGTGGAAGAAGGTTAACACTAGATCCCAAGTCAAGCAAAACATTTTTTACTCGTTGATCCTTAATGATGCACAAAATGGTAAAAGCTCTTGGATCACTAAACTTTGGGGACAATCCTCGAGTGAAAATATTGCTAACAATTTCAGTAAGCCTGACCCTTTTTGGTATGTGAGTGGCGTGACACCTCAAACCCAATATGTAGCAAATAGTACTCGTCTGCATATATTTGAATGTGTGTTTAAGTGTTTGAACACAATTATGTGTTCACTTTAGTAAATTACATTTATTAGCTAGAATACTATTCATAATCCTTAAACATGCACAAATTATATTTAGTTAATTTATATAAAATAAATAACATGTTATTTTGATAATTGCATTAATTAGATTTATTTTCTTGCATAATTTACTTAAATTATAATATTTTCTTAAAGAACTTCGAGCCTGGAGTGATTTTCAAATTATTTTATATAATTATTTGGATACACATTTACCTTATTTAAACTATTTCTAAAGTACGTTCATCGAAAGAATTTCATTTCGAGCATTCCGAGAAAGGTCTGGGTGAATAGTATTACGTAATGAATAGTAACTTTTTGTAGATACTTCTTTTGGGCCTTTAGAGTTTTATTTTGTCTTGGGCCTTTTCTATCATCTAAACTATTTCCCTAAGCCCAACTAACCAAGCCCAAAACCCAAGCCATCTACCTAATATATCTATGTTATACATACATACATATAATACAAGCAGGAGAAGAAAAAAAAATAGCAAAAAGCTATGCCATGGCCGACGGCCTTCAAGGAGAAAAAAAAAAGAAGAAAATTGTGCTAAGTCTTGCCTTGTTGCTTCAATACAGGCTAGAATTCAAGTGTCTAGAGCTTTTACCAACCTTTTACAACCTATTTTGGTGAGGGATTATAGCATTTTATGGATTTTATATGTATATGTCTTAACTTCAAATTTTAGATTTGTTAATTATAGCTTATGAAATGCTTAACTCTTGTGTAATATATCACCTATATGCTATCTAGACTTGTGTAGTATGGTTTATTAGCTTGGTTATTGAATTCTTGGTTTGGACCAAATCTTGAAGATAAGGAATAGTGAAAATTCTAGGGTTTTGATAAAATGTGAATTGGAGATTGATTCTATGATATTTATAGGTGTTAATAAATAGAGATTGATGATTATGTGTAGTTGGTTTGCTCGGGATTTGGGTTAAAATGCAAAAATGGCTTGAAATCAAAAAGGGGCTTTGCGTAAAAGTATTGCCCATGTGTAATTGAATGCTAGATTTGGTATTTATCAGGCGGGGAAGCACTTTTGGTGCAATCGTGGCATTGATTTAGGGGGTGGATTAGATAATTGTAGTTCAAAGTGACCTCGGGGGCTTCCTGAGCTTTTGTGTTAAAAGTGAGTTTTCAGGGCTTAAGTAGGTGTCAAATGGTGTCCTTAGAGATGTAGGATAGTTGGTTTATAGATTGTGTGACTTGTAGTTTGATTGAGCGTCAAAATGTTCTAGTAGACTAAGGGAAAAAGTGCCAAAGTTAGGTTCATGTTATAAATGAATTGGAATTCTACTTTTATGTTGAAAACTAGTTAAGCTTAAAAATGATTGTTAACTAACTTCATATACTAGGCTAAGTGATAAGTGAATTTGACTACATATAGTTACGAACATGTAAGTGTAATGTGCCTAGCTTAGGTTATTGATTGTTAATGTTAAAAGTGTTAGTTGAGCTAAGTATTGAGTTAGTTAAGTGATAAACTAAGTGTGTGTTAACTCTACAATTTGTGAGACTATAATGTTATTTGTTAAGTTAGCTAAAGATATAGCTATAGTTGTTTTAACCTTAGCTGTCAATTTCTAAATGAAATACTTTTGGTATGAATTGCTAACTAACTAAAACTTAAATGGATTTAGATGTAACTAACTTCGGCTTATTGGTTGAATACTCCTCCATTGTGTTGTTGATAGATTAAAAGATAGAGGTATTAATTGAGCTTAACCTCCTTTTGGCTAGTAACTTCCAATAAAATGATTCTAGCTTAAAGTTCAAAGTTAATAGTATTAGAAGCATTAGTTAGTTAGATAATTTACTTTCCTGTTCTCTTATTCTTTAGTGCAATATAATGTATTTATGTTTTATAATAGTTCTTTAAGTGTTAAATTAAAAGTACATTAATAATTGTCTAATTTCTATTGTTTATGTATTAAGTGTCTAAGTGAACTATAATGTATTCGGAATCTATGATTAATGTAGTTGCTATCTTGTGCCATATATGTTCATAAAGCTAAATTAATGCTTGAATTGATTAGAGTATGGTTAGAATTCATTGTAGGTGTTTAAGATTTAATTGGAGCTAAATTCTTGCATTTTGAAGCACGGTAGAGGTGAAGGAGTTTTTCATCCTTTTGTGCATATTAGTTTATTTTCTTGCTAATAGATTATATGATTTAGTATAACTGTTAAAGTAGTGTGTGCTTATTGATTGACATACTATGAGCGGCGACAACCTACTTTGTTGTCCCTCGATTATGTGTTTATTGGTTATCTTATCTGTTATCATTTTGAGTGCATTGCATCGTAGTTGTGCAACCATTTGGGCATGGTAGTGTCGGGAAAGCCGGTATTGGGCTTGTTGGTATACCTCGGCTACTATGGTTGCCCAGTCCCTCTCTCGCTTGGGCCCTAAGTCCTTGGAGAGTTGGGTCGTAGGATATTCAGGGTACATTCGGAGTATACCCATTTTGGAGTTATAAGGTGGTATGCCGGCTTATCGTTATCATTGACATTATGATTTTGAGATTTCTGTTCGTGGTTCGTGGTTCGTGGTTCGTGGTTCGTGGTTTGTGATTCATGGTTCGTGGTACAAGTTCACAGGTCTTCTCGTATTCCTTATTGTGTAACTCTTGCTTAGGCCCTAAGTCATTGGAGAGTTATCTTATATCCTTTTTATATGTACCTCTTGATTGGGCCCTAAGTCTTTGGAGAGTTACATACGAGTGTACTCTTAATTATGTATTATTAAATTCGTGAAATTGATTGGTTTTCTTGTGACTGTGTTATACCCATAAGATTGTCTTACTTGTCCTTGATTGCTTTTATGTTGTTATTGTCTGAGTTTAGCTACCTAAATGTATTACTTGGCTTTACTGTTTGAGTGAGTATTTATTATGTTACATGATTATAGGATTTATACACATTGCACGAAAACCTTTCCAAAACTCCCCGATTTTATGTTCCTTCCCTCACTGGGCATACATGTTTAGTATGCTCACTCCTTCTTTCTAACCATTTCAGGTTCGATGCCTTCAGAGTCTGGGAAAAAGGAAGCTCGAGAGTCTCTTTGATTAGATGTTCTAGTCTTAGCTAACTGTTCTATGTAAATTTGTGATAGTCATGTTTCTCTTGAGGCCTGTGTGCCTTGTATTGTATATGTTGGTCGTATTAAGAAATGTAGTATGAAAACTAGAGTCTCAGATGAATTGATAGTTAGTAGTGGGCTTGTAATAACTTTTATTGCCTTACCTTTTTACCTAATGGTTTGCATGCTTGTGTGGTTTAGTGGAAGGTGGTTGGTGGACTTAAAATATAAGAAAGATAGATAGAGAATATTAGAGTGGTATGATAAGTGAATTATAATCATAGACCTTCAACAGTTAATGAATGCATGCTTGTATGTTATAGTTTGTGGTAGTAGCAGGGCTCGGATGGCCAAAAGGATTGAAGAATGTTGTGATGTTGAAAGTTGGGATTAGTTGTGAATGGTGGCTTACAGTTTTGTACCTATTTCTTCTAAGTGCAGGTATCCAGTTAGGCTTTGAAATAGGGGAAACTCCGTCTATTTTCCCTCGTTTATTGTGACTTTGGGTTTTGGATCGGGGCTCCGGTCTCGTAAGAGATTGGAGTGTTACAAGTGGTTCATCTCTTCTTGACATACAAGTCTTTTAGAAACTTGGCGTAAGCCGAAATTGGTTGGATCACTTATACTAAGGGAAAATTGATCTTATGGGGTGTTTGGTTCGCGAATTATAAATAGATTCCTGGGATAAAGGAGTTAGAAATGTAATATTCTCATGTTTGGTTCGTGGATTAAAAAATTATTCCTAAGAATATTAGATTCCTGAGAATCCTTTGTTTTCATGTTTTAGCCAAAATTTATTCTCATGTTAGAGGGTAAGAATATGTTATTCCTGAGTTGTGATAATAATTTGGAGAATATAAAAACACGAAAACATCCTAACTAAAATTAACTTTTTCCTATTTTCTCTGATACAATCGTTGCTTGCCTTAGGGCTTTTATAAAGTATCATCATCTTTTCACCTCATGATTTCAAACTCTCCACACTTCCTAGTAAGGTATGTGTTCTAATCATTCAATTTTATTTCTTTTATATTATCTATGCATACTTATTTTTTTTAATTTTTCCTTTTTGTCGTAAAACATAGTAATATATACTTATTTGAGCCAATATAGCCTTCAGCGTGAAGGACTTCACGAGGCCTTGGTCAAACAATTTCTTTAACTACATATTTGTAGAGGTAGTAATCCATAATCTATATTTATGAGTTGATTTATATTGCTTGCGTAATAGTTTTTAAGCGTTTATTGGTCGAATTTAATGAAGAATGTCATGTTTATTATTTTCTACTGCAATATGTATATACACGCTATAAACTGACTTTGAGGGGAGCAGCGAGGATTACAAGGAAAATGATGTTGTTCTTTTATTTGATGGTGAATCGTTTCGTCTAGAGAGGTTGCTCCGGGCAGTGAAGTGACTGAGGTATCTAGGGGTGCCTGGCAAGTCTGCAGCACCTGCTGCGGCTGCTGGTGTTTCTGTTGGGCCTCCTGCAGAGATAAGTTCCCGCCATTAAGGAAAGGTCCAAAGTTTCAGCCTATAAGCAGAACTGCAGTACCTGTAGTGCCGGTGAGTCATCTCCTTGCATTTACGAAAATCAAGTTGCACAATGGAATATAATGACAAGCAAAATGTGGCTTATTTTTCTTCTATTTCCTCGAGAGCATTTTGACTTATTTCTTCTACATGGTTATATATTTTCTTTCCGCTCCTAGGGGTTGTGTTAGCTTGCTCTTGGGTGTCTTTGTTTGGATAGTATGGCATTGTCCACGTGGATCCTTCACGGGCTGGGACGGGAGCTTACCTTCGTCCCTCATCTTCAGTTGTTGGGCCAACTACCCGATTTGGTTCTTAAGTTTAACAATCGACTGTTGCTGGACTTGAACCATTTGTAGAAGTTTATCGAACTTGTCATCAAATGATGATTGAGCAGGAGGAAGAACGGGGAGATTGTTTCGTTGCATTTTGAATGGATTTTCTTTTGGCACTTGATAGAAACAAGGAGTATTAGAGTTTTATGGTCTATAGAATTGTTGTTGAGAAAATTGAGTCTCGCGGTTTCCTTGTTGCCAAGAAAATACGGGATTGTCTCGCCATCTAGGGTTATACGTGATAGCATAAGGATCATAATTCCGCATATATCCTTGGGTGGCAAAGACTTGTCGTTGGGTGTAATAATGATATATTATTTCAGTACCTTTTCATTTAAATTTTGTTAGTTCTCGAGTAATTTATAAGCAATTTGATTGGTTTTGTGTTTGATTTGAGTTGTAGGTAATTTCCAAGAGACAAGCTAAGTTTTGAGGCAAAGATTGAAGAGAAATAGCAAAGGATTGGCTTTCATGCAACCTGTGGAGAAATTGAAGAAAAAATAGAAGTAGCTCAGTCATAGCCCAGCTGCGCAGCATCGCAGGAAATTTAAAGGAAATTTTGTAAAAAGGCGCGAAAAGAAAAAACCCTAGGTTAGAAAGAGGAAAAATAAAAGTGAGAAGGGGTTCTTTGGCTAGCGGCTAGTTCTAGAGAGCAAAAAGCAACATTTAGAGAGGAGAAAAACGCAAGGAAAACTGCAAGATTAACGAGGAAGGACGGATCAGAGACAAGATTTTGCCACGACTTTCTTGAGATTTATAGTTTTTTTTATCTTTCTCTTTCATCATGAATTTTAATAGATTTTGGATTTCATTTACATTTATTATGAGTTGCTAGATTATTTTTCTAGGGCTACGATATAGCCAGATTTTGATCACTCGACTTATGTTGCTTTGATTAGTTGACGGATTATTCTATTTTTATGCTGACTATTTCACACTATGCTTAATGTCTGTGATTATCTAACCAATAATTGCTTGTTCTGTGGTTTGGTTTGAGACTGAGAAGTGCTAATTAGACTAGACTGTAACGCCTCGATCCCTCACGAGACCGGAAGCTCTAATAACCATGCTATTCTCAACCCAATACCAAACCCAGTCTCAAAATTTTAGGAAAAACGGACAGAGTTTTCCCTGTATTGTGGACATTCTGAACAACCTGTAAACACTCAATAAAGCCACAACAAGATAAGACAAACTTTTCATAACTAAAGATCAAAGGATTAAGGCCATCCGAGCCTTGAAGCATACTATAGTTCCAAAAACACACAAGCATGCTAGTGGCTAGAGTTAGAACATTCACTACCAAGCATGCAAGGTAATTGAGAGCAGAAACATAAGTTATTACAAGATATAGGTTCCCAAATCTACACAACAACCAACTATCTTTTCACTTTGTAACAACAAGCATATACATAGCCCTTAGGCCACAAAATGGAACATAAGATAAACAATTGAGTCATCCACATAGGAGCAAGAATATAAGCCACATCAAACCAACACACAGCAACTAGGGTAAAGGCTCTATCTGCACCTCTTCCTCTTCCACTACTACCTCAACAAGCTGGGGATCACCCTCAGCGTCTCCTGAAACATATATCGAGGTATGAGCAACCACTGTTGCCCAGTGAGGGATATAGTCCCGGGGCGTGCAATGCAACAGGTAATATAGTAAACAACAATAACAATTAGACAATTAAAGAAACAATGATAACTTAAAAAATCACACATTTAAAAGGATACGGTTCACACAATCCCCTATACACCAATCTTCACAGGTCTTCAATCACGATCCACGAACCACGAGCACGATCACGATAAGCCGGCATAATCCCCAAACACTCCAGTGGGTGTACTCCGGATGTACCCCGAATCCTACGACCCAACATCCCCTGGCAATCTCCGGACCAGGCGAATGAGGGAATAGGGCACGGAGTTTGAATATCCACCGGCAAGCCCTCTGCCGCCCAGCCGATATTCAACACATCCGCCCCTGACACTATGGTTGCGCAACCACTATGTAATGCACTTAACAATGGCAAGTTAATAGCAATAATATAAGCGTTAACACATATGAGGATCAACAAAGTAGGTTGACCTCGAGACAATTAGCATAGAAGCAATTATATAAGCTAATAAGCAGTTTTACAAAGGGACATTTACAAAATAACCATAGAATTATGCCAAAAGCTCCAAATCAACTTAATATCACATATAAACACTCAAGAAGTCATGCCGTGGGTTTAGAAATGTGAGACAACCAAAATTGCACTTAAACCCCTTTATTTTACAAACTATTTCTCTTCCAAACCAAAGTTAATGATTTCAATTTCAAAGGAAAACTATACCAACCTTCTAACTAACCCTCAAGGAACCCTTTCAACCCTCAAACACATTCAAAAGCCCGCAATTACCCCGAAAGCCCCAAATTCCCTCTTCTAGCTTTAAACTACACATGTCTCATCCGGACTTCAAATAGGGGATAGCAATGCTTCTATAGCACCTAGGTAGCCTAAGAATACTAAAAGTGAAGCCCGAATCCACCCGGATTCGTATTAACCCCGAAACCCCTTTGTTAAAGTCGGCAATTTCACGTTTTATGCAAGTTTAGAGCAATTCGAGTATACGGGGCTATTAGACTACCTTCATTAACCCCTACGGCATCTATTAGTAGCATTGAATCAAGTTAAAACGCGCAATTACACCAAACCCTAGAAATCCCGTCACTATTCACCCCTACGAATCAACTATCGATTTCTACCGTTTAATACATGAACCAATAGCATAAATGTGGTCTCTACTACATGTATACAACATATATAAGCTTATTTGAGCATTGCAATAGCATTAGACAACATTTCCAATAAATCAAGAAAATAGCAACATTTGTAGAATGCACAAATAAGCATGAAAACCCTCACCTAAAGCGCGTAGGAGCACCTAGAAGGCTTGCACACACCCTAAACTACTTGTCCAAGGCTTGGAGAGGCTTGGATTGGAGATTTGATGAGCAAAAGATCTCCTTCTTGGCTGCTAAGGGCTGTTCGGATTTTGAACAGTAATTCCTGCACTTTTTTGTTTTTTTGTTTTTGCTAAGTTATGAGCTTATATTGTGTTTGGTTGGATATATATTAAGTTGGGGCATATATGGTCTTCTAAAATGAGTCTAATAAGCTTTAAAACGAGTCTAAGGTGCAAGATGAGTGCTAGCTAATTAAAACACTAAGTTAAGTTACGTAATACTATTCATTAGATTGACAAAACATTTTCTAAACGAGTGCTCCTATCGTTCTTAGCTCAAAAGCATATTTTTTTCATTCCTAAAATAATTAATATGATTTAAGAAAAATGCTAATTCAAAATAATTAAATAGTTGAAAAATAGAATGAATAGTAGCCACTTAAAGTAACAAGTAAAGCACAGAAGATATGCGCAAATAGTATATGCAACAGTAAATAAATGTACATTGAAGTTCTCGGGCGTCACATAGACCATGTGTGGAGTACCATTAAATTTTCATAAGCTAGAGATAGCTATGAGATCTAGTGCAGTGTTTAAATTTCTAGGGCTTAATGCATTCCATAAGTTCAAAGTTATCACAGAGATGTAGGTAGCTTGCTTATTGGGATAGGTTATTGATACTTGAGAAAAATTAATATCTACCTTAGTGACATTGTTGGCAGTATAAGGAATAGTCGTCAATTAGATTTAATCAACAGATTCGAGTATGATAAATCTTGGTGTAATCGGAACCCTTAGAGCTTTCCAATTATTGAATCAACTTTTCCACAAAACTCGTAATTGTTTAGTTGCGATCTCAGTCCTCGTGGGAACGATCTTTACTTATCATTTTATTACTTGTTGCGATACGTGTACTTGCGTTAGAAATCACACAATAAGTTTTTGGCGCCGTTGCCAGGGACTGTCAATTATTAATATCGATACCAAATAGCTTTAATTTTAGTTTGGATTTTATTTTATTTTGTTTTTGTTTTCTTATTTTTATCATTTGCGTTTCAGGAACATATTTCTCTAGGTATATGCGAAAGTTGAGAAGTAGTATTTTGCTGTCTTTTGATCCTGAGATAGAGCGAACCTGTAGAAAGAACAAAAATGAGAAAAGAGTTACTACCTACCCTCTGCAAGAGACCATGGCTGAAATTGTGGTAGGACATGAAGTGAATAATCGAGCAGTTAATCAGGAAAATCCGCCTAGAACACTGTAAGATTATGCTTTGCCACCCACTAGAATTCAACCTGTGATTAGAAGGCTAGCGATTCAAGCGAATGATTTTGAGTTGAAGACAGTGAAGCTTCATTTGATTCAGCATATCCCATTCCATGTACTGCCCACTGAAGATCCTAATCAGTACATCATGAATTTTCTAGAAGTTTGCAGAACTGTTAAATATAATGGAGTCATTGAGGAAGCTATGCGCCTTCACTTGTTTCCTTTCTCCTTGAGGGATCAAGCTAAGGAATGGTTAAACTCGTTGCCTTCGGATTCAATCACCACTTGGGAGGATTTGGTGAACAAGTTTCTGTCAATATTTTTCCCACCTGGAAAGACAGCAAAGCTGCACATTGAAATCAATAATTTTGCGCAACATGAAGGAAAAACTCTATATGAAGCGTGGGAGAGGTATAAGGCGTTGTTAAGCAAGTGTCCTAATCGTGAAGTACCCTAGTGGATGTAAGTTCACAATTTTTACAATGGGTTGATTAACACCATGAGAACTTTGATTGATGCATCCGCAGGAGGAGCTTTAATGAACAAGACAGCAGATGAAGCGTATGAGTTTCTTGAAGATATTGTCTTGAATAATCTACAGTGGTCAAGTGAGAGAGTCACACCAAAGAAGACAGCTGGGATCCATGAGATTGATGCCATAATTTTTTTGGCAACAAAAATTGATAATCTCGCGAAACAGATGCAAAATAATCAAGTCGCTGCTAATGCTATCCAAGCGACAGTGGTATGCGAGTTTTGTTATGGTCCGCATTATAGTGCAGAATGTCAGGTTGGCAATCCATTTGCGCAAGGCACAACAGAACAAGCACAGTATGTGGGAAACTTTAATGGGTAGCAGTACAATCAGTTTTCCAATAGATATCATCCTGGGTTTCATTTTTATCCCAACTTGTCATACAAGAATATGCACAACGTGTTACTGCTTGAACAGAATAAACCCCACCAGAGAAGAAGGTGAACCTAGAGGAGTTAATTGCTCAGTTGGTGAATTCGCAAAAATAGTTGGCTAATTCCCAGACTCAGTTTATGAATGAAACCAAGACTGCCCTCTAAAACCAATCTGCACAAATTAGAAATTTAGAAGCACAATTTAGCCAAATGGCTACGATGTTGTCACTTCAGAGGTGAATCCTAGAAGAGAGGGTAAAGAGCATTGTAAAGTTGTCACTTTGAGAAACGGCAATGAGTTAAATGAGCCAATGAGAACCAAGAAGGTTGAGAAAGGTGAAGCGAAGAATGAGGCGAAAGATGAAGAGAAAGTAGAAGCTCAGCCATAGCCTACATAGGAACCACCTGTGGTGGTGCCATTCCCTCAACGATTGCAGAAGAACAAGCTTGACAACCAATTTGCTAAATTTCTTGAAGTCTTTAAGAAGCTTCACATTAATATTCTATTTGCAGATGCACTTGAACAAACACCGAGTTATATGAAGTTCATGAAGGATATCTTTTTAAATAAGATGAGGCTTGGAAATTACGAGACTGTTGCACTTACTGAGGAGTGCAGCGCCATCTTACAAAAGAAGCTACCACAAAAGCTCAAACATCCAGGGAGTTTTACTATTCCTTGTGAAATTGGCAATATTATTTTTGAACGAGATTTATGTGATTTGGGTGCTATCATTTACTTGATGCCTTTATCTATTTTTCAAGAAACTTGGATTGGGAGAAGCACAGCCTACAACTATCACATTACAATTAGCTGATCGCTCGCTAAAGCATCCCAGAAGAGTTATTGAAGATGTGCTAGTCAAAGTTGAGAAGTTCATATTCCCTGCGTATTTCATAGTATTGGACATGGAGGAAGACAAGGAGATTCCTATCATTCTTGGGAGACCATTCCTTGCAACTGGAAGAGCACTCATTGATGTTCAAAAGGGAGAGCTGCGACTAAGGGTACAAGAAGAAGAAGTTATTTTTAATGTGCTCAAAGCTATCAAGTACCCTGAAGCTAGCGATGGTTGTTTTCGTGTTGATGCTGTACAAGTTATAGTGCCAAGCTATGTGGGTCAACTAGATCCTTTAGAGGCTAGCTTAGTACAAGATTATCTTGTTGATTTGGAAGATGAAAAGATGCAAACATTTTTGAGTTGGCTGGATTCGTTTGAACCAAATAGGCGAAAGTATTTTGAAGAATTGGGAGAATGTTCTGCATGTTGCAAGCCATCAATTGAGCAACTACCTATGTTGGAATTGAAACCTCTACCAACACACCTACGCTACATATACTTGGGCGAGTTAGACACACTTCCAGTAATCATCTCTTCCTTGCTCTCTAACAATAAGAAGATAAATTACTAAGAGTGCTTAGAACTCACAAATCAGCGATTGATTGGTCTTTAGCGGATATTAAGGGGATTCGCCCCTCCATGTGCATGCATTGTATTCTTATGGAGGATCATAGCAAACCATCCATTGACGCACAAAGGTGACTCAAACCGACAATGAAAGAAGTGGTGAGAAATGAGGTTCTGAAGTGGTTAGATGTAGGAGTAATCTACCCAATCTCAGATAGTTCATAGGTAAGTCCAGTGCAAGTTGTACCCAAGAAAGGCGGCATGACAGTTGTGAAGAATGAAAACAATGAACTTATTCCTACAAGAACTATTACTGGATAGAAAGTGTGTATCGACTATAGGAAGTTGAACAAGGCTACGAGAAAGGACCACTTTCCCTTGCCCTTTGTTGATCAAATGCTTGATAGATTGGCAGGACATAAGTACTATTGTTTCTTGGATGGTTACTCCGGGTACAATCAAATAGCTATTGCACCAGAAGACCAGGAGAAAACCACGTTTATATGTCCTTATGGTATATTCGCCTTTTAAAGAATGTCATTTGGATTGTGTAACGCACCATGTACTTTTCAGAGATGCATGATGGCTATCTTCTCAGATTTGGTAGAGTGTGGAATTGAGGTATTTATGGATGACTTTTATGTGGTTGGCACGTCGTTTGATAATTGTCTTTACAATTTGGGGTTAGTGTTGAAAAGATATGAGGAGACAAATTTGGTGCTAAATTGGGAGAAGTGTCACTTCATGGTGTGTGAAGGTATTGTCTTGGGGCATCGTATCTCAACTAAAGGCATTGAAGTTGATCGTGTGAAGATTGAGGCCATAGAAAAGTTGTCACGCCAACAACTGTGAAAGGGTTTAGAAGTTTTTTGGGACATGTAGGGTTCTATAGGAGATTTATCAAGGATTTCTCAAAGATTGCTAATCCACTTTCGAATCTTTTAGCTCAAAATGTTCCATTTGTGTAGGATGAAGACTGTGAACGTGCATTTGTAACAATCAAGGAGAAACTTGTGTCAGCACCTATTGTAGTAGCACCTGATTAGGAGTTACCCTTTGAGTTGATATGTGATGCAAGCGACTACGCAGTAGGGGCACTTTTGGGGCAATGAAAGAACAAGGTTTTTCATATTATTTACTATGCGAACCACACTTTTAATGATGTGTAGCTTAATTATGCAACAACAGAAAAAGAGTTGCTCGCAATAGTATTCGCATTTGACAAGTTTCGTCCCTATTTGATTGGAAATAAGGTAATCGTTTACACTGATCATTCTGCTATCAAGTACCTTATGGCCAAAAAGGATGCGAAACCAAGGCTCATTCGTTAGGTATTGCTGCTACAAGAATTCGACTTGGAAATCAGAGATAAGAAAGGCACAGAAAATTTGGTAGAAGATCACCTTTCTAGACTTGAGTTACCAGCAGAGATTGAGATGGTGAAACTATGACGCTCGAGAACTTTGTCGTACCTTTATTTACTGTTGCATTCACTGTTTGTACATTTTTACTGTGCAACTACTTGTTACTTCTTTGGCTACTATTCATTGCATTTTTCAACTGCTTATTTTCTTTGGATTACTATTTTTCCTAGACTATATTGATTATTTTAGGAATGAGAAAAATGTGTGTTTGAGCAAAATGCGTTAGGAGCATTTATTTAGAAAATGTTCTAGTGGTTCGTATGAATAGTGTTACGTAATCTAACATCGTTTTTGGAGCTAGCTTATAATTAATTGCATCTTGGACTTGACTTAAGTAGATTTTATATCATTTTTGAGCTCAAAATAGTGTCAACTTAGAATAAATTCAAGGCCACATATTACATATATACCTATTATACACAATTATGCATAATAGTCAAAAAAACAAAAAGAAAAATACCCCCCATTGTCCCTAGCCCAAACCCGACAGCAGCATAGGGGAGAAATAAAAAATTTTACTCCACAAATCTTGCACTCCAAGCTCTCTCAAGCTAGGATTATGTGTTTTTGAGGGTTCCCTATCTTCCTGCTAGCTCCTACGCACTTGTGGTGAGAGATTTTGCATTCTTTTGTATATATAAATTTTGTATCAAAATGTTGAATTTCTAGATTTGTTGTTATTGGCTTATGATGTGCTCAAATCTTGCTATATATGATGCATACATGTTGTAGAGACCATATTTATGCTATTGTTTTGCTTTTTAACCAGTTAAATTCGTTCATTGATTTGTAGGGCATGAATAGTGACATTTTTCTAGGGTTTGTGAAATTATGCTTTACAACTTGAATCATTGCTTCAAATAGGTTCCTTAAGTGTTAATAAAGATAGATTAATAACTCCGTGAGGTTCAATTGCTCGGAAATTGGCTAAAACGTCAAAATGGTGACTTTTAGAAAGGGGTTTTGGGTGTAGAGCGAATCCGGGTTTGTTTGGCCTTCACATTTAGTATTCTTACGCTATATAGGTGCTAAATATTATTTGCTAAACCTCGGTTGGATTCCGGTTAGGGTATGTGTAGTACAAACTCATAAAGGGGGTAATTGGGCCTTTTGTGCTAAACGCGAGTAATTGGATAATTTCGAGGGTCCTATGGGTACCATAAGGGGTAATTTGAAATATGGTATAGCTCCCTCATGAAATTGGAACATTTCCTTTTAATTTGGAATCAAATGACTTAGGTTATAAAAGGGAAAAAGTGAGAAATTGATTGTTTTACACATTCTATAATTTTTGTCAATGCTTATTAGGTGTTTAGATGCACTTTTGAGTTAATTGTGAACTTTTGGTAAAGTTTTATGGGAAATATGCAATTTATCTCCTTTATGTTCAATTAGTTGATTTCTTGCTATTGCTTATATTTTAACTGTCTTCGAAGGCAACCTACTTTGTTGTCCCACATAAGTGTTGTTGCTTTACAATGTTATTATATTGTCAATTGTGTAAGTGCATTGCATAGTGGTTGCACAGCCATAGTGTCAGGGGCAGATGTATTAGATATCAGCTGGGCAACAGCGGGCTTGGCAGTGGATATTCGATCTTCGTGCTCTAGTCCCTTACTTACTTGGTCTGGAGATTGCCAAGGGGTGTTAGGTCGTAGGATTCTCGGGGTACATATGGAGTACACCCACTTGAGTGATTGAGATTATGTCAGTATATTGATCGAGGTTCGTGATTGAAGATCAAGTGAATTCTGGAGTATTGGGGTTAAGTGAATTGTATCCTTTTTAATGTGTGGTAACTTGTCATTTACAGTGCTCTTTTGTTGGTTAATTGGTTTATTTGTATTAATTGTTGCATTGCACGGCCCGATAGACTTTATCCTTCACTGGGCAATTGTGGTTGCTCATACCTCGCTAACATGTTTCAAGAGGTGCTGAGGTTGAACCCCAACTTGAATTAGATGAGGGTGAGGAGCAAGAGGTACAGACGGTACAGTTGGCTTAGTTGCTGTGTGCTGTGTGATTTGCGCTTGAGGTGGATGTATTTCTTGCTGTTTATGTGAAGACTTTGCTTGTATTACTTTATATCCCATTTTGGAGCCTATGGGCTCATGTATATATATTTGTGTAATTGTAAGCTTCAAAGTTGGATGGAGGTAGTAGGAGAGATAAAACTATGGCATGTAATAACTAATATTTCTGCTTCTAGTTTTGTTGTGTGCCTAGGTGTGATGTAATGGTTAAATGGTTGGTTTTAATTCTTAAGAATGTTTAATTGCTAACATAGAGTGGTATGATAAGCGAATGAAAGATAAGATTCTAGAATGGTTAAATTGCATGCTTGTATGTATTTTAAATTGTTTGTATTGCTTAAGGCTCGGATTGCCATGAAGTTGGGGTTTTAGTCAGAATTGGAGTTCTAGTTTATTTTTGTGGCTTTATTGAATGTTTGCAGGTTTCCAGAATGTCCATGGTACAAAGGAGACTCTGTCTGTTTGTCGGGTCCAGACTTAACCTTTAGTGTGGGGTTGGGTCAGGGCATGACAGAAATCGCCCATTGATGATGATTTTCCAGATGAAAAGATCATTGCGATACAATCTGCTCAAACTCTTCCCTGGTATGTTGATTTTGTGAATTTTCTAGCGGCAAAGATAATCCCAGCAGATCTTAATTATCAGCAAAGGAAGAAATTTCTTTTTGATGTGAAGCACTATTATTGGGAAGATCCTTTACTCTACAAGCATTGTGCAGATCAAGTTATCTGAAGGTGTGTTCCAAAAGAGGAGATATAAGATATTTTGTGGCATTGCCAAACACTTGAGTGTGGAAGTCACTTTGGAGGCAATAGAACAGTGGCAAAAGTGCTCCAATCAAGTTTTTATTGGCCTAGCTTGTTTAAAGATGCTCATATTTTTGTTGTTGCATGTGATCGATGCCAGAGATTGGGGAAAATCTCAAGAAAGAACGAAATGTCATTACAGAACATTCTTGAAGTTGAACTTTTTGATGTATAGGGGATCGATTTCATGGGACCTTTCCCTTCCTCCTACAATAACAAATACATTTTGTTGGCAGTTGATTACGTAACTAAATGGGTGGAAGCAGTGGCGACTCCAACAAATGATGGTGCGGTAGTGTTGAATTTTCTGAAGAATAACATTTTTGCAAGGTTTGGCACACCTCGAGCGGTAATTCATGATGAGGGTACCTACTTTTGCAACAAGCAGTTTGAAGCTGTCTTACTCAAATATGGTGTCAAACTTCGAAAAACCCTCGCCTACCATCAAACCAATGGGCAAGTAGAAGTTTCAAATCGCGAAATCAAGAAGATCCTTGAGAAAATGGTAGGTAATTTGTGCAAGGATTGGGCCAAGAAAATTGATGATGCACTGTGGGCATATCAGACTGCCTTCAAAACACCAATTGGGATGTCGCCTTACAGATTGGTCTATGGAAAAGCTTGTCATTTACCAATAGAGCTCGAGTACAAGGCATATTAGGCAATGAAGTAATTAAACTTGGATATGCAAGCTGCAGGAGAAAATAGACTTTTGCAATTGAATAAGTTAGAAGAATTTCAAAATGAAGCCTATGAGAATGCGAATATCTACAAAGAGAGAACAAAAGCGTGGCATGATAAACATATCTCACAAAAAGAGTTCTTGCTTGGTCAGAAAGTTCTTTTATACAACTCAAGGCTTCGTTTGTTTCTCAGAAAGCCAAAATCAAGATAGTCTGGCCCTTTTGTTGTAACGAAGGTGTTTCCCTATGGAGCTATTTAAGTTACTCATCCAGAGAAAGGGACATTCAAGGTCAACGACCTAAGATTGAAGACTTATTGGGATGATGAGTTTGATAAGCACAAGTCCGTTGTCCACCTCAACTCGTCTTGAGAAATTGATCCGTCGGGCTGTCGACGTTAAAACAAGCGCTTTTTGGGAGGCAACCCAAAATTTATTACTTTTCTTGATTTAATAGTTTTAGTTGTTTTTAGTTAATTTTTTAGTTATAGTTATCGTAGCTAATTGTTAATTTTTATTATCATGTTAGGTTTAAGAACAAGATTGGGGGAAGCCGAGGCAAAGAGGGGTTCTACCAAGTCGATTAAGGGAGAAAATATGGAGGAATTGGTATTTGGATTGAAGGGGATGCGTGCGTGGAAGAGAAAAACAAGAAGAAATAAAGCTATGAACTAGCGTTATTGCGCTAGAATTTAGCGCAGCTGTACTGGCGTCCCTACAGTGACGTTCGAAAAAAAAATCAGCCACTTACAAACCCACATACCAAACCCAATTCATATCTTCACCCATCAAATCCCACAACTCAAAACCCAAATCATAAAATCATAAACCACTACCTATCTGACCCATAACCATAATAAAACCCATCCAAAACTACAACCCACATAACTACCCAAAATTCCTAAACCCTTACCCAAGTATATGACCCCTGCATCTGCTCTTTCTCTCTCAACACATAAACAATAAACTCTTCATCTCCCTCATCACCACCCAACCAATACCACACACCCAAGTAACGACGCCACCCATTGTCGTCGACGTCAACGAGTCCACGACGGCGATGCAACAACTCAGCTATGCCACAACTCCTTCGCGTCATCTTACATGCATCCACGTCACCCCGCTGGCATAGGTAACGTCGTCAGACTCGTCGTGGCAGTACCGAAGTTTTGTGGATTGTGGCAGACTACTGTGCGAATGTAAGTACCTTATTTTCGCCTTTGTGCCGTGGGGGAAATCTAAAAAAAATAAAAAAATTAAAGCTTGCTCGCGGAAAAGGGCGGTTAAACATCCCTATCGTTGAGTTGGTAGTTTCTGTGTGTTGTGGCGTTGTTATTTTGTGATTATTAGTAGAATAGGTTGTGTGAACTGGTGATTGGTGTTTGTGCTTGGCATTTTGCAGCTCTCAATAATTTGTCTATTGTTTGTTTGAGTCCTAAATCCTTGGAACTACATTAATAGAATATGTGAAGCATTTAAGTCTGGTATCCTTGTGAATCTATCGTGACATTAGTTGTTTAGTGACTGTCCTAGGATTCCTTGGTTGAAAATTAATGGCTGTGGGTGTGTTGTGAGCATCTATACTTTTACATTTGTTGGGTCATTTGGTGGTTACATTGTGCTTTTGGGATGAGTTATAATAGTACCTTGTGTTCTGACATAAGGGGTACTGGTGTTGGTTGCGTTCATTCTGGTACATTTATCGTGTGGTTGAGTAATTTTTTACTACACTGTTCTTCGTGGCCGGGTGTTGCGCTGTACTTTATGCTTGCTTTGTTGTTGGCTGAGTTCTACTGGTTGTACTTGTGTTTTGGTGCTGGGTGTATTTTGGGACTACTTGTGATCGTTGTGCACCTATATTGAGTTTGTTGGGTGATTCGTAGTTACGTAGTATTGCATGGGACTGTTGTGTTGTGGGGTGTGATTGAACAGTGGGGTGTGAGTGAACAGTTGACCTTGATTGATTATTCTAGATAGCTATGTCTTCTAAAAGGAAACGGGGTTCAACATCTGGTGCCTCTACGTCCAAGTCTAAGCCCGCTTTGAATAGACATATATTTGTTAGTGAGGAAGCCAAAGCTCGATATACTCAGAGTATCATAAAAAAATCTTTGGTCGTAGAGCGAGGTTTCGAGGAACCTGGACCTATAATTGCACGGCAGGCCGAGTCACGACAATGGACAAACTTCATCAAATCACCTCGGCCAAGCTATGTATTATTGGTCCGGGAGTTTTATGCTAATGTACCAGAACATCAAGACAAGAGGGTTATGGTTCGTGGCAAGCCTGTTGCTTTTGACAGAGGCTCTATCAATCGGTTCTATCAGATACTAGACCTTGATGATGATTTCTATAGTGCCCACAGAGAGGACATTCACCCAAACGGCATTATCAGGTATTTAATAGATGATCGAGTCACATGGAAAAAGAAAGGTGATAAGTTTGTGAGTTTCCAGTCGTCCGGCATACATAAAGAAATTAAAGCGTGGCACCTATTCATCTGTGCCACCCTCTTACCGACAAGGAATACATATGAGGTTTCTAGAGAGCGCGCTGCCTTGAATTATGCCATTGATAACCAGTTCAGCATTGATGTCGAAAAGATAATTGAGCAGTCGATCTTATAGTATTTGAGGTGATGGACTACTGGGGGACTGCTTCACCCAGCATTGATTACATGTTTGTGTCTTACAGCTGGTGTGCCAGTAATAGGAATTGAGGAGGTGCTGCAGCCTCAAGTCCCGTTGGCTCAGGCTACAATAGAGAATTTGGGGTCTCGTTCTGAGCGGCAAGAAAATAAACCAGTGACTCCAGAAGATGCTCCTCCCACAGAGTTCTAGATACTACGGGAGGACATTAAGAAGGGGTGGCAATAGAGGATCTGTAAGGACCTGTACCTGCATCTCGAATAGTAGTATATGAAATAAGTATTCCTCATGTGTTTGGCTTATATCATTTTGTGCCTGGTGCTTTTATAATAAGAAGATGTGTTATAACTAGCATATCAAGCTAAGCATTCATTTCAATTAACAAGTAAATTAATATAATTTGTGCTTGGAAGTGACTGGAAATGCTAAAGTTATGGAATTCTATTAACTACCTTAGTTAGATAGGATTTGCTGGGAATTGGAACGGAAATTAGGTGTGAACCCAGATTTAAGCTCTATCATTTGAGCTGCTGAAATAGGTTATGAGTAGAGCAACATGGTAACTTAGGGCATTTGGGGATTATCTAGGTTATTAATTGAGCTTATGGTACTAAGTTATTATGATGATTTATATTGAACGTTTGAATGGACGTTAGTGTAAGGATGATTGACTATCACCCCTCGTTGAACTCTGAATTTGGGGTGGTACTATTAGAATAGTAGCTTAATCTTATAGAACTAGTGACCACTGTTATTACTAGAAATAATTAGGGTGACTGTTCATCTTCCTTTGCTACCTAAATAGTTGTAAATAAGTATTATCTTATTTGAGGGAACAATGTTAATGTTTATAAAATATTTTGAGAGGATGGTAATCTCAGATAACTAAATGGTTTCAGTTGGATTTGGGGATAATGAAGCATTAGGTCTGTCAAACCTAGTCTTTCATGTGGGTTGAAAATTAAATAAATTGCCTATATGAATAGATTGTATTCTGATTTGGGAATTGAATAAGAATTGTATTACTTAATATGAATAGGTGATATCTAAATTTTAATTTAAGACTGAAAAGTATTGATATGGCTAATTAGAATTTCTGGTAGTTAGTCGAGATTTGGAAATAGGAAATAGAATCATTTATGCTAAAGTTTAAATGGATATTGAATAAACTAGGAAAAATTAGTAAGGGAAATATTGAATGATATTTAATCCTGTTATTTAAGGGTGTGGATTATCAGTCAATCTAGTATCTTCTCTTTATTCCACTCCTATAGCCCATAAATGGTCATGTTAGATACTTGGTAAGTATTATATTTAGTAGACATATTAAATAGTTAAGGGAATAGCAAAATGAGAAGATATTGGAGTATATTATAGTGAGGTGATTAAGTAGTTAGGACTACTAGAATCTATCGAGTCATGATAGATTTAATTAGGATTGTTACTATAAGCAGATAGGCAATTGAGGAATGTTAGAATTTAGGACACTGTGTCAATTCACTAGGTCAAGTGATTTGGATAAGTTGAGACTGAGAATTGACTGGTACCGGCTAATTAGGAAAACCAACTTCTAATAGGATTGGTATAACAAATCAAAGTTTTTGAAATAGGGATGTTAAATTGTTTAATTTGGTGTGGTTCTATACATATATATGATAGGCTAGCAGTTGTAATCATTATTTATATAGGTCTAAAACGAATTTAAGTGGAGCCAGTAAGTAACTAAATCTAACTAGGTAGAGTTAGATTAATTAAAATAAGATGTTATAATAGGGCAATCTTAACTTAAATAAGAGAATTATTTCAATTGGTTTGATCAGCTTTTAATCAAGAAGATTTTATTAATTAAGTTTCGAATCGTATTACGTAGCTATTTGATTAGTCTACACGATTACATTTAGCTTTCACCACATCACCGAATTAATTAAGCTGATTAGGCTAATGGTTAAGGCACTTGGCATTCACCAAGTAAATTCCATCGGGTCAGCATTAGGAATCGTAATTAGCTTGATAGGGTGATTTCATTAGATTGAGTAGCCAGCCATGCCCGAAGCGAGCTAAAGCCTAACCACCCGACGTCATCAACATAAACCACACACACGGCTATCACCTAGCTAAGTTACCGAATTAGTGCCTGCTCGATTAGGACGAGCATTCAGCGCAACTATGAACCACGATGCATGGTTATTTGCCAAGGCCTTACTTAATTAAGTCAGCATGATATTGCATCTCTAATTGTCGAAATGAGCAGCCTGCTCAAAGCTTCCAAAACATTAGCCTAATCATTGCCTAACCGATTGTAGCTTTGCTCAGTTATTGTATAGATGGCATTACTTCGTTAATTGTTATCCTAGCAAGTAAGTTGTTGTCACCATGCATGCAATACACGACTTACCATGCATGAAATGTTGTAATAATTATCACCTAGCCTACCTTAGTTGTCGAGCAAGCACACAATGTGCGTTGTGAATCAGCATTCGATCTATACTACAGCCACCATACGTAAACACTTAGGGAAATTATGAGTTTTATTGTTGCGGTCCAATAGGTTTCAGACCGAAGCTGTAGATAAAGGCAGCAAAGTTTCAAGATTTAATACACACCAACCAAAGAAAAATAACATATCTTTATAGCTCTTAGTTCTCTTTCCTTTTCGCGTACGAGGCAACAACAATAGGTGTTGGATTCTTTTTTTTTTTTAAATTGCATTATTAAACCTGTTATTATATAAATTGTATATGAAGAGTTAAGTGTGCAGGTTCTTTTCTATTTGGAAGCATTGTGAATTTGGTTTATTAGTAATGTAAGATATAACTGGAATGCAAAATTCTGTAAAAGTATTGGCTATTTGGTATTATACGAAGCTAGGTTATATATATGTGGATAATTATAAAGTAGTTTCAACATTTTAAACCAAACTACTCATTTATGACCAGGCTATATACGAGACCTACAAACATAATGTGATTTTAAACTTAGCGGAACTAATTAAGTATAGATTTAGGAGACTTGATAACTCAAAACCAATTATTGACAACAAATTTATCTTTCTTAAAGCATAGTAAATGAGATCTAACCATAACCTGAGTAATCTCCTTGAATATTAGTTAGTCAAAACTACTGGCAATGGTTAGGAGTAAGTTGGAATAATCACTTAAGGTTAAGAATTAAAAAGAAAGAAAAAGAAGTTTAAAATACCTAATTAATTAGGGTTTACCTAAAAGCTTTGTATCTTGAATGTCTGCTTATTACTAACTGAATCTATCTATTTTAACTGTCTATTTGTTAACAATTAAACTAGATACTTCACTGACAAACAATGAGTTTATTTTGTTGTTCTCTCAAAATCGTTTGTGCACATGTGTGATACATGATTACTTGAGCATGCTTGTGTTCTATTTGGGGGTTGCAACCTCAGGCGCGATAGCTTGCATGAACACTGGGCGACATAGGGCTTGTTGGTGCTCCCGTGTCTATTGTAGTCCTATTCCTTCTCTTGCTTGGTACCACCCTCGGAGAGTTGGGTCGTAGAATTTGGGTACAATTCGGAGTACCTTCTTGGGAGTGATAAGAATTTATGATCTTCATCCGGCCGGCCACCTTGTGAAGACAAACTATATCCTTTGCAACATGATTTGTACATGTAATTTATATATTGATATACTTGATATGCCTGTATTAAATCATGGTTTTCAAAACTCGAAAATGTTTTCAAACTCCCCCGGTTGACCTTCCCCGCACTGAGTCCTGTTTGACCTCACGACCCTTTCCCTCCATTATAGGTAAAAGAGAGGAATATTATAAAACCAGGTAGTGTCAAAATGTGCCTGTTATGCTTCATGGGCAACCCTGATCTTTTCATTCCAAGTTTTGTTAAGGTCAATCCACATTAGTAGGGCTCACACAGTGAAGACTACGAGGACCTTAGCATACCCCACCACGTAGACCCCACCACCTAGTCTACGATGTTATAGTTAACGCTGTTTCAGCTGACTTTGGTTTTAGACCATGGGAGATAGCCTATGTACTTTATTTTAATCCAGATTACGAGATGTAGGCCATATGTAGCAATTGAATTGTTCAAGCTCGGTTTGACATAGCTGAATCTGGGCTAGGAAACGATTGTAACTTGGGATGTAATCAAAGGAGTGATGTAATATATAGTACAGATCTAGCCTTTTATACATTTAGATTTACAATTGCAGACTCTTTATCCAATCTCGGGAAGGGTTAGGTTTGGGGTCGTTACAGGATCTACCAGGAAGTGTGTATTAGGCAACGCTTGAATCTTCTTATCCTGCGACAGGATGAGCTTGTGGCACGCCAGGAAGTCACTTATAATATCGTGGCACAGACTGCAAGGCAATTGGGTATTGCACCAGTACCTGACTTACCCTTCTTTTTACCAGCCAGTAATTGCATCCTTCCAGATGAGCCATGAGTGTCGCAGGTATTCATGGAAGTCCTCTATTTTACTTTCTTTTATCCTTTGACATTGAGGACAATGTTTCTTTCTCAGTTTGAGGGTGGTGATTACTTGCTTGTCTGCGAACTTGTTCTTTTCATATTTTGTTTTATGTGTTTTCTTGTTTTAGGTGTTTTCTTTTCATGAGTTTTGTTATTTTTATTTGTTTCATTGAGTTTTTTCTATAAAAAAATTGAAAAAATTAGAAATTTTTTTTGAAAGTGATGCTGGAAGGATAAGAAATTAGGCCGATGATGAGTAGCATAAGAATGACATGATAGTAATGAGGATAATTGACTGAAACATAGTTTCGTTTTACAAAAAATCTCCATCTATTGGGCACTTACCCTTGCCTAGTTATGTTGATACTTAGAGAAGGTTTATGTGAGTTTACGTGAACATAAAAATGATTATAGGACTTTAGAACTTGCTTGATTGTCACTCGAGGCAAAATCCTAGGTTGCATAGCTTTAGAGAAATGATTTAGGTCATCTTTGGATTGTTTGAGCCTTTCAAGCCAACCTTTGTAATAATTGAATATCCCTAGTTTACCCTTTTGAGCTTAACTAGCCTTTTCTTTCTTATGCAACTTACAATATCTTCCTTAACTTATCAAGTTTGATCTCCCCAAATAATGACCCTCTTGTAACATATGATTATTTTAGGATGATTATATGGAGCTACGTTTTGTATTGGATGATGGGAAGTATGATGATTGGGTGATATGTTGTTTTGTTTTTGAGAAAAAAAAATATTGAAAAAAAGAGAAAGGAATGAAAAGAAAAGAGAAGAGTCACACTCCTTGTAGTTAATATCAAAATGCAAGTTTAGGGGAATGTGAATTTTTTTATGTATTTTGTAAATGTTGTGGATGAATGTTGAAGAAGTGAACTGAAAGATGAAAGAAAATGATATGTTGAATAATTTTGGTGGTAAGAAGTAGAGTTGGCATATGCTCCATTGAACATCCTCGAATAGTTGTGTGCTTACCGGTAGTTTAGCCGTATGTTATCTCCATTATCCTACCTTCACCCTAGCCATACGTTACAACCAAATGTAAAGTCCTACTGATCTTTAATGCTATCATTAACCTACATTAGTGGAGAATGGCATGAAAAGTGAGCCTATGAAGTCCTAAGTGATTGAAAATAAAAGATCCACATTGGAAATTCGCTTAGCTTGCATAAACTCATCCGGGTAAAATTGATTGGGATAGAGGCTATACACACACTCACTTGGGGGATTTGAAGTAAAATGAAATCTATGTGAAGTTAAGATTTCTCATGCTTATGATTGAGAATGCTAATGAGGCCGTGAAAATTTATTATCTCACAACATTGCTTTCATGAGTTATATGGTGTCGAGTCTTTAGTTTTTGGGTTGTTTCTTTCTTTAGTTGTGTCTTTTGCTTGAGCACAAGCAAAGCTTAAGTTTGGGGGTGTTTGTTGGGTGTAATATTGATATATTATTTCAGCACATTTTTACTTAAATTTTGTTAGTTCTCAAGTAATTTATGAGCAATTTGGTTGGATTTTTGTTTGATTTGAGTTGTAGGTAATTTCCAAGAGACAAGCTAAGTTTTGAGGCAAAGATTGAAGAGAAATAGCAAAGGATTGGCTTTCATGCAACCTGTGGATAAATTGAAGAATAAACAGAAGTAGCACAGTCATAGCATAGCATCGCAGGAAATTTAAGGGCAATTTTGTAAAAAGGCGCAAAAAGAAAAAACCCTAGGTTAAAAAGAGGAAAAAAACATGAGAAGGGGTTCTTTGGCTGGTGGTTAGTTTTAGAGAGCAAAAAGCAACATTTAGAGAGGAGAAAAATGAGAGGAAAACTGCAAGATTGATGAGGAAGAACGGATCAGAGATAAGATTTTGCCACAACTTTCTTGAAATTTCTAGTTTTTTTCTCCCTCTCTTTCTCATCATGAATTTTAGTAGATTTTGGATTTCATTTACATTTATTATGAGTTGCTAGATTATTTTTCTAGGGCTACGATGTAGCCAGATTTTGATCACTCGACTTATGTTGGTTTGATTGGTTGACGGATTATTCTATTTTTATGCTGAGTATTTCACACTATGCTTAATGCCTGTGATTGTCTGGCTAATAATTGCTTGTTTTGTGGTTTGGTTTGAGATTGAGAAGTGATAACTAGACTAAACCATGTGTGGAGTACCATTAAATTATCATAAGCTAGAGATAGTTATGAGATCTAGTGCAGCATTTAAATTTTCAGGGCTTAATGCATTCCATAAGTTCACAGTTATCACAGAGATGTAAGTAGCTTGCTTATTGGGATATGTTATTGATGCTTGAGAAAGATTAATATCTACCTTAGTGAAATTATTGGCAACATAATGAATAGTCGTCAATTGGATTAAATCAACAAATTCGAGTAGGATAAATCTTGGTGAAATCGGAACCCCTAGAGCTTTACAATTATTGAATCAACGTTTCCACAAAACTCGTAATTGTTTAGTTGCTAGTTTTATTAGTTCCGTTAATTCTTTAGTTTAATCACAATCTCTCAAATTTTGGTCATCTGAATAAAGTTAGAGCTAAATCAATTTCGGTAGTTAGTAATCTCAGTCCTCGTGGGAACGATCTTTACTTATCATTTTATTACTTGTTGCGATACGTGCACTTACGTTAGAAATCACACAACACTTGTTCTTGCATTAACTCAAGGAATTGTGAGCCGATTGGGCAAGTCAGAGTAAAATGGTCTATTGTAGAGCATATGGTGCACATCTCCAGATTCTAAGGAGCTGGTGAGGAAGTAGACGCTAAAGTGATAATTTTTTCAACTTGCTATGTAAGGGCATCTACTTTGTCAGTTAGGTTAGAGTTTGAGGTTACTTCAAATAGTGCTCTCTTTTGGGAATTGTGACTACCTTTTCCTTCTTGGTCTGTTGCAGTATTCTGGAGGGAGTCTTCAGCTATGTTCTCAGTTCTACCCCAGGCGTCATCAGCTGTGAGATTGTAGAAGCCACCGTTGCTCATCACATTGACCATCATCTTATGTTGTGGGGTAAGACCTTTAAAGAAGTAATGCAAGAGTTCGGGGCGTTCAAATCCATGATGGGAGCACTGATTTCGCAGATAATTGAACCTCTCCCACGGTTTGTGGAATGGTTTCAAATCAGACTAAGTGAACGTCATGATGTTTATCGTTGCGAATTGTAATCTCCTATGAGGAAGTCTTTGGGGTTAGGTCCAAATAGGGCTACTTTTGGATTCAATGAACGATGCCCACCTATACAAAATTGGTGTAGTTTAAATGCGGAAAGAAACCACATAAGAATTGTTCTTTACAAATATTTTCACACAAATATCATAGTACTATTTAAACAAATAAAACAAAAAGTACTTTTCTACTTTTTCAAAATTTCAAAATAAAGACAATAATTAAAATACTTAAACAAATTTAATACACTTTATCAAAAACTATACGTGTCTCCCCGGCAACGGTGCCAAAACCTTGATCGCTACTCGGTCGGTATATAAAATGTGTGAAAAATTAACCAAGTTTTAAACACGCAAGTGCACGGATCAGTTAGTATAGTTTGCTTAAGTGTGGGGTCGAATCCTTAAGGAGGCTCCTGTGAAACCCCACTTTTCTGCTTTAACTCGATTTACGTGTTTTATCTCGTTTTGCGTGCATCTGACCTGTTTATGTGCTATATGACCTAGAATGTTATAATTTTGATATCAATACTCCTAATACATGCTAAATGTGCATTCATGAAATTTTTATAAAAAACGGAGTCAGAAATTTTATCATCGATTTTTAGTGAATAGTGTTTTCGAAACACGTCCGCTAAAATTTTGAAACTAGTCTTTTTAACCCTTCTAGACCTAGTCCACGGACTTTAATAGACCTGTGTTTGATTAAAACGGTTTTAAAATCGGCTTAAGAATTTATTAGGGATTTTACACCGACTTTTGCGAAAATCGAGTTTTAAGCCGACTCGGGTGAAATTGTTTGATTGTAAAACTTCTTATCACCTAAAAATAATTTACTTGAGCTATCTTGAGTGTTGAATAATTGTTTTGAACTTTGGTGATCAATAAAATGCATTTAAAGTCAAGAAAACACTAAAAATACTAAAGTTTCAACTTTGACTTTCATTTGACTTGTTGACTTTCATGCATATATCACCAACACACAATGAAACAAAGCAAAACACCACATTTTCACACACCTTGCAGCCGTGAAAGCTTAGGGAAAAAAGAGATTTTATTCAACTTATTTTCAAAGTAATTTTGCCTTAGAAAACTCATTTAAAGTCCGAATCTTTTCAAACCGAGCTTGATTCCGCTTGTTGGGCACCTGTTGCACGCATTCCTAGCTTTACTTCGGATCAAAGGTGAGAGAAAAATTCTAGATCTCAAAATGTCATTTTTATGTTTTTGCTCATAAATGAAAATTTAACCGTTAGAATTGAAATCTGATGATAGATTATTGCTCCTTGCATGCTAGGGATCGTTATATACTAATACTATGAATTTCTGTCGGATGTAGCATAATTTTTATTTTCCGGGTATTTAATTTTGATTAAAATGTTCAAAGTTGAATTAAATGAGTTGTGTTGATCGAAATCGATTGCCGTCGATTTCTAAATACTTGATAATTACGTGTTAGCGCTGTTGTAATGCCGAATTTTCGATTACATTGTTTGTGTGAAAATCCGGAAAATCCAGCCATGACATCTTAGGGTTTTAGGGTTATCGGGCATGATTTGGAGGTGTTATGGTGGATTTCCGAGAGGGCTAATGTAGTAGGTTGAATGGGTGAGTGATAGGAACTGATTTGGCAATGTTTGGATTAGTAGATTGTAAGTTATGAATTTTAGAAGTTTAGGTTGTCATTCTTTAATTTCTTGAACGATGCCTTAAATGGTTGGGTAGTGTTCGAGTGATGAATGGTGAGTTGTTGTTGAGTAATTTAGAGTTTAATTATGTATATTATGCATGTCCGGTTAGATGGCCTACTTTGTCATCTAACTACGTTGTTTGTTGTTTAATTTAATATTGATGTTATTGATTCATTATTATTGAATGCGGGAATCGGGCACTTTTGTTGCTGATCTCCCAATTGATTGATTGATTGATGATTGATTGATGATTGATGATTATGGAGTCTTGGTATGTGTGTGCCACCTCTCGGGCAGCGTCGGGCTGTCGGGTTGATAACGGCATGACTGCCATAGGCTACCCCCAGCTCGCATGACGGAGGTGTCATGGAGGGAGGGGCTAGTGAGGTACCCCGGGTGCGTGAGTAATGGGGAGTTACAAGAAGAATGGTTGAGATCGTGATGGCGTTTGGAGCTACACCAACTAGAGAGAGTATCCTTTATTGAATGGTCATATAGTTATGTGATGATAGTATTATTTATGTTATTGTGTGTTTACTGACTCAAAGGATTATTTCCAAGGAGTTTAGTAAACCTTGCTCGAGATCTATCGGATCCTCACTGGGCTTATGTATATAAGCTCACTCTCTATTAATGCATGCTTACAGGTATACTTTCGCAGGATTACGGGTACGTGCCTCCTGAAGAGGAAAATGTGCCTTACGTGGACGAGTCATATGTTCCTGAGTCTTATCCATGATTATATGTTGTTTAATGTCATGTATATTAGCTTAATAGACTTTTATATGATTTGTGATTCTTATTGTAATAGATGTTGAGAGATGATGATCCAAACGATGTTAACTTAGTGGCTTTCTTTTGTTTATGATTAGGTTGCTAGATTGGCTAAATATATTTTTGTAATGTATATTAAGGTTTATGTATTATGTTGGAACGGAGGCGTATAACGAAGGATGTTTATGGTATAACATGGTTATGATGTATGTTGTTATTTTATTGAGTTGTTTGTTGTATGGTTTATGGAGTTGATGTATGATGTTCTGTTGAGGTTGGTTTAGAGCCTCGGAGTCCTATTTACTGTCGTTATACTGCCGAAACTCCGTTGCGTCCTGACTGATCGTAGGAGGGGTCGAGTTGGGGCATGACAGCTCCTAAGTTAGTTAGTGAATAAGTGTGTGAACATGCTTAAATGATTGAGAGAAACAGTTTGTGAGTTGAAGTGTCGGGACAGGGAATAAAAATGCAAATTAAACTAAAGTTTGGTTTGTCAAATTCAAGGGAAAGGATCTAGGGGTCAGATAAGCAATGAGGCAACTAATCTAGACTCGAGTTTAAGATTCTTTGATTTGACGCATTAATTAAGCTACAAACCTAACATAGTTAATTTCCTAAGACTAATTAATTCCCGGTCACTATTTTAGTTATAGGTGTCGTTCTATCTTCGTATCCTTTATCTAGCCGAAGTATAGATTTGTCCTTGTAATCTAAAGTGACCGGACTAATTAACTAAACATAACAATTAACAAATCCGCAAATAGAAATTACGGTACAACCTATAACTTCATGAAAACTACGGTACAACCGATAGATTCACTTATTAGAGCTCGGATATATGACACGTATGTAAAGCAATCATAGCATTACTACAAGTATAATGAATATGAGAGACAATGATGAACTGAATAACATAAGTCATATATTGCATAAAAACCAATTCATCTGAATCCGAGACCGAAAATTAAAAGATCGTCATTGCAATATCCTTCCTTAGGCAACGGCGCCAAAACCTTGAACGCTACTCAGTCGGTATATAAAATGTGAGAAAAATTAACCAAGTTTTAAACACGAAAATCACGAATCAGTGTAGTATAGTTTGCTTGAGTGCGGGGTCAAATCCTCAAGGAGGCTCCTAAGTTAGTTTGTGAATAAGTGTATGAACATGCTTAAATGATTGAGAGAAACATTTTGTGAGTTGAAGTATCATGACAAAGAATAAAAATGCAAATTAAAATAAAGTTTGGTTTGTCAAATTCAGGGGAAAGGATATATGTAACACCCTGATCCCTCACGAGACCGGAGCCCTGACCCAAAACCCAAGGTCACGAAAAACAAGAAAAAACGGATAGAGTTTTCCCTATTTCTAGGTCTAACCAGATAACTTAGAAGAAATAGCCACAACAATACTACTTAAGTATTCACAACATATACAACCTCCTTTAAACATAACTCTCTCAAATCTCTAAGGCCATCCGAGCCTTTCTACGACAACAATCTAAACATACAAGCATGCATTCCTTATTAGTTGGTGAAATTCTATGTTATAAAACCAGTTATCATACCACTCTAATCTTATTTATTTAACTTTCTAATATGTGAAGTTGATCAACCACTTTTATTCAAACAAAACAAACACGCAAGTCCTATAGGCAATAAAGTAATTCACTAAGTTACTACAAACCATTCACAACTATCTATTTTTACAAGCCTTTAAACTATACATTTCAACTTTGCATGACAACACAAATGCATATACAACCCGATACAATTACAATCATGATGTCTATGGACTCAACTAGTTTCCAATCCAAGCCACCTAACTAATTCACATTGAATCACACGTACGGTCAACGGAAGCTAGCACATCCAATCACAGTAATTCTTGAGCTTTCTCCTAACACTTTCCGAAGGCATTGAACCTGAAATGGTTAGAAAAAGAGGAATGAACAACTATTGTTGCCCAGTGAGAGAGGGAAACAGATATCCGGGGTGTTTTCGAAAATCCTTTCATGCAATGCAATAGTTAAACACAATAAATAACAACTAAACAATAAAGAATAATAAAGAATCAATAAAGAACTCTAAAGTGATTGTATACCACACAATTCAAAAGGATAAGATTTTGATAACCCCAAACACTCCAAAGTCTTGATCTTTAATCACGAATCTCGATCCACAAATCATGAACTTGATCAATGTGCCTACATAAACCCAAAACACTCCAGTGGGTGTACTCCAAATGTACCCCATAATCTTACGACCCAACACCCCCTGGCAATCTCCGGACCAAACGAGCGTGGGACTAGGGACCATGGTAGCCGAGGTATACCGACAAGACCGATACCGCCCGGCTTCCCCAATACTACCACGTCCAAATGGTTGCGCAACCACGATACGACTCGATATGATAATATATTATTTCAATAAAAATTATAAACACACAGTTCGATAAGCATATAAACCGATAAGCACACAATGAGAACAACAAAAGAAGTTGTCATCGCACATATGCAATTACAATCAATATGACTTAAAAACATGTTCTAACCAATAAAATAGCTCAACCACACATTAACCACACAATATTCATTATACACAAGGTAGTAATTCAATTAAAATGCCAAGTAAGATGAATCCCTCACATTTTAAAATCAAACCTGTGAGAATTTAGCAAAGAATTCCTTTAAATATTCTCCGAATGCATCATTTCTTTCAATTACGACCACATAATATAATCAACTACTTGCATAAAAAGTTATACATTCATTCTGCAAGTGGTTTCCACATTCACTCTCAACTAGAGCTAGTTCATAACTCCATTAACTTATTTATTTCCATTTGATTTCATTGAACTAACATAACTATCAAATACAGTACATTATTTAACATGCATTACATTCGCTACTTAACTAACACATTAACATTCTTTTATTAATCTCACAATTCGATTGGCATATAAACATTAGCAGTTAGAACAAACTATAAAGCATATTCAATCTACTCAACTATATATTTTATAAATCATAACTAGATAGCCCTTACTTTCCAAATCTCTGCAACATCTATATTCTAATACAACTACACTTAATACTCTCACAAGTAGGCAATAGAATACCAATAATAACTATATAGTCAATATAAACGAGAGAACATGCATTTTCACTTAATTCAAGACAAGGAATACATGCAATCCAACTCATGATAGCCATCAATATGCAATTAACACATACTCGACTCAAAGGCACTTAACTACTCATATTCCCTCAAGATAGCAATATACTTAACAACCATTACTTTAACTCAAAGTTCTAATTCATACCAAGTTCAAGCACTCACCTAAACAAATCCTACTTTACCAAAACCACTCCAATATTCCACTTAACTCAAATCAATACACCCTACACAACAATCAAACATTTAATATTCAAGGAACACCTAAAGTATTCAAAGAACTCCAACCAAACACCCAAATCTTAATAGAATACACGTGGCACACCAATGTTCATAATACTCAACTACCTATGTATCCTTGCATTTCGATCATCTCTGTTTCCCCGATTAACTCTACATTTCAATCAAGTTCATTAAACCACTCAACTAATCAATCCACATTCAAATGCCAACATTCAACTAACTTTCTTTCATTTAGCCCATTTTTGCTCCATAACTGTAAAACTAGCCATCTATCATCGAAGGCACATTATAGGCACTCTGGACACCTCACGATCACTTATGAACTCAATCAAGCTCTATAAACACACACAACACTTACACGACCCAAAACCACACAAATGGCCCTTTATGCTCAATCAATCCATTCCAAGTTCTAGCCACATTCTAACAATTCCAAGCATTAATTTAGTCATCTAACACTTATGGCACCCACTACAAGCATCAAATCAAGCATTAACCATAATTCAAGAAAATACTATTCATTTTTCCAATTTTCCCAAGCTACCACATCCAAACGAACTACGATACTTGAAATCCGATTTCACCACTCAAACCTAGACACTTTATGATCCACTTAAATGCAAAGGAAACCCATTTTATACCACAACAACCACAAAATCCCAATTTGCCTCTAAGTCCGTTTGAACTACAGCTACCTCAACCGATCACAAAATTAATGCCATAAATGCACCGCAATCACTTTCTAGCCTATCTAAGACCATTTAACCACTCAAAACATATTCGGTCAACACTTCATTCAAACGACCCCTTTAAGCTCTAAATAATATTTTCCAATTCTAGCCATGTTAACTAGTTACCAAGCCACAAGGGAATACTAAGAGCTTACTAGACACTTCACAATCATCAACCAATCACAATGAAGCTCTACAAACACTCAAATCATCCAAACGGCCAAATTGCACAAAACGACCTATTTTTGTTCCAACTCAAATTTCTCAATTCTAGCAATATTAAATCTGTTTAAATGATACATTTAGCCTTATAAGCATTCATGGCACCTAACCAAAGCGATAAAATGCAATTGAGATCAAAAACCCCTATTTTCATAATATACTATTCATAATACTATTCATCATCTTCCCTAACTTAAAAGCTTGTATTTTCATGGCTAACAAATAAGCAAAGCACAAAAGAATGATCTACTAGCCTAATAATCATCATTAGAAGCAATTTAAACCAATAAATCAACATATATACCAAATCTAGAAATTTGTAAAAACTAAACCTAAGCTTTGATATGCACAAAAGATGAATTTACTCACCTAAGACAAGTTGAATAAGCTAATAGAGGTTGAATATAAGCCATTTCTCCCGTTCTTCTCTCCATTTTTCAACCGTGTGTGTGTGTGTGCTTCCAACTTGTGTGTGTGTGTATATATTTTTTTGGGGTGAAAACCATGTGTTGTATGTGTTAGCTTGGTTAAATGGTCAATGATCAATATTATTTGGGTGGGTCAATGGGTCAAGTTGTTTGGCTAGGCAATTTATTTGGCTAAGTAAAATGCTAAACAAAATGAAAACTAAAACTAACATCCTGAAACTACTATTCATGCGACACACAAAACATTTTATCTACCCGCCTTCCGATACGCTATGCAAGTAATTCCAATTTTCTCAAGCCTCCTAAAAGTTAGGTAACATGGGGAAAAAATTAAAATCAAGGAAATAAAATAGTAAAAAATGCAAGTAAATAATAACGTTTCCTAAGTAAGTATTTAGGTAATTAAATGTACAAATAAATCCACAAAATGTATGCAATGAATGTTATATGCATACTCTAGGGCTCAAGCGCCATAATCTAGGGGCCATATAAGTAATGAGGCAATTAATCTAGGCTCAGGTTCAAGATTCTTTGATTTGACACAACGATTAAGCTACAAGCTTAACCTAGTTAATTTCCTAAGGCTAATTAATTCCCGATCACTATTTTAGTTGTAGGTGTCGTTCTATCCTCGTATCATTTTTCTAGCCGAAGTATAGATTTGTCATTGTAATCTAAAGTGACAAGTCTAATTAACTAAATATAAAAATTAACAAATCCACAAATATAAATTATGGTACAACCTATAACTTCATGAAAACTACGGTACAACCGATAGATTCACTTATTAAAGCTCAAATATATGGCACGTATGTAAAACAATCATAGCTTACTATAAGTATAATGAATATGAGAGACAATAATGAAATGAATAACATAAGCCATATATTGTATCAAAATCAATTCATTTGAATTCGAGACCGAAAATTAAAATATCGTCATTGCAATATCCTTCCCTAGACAATAGGTCTACTCAAACATTAAAAATGAATACAAGCTATGTGAGACCCGAGCATGCATTTCATGCACATTTATTTACTTTAAATATTATTTGAAACTAATATGTGCAAATTATGTGTTTATTTATTTTAGTATATAATACGTGCATTTAAATTACATATGTCTGTGGATTACTTGGCATTTGACTTATTTTGATTGATATTTATATACCATACATACATATATACATCTAAACATAGACATATTTTGTAAGCCTACCATTCTTGACCACATTGACTTAGCATATTTGACTTATATTGACTATTTTACATTATATACAATACTTACACACAATATAACATAACAGAAGAAAAACATAAGCAAAAGAAAGCTCTAGAGTCAGCTAGAACAAGAGAGAAAAAAAATAGAGAGAATTGTGAGGAAGAATAAGAAAAAAAGAAGAAGAAAAGAGATGAAGCTCTACCTTGCTTGTTCTTGCCATTTCTTGCCTTTTTCAACAATTTTAGGTGATGGATTTTCAAGTCTTACATGTTTAATGTTTATGTTGTTTATGGAAATTCATATATAAGTGTAATAAATGCCAGTTGGACTTGAATATATGTCAAGGTAGTAATAGAACTTGTTTGTGACAATACTAGTGTTATAACCTAACTTTAATATGTTGGAAATTGAGAATTTTAGCTAGCATTGATACTTATGATTATATATATATATATGCATTTGTGGTATGATTTCATAGCTTTGGTGTGAATTTGGTGGAGTTTGGGGTTAGTTTTGATTATTTTTCAAAACTTACAGCAAAGGTGCAATTTTAGTGTTTGGATTGTTAATCTTGTTTCATGCCTAGTTATGATATTGTAATCAGTTTATATTGTATTGTAGTTGGGTACTATATTGGTTGTGCTAAGCTTGTGCATTGTCAAACTTTATTAATTGGTTAAATGATGACTAAATGTTAGTTGTGTTAAGATTGTGTAGTGAGATGGCATTAGAAATGGCTTATTTGATGGTTAAATGTTGGTGTTAATGCATTGAGTACATGTTCTTATGAAGTTTAGTTGATGGAAATGAATAGATGTTTAAAGGTGTTGTTAATGGTTCGATAACCTACTTTGTTGTCTAATGGATGTGTTATTAGTGAATGATATGGTTGAGAGACAACCTAATTTGTTGATCTCTCTACATGATGCGAATGTGTGAATATGTTTGATGCGATGTGATGTGAAGCGATGAATTGCAACCTATAGTGCATCATGGTAGTATCGTGTCGTGCTGGGCGGCATAGGGTTTGCAAGAAATTGCATGACTACTATGTACTAGTCCCTCTCTTGTGTGGTCGGTGATGGTCATGGTGAGATGGCTCGTAGATTCGTATACATCCAGAGTACACTAGCGGGAGAGATAAGTGTTGAGTTTGTGAGGGAGTTATAAGTATCGGCATCAACAAGTGTTCTAAAGCGGTATTCTTTTAATGTGTTATTTAGTTTGGTTGTTCCAAGGTTGCTTAATGAATGTGAATACTTGGTTACTAACGTGATATGTTATATCTTATATGTTTCAAATATTTTTCAGGTTAAAGCTTACAAAACTTCCTTTTACCCTCCCTCACTGAGCCTGTTTAGCTCACCCTCTTTAATGCATGTTACAAGTATGCTCGATGTTGAGTATGTGCACGAGGAAGCTATTACTGAGCTCGAGAATGTGCCTTATGTTTGATATGTTCTAGTTGTCGAGAAACAATGTTGCTAGTTGTTTGGTTTCATTGTATACAAGGCTTTGACGATTATGTATTGTATACTTGGTAAACTTGTTTTTCTTAAAGTCTAGTTGTTTTGTTGTATATAAGGTTGGTCACGTTGGATTGTGATCACATCTAGCTAGACTTATATCTTATCGCATCTTTATGATCAAGAATGATTTAGTTTTGTAAGGGTTGTCAACTTCTGCCAAGCGAACGAATGTGTGTTTAGTGTATTCCGCTCAAGAGTGTTGAAATGTTTTATATATGTGACGCAGGTCTTTCAGGATGGATTTTGTGTTTTTTGTGTCTCGTTAGTTGTTCATTATTCAGGCATTATAATGTCCATGTGTCGTCACGACCGGGCTTGGTTTTTGAAGGGACCGGGCTTGGGCATGACAAGCTACGTAAATAAAAGAGAGTAAAGAAAGACTCCCACATTAGATGAACTCATATTTTTGACGTAGCAGTTTGAGTAAAGGTTCCGCAGGCACAACTACGAAGCTTATCGTCCGGTTAAAAGGTAAAATACTATTCCCAAAATATAGCTACCCAGGAAGAGTTTCCCCCGTGTTTTGACAAAATATAGAAAATTACAATAGAAAGCCTAACCTACTACAAAAAGTAACTGAAGAAATAAAAGCCGAAAAATAACTAAATGAACATTTTGAATAGAACTGAATGCTTATTCTTTGGACCTGGGGAGGGGATATTTATAAACCACCCTCTTGGGTTGGCCAACTATGGGGGCCCCACAGGTCCACGTGGCATATCGCGGCTCAATTAGGGGTAGTGGAATGGGTAGTGGGTAGTGGGTAGTGGCCACCCACCCCCCATGTGTGGCCACGTTGTGGCCTAATCAAGGGCCACAGCATGGGCAACAGGCTATGTCCCCCATACCCGTATGGCCACGCTCGGCCATGCGTGGCCACAATGTGGGCGGTAGGGGAGGCATATCATGCCCCACCGTGCCCACGTGGCCATGCGTTGCCACGTCAGGCCATGTGTGATTAGGCCACGATGTGGGCGGTAGGAGCGTCATGCTATGCCCCTTCCCCTCCGTGCCCACGTAGCCACGCCGTTGGTGGTAGCCACGTAGCCCAACTGTGCCACACGTGCCTAGCATACGCCGTGGCTTAATCAGGGGGAACGGCATGGGCGGTAGGGGACCCCTGCGTGTGCTTGGAACATGTCAGGGACTCACCTCTCTCGCTGTTGATGGTACCAACCTGATTTTGACTTTTGGTTAGAATTTTTGAAAAGGTCATTCCATGCTAATATCGATGTCCTGAGTTCATTTCTGTGCTTGGTTGGGCCAAATTCTTTATCCAAAATCTCGTTTTGCCATTGGCTCTCGAATCTTCATCGTCGCTCATTTATTTGATTTAGTTGTGCTTTAGGTTCGATTTCTTCACTTTCTCAATCAACCTACATTGCATGAAAAATATATTAAATCTAACATTCATACCTCATGTTAATATGCAAATGTAGTTAAAATAACGTGGTTTGAGTGTTGTAATTACATATACATCAGGTACGAAAGGTGAGCGACGAAATGACGACATAAGTTAATAAAATAATTTAAAATAAAAAATTTAGAGGGCAACGAAATGGTGATAGAAATTAATAAATTATTTAAAAACAAAAAATAATTTGACGACAAATATGTGACAAAAATAGATAAATTAAAATATTAATTGGGCGGCAAATGGCAACGGACAATAATAAAATAATTAAAAAAATTATTTGGCAACAGATTTTGAAAAATAAATATTTATTAATTTTCAAGGTTGGCGACAAAGGGACGATGGACTTTGAGTTTTTCCACGAGCCTTTAGGCGACATGCATTTTTTCATCATTCGCTCGTCCTTTTGGGGCAATTGAAAGGGTGACGGAAACAATCTGTCGCCCGCCGCATTTTTCTTGTTGTGTGATATAAATAGCCACCTGAATGTGAATCTTGATAATTTATTCAATCAAATTAGGAAAATCTACTTATATTTTGTCCACGTTTCTTATTAGATATTGTAGTTCTATGATAATATAATAACCTCGTATGGCATTTAAGAATGTCTACAAAACCTACTATTGTTACAAGATACCAAAAGTTATTAGATTATGGCAATACCTTAGGTTTAACTTCTAATTTTGACCAATTGCAAAGGCAGTAACTTAACTTTAGTCTAAAATGTATTATGATTTGATGGCATTCAATCAAGCCTCAAGAAATTGGCTAACTCTATGCACATGTCATGCTGACTCGAGAGAGAAATATGAAATAGAAAGATACTGGATCAGGATAGGTAGCTTTTTAGACTTTGAACCTTTCCTAGTGAGAACTATCAGATATACCTGTCAACCAGTGAATGCGATGTCTTAAACTGTTAGACATTCGTGTATACTAAAACAATAGAACTCGCACAGTACCATTTCAGACATTCTTTGGTTCTTTATTGTGTCCATTTTGGCCCTAAACCACTCCCAATTTTTATGAGTATTCTCGGAGAATTCAGTCTTAAGAATTCTCATAGGAGCAACCCAACTCCCTACTCATATAGGTGGTTTCTTATCAAGAGTATCCTGTAGTACCCTACTTGGATTTCCAAGATATAAGAACTATTAAAAAAAATCTTAATCTAAACTTTTACAGATAATACTTGTTAGGAATAGGATGCCCAAAAGACCACTAGCATTTGTTGTTCATATAAATGAATATTTGCAATTGATAATTAAAATAGCATCTTATTATATGAGCATATTTTTCCCTCATTTGTTATGTGGATGACTGTATATATATATGTATGTGAGCTCATTGCTTGAAGTGGTGACTTAGGTGCGTGGTGGTTATACACAAAAGGTCTAGGTCATGGTAACTTGTTAAGCAGAGTAATTATGTCCATCACTAAGTGGTAAAGTTGGGTGCTTTACTATGGTAGAAGTCATAGCGGAATAAGTTCCCTTTGTAGTATGGTAATTTGCCTAGATCATGGATTTGTTCAAGACTTATTACACTTATTCATGTGTATGCATTCGACGGACCCTGTAGGTATGAACTCTAAATACGTACTATCAAAGAAAAAGTTCACCTATACCTACACAGCTTCTAAATGGGTCATTGCTCTTAATCTTGAGCATGTGTGGCTGAACTGACGAAGTTGAGTGCTTTCACTTTGAGCCATTATGGGTGTGGTCTAAATGCTTAGGTTACTAACTCTATTGTTTGGGTGTATAGGACTTGATTAGAAGGGACATGCACATGCAATAAGGAATCTATACATTAAGAATGATCCAAGTTAGATAATCTTGAATCTATGGATAGTAGTACAGGATGTTGTACTAGATGTTACACTTAATGGTAGCTCTCTTGGATGAGTGGATAACTCCCGAAGGATGGTTGGATTATGGATTAGAGTTTTTAAGGAGTTTAAGATGTAGCTCAAGAGGTGATAGTATACTGGAACCTGTCTTGACTACGAGTAATTATAAAGGGGCAGTTTGGTCATTTCATTACTTAGTTTGGGGTAAGACTATTTTCTGTTCAATATAGTATTTATCCTCTAGTATAGCCATAGTCTTATAGTGGAATAGACTAAGGTTAGAATAATAAAATATTACTAGGGGACTAGCAAAAGTATTTTATTTATTCTTAGAGAAAGGATAAATTTGTCTTTGGTCCCCCTTCTAGCCAAATTATTTTATAAGCAATATTTGCTAAGTTAAAGAAATACTATGGTAAAGAGAGTATTTAATTCATTGGTAATTAAATATTAAAAATAGACTTTCTATTTTGTAGAAAGGGTATTTCTGTTTTCAATTATTGGCTGAAATTGAATTGAATAAATACAAAATTAATTAATTTGAGCACACTGGTTTCGCGAAGACCTTAGCTCGTGAACCGAGGAGGTCACATAGGTCTAGGGATGAACCAGGGAAGGGAAAAATTGGCCAGGGTAGAGGAAAAATAGGAAAATTAATTGTGGAGAAAAAATAGGATTTGTGCAGCCCAAATCCACATTGATTTTTTGAAGATTTTTTCTCAGACTCTTGTCCTTTAAATAGACTGCTTCCCTAGCCCTGGAAAATTAAATCATCTCTTTTGAGAACTCTCTTCTCTCTCTCTTGAGTAAACTTCATATTTTGAAAAAACTCAATTCTATTTTTTTTTCTTTAATTTAGTTCTAATCCCACAACTAGAACTTGTTTTAGTAGATTTTGGTCATAGAAGGGAAGATCAAGAGTTGAGGAGTAGAAGCCAAATTCTAGGCATGTAGATCTTCTTGGAGAAAGTGATTTTTTTTTAATTTTTCATTATGCGCGAAGAGGTATGTAAAACTTCATTATGATTTAGAATTAAACTATGTTATTCATGTTGTTTGAATTAACTATTCATATTTAATCACGTAAGATCCTGTGTGATTGTTTCTGCAATATTCATAGAATTTTTTTAATATGAATCATGTAGCCTATATTGTTTTCCTTCAATACTGTCTACTCACCATAGGAATAAGCGGGAGGTTTAGACCCTCACAATGCTTTAACTGAGAAACATTTTTATAATTCAATTTTCCCTTTGAACCTAGTTCTTGGGATTTCCAGTTATATAGATAGGGTTTCCATTATGGCAACTCTTTAATTATAGGCTCTAAGACATATTCCCCTAAACGAATTTTCATTTTTCACTACAGATAAACCTTTTATGCATAGATCTGCAATGTTATCTTGCGACTTTACATAGTCAATTGAGATAACCCCACTAGAGAGTAATTATGTGAGACCCCATACCAAGCCCGAACAGAGCCTACATGCATTTTATAGCATTTCATACATTTTTACAGCATTTAATATACAATTATATCAATTAATGTGCATTTACCTTGATTCATGTGCTTTTTTTACGAAATACGTAAATTTATATTATTTTACGTGCACATGTCTCGTTTAACGTGTATTTAAATTCAATTATGTGTCTTTGAGTAATTTAGATAACGTAAGTAATAATTAAATCATTTTATGTGCATTCATCTCGATTTACGTTTATTTTATCGTTTAACGTGCATGTGAGTAAATTATATCGTGTAGCTAGTAATTGAAATCAACTAACTAGAGTAACTAAACTAAAACCAAGATAGTTAGAATTAATACTAGAATGGCAAGCTAGAAATACATACATTAGTTCAAGAGCACTCTTGTCATTAGGCAAAAATCATAAAAATATCATACACTATTTATCCTAGGCAAAAATACACAAACACACACTAATACACACTAACTCACACGACACAAACACTGTAATGCCCCAATTTGACCCCTCATACGATCAGTCAGGACGCAATGGAATTTCGACAGTATAACGATAGTAATTAGGATACCGAGGCTCTAAACCAACCTCTTCGCAACTCATACAACCTACTCCACAAACAACGCAACCATAATACACAATAAACATTCTTTTATTCTTGCATCCATAGATTATATGCCTCCATTTCAACATCATACATATACTATATAACATACATTTCCAAAATAAATTATAACCAACCTAGCAACCTAATCATGTTCCAAAACAAGACTACTAAGCTAGCAACATTTAATCCATTATCTTTACAACATCTTATACATCATAAACTTCTAAGTAAATAGAAAACAACTAGTTTTAATATAAAAGATAATAAAAGAAAACTACATCTCATATATCAAGGACAAGACTCTGGCACATAGGACTCGTCCACATATGGCACATTCTAAGCTTCCTGAGACACGTACCCGTAATCTTATTCAATTTCACTTATATGCATGCAATAGTTGAGAGTAAGCTTATATAAAACAAGCTCAGTGAGGATTCGACAGATCTCTTAACAGTATTTACTATACTCTTTGGAAATCATCTTTTGAGTAAACACATAACAAACATCAATAACCATATAACCACAACAATAATAATAACCAATCAATAAAGGATACTCTAGTTGGTGTACCTCCAAACACCATCACAATCTCAACCATTCTTCTTATAACTCCCCATTACTCACGCACCTGAGGCACCTCACTAGCCTCTCCCTCCATGGCACCTTTGCCGTGCAAGATGGGGGTAACCTATGATAGTCATGTTGTTATCAACCCGACAGTCCGATGCTGCCCGAGAGGTGACACACACATACCAAGACTCATGACAATAATAATAATCATTCATATCTCAGGAGGACAACAAAGTAGGTTGCCTATCTCCCGGCTTCGTCAATAATCAATAATCAATAATCAATAATCAACTAATAACATTTCAACAACATATCATCAATTAAACAATTAACAACTCAACAACTAAGTTAGATGACAAAGTAGGCCATCCAACTTAACATGCATTAATCCACTCAACCAAACCCAATTCTAACCAACAACAACCCATAATTCAACCACTCAAACACTCCGTAAACAACTAAAGACATTATCTCAACATTTAAAGAAAGACAATCCAAACTTCTAAAAGTCATAACTTACAATCTACTAATCCAATGACCTCCAAACCAGTTTCTATCACTTACCCACTCAAGCAACTATATTAGCCCCCTCGGAATCCAACCACAATCCATCCAAATTAAGCCCAACAGCCCTAAAACCTCAATGCACTAAAATTTCTAGACTTTCACTACTACATCGCAATCAAAATTTCGACATTACAACATTACTACCACGTATTTAACAAGCTTATAGAAGTTAACATCAATCAATTCAAAAAACAACAACAACAAATATTCAACAAATAGCCAAATTCTCAATTTTAATACCCAAAAAATAGAAATACGTGCTACTATGGTTCAAAACAGCTATAAACTCATATAATCAATCCTTAGCATCTACTGAGCAATAATCTAAAGACAGTTTAACATTTCACCGGCTAAATAAATAGTTATATGAAAAGACATAAAAATAGCATTTTGAGATATAGAATTTTTTCTCTCACCTTTGATGCTATATGAGGCAAGAAAGGTGTAGAATGAATGCCCAACAAGTGTAATCAAACTTTGGTTCAAGATTATTGGCTTTGTATTGCAATTTCTATTGAAAATTTTGATAAAAAATAAAGCAAAAATGGCCTTGAGAGTTTCGGCCATGTGTGTGAGTTTTGAGTGTGTTTGTGTTTTTGTTTTATGAGTAGTTTTAGTATATTATGCATATATAAGCAAAGTCAACAAAAATAATGCAAAGTCAAAGTTGAAACAAAGTTAATTTTTAGTATTTTCTAGTCTTTTAATTCTATTTAATGATTATTTTGCTCACAACATTAAATTAACACTTAGACTATTTTAAGTAGAATATTTTTGGGTGACAACAATTTTCTCATGCAAAGACTTTCACCCGACTTGGTTAAAAACGCGATTTTTGCAAAAGAAAGTATAAAAACCTTTAAAATTCCAAAACCGATTCAAAATCTGTTTTAATCAGACACAGGTCTATTAATAACCGAGGACTAATTTTTAAAATGTTTAAAACACCCCTGTAAAAATTTTAGCGGACGTGTGTTAAAAATACTATTCAAAAAAACAGTCGATAAAATTTCTGATGCCGATTTTGATGAAAATTTCATGAATGTACACTTAGCATGTAATAGGAACATAAATCACAGAATTAGCACATTCTAATTCATATAACACATAAACAGATCAAAACACGCAAATCAAGACAAAGATAAAATATGGGGTCTCACATCTCCTCCCCTTAAAGAAATTTCGTCCTCGAAATTCTTACTTGCTGAACCGAAAAGATCTGGGTACTACTGCTACATCTAATCTCGCCTCTCCCAAGTAGCCTCATCAATCCCATGATGCTTCCACAACACTTTGACCATCGGAATCTTCTTCGACCTCAACTCCTGTTCTATCTGATCAAGAATGCGAATCGGCCGCTCATCATAAGTCAGATTTTCACGAAGCTGTAACAGTTCTGGCTCTAGAATATAAGAAGGATCCGGATTATACTTCCACAAATTAGACACGTGAAAGACATCGTGGACATTAGAGAAGTTCTCTGGTAAAGCCAACCGATATGTTAACTTGTCAACCCTGCCGGTAATCTCAAACGGCCCTACAAACCTCAAACTCAGCTTACCACCTTTACCATAGTGAGCAAACCCCTTTCGAGGAGACAATTTCAAGAAAACCTAATCCCCGACTACAAACTCCAAATCCCGATGATGCTTATCAGCATAACTCTTGTATCTGCTATGCGTTGTAAGCATTCTCTGCTTGACCAACTAAACATTCTCAATCTTCTCTAGAAGCTCTGGCATGATAGTCGGATCAATAGCCTTCATCTCTCCTACTTCATCCCAATACAAAGGTGATCGGCACCTACGGCCATAGAGAGCTGCAAAAGGTGCCATCCTAATAGTCGTTTGATAACTATTGTTATAGGCAAACTCAGCAAGTGGTAGATGTTTCTCCCAGTTCTTCTTGAAGTCCAATACACAAGCCCTGAGCATATCCTCCAGAATCTGAATAGTCCTCTCAGACTAACCGTCGATCTGTGGATGATACGATGTGCTGAAGTTTAACTGAGTACCTAAAGTCTCCTGAAGTTTATCCCACAAATGAGAAGTAAATCAAGGATCTCGATCTGAGATAATACTAGATGGAATCTCGTGAAGTCAAACAATCTAATCCAAATAAAGATCTGTCAACTTCGCAACCTCATCTCCCATCCTCATCGGAATAAAATGAGTGGTCTTTGTCAAACGGTCCACAACAACCCAAATTGCATCGTTACCTCTCGGTGTTCTAGGCAAACTAGTGACGAAGTCCATCGTAATATGCTCCCATTTCCACTCTGGTATTGCCAATGACTGAAGTAACCCTGCGGGTCGTTGATGTTTTTTTTTCACTCGTTGACAAGTCAAACATCTGGATACAAATTGAGCAACCTCCATTTTCATGTTATTCCACCAATATTATTGTTTTAAATCCTGGTACATCTTGTTTCCACCTAGATGAATGGTGTACTTAGAATTATGAGCCTTCTCCAGAATACCTCTCCTCAAACCCGGTTCATTGGGAACACAAACCCTGTTACAAAATCGAATAATACCATCTTCATATAATTTGAAGTCGGACTGATCATCCATGATCTGATCCTTGATCTTCTACAGTTTTGAATCAAGTTGTTGGGCTTCTCTAATTTGAGACAGCAATAAAGGTTGAATATGGAGATATGAAAACATCACCCCAACCTGAGTCAATTATGGTCTCTAATAACTGAATTCCTCAAGAACCTCCCACTTTTTAACAACCAAACAAGAAATACTCGTCTTACGGCTAAGAGCGTCTGCTACCACATTTACCTTCCCAGGCAGATAACTGATAGAACAATTATAATCTCCGAGAAGTTCCATCCACCTCCATTGACACATATTCAACTCATTCTGTGAGAACAAGTACTTCAGACTTTTATGATCAATGAAAATCTCGAACTTACTGCCCCACAGATAATGACGCCACTTTTTCAGTGCAAATACAATGGCTGCCAACTCAAGATCATGAGTCAGATAGTTCACCTCATACGACTTCAACTTTTTAGAATCATAGGCAATAACATGGCCATTCTGCATAAGTACGCAACCTAAGCCCTCATTGGATGCATCACTGTAGATAACCATATTATCGGTCCCCTTTGGTAAAGCAAGTACTGGAGCGGTAGTCAACCTCTTTTTCAACTCCTGAAACCCACTCTCACATTTCTCATCCCAAATAAAGCTGGTCCGTTTCTGAGTTAACTTAGAAAGTGGCCCTGCAATCTTAGAAAAGTCCTTCACAAACCTACAGTAATAACCCGCCAAGCCAAGGAAGCTACGAACCTTCGAAACATTCTCCAGCCTTTTCCAAGACATCACCACTTCAATCTTAGTGGGATCTACTAAAATACCGCTCTGTGTAATCACATGGCCAAGAAAAGATATCCGTTGCAGCTAAAATTCACATTTGCTGAACTTCGCAAACAACTGATGCTCCTGCAGCTTCTGTAAGACAAACCATAGATGTTGCTCGTGCTCCGATTCAGTCTTATAATAAACCAATATATCATCAATAAAGATTACCACGAATTGGTCCAAGTACGGCTGAAAGACCCGATGAATAAGATCTATGAATGCTACCGGTGCATTAGTCAGTTCAAATGGCATAACTACAAATTCATAATGACCGTACCAAGTCCTGAAAGCAGACTTTGGAACATCCTCCGTACGAATCCGAAGCTGATAATACCCCTGTCTCAAGTCAAACTTAGAGTAGACTTTGGTTCCCTGAAGTTGATCAAACAATTTGTCAATCAGTGGCAAAGGATACTTGTTCTTGATGGTCATCTGATTCAAACCACGATAATCAATATATAATCTCAAGGTACCATCCTTCTTCTTCACAAATAAAACAGGTGCTTCCTATGGTGAAGAACTCTGCTGAATGAAACCCTTCTCTAACAACTCCTGCAATTGTGTTTTCAGCTCCTTAAATTCAGCTGGTGCCATCCGGTACGCTGATTTAGAAATAGGTTGAGTACCGGGAATCAAATTAATCACAAACTCAACATCTCTTTCTGGCGGCAATTCTGGCAACTCATCGAGAAATACATTGGGATATTCCCGAATAATAGGAACTTCCTCCAGTTTCAGCTTATCAGATAGCTTGTTAATCAAATAAGCTAGATAACCCGAACACCCTTTACTCACCAGCTTACTAGCTTTAGTTGATGAGATAATAAAACTCGTCTTAGCATCCCAGTTCCCCACTACCTCAACCACTGGCGGATCTGGCAAACGAAACTGTACTACCTTTGTTCTACAATTTAACTGGGCATCGTACTTAGAAAGCCAGTCCATACCCAAGATAACATCATACCCCTGGATAGGAAATAAAATAAGGTTTGAAAGAAAATCCTAACCCTTAACATGTATTTTACAGTCTTTACATACTAAGCCAGTCACATACTTATCAGTTAAAGAAGTAGTAATCTCAACCACATAAGGCAATCTTTCAGGTTGCATGTTAACACGTTGCAGACAAGTAGGCGTGATGAAAGAATGCATAGCACCAGAATCAATCAACACTTTAACAAGTTGATTGAGTATAAGGAAGTTACCTTCTACAACTGCTGCTGCCTCAGGTATTGCTTCCAAATCCACTGTGTAGGCCCGAGTTTGAACCTGCTGCTGCTGAGGTGCACCACCGGTAGGTCAACCTTGATAACCCTGGGTCACTGTCCGACCCTCAGTCCTCTAAAATCTAGGGCAATCCCTCGCCCTGTGCTGATTGCTGCCATAACCCAAACATGTTCCTGCTTTCACCCTGCAGTCGGCCTCTACATGGCCTTGACGTTTGCAGTAAGTACACTCGGTGACGAAGCACTAACACTGCCCCTCGAAGACCCAGAAGCTAAATAAGTGGCTATGCTAGCCTGCTGCTGGGATCTCGTAACACTAGGCCTATATTGACCTTGAGACTGGGTCGGCCTATACTATGACTGAGCTTGGAAGGAGCCCTGTTGAAACTGGGGCCTATAGAAACCCTGCTGACCCTTCGGTCTAAAAGAGCTCTGCTAAACTAGAGGCCTGTACACAACCTGTTGTACTGGAGGCTTATATACACCCTGTTGACCCTGCGGCTGGAATGGCCTCTTGCTAGGCTGACTAGGTCCAATCTGCTTCCCTTTCCTCTTTTATAGTTTGGATGCTGCATCAAAAGCCTCAGAAAATACATCATACTGATTCAAGGCCATTGCATCCTGAATCTCTGGCCTCAAACCCAACATAAACCTCCAGGTCTTATGCTCCTCATTAGCTACAAATTCCGGTGAATACCGGGACAGTCGGGTAAAAGTGGCCTCATATTGAGCCACGGTAGTATTCCCTTGAACCAAGGACAGGAACTCCGCCTCTCTTCTTTCCTGTGCAATCCTTGGGACGTACTTAACCTAAAACGCTCTAAGAAAGGTATCCCAAACATAAGGAGTATGTAACGTCCCGGCTAAGCGAATACCCCGAAGGGCAGAGGCACACCAGCGACGCCACATAACTAAGTATTGTCTGCTTTGGGTTATCACATTGGGCCCCTCACGGATTTGTCCCTTCCCAGGTGAAACCCCACACTAGAAAAGGCGATTCGTTGAATATAAGGGAGAACCTTCCACTATATATTCAATGGTCCCAGCTCGTAACCAACCAATGTGGGATATTACATATGCCCCCCTTGGGGACCCAGCGTTCTCGCTGGCATAAAGGTCAGCCTACTCTGATACCACTTTTGTAACATCTCAGCTAAGTAAATACCCTGAAGGGCAGAGGCACACCAGTGACGCCATATAACGAAGTATTGTCTGCTTTGGGTTACCATATTGGGCCCCTCACGGATTTGTCCCTTCCCAGGTGGAACCCCATACTAGAAAAGGCACCTCATTGAATATAAGGGAGAGCCCTCCACTATATATTCAATGGTCCTAGCTATTAACCAACCGATGTGGCATATTACAGAGTACCTCTTGCCTCCCAACCAGATTTCACTGTACGCCACCACTCTTCGGCCTCATCATCAAACAAATAAACTGCAAAAGTGACTTTCTTCTCATCAGTATAGTCTAGAGGATCGAATATTTTCTCAAGCTTATTAATCCAAGCCTCTACTTTCCTGTCATCTGGTTTACCCTGGAATCTAGCAGGATAATAACCCAAGAATTCCTTCAACGTATTTCGCCTGTGGTAACCACCCTGTGTATTCATCATCTATACCTAGGCAGCCTGCCTCGCTAATAACTGTGCATGTCCTGTCATGATTTTCGTCATTCTATCCATAGTTGTAGCAATACATTCATCACCCCTATCTCGACCCGGTGCCACACTACCCGGTGTCTCATTATCTGCCTCCGACCTACCTCTTGTTTTCGGTCTACCCGTCATTCTACTATCAAAGAGTTAGCACAGGTTATAGCACATAGACAGGCTATAGACAATTATTAGCACATAAATAACAAACTCACATAAAGCACATAAATCACATAAGTATCAATCACATAAATAAGTTGATCACATAATCACATAGTCACTAAATCGCATAATCACTTAATCACTTAATCACTTAATCATACTAACACATATTTCACTTTTTCTTTCACTTCATACATTCTTTCATGCTAAGACCATTACCCACATTCCGAGAATACCCCAGTTGACAACTAAACATAAGCTCTGATACCACTTAATGTAATGCCCCAACTCGACTCCTCCTATGATTAGTCAGGACGCAATAGAATTTCGACAGTATAACAACAGTAATTAAGACACCGAGGCTCTAAACCAACCTCTTCGCAACTCATACAACCAACTCCACAAACAATTCAACAATGAATAATGCAACCATAATACACATTAAACATTCTTTTATCATTGCATCCATAGGTTATATGCCTCTGTTCCAACATCATACATATACTATATAACATACATTTCCAAAATAGATTATAACCAACCTAGCAACCTAATCATGTTCCAAAACAAGACTACTAAGCTAGCAACATTTAATCCATTAACTTTACAACATCTTATACATCATAAACTTCTAAGTAAATACAAAACAACTAGTTTTAATATACAAGATAACAAAAGAAAACTACGTCTCAGATATCAAGGACAAGACTCTGGCACATAGGACTTGTCCACATATGGCATATTCTCAGCTTCCTGAGACACATACCCATAATCTTGTTCAATTTCACCTGTATGCATGCAATAATTGAGAGTGAGCTTATATAAAATAAGCCCAATGAGGATTCGACAGATCTCTTAACAGTATTTACTATACTCCTTGGAAATCATCTTTTGAGCAGTAAACACATAATAAACATCAATAACCATATAAGCATAACAATAATAATAACCAATTAATAAATGATACTCTAGTTGGTGTAGCTTCAAATGCCATCACGATCTCAACCATTCTTCTTATAACTTCTCATTACTCACGCATCCGAGGTACCTCATTAGCCCGTCCCTCCATGGCACTTCCGCCATGCGAGCTGGGAGTAGCCTATGATAGTCATGCTATTATCAACCCGACAGTCTGACGCTGCCCGAGAGGTGGCACACACATACCAAGACTCATGATAATAATAATAATCATTCATATCTCAATAGGACAACAAAGTAGGTTGCCTATCTCCCGGCTTCATCAATAATCAATAATCAATAATCAATAATCAACTAATAACATTTCAACAACATATCATCAATTAAACAGTTAACAACTCAACAACTATGTTAGATGACAAAGTAGGCCATCCAACTTAACATGCATTAATCCACTCAACCAAACCCGATTCTAACCAACAACAACCCATAATTTAACCACTCAAACACTACGCAAACAACTAAAGACATTATCTCAACATTTAAAGAAAGACAACCCAAACTTCTAAAAGTCATAACTTACAATCTACTAATCCAATGACCTCCAAACCAGTTTCTATCACTCACCCACTCAAGCAACTACATTAGCCCCCTTGGAATCCAACCACAATCTATCCAAATTAAGCCCAACAGCCCTAAAACCCCAATGCACCATGGCTGAAATTTCCGGACTTTCACTACGACATCGCAATCAGAATTTTGGCATTACAACATTACTACCACGTATTTAACAAACTTTTAGAAGCTAACAACAATCAATTCCAACAACCACAACAACAAATATTCAACAAATAACCAAATTCTCAATTTTAATACCCAAAAAATAGAAATACGTGCTACCACGGTTCAAAATAGCTATAAACCCATATAATCAATCCTTAGCATCTACTGAACAATAATCTAAAGATAGTTTAACATTTCACCGGCTAAATAAACAGTTATATGAAAAGACATAAAAATAGCATTTTGAAATCTAGATTTTTTTTCTCTTACCTTTGATGTTATATGAGGCAAGAAAGATGTAGAATGGATGCCCAACAAGTGCAATCGAACTTTGGTTCAAGATTATTGGCTTTGTATTGCAATTTCTATTGGAATTTTTGATAAAAAATAAGCAAAAATGGCCTTGAGAGTTTCGACCATGTGTGTGAGTTTTAAGTGTGTTTGAGCTTTTGTTTTATGAGTAGTTTTAGTATATTATGCATATATAAGCAAAGTCGACAAAAATAATGCAAAGTCAAAGTGGAAACAAAGTTAATTTTAAGTAATTTCTAGTCTTTTAATTCTATTTAATGATTATTTTGCTCACAACATTAAATAACACTTAGACTATTTTAAGTAGAATATTTTTGGGTGACAACAATTTTCTCATGCAAAGACTTTCACCTGACTCAGTTAAAAACATGATTTTTACAAAAGAAAGTATAAAAACCTTTAAAATTCTAAAACTGATTCAAAATTCGTTTTAATCAGACACAGGTCTATTAATAACTGAGGACTAATTTTTTAAATGTTTAAAACATCCCTATAAAAATTTTAGTGGACGTGTGTTAAAAATACTATTTACAAAAATCGTCGATAAAATTTCTGATGCCGATTTTGATAAAAATTTCATGAATGCACACTTAGCATGTAATAGGAACATAAATCATAGAATTAGCACATTCTAATTCATATAACACAAAAATAGATCAAAACACGCAAATCGAGGCAAAGATAGAATATGAGGTCTCACAAACACACATACACTCTTTACATGCTTGGGAAGGAGAGAAGAGAAGAGAAAGAAGAAGGAAAAAGAGGAAGAGGAAAGGAGAAGGAAGTTCAACCATTTTTGTGTCATCCTCAAGCTATTTTCTTGCTCATACAAGTTTTCTATCACTTGTTCTTCCATTCAAACTCGAAAGCTAAGGTGAGGAATATTTTCAAAATGTATTGTAAAGATCATATGGTTCATGATTATGTATTATATATGTATATTGAGCATGATAATGATGGATATAAGTTTGATTGGTGAGTATGAGCTTGGTATGTTCAAACTAGGGTTTCAAGGTGTTATGTAAGTGATTTCTTTGGCTTGAACTTGTCTCCTATGCTTTTGATGATTATGATAGGTTGTATTATAAGTTAAATGAAATATTATATATGTGGAGTATGCTTGTGTCATTGGTGGATAGAAGAAATAGAAGATTGTGCTTGAATGGTCATGTTGGGTCTTGTGCTTTGTTTGTTCTTGATGGAATTTCCAATTGGATGATGTTATAGCTTGATAAGTGATGATTTTGAGGTTGTAAAGTTATAGAGTTTGTGTTTGGAGTAATGGCTAAGGGTTAGAGTTAAAAGGTTGAGCAAAAGAAGCAAGAAAATATAAATTCACATATTTTGTTGTCAGATCCGGGCGACTAAAGTAGGATTTGGTCGACCGGATAGTCGCCCGGAAGTCACTGCCGGGCGAGTCAAGTTGGATCCGGTCGACCGGATTAGTCTACCGGACGGCAGACAACTTTGTGCAATATTTTTTCGGAAGCCATATTTCACTCAATTCAACTCCGAATTAAGTTATGTTTGATTCTATAACTATCTACATTCGATAAATTTCATTTATAAACAAAAATATGATTAATTTTAGTTTGGGAAAGTAGGTAAATTATTTGATTAAGATAGGTTAATGCAGAAGCATTGAAATGGATCTATAGTTTCGCTTGTGTTTGCATTTTCTTGTCATTTTAAGTAGTCTATGGATGTCTTTTCACTATATCATGATACTTGGAAATACTTGAAGCACCTTAAATATGATATATGCCTGACCATTACATGTTTGCTTGATATGCCATTGATTAATCATTTACTACCGCAAGAGATTTAGTGCTCACTCTCGCTTGGTACAACCCTTGGAGAGTTAGGACATATTATTAGTGATTTCTCTCTCCCGCTTGGTATAACCCTCGGAGAGTAAAATTGAATACATATTTATAACTCTCGCTTGGTACAACCCTCAGAGAGTATTATTGAATACCTGTTTATAACTCTCGCTTGGTACAGTCCTCGGAGAGTAGAATTGAATACTTGTTTATAACTCTCGCTTGGTACAACCCTCAGAGAGTATAATTGAATACTTGTTTATAACTTTCGCTTGGTACAACCCTCGAAGAGTATAATTGAATACCTATTTATAACTCTCGTTTAGTACAACCCTCGGAGAGTAGAATTGAATACCTGTTGATAACCCTCGCTTGGTACAACCCTGGGAGTGTTGAATTGAATACTAGTTTATAACTCTCGCTTGGTACAACCCTCGAAAAGTAGAGTTGGCTGCTTTATATTAAGTTCGTTTCCCATCTTGTTATATATTGATTGTACATGTTAAATTCTTTCGTTCTTGTTATGTATTGTATTTGCATCGCATGGTTTTAGAAAGAAGTTTGTGAAAAGATAAAATCACTGCGAAAACTCTGCCTCTTCATCCTCACTGGGCTATATGCAGGATTAGCTCACCCCTCTTTCAACATTTTAGGTGAATATTAGCCCGAGCAAGCTCCCATGTGGTTGCAAGCTTTGTTAAGTTGGATACCTCCACTATGTGAACTTCATGCTTGCTTAAGGGGATTTATTTCTTGTTATGTAGATCATGATTTTGTAAATTGAGCTAATTGCTCTATTGTATATTTCTTTTAGTTAACTAGATACCTAGCTAATATTGATTTCTTTACTTATGAGACCTAGGTTGAGATGTTGAACCGGTGGATTTAGATCTTGTAGTTATATAACAGGGTGTTGTAGGCCTTTAAGGCCGATAGCTTGGGAGAATTTTGAAAGTCTTTGGAAACTCCTTGTGGTGTTTTTAATGGATGTATAGGTTATTAAATTATTATTCACATGTTTTAAAGCTTTTAAGTTGTTAATCTCAGGAATAAAAGTTACGAACGTCATGTTTTGGCCTTAGCCTAGCGATGGGTTGGGGTCGGGGCGTGACACGTTTAAGTGGTATCAGAGTTTAGCTAGTTAGCTAGGAGCAAGCTGGGCGTAGAACCCCTGGTCTGCGAGTAGAAGACCTAGGATAGGAACATGCTTGGAAGTCTATGTATGCTTATGGGGACTTATGTGTTTGATATGCTTACATAAACTTACATGTTATACGTGCATGTGTGAATCTTATGTGACTTCCATGACATAACTACTTCTTGCTTATATGAAATCTATATGTTGGGTATGATTTTAATATTTATATGTGTGAGTTGACCCGTACTAATCTCTTAAGGTCATAAATGGCTAGATAGGCAATGATCTATAAGACTAGATAAATGTGATGCTTACGATGAATACTTAGTTTTGCAAAGGACTAAGCTTTTCATAGAGTTTGAGTGTGAGCTTAATGTTGGATATTGGGTAGACCACGTAAGTTGATTTCTTTCAGACTAAGTTGCTGTAATGGCTTGAGCAACATTGGGGATGTATTATACATGTACATAGATGCATTTAAGTAGTTCGACTTAGTAGAAGTAGATGGTGATATTGGGGCCACCTACAGGAACAAATAAAGTGGCATTCTCATATGACGTAGGAAGTACGTAATTTGATATGTCGAGTTACTTATTTTGGTTAATGGAAAAGATTGCGAGGATAAATTTAATATCATATAGATTGTAAGCTCTTAGAGTACTTATAGTAACTATTAATGTTGATATGCGTTTGGAGTTATTCCATATTTAATGGTCACTGATAATTTATCTAAGGATTACAAGGCTCATATTCGACTAAGTGGCTTTAGACACTGTGGATCCTTTAGGAATTAATAAAGTATTGACAAGATTAAGCTTATACACGTTTGTAGCTAGCTGTTGATTGCACTAGTTAGATGTAGGAACCCTCGAACCTAGATTTATGAATCTTGATGACTACTAATCTACTCGAGGCATTAGTATGAGATGTTGTGTAAGAAATTATTCATGCTATAACTATTTAGAGAGATTGAAGTATTGGTAAATGAAGAGTTTATATAGTATGTGTTGGCTAAGATATGTGGTATTCATTAAATGGTTTGAGTTGGTTCTAATTTGATTAAGTCTTGAGCCATAATTACAGTTCAGTGTTATAAATACGCATAGGAGTATAATTGGAGATGTTCTTGTTTTATGTGTTGATTTGAGCTAGGGTTTGACATCTAGATGCTACTTGGTGAATTGAAGTGATTATATTGTGCTAAAGAGTTGAGAATCCTAGTTAAATGATGTATCTTACTAGTTTTATATGTAATTTAGATGTGTGACTAGATAAGGATAAAATTTCAAAGCCTCTTGGTGATAGATGGTATCTTGATGAACTCTATGTATTACTTGATGTGCAGGAGACTATTCGCTTGGTTTTTTTTTAAAAGGGTTAGAAATATTATGTTAATGAGAATGTAGTGCTTGACCACCTAAGAGTAGAAGTAAGGAGGCATGACAAAGGAGTGAAACTTAATAAGATGGTAACCAAGTAATGTTAAATTGAAGAGGAATGACGTTGTGGTGACCAAGCTCTTAATGTTCGAATGCACCATTTGAGTTCCCCGAGTTAACTTGTAAGATTTTTGTGCTGCATTAAGTTATGAGGTTATTGAAATAATATTACCTATAAGTGAGACATTTATTGAACTATCCCCGAACTTAAACTATAGATGCTAATTACAACTTGACGTAATTCGGACTTGGAGTATCTTATGATATCTAGACTACCCGCTAGAAGAATTGTGGTAGTTTAAGAGTTGGAACTGTTTTTCCACTATCAATATTATTAATTGATGTTGATACATAGTTAAACTTATCTTGAAGTTGAGTCAAAGTTTTGGAAATTGACTAATCCACTTTCGAGGCTATTAAGGATGATCTATTGAGTTAGGTGATTTCAATCGTTGACTTCATTCTTGCTATAATAATGACTATCAGGTTCGAGACATACGACATATTTTAAAGCTTGAGTTTGAGGTGTGTAGACTTGTCATCGTTAATAAGAGGTTGAATATATCTTAGTAGTTGACCTCCTAGTTACTATTAGTATCTAGGAATTGCGAGGGCACAATTCTGTTAAGAAGGGGAGGTTGTGAGATGCCGTACCGAGGTCGTACAGAGCCTACATTCATGTTATAGCATTTCATATATTTTTACATCATTTAATATAGAATTATATCAATTAATGTGTATTTACCTTGATTCACGTGCTTTTATTTCAAAATACGAACATTTATATCATTTTACGTGTACATGTCTCGTTTAACGTGTATTTAAATTCAAATATGTGTCTTTAAGTAATTTAGATAACGTAAGCAATAATTAAATCATTTTATGTGCATTCATCTCGATTTATGTGCATTTCATCGTTTAACATGCATGTGAGTAAATTATATCGTGTAGCTAGTAATTGGAACCAACTAAGTTCAATAACTAACTAGAGTAACTAAACTAAAACCAAAATAGTTAGAATTAACACTAGAATGGCAAACTAAAAATACATACATTAGTTCAAGGGCACTCTTGTCATTAGGCAAAAATTTGAAAAATATCCTATACTATTTATCCTAGGCAAAAATACACAAACACACATTAATATACACTCACTCACATGACACAAACACACACACAATCTTTATATGCCTAGGAATGAGAGAAAAGAGAAAGAAGAAAGAAGAAGAGGAAGAGGGAAGGAGAAGGAAGTTCATCCAGTTTTGTGTCATCCTCAAGCTATTTTCTTGCTCATACAAGCTTTCTATCACTTGTTCTTCCATTCAAACTCAAAAGCTAAGGTGATGAATGTTTTCAAAATGTTTTGTAAAGATCATATGGTTCATGATTATGTATTATATATGTATATTGAGCATGATGATGATGGATATAAGTTTGATTGGTGAGTTTGAGCTTGGTATGTTCAAACTAGGGTTTCAAGGTGTTGTGTTAGTGATTTCTTTGGCTTGAACTTGTCTCCTATGCTTTTGATGATTATGATAGGTTGTAATATAAGTTAAATGAAGTATTATATGTGTGGAGTATGCTTGTGTCATTGGTGGATAGAAGAAATAGAAGATTAAGCTTGAATGGTCATGTTGGGTCTTGTGCTTTGTTTGTTCTTGATGGAATTTCCAATTGGATGATGTTATAGCTTGATGAGTGATGATTTTGAGGTTGTAAAGTTGTAGAGTTTGTGTTTGGAGTAATGGCTAAGGGTTAGAGTTAAGAGGTTGAGCAAAAGAAGCAAGAAAATACAAATTTGCACATTTTACTGTCAGGTTCAGGCGACTAAAGTCGGATTTGGTTGACCGGATAGTTGCTCGGAAGTCACTGCTAGGCGAGTCAAGTCAGATCCGGTCGACCGGACGGCAGACAACTTTGCGTAATGTTTTTCCGGAAATCATATCTCACTCAATTCAACTCCGAATTGAGTTCCGTTTGATTTTAGAACTATCTACATTTGATAAGCTTCGATTATAAACCAAAATCAAATTAATTGGAGTTTGAAAAGATAGGTAAATTAATTGATTAAAATAAGTTAATGCAGAAGCATTGAAATGGATCCATAGTTTCGCTTGTGTTCGTGTTTTCTTGTCATTTTAAGTAGTCTATGGATGTCTTTTCACTATATCGTGATACTTGGCAATACTTGAAGCACCCTAAATATGATATATGCCTGACCATTACATATTTGTTTGATATGCCATTGATTAATCATTTACTACCGCAAGAGGTTTAGTGTTCACTCTCGCTTGGTACAACCCTTGGAGAGTTGGGACATATTATTAGTGCTTTATCTCTCTCACTTTGTACAACCCTCGGAGAGTAGAATTGAATACATGTTTATAACCCTCGCTTGGTACAACCCTCAGAAAGTAGAATTGAATACTTGTTTATAACTGTCGCTTGGAACAACCCTCGGAGAGTAGAGTTGCCTGCTTTATATTAAGTTCGCTTCCCATCTTGTTATATCTTGATTATACATGTTAAATTCATTTCGTTCTTGTTATATATTGTATTTGCATCGCATTGTTTTAGAAAGAAGTTTGTGAAAAGATAAAACTGTTGTGAAAACTCTACCTCTTCATCCTTACTAACCTATATGCAGGATTAGCTCACCCCTCTTTCAACATTTCAGGTGAAGATTAGCCCGAGCAAGCTCCCATGTGGTTGCAAGCTTTGTTTAGTTGGATACTTGCACTATGTGAACTTCGTACTTGCTTAAGGAGATTTATTTCTTGTTATGTAGATCATGATTTTGTAAATTGAGCTAATTACTCTGTTGTATATTTCTTTTAGTTAACTAGATACCTAGCTAAGATTGATTTCTTTACTTATGAGACCTAGGTTGAGATGTTGAATGGGTGGATTCAGGTCTTGTAGTTATATAACAGGGTATTGAAAGCCTTTAAGGCCGATAACTTGGGAGAATTTTGAGAGTCTTTAGAAACTCCTTGTGGTGTTTTTAATAGATATGTAGGTTATTAAATTATTATTCATAGATTTTAAAGCTTTTAAGTTGTTAATCTCAGGAATAAGAGTTACGAACGTCATGTTTCGGCCTTAGCCTAGCGATGGATCAGGGTAGGGGCGTGATAAATTATCTTATAGTATTATGTCTACGACTTATATGTCGAGACTTACCATTATACATGCTACTTTATTCCCTTTCAATTGCAAATTGACTATTGCAAGGTGGCATAGCTTTTGGCCAACTCAGAATATCCTATAAGAATTGACGAACCCATTCCATTTCCTCTCCAGCTTTTTCTAATTCTATGAACTCTGATTGCATAAAGGATCGTGCTATGCAAGCTTGTTTTGAGAATTTTCATGAAATCACTACACCTCCCAAGATAAAGACGTATCTACTCGTGGATTTCGATTCTTTTGTGTCAGACATTCATTTTGCATCGTTGTATCCTTCTAAAGCAGTTGGATATCTGGTGTATTGCAGTCCATAGTTCAAGGTATATCTCAAATACCTTAGAACTCATATAATAGCTTTCTAGTGACTATGCCTAGGATTGCTAGTATATTATCAATCCATTTTTTTATATTTTAACCCATTAAGCCATATATAATTTCATTATAATTTCAAGATTAATTGCATATTTGACACAAATTTAATGCAATGTAGGTTTCAAAGAGAAAGTGGAAAAAATGGTCTCAAATACTAACATTTTGAATGATTTACGATACAACACTGAAAAAAAGAATGGTAGAATGGTTTTGAAACGAGAAAATCAAAAGTAATTTTTGCTTAACTGAGTGCACAAACAGAATTAGGACGCTAAAAAACCTTAAAATAGACCTAGTTATACTTTGGTCAATGGTCAAAGTCAAATAGACAGGTCAAAGTCAAAATCCAGAGTCAAAGTTCACTTACCATACTTCGAAGTGTGCTTGATCACACTTATGGAAGACAATTGACCAATAGGATCATTGTGCGTGCGAAGAAAAGAATTATGAGATTACACAATGGTCGTGATCGATTGCAGTGCAACCTTTCTACCTATAAAAGGCTGTTGCGAAATTGATTCCTTAGACATATTCTTGATATCAAATTTGGTTTGGTAATTATTAGTCGTAATTCATTTTATTAGTTTTGTTGTAGCTTAGTTTAGTTAGGATCCTAAAATAAGGGCTAGACTTATGGACTAATGTTATAGCTATTGAGAAAATCGAGTTGGCCAAATCAAGACGTGCCTGAATTTAGTAACTTTTATTCTTGGTTTCGATTTCTTGTTTTCTAATTCTTGTATTGGAACTTTACACTCTTATTTTTTGGAATGATAAGGACATGAACATATTTTTGTAAACATGATTTTCGATTTGGATTAACTCCAGTCTCATAATTTTTGCACGTAGTAAATATTCCTTAGGTATCCTGGGATTAGTATGCCCAAATGTCACGGCCCCATTTTTTTTCACTCGCTAATACAATCTCTAATACCATAAAGAAAGAAATTAAAATTCAAGCTTACAAAAACCTCGAACATCCTAGGATCATGATGCCACGGGCTTAAGAAGATCACTCCCCCAAATTCCGCTAAGGCATACTACATAGCCTGAACACTATTAACCATAAAACAAAACATCCTGCCATTAAAACATCTCAATACTAAAACCCAAGTTACAAGATTACATTTACATTATGTCTATCAAGTCCGAAATGGCCTAAGTGCAACATCTAACTATTACATCAATTTAAATAATACATATTATACAAACTTCATCACTAAAGACTAATGTCACAAACATATTTCTTTTGCATACAACAATCAATTGCACAATCCACTTGCAAAAGTCCACCTTCTGCTTTTAACTCGAACAACTTGTGATGATAGAAAAGGGGTGAGCTACACCTAGCTCAGTGAAGGTTAACGGGAAGGGAATTTTTGCAAACATTTTATCATTTTGAAAACATTTTATAACAATCGTGCCATGCTTGGATGAACATAACAATGAACAATTGATACGGAACTGAGACAAACACAATAATCAAACATGTAGTCCAACTCTCCAGGGGTATCACTAGATCCCAGTAAGACGTCTCTCCTGGGGTATCAATGGATCCCACCAAGAGGGAAAAATTAGTACCATGGTAGCTGAGATATACTGGCAAGCCCGCTGCTACCCGGAGGTCTCAACACTACCCCGCTAAAAGATTGCAACCTTTGAAACACGTGACATTTGATTATATTTGCATTTTACCATATCGCATATTATATAAGCATACAAACGACTATAATATATTGCATGTATAAATATTTAAACGTGTAAAGTCATTTTATCATATGACACGTCATATAAACATGTGAACATGTACAACATTTATAAACTCACAAACTTGACCTTTACCACTCACATATGTTACACACGATTACGCATTAAAAATCAATCGAAGACGAAGCCCAAATGATTAAAACAGGGGCATCTGGTCGAGTAATCTGACTCAACTAGATCAACTCGTCCAGATGGGTGGCAGTGAGCATCCATACTAGTCATCCAGTCGAGTGACTCAACCGGATCCTCTCGTTTGGATGGAGGGTAGTCATGATCACACCTACACAACTTGTGTTTTTTCTCTTCTTTGCTCATGCTTTCATATACTCTCCAAATGCCAAACACATACCATGCTTCAATTTCATTTAAACACAACATTTCTAGCTCTAAATCAAGTTAAAGCACCCTTGAACCTAGCAATCAACTCTCAAGAACACACTATATCACATTCAAGTTCAAATAGCTTAGATTCCTACCCCTTATCTTTATTCACAACCAATTCACACATTGACATAACACGTTACTCAACTCATATTACATCTCCTCATCATCTTAAATCCATTTCATAACACTAGTTCAATAGAAATCATCAACCAAACAATGGTACCAAATTAATGTCAAAACACTACTTGCTACATATGCCTAATGTTCTCAGTTAATTTAGCCTATTTAAAGACCTCCGAAACTTCTAAAACTTCTCCAAGACGTAGTTCATCGAGTGTAGATAATGATAGAATCAAACAGAGCTTAATTCTAAGCTAAATTCACAATGTTATGACTTCTAGAACATTGTAGCACAAATATGCCCTTTACCAGCGAGATAAACTATACATCACTGAAATGGCATTAAATGAACATTTTAACTTCAAAATTTGCACAAACCTTAAACACAAAAGTTGTACCTCTATAGGTTGTGCACATAATATCCAAACATTAGACCCAAACAATATCTTTTGGTGTGACACCCGAGAATTTCACCCTAAATTTATTAAAATCGTTGCATACTTATGTGCGCATTTCTAAGTGCATCATTTTTCTTGTTTAATTGTTTTTGTTGTGGGTTACTATTCATAATATTTTCGACTGTTTCGAAAGCTTGATTTTAAATTTTTCCTAGGTCACTCGACATTTAAAAGGAACCAAGAAATTTTCGTTTTGAACTTTCGAGCTTAGGAGTATGCGTTTGAAAAATATTTTCCATGAGCTTTGAATAGTGTTACGTAAGAATAGTACTAGTTGCAACTAAAAATAATTGAAATTGCATTTTGGCCTAGTTTGACTAAGTTTTTAATGGAATTTGACCTCATTTAATAACACATACACATACATAAAACAAGATTAACATCACATAACATTTTAGTCATCAAAACAAAACAAAAAATGACCTCCAAGTCCCTCCATTTGGCCGACCAGCTATAGGAGAGAAAAGAGGAGATTTTGCTTCTTCAATCTTGCACTTTGAGCTCTTAGATTGATCTTGGGAGGATTTTGAACAACTTAGGACCTTCAACAAAGCTTCTCCATCTTCATAATTGTGAGGGAGTCTCATTTTTTTGATTTTAAAGTTTATGTGCATATGTTCAATTTTATTGATTTGTCAATTATAGCTATATATCTTGTTATGAATGCTTCCTATGAGTTATTTAAAGTCTCTAGAGCTAACTTTTGTGGTGTGGTAACAAATTTAATGGTTGAATGTTGAGATTGATCAAAGAGGTGATGAATAGTGCCTAAAACTAGGGTTTTGAGAAAATTTGCTAATTGGCTTGAATTGATGCCTCAATTAGGTGCTCTAGACCCTAGGGAAGGTAATTGAAAAGTCACGTTAGGTTGAATCACTCGAATTTGAACTTTAGTGCATAAATAGCTTACTTTAAAAAGGGGGTTTTGCACGTTAGGCAATCCGGGCAAATTTGGGCATCGATTTGGGTATCCTTGAGCTAAGGAAGCACCTTTGGTGCTTTCGTTTTGCGAAATTGGGGTTCGGTTAGTATGGCTATAGTTCAAACCCGTTCGGGGCCTTCCCGAACTTTTGCTTCAAAAATGAGTTTTAGTGACTTTAAAGGGTACCTTTGAGCTTAATTATGAATATAGAAAGACTAGGGTATGATTGAGAATCTCGAACCATGCTTAGGAGAAAGAAAGCTCGGTTAAAGAAAGGGGAAAAGTAGTTTTTAGCCTTTTTAGTTGCAATTGGAACTTGTTGTGTGTTAGTAATGCTTTGCATTGAATATTTAGGATCTATTTAAGTTATTTGAGTAAATTATTGGAATTAATTGTGTTGATTTGCTTCTTTTGGCATCTATTAGTTAATATCGTGCATATATGAACTTTTATCGTGCATATATGTGAGGGCGGCCTACTTTGTCATCCCTCTTACGTGTTATGTGATATTATTGATTGCTTGTGACTTGTATTGGGTTGCGCAACCTAAATCGGACATGATAGTGTCGAGAAACACGGGCGGCGTCGGGCTTGCCGTGCTCCCTCGACTACCATGGTGCCTATTCCCTTTCTCGCTGAGGCATACTCCACTACCCCAGAGGTGTGGTTCACCTGCTGGGCATGGACCTACCTCGGGAGAAAGGGTCGTAGGATCGGGATACATCCGGAGTATCCCAATTGTGGTGTTTGGGGTTTGCCGGCATATTCGTGATACTCGTGGATCGTGGCTCGTGGATGAAGTCTTGGAAGTGGAACCGTATCCTTTTTAAAGTGATTAATAGTTTGATTTATTGTTTTGATAGTTTATGTGGCTTGTATATGTGTACTTGTGTTGCATATCATATTGCACGTTGGCATGCTGCATCACCTCCCTCGCTGGGCAACTTTGTTGCTCACTCCTCATTTGAAATGTTTCAGGAGAAGCTGAGGTGAATCCCCAGCTGTTAGAAGTAGGAGAAGAAGAAGAAGTTCAAGTAGATCAGAATCAGTGATCTTGTGTGCTGAGGTGGATTTTATGTGCTTCTTGCGTGGAGTTCTTGTTATTAATGTATTTTGAGACTTTGGAGTCTTGTATATATATGTCTAGTAGATGTGTACTAGAATGTTAAAGAAAGCTGTTGGATTGTAATAATAAATTCTAGACTTTAATTTCTCTTGCATGCTTGGAGTGTTTGTTGATCTTCATATGGAACTTAGAATTTTATTGTATTTAACTACTTATGGCTAAACCAACTATCTCGCATGCTTGTGTGCTTAAGTAGAATGTTGTTGCTCCAAGGCTCGGATGGCCTTGTGATTTTGTTTTAGCTTTGGAGACATTAGTAGACAAGTTGTTGTTATAGTTCAAAAGTCTTTAGTGGCTATTTGCAGGTAACAGTTTTGTCCTATAAACAGGGGAGACTCCGTCCGTTTTCCCCTAAATTTCGTGCCTGGGGTTTGGATTTGGGTGAGAATAGCATGATAAATAGGAGTCCCGGTCTCGTGAGGGATCGGGGCGTTACATTTGGTCCCTTAAATTGAACACGAACTAACAGTGCACATAATTGAGTTTCAACTTTGCTTATTACTGTAGCCTCACGAAAATGAGTTAAAATAAGCATTATAACCACTTAATCTCAACAAACTCCCAACACAAACTTTGTTTCCCTATGAGTCTAGAACAACAGAGCATAAAATTAGACATTTTTATCAATATTTACCTACTCAATCGACCTTGAAAAAATAACTGCACAGAAACAGTTATCCCAAGAACATTCAAGCATATTCGTAGTATTATCATGCAATATCATGCTTTAATCTTTGAAAAACTTTGAGGAAAAGCTTAACCCCTCACCTAAATGTTGAGATTAGGAGCAAGAGAAGCAAGATAATGTTGGAGCTAGCTAGAAGATGCAAGAGAAGCTTGACAATGGCTTGAAATTCCTTTGTTTCATCTATTTCCTTCTTCCTTTCATCCTCTCCTTCTTCTTTTTCTTCTCTTATTTTCAGCCGTGTTTGTGAGTGTTGTGTGTGTGTGAACCGATGGGTGTGTGTGTGAGTGCCTTGCTTGTTTTGTTTTTAGTCAAAGTTAGGTAGGATAATATTGTTTAAAGCCTAAAGTCCAAGTTGCCCCTCTAACTACAAGCTTATTTCTAGTTTGTCATTCTAGTTGCCTACTAACTAATCTAATTACTTAATAGCTAATTGGTAATGTCTAGTTATTTGTACGATACCTAAAATACCCAAATTCACTTGAATGCATGCAAGTGCATGTTAAACGAGGTAAACACACGTAAAAGCTTTTAATATCTAAATGTTTTATCTTTTTCTTTCTTTTTCTTTTATTTCTCTTCCTTCTCCCTTTGCATCTAGCCGGCCACCACCTACATCTTTCCACTATTTTATTTTGTTTGATTAGCACTCGGTTGGTACTTAATTGGCTAGTCTTGGGAGGTTTAATCGGTAATCATATCTAGAATGTTAAATAACTACCAATACAAGTATTTTAATTATGTCAAAATTAAAATATCACCTAAGTCTTAGTCTCTTGAAATCCTTATGCACGTAAAATGATATAATTGCTTAGTAAATGTTATAAATACGTATTAAATGGCATAAATACATATGGGGTTTCGTACGAGGCCTTACACCAAAAGCTCATTGACACTTGACATTTCAGTTACATTGGATACATGTTATGACTATTATTATTAATGACAACATTCATTCTATTTTCTCTGTTTTATTTATGTGTATTTGCTTGTATAAAAGTCCTTGATCTATAGTGAATGACTTAGGTTCACGGAGACTGAGCACAAAATGTCAAAGTAATAGACACTTGGTTTTAGGTTTTGTTCATAGCAAAATGATGGAGCTAGGCACTTCATCATGATTTAGGTTATAGTGAGATAGTCTCTTGAGAAGGCTGACCTGCCTTGGTCATTGGTAAGTTTTTGAACTAAGCCTCACTAGTATGTGTGTCACATATTGAATTGGCCACTTTAGTATGATCTCTTAATAAGTACTATCAAAGATATAGATCAAACATACCTTATGCTACTAAGTGATCAATTGTAACACCTCGATCCCTCACGAGACTGGAACCCTGATCCAAAACCCAAGGTCACGAAAAAATGAGAAAAATGGGATGAAGTTTTCCCTATTTCTAGGCCTATCCACATACCTGCACTCAGAAGAAATAACCATAACAACAATACACAACACTTATATACAACTACAACTTCATTAAACATAACATTTCCCAAGTCTCTAAGGTCATCTGAGTCTTTCTATTTTGACAAAATAAAACATTCAAGCATGCATTTCCGTTAGCTATTGAAATCCTATTATTATAATTTTTATTATTATACCACTCTAATCTTCTCTGTTTAACTTTTTTAGAAGTTAAGTCACTCAACCTTTCTACTTACCCCATACAAGCATGCAAGCTAACTAGACAATAAAATAAAACATTAGAGTTATTATAAGCCCTCAACAACTATCTAATTATACCAATCACCAAACTTTACATTACAATCATTCGAGATAACACAAATACATACAAATCTCTAAACTTCCTATTACAAACTTCCAAAGCAACATAATAATATACAAGACCATAAGGTCTCAAAATAGGACTCAAGCTAAACATAATCATATTCCTCTACATCCCACACATTGAATGAGCGAGGCCATTTTCGAAAATCCTTTCGTGTAATGCAACAATTAAACACTAGAATAAGAAATTATACAATAAAGGAATAATTAAATAGTTAAATACCACACATTTAAAAAAGGATACAATTCGATAGCCTTTATCACTCTAGTTCTCGAATCACGAACCACGAACCACGACCTTAATCTCGATATGTCGGCATCCCAAACACCAATGGGTACTCCGGATGTATCCGATACCTATGACCCAGCACCCTTTGGCAATCTCTAGACTAGGCGGATGTAGGAATAGCTATAGAGCTAGTGCAACCAACTCTGGCAAGCCCGATGCCGCCCAGAGAGGCCTATCACATCCGTGCGAACGATAAGGTTACGCAACCATCGATTCGATAACACATTTAGTAATGACAATGGCTATATAACAAGATAATACAATAACCACATATTCGAGGGACAACAAAGTAGGTTGCCCTCGCATGAAAGTTCCAACACATAAATAATGCCATAGTCATTAAAACTAAATATAATGTAGACTTCCATGCAATTACTAACATTAGGCTTAACTTGACACTTTCCCCCTTAGTCTATTAGCACAATTTGATGCACAAATGAATCACAAGTCATATGTTCCAGAAACCAACTATCCTACACTTCTAAATACACTTTATGACACCATCTAAAACCAAGAAACCTCACTTTTAACTATGTCTTTCACAAAAGCCCCGAAGGCCCCATGTTCACTTTGAACTACAACTACCCAAACCACCGTTCTAATCAATACCATAAAAACATTTTAGGCACTACCTAATACAATTAACACTAACCAAAACATTTAAACACACTCGAGCAACAAAACTATACACTAGAATTATAACAACTTAGGCAATGAACAACTCAACTTCATAAACAATAAAAGTAACTACACTTTAAACATATAATGTAATGCAATTATCAAGTACATTTCGTCATCTAGCATGCATTTAGTTCGCTTAAGTTCTTTAGTTCTCTCTAGATAGTTTTACTTGTGGCTCTACCATCTAGGTCTTTAGCTAACCTCGAACTCACATTATTAGCTAAGTTAACATTTAAACCCCTTAACTTTAACAAAACACAAACTCAACTATTAAAGCATGCTTATCGCCCATTCTTCTAGCATAACCTTAATTTATCAAATCAATTACTTATGCTATTGACCTCCAACCTTCCTAATTTTTATGTATAACCGTATCTCTTCGAGTGTAGATGATTTTAGGCTCAAACGGTGCTTAATTTTGAGTTAAATTCCACAAGTTATGACTATTTTAGTGCAACTATACCTAGCAGCCCTTGTGCAGCGATTTTCCAGATACATTTCCAAAATGGCTAAATCGGAGGGTCAAAATGTTAGAATTAGCCTTAGCACCATAAATCAACATTCTCTCTAAACTGCCTAATCTAGCTACTATATAAATTTCGTTAATTTTCGAGTACGTTTACTATGTCAAAACGACTCGAAAAGTGATGGGCAGTAGGCTGTCCAAATTAGTACCTTTGCACAAATGTTCAATTAGTTTAATCTCTTGCTCATTCCACTAGCTTAGCATGTTACTAACTCCACAAATAACTTAAAGCTTCACCTAGGCATTTCCTCAAACATCTTAAAGGCATTTCAAGTTCTCAACATCATTTCAAGCAAATAGCTAATCAACGAACAATACATAGGCATACAACCAAATACATGTCAAAAGTTTACTCTACACTTCAAAACAACTATATTTGCATGCATTTAATGTCACGCCCCAACTCGACCCCACCTACGATCAGTCAAGATACAACGGAATTTCGGTAGTATAACAACAGTATCACGGATATCGGGGCTCTAAACCAACCCCTTTTTAACTCACACAACCAACTTCAAAGACCAACAACAACTCCACAATCATTTCAACAACATACAACACAACCATTTCCATATATTAAACAACCATTCAACAGTTCATTCATAAGTTATATGCCTCCGTTCCAACATCAACCCATAGGCTATATCATACATTTACAAAATAGATTATAAACCAGTCTAGCAATCTAATCATGTTCAAAAGAAAGACTACTAAACTAGCATTATACAAGTCCTTATTTTTAAGTAAGTTATACAATACAACATATTACAAAAGCTAAGAAAAAATCATGGAAACGACTCCAGCATATAAGACTCGTCCACGTAAGGCACATTCTCAGCTTCCTGAGGTACATACCCGTAATACGTTTCAGTAACACCTGCTTGCAGATAACGAATGAGAGTGAGCTTATATAAAACAAAGCCAAGTGAGGAATTCGATAGATCTTTGAAAATATTTACTTTACCATTCCGGAAATCACCTTATGAACAACAACACGCAATTAACGCCAATAACAATACAAGTGTAATAACAACATTAAACACACAATAAGGATACGATACACCTGTTGATGAAGCTCCATACACCATTTCAATACTCACCAACTCCTCTAACCTAATGACACAATCTTGAGGTACCTTGACTTAGACCCATACCCCATGGCCTCTCCGCCCATGCGAGATAGGGATTAGCCATGATAACTGTGCCTGCAACCCAAGATGCCTCTCGAGGTGACACAACATTATCACAGCTCACAACAATAACTCATAGCTCAATTTGAGAAGTCAACAACGAGGGTTACCCGACTCCCGACTTATAACAAAAATAACAATTTCAATTCGAGAAGTCAACAACGAGGGTTGCCCGACTCCCGTATTCAACGATCAACAATCAATAATCAATTTAACAACATTTAACAATCAACAATTATACAATTCTGAAACAATTATGTCAAATGACAAAGTAGGCCATCCAACTCAATATGCATTTAAACAAACAATCAACCTCGATCCCAATCAACAACAATCCTAGAATCAACTACTTGAACACTACCCAAACATTCAAAGACAACATTTCAACATATTAAAGAAAGATTACGCAAACTTCTAAAAGTCATAACTTACAATTTAGGAATCCAATAACCTCCAAACCACTTTCTATCTCTCAACCACACATGCAACTACATTAACCCTATCAAAACTCAACCAAAAGTCATCCAAAACAAGCCCAACAACCCTAATTCGTCAATGCATCATGGCTTAATTTTTTGGACTTTAGCTACAACATCCAAATCAAAAATTCGGCATTACAACAGTACTACCCCACAATTAACTAACTTTTAGAACTAATAATCAATCAATTCCAACCACTACAACAACACTTATTCAACAATGAACCCAAAATCCAATTTTAATACCCGAAAAATAGAAATACATACTACTACCATTCAAAACTTATATAAACACACATAAACGATCCTTGTCATCTACTGAGCAATAATATAAAGACAATTTAACATTTCATTGGATTAAAATTCAATTATATGAAAATGACATAAAGTAGCATTTTCTCTCACCTTTGATCTGAAACAAAGCTAGGAATGCGTGTAGTAGGTGCCCAACAAGCGGAATCCAACTTGGTTTGAAAAGCTTTGGACAAAAACTAAGTTTTCTAAGGCAAAATTGCTTTGAAATCTTTGAAAATAATTCTCTTTTTTTCTCCCCCATGTTTCGGCCATCTATGTGTCTTTGTGGGTGTTTTGTGTTGTTTTTAGTATGTGTTGATGCATATAAAGCTTGGGTCAACTAATTTTCAAAAGTCAAAGTTGAAACAATTAGTTAGTTTTTAGTATTTTTAGTCTTTTAATTGTCTTTTAGGCTATTTTGCTCACAAATATGCATTTAACACGTGGACTATTTTTAAGTAGTTTATTTTTAGTTGACAACAATTTTCACATGCATACATTTATACCTGACTCGGTTAAAAACTCAATTTTTACAAAAGAGGGTGTAAAAACCTTTAAAATACCTAATCCGATTTGAAATCCATTTTAATCAGACACGGGTCCATTATTATCCAAGGACTAGGTTTTAAGACGTCTAAAACACCCGTGTAAAAATTTTAGCGGACGTGCGTTCAAAATACTATTCACAAAAAGCGATGATAAAATTTTTGATGCCGATTTTGATGAAAATTTCATGAATACACACATAGTATGTAATAGGAATATAAATCACAGAATTAGCGCATTTTTCATATAACACATAAACAGGTCAAAACACGTAATTCTATGCGAAGGTAAAATCTGGGGTTTCAGATTTTCCCCCCTTAAAGAAATTTCATCCTTGAAATTCTTACTTGCTGAATGGAATAGATCTGGATATTGTTGTTGCATCTAATCTCTCATCTCCCAAGTAGCTTCCTCAATCCCGTGATGCTTCCACAATACTTTGACTATCAGAATCTTCTTTGATCTAAACTCCATTTCCATATGATCAAGAATACGAATCGGTTGCTCATCATAAGTCAGATTCTCATGAAGCTGTAACGGCTCTGGCTCCAACATATGAGAAGCATCCGGATTATACTTCCACAAATTATACACGTGAAAAACATCATGGACATTAGAGAAGTTCTTCGGTAAAGCCAACCGATACGCTAACTTGTCAACCCTACCGGTAATCTCAAACGGTCCTGCAAACCTCGAACTCAGCTTACCACCTTTACCATAAAGAGCAAAACCCTTCCGAAGAGACAATTTCAAGAAAACTCGGTCCCCGATCGCAAACTCCAAATCTCGACGGCGCTTATCAGCGTAACTCTTGTATCTGCTCTACGCTGTCAACATTCTCTGCCTGATAAACTGGACATTCTCAATCTTCTATAGAAGTTCTGGCATAATAGTCAGATCTATAGCTTTCATATCCCCTACTTCATCCCAATACAAAGGTGATCGGCACTTACGACCGTAAAGAGCTACAAAAGGTGCCATCCCAATAGTTGCTTGATAACTATTGTTATAAGCAAACTCGGCAAGTGGTAGATGTTTCTCATAGTTCTTCCTGAAGTCCAAAACACAAGCCCTGAGCATATCTTCCAAAATCTGAATAGTCATCTCCATCTGATCGTCGATCTGTGGATGATATGATATACTGAAGTTCAACTGAGTACCCAAAGTCTCCTGAAGTTTCTCCTACAATCGAGAAGTAAACCGAGGATCTCGATCAGAGATAATACTAGATGAAATTCCGTGGAGTTTAACAATCTGATACAAATAAAGATCTGTCAACTTTGTAACTTCATCTCCCGTCCTCATCGGAATAAAATGAGCTGTCTTCGTCAAACGGTCTACAACAACCCAAACTGCATCGTTACTTCTCGGTGTTCTAGGAATACTAGTGACGAAGTCCATCGTAATATGCTCTCATTTCCACTCTGGTATTGCCAATGGCTGAAGTAACCCTACGGGTCGTTGATATTTTGCTTTCACCCGCTGACAAGTCAAACATCTGGATACAAACTAAGCAACCTCCATTTTCATGTTGTTCCACCAATAATGTTGTTTCAAATCCCGGTACATCATGTTTCCACTGGGATGAATGGTGTACTTAGAATTATGAGCCTCCTCCAGAATACCTCTCTTCAAACCTGATTCGTCGGAAATATACACCCTATTCTGAAACCGAAGAATACTATCCTCATGTAATTTGAAGTCAGACTAATCATCCGTAATCTAATCCTTGAGCTTCTGAAGTTTTGCATCAAGTTGTTGAGCTTCTCTGATTTGAGACAGCAATAAAGGTTGAATACGGAGACGTGAACACATCACCCCAACCTGAGTCAATTCTGGTCTCCAATAACTGACTTCCTCAAGAACCTCCCACTTTTTAACAACCAAACAAGCAATACTCGTCTTATGGCTAAGAGCATCTGCTACAACATTTTCCTTCCCAGGCAGATAATTGATAGAACAATTATAATCTCCAAGAAGTTCCATCCACCTCCGTTGGCACATATTCAACTCCTTTTGTGAGAACAAGTACTTCAAACTTTTATGATTTGTGAAAATCTCGAACTTACTGCCCCACAGATAATGACGCCACTTTTTCAGTGCAAATACAACTACTGTCAACTCAAGATCATGAGTCGGATAATTTACCTCAAATGGTTTCAACTTTCTAGAAGCATAGGCAATAGCCCGACCATTCTACATAAGCACACAACCCAAGCCCTCTTTGGATGCATTGATGTAGATGACCATATTATCAGTTCCCTCTGGTAAAGCAAGTATTGAAGCGGAAGTCAATCTCTTTTTCAACTTCTGAAACCTACTCTCACATTTCTCAACCCAGGTAAAGCAGGTTCATTTCTGAGTTAACTTTGAAAGTGGCCTTCCAATCTTAGAAAAGTCCTTCACAAACCTGCGGTAATAATTTGCCAAACCAAGGAAGCTGCAAACCTTCGAAACATTCTCTGATCGTTTCCAAGACATCACCACTTCAATCTTAGTGGGATCTACTGAAATACCACTCTGTGTAATCACATGGCCAAGAAAAGATATTCGTTGTAGCCAGAATTCATATTTGCTAAACTTCGCAAACAACTGATGCTCTAAAGCTTTTGTAGGACAAGCGGTAGATGTTGCTCGTGCTCCGATTCAATCTTTGAATAAACCAAGATATCATCAATAAAGATTACTACAAACGGGTCCAAGTACGGCTGAAAGACTCAATGCATAAGATCCATGAATGCTGCTGGTGCATTAGTTAGTCCAAAGGGCATAACTTCAAATTCGTAATGCCCGTATCGAGTCCTGAAAGCAGACTTTGAAACATCCTCCGAACGGATCCGAAGCTGATAATACCACTGCCTCAAGTCAAACTTATAGTAGACTTTGGCTCCCTGAAGTTGATCAAACAACTCATCAATCAATGGCAAATGATATTTGTTCTTGATGGTCACCTAATTAAAACCACGATAATTAATACATAATCTCAAGGTACCATCCTTCTTCTTCACAAACAAGACAGGTGCTCCCCACGGTGAAGAATTTTGCTGAATGAATCCCTTCTCTAATAACTCCTGCAACTGAGTTTTCAGCTCTTTAAGCTAAGCTAATGCCATCTAGTATGCTGATTTAGAAATAGGTTGAGTACCAGGAATTAGATTAATCACAAATTCAATATCTCTCTCCAGCGGCAAACCTAGCAACTCCTTGGGAAATACATTGGGATATTCCCGAATTATCGGAACTTCCTCCAGCTTTAGCTTATCAGATGGTTTGTTGATCAAATAAGCTAGATAACCCGAACACCCTTTACTCACCAGCTTAATAGCTTTAGTTGATGAGATAATGAAACTCGTCTTAGCATCCTGGTTCCCTGCTACCTCAACCACTGACTGTTTTGGCAACCGAAACTGTACTACATTTGTTCTATAGTTTAACTGAGCATCATACTTAGAAAATCAGTCCATACCCAAGATAACGTCATACCTCCGGATAGGAAATAAGATAAGGTTCGAAGGAAAATCCTGTCCCTTAACATGTATTTTACAGTCTTTACATACTAGGCCAATCACATATTTATCAGTCAAAGAAATACTAATCTCAACCACATAAGGAAATCTTTCAAGTTGCATGTTAACACGTTGCACACAAGTAGGTGTAATGAAAGAATGCGTAGCACCAGAATCAATCAACACTTTAACAAGTTGATCGAGTATATGGAAGTTACCTTCCATAACCGCCGTTGTTGCCTCAGGTGTTTCCTCCAAATCTACCTCGTAGGCCCGAGCCTGAACCTGCTGCTACTGAGGTACACTACCGGTAGGTCTACCCTAGTAACCCTGGGTCACTAGTCGATCCTTAGTCCTCTGATATCTAGGGCAATCCCTCGCTTTGTGTTGGTTAATGTCACAACCCAAACATGTCTCTGCCTTCTTCTGACAGTTGGCCTCCAAATGGCCCTTACGGTCACAAAAAGTACAATGTGGTGTCGGAGCACTGACACTGCCTCCTGAAGACCCAAAAACTGAATAAGTAGCTATAACAGCCTGTTGCTGAGGTCTCACAACACTGGGCATGTACTGACCCTGAGACTGGGTCGGCTTATACTGTGATGGTGCCAGATAAGATCCCGGATAAAACTGAGGCCTAAATGATCCTTGCTGCCCCTGAGGTCGGAAAGAACTCTGTTGAACTGGTGGCCGATAAACACTCTGCTGCACTGAAGGCCTATACACCACCTGCTGACCCTATGGTTGAAATGGCCTCTTACTGGCCTGACTAGAAACAATTTATTCCTCTTTCCTCTTCTTCAACCTAGAAGCCGCATCAAAGGCCTCAGAAAATACATCATACTGATTCAAGGTCATTGCATCCTGAATCTCTGGCCTTAGACCCAAAACAAACCTCCGAGTCTTACGTTCCTGATCTGATACAAACTCTGATTTATACTAGGACAGCCTGGAAAAATTGGCCTCATACTGGGCCACTGTAGAATCACCATAAACCAATGATGTAAACTCCGCCTCCCTACGTTCACACGCAATCCTCGGGATGTATGTGGCCCAGAACGCCCTAAGAAAAGTATCCCAGACATAAGAAGTACCCCATGCTTCCCAATCAGATTTCATGGTACGCCACCACTCCTCAGCCTCATCATCAAATAGATACACCGCAAAGGTGACCTTCATCTCATCCATATAATCTAGGGGATCAAAGATTTTCTCAATTTTCCTAATCCAAGCTTCGGTTTTCTGGTCGTCGGGCTCACCTTGGAACCTCGGTGGATAATAACCCAGAAATTCCTTCAATGTACTTCGCCCGTGATAACCACCCTGTGTATTTAGCATCTGAGTCTGCACAGCATATGCCTAACCAGCCTGCCCTGCTAAAATCTGTGCTTGACCCGCTATGACCTCAGTTATACGGTCCATAGCCGTTGCTAGACGATTATAGCCCTGATCCCGGCCTGGTGCCGCATTACCCGGTTCTTCGTTACCATCCTGTGGCCTACCACGTGTTCTCGGTCGACCTGCCATTCTACTATCAAAGAGTTAGCACAGGTTATAACACATAGACAAGCTATAGACAATTATCGGTATGTAAGCAACAATCTCACATAAGGCACGTAATTCACTTAAGTATTAGTCACATAAGCAAATTGATCACATATTCACATAGTCACTAAATCACATAATCACTTAATCATATTAGCACATACTTCACGTTTCTTTCACTTCATACAAACTTTCATAATAAGACCACTACCTACATTCCGAGAATACCTCGGCTGATAGCTAAACATGCACTTTGATACCACTTAAATGTCACGCCCCAACTCGACCTCACTTACGATTAGTCAAGACGCAACGGAATTTCGACAGTATAACGAGAGTATCACAGATACTGGGGTTCTAAACCAACCACTTTGCAACTCACACAACCAACTTCAAAGACCAACAACAACGCCACAATCATTTCAACAACATACAACACAACCATTTCCATATATTAAACAACCATTCAATAGTTCATTCATAAGTTATACGTCTCCGTTCCAACATTAACCCATAGGCTATATCATACATTTGCAAAATAGATTATAAACCAGTCTAGCAATCTAACCATGTTTAAAACAAAGACTACTAAACTAGCATTATACAAGTCCTTTTTTTTAAGTAAGTTATACAATACAACATATTACAAAAGCTAAGACAAAATCATGGAAACGACTCCGGCATATAAGACTCGTCCACGTAAGGCACATTCTCAGCTTCCTGAGGCGCATACCTGTAATCCGGTTCAGTAACACCTGCTTGCAAATAACGAATGAGAATGAGCTTATATAAAACAAAGCCTAGTGAGGAATTCGATAGATCTTTGAAAACATTTACTTTACCATTTCGGAAATCACCTTATGAACAACAACACGCAATTATTGCCGATAACAATACAAGTATAATAACAACAGTAAACACACAATAAGGATACGATACACTTATTGATGAAGCTCCATACACCATTTCAATACTCACCAACTCCTCTAACCCAATGACACAATCCTGAGGTACATTGACCTAGACCCACACCCCATGGCCTCTCCGCCCATGCGAGATAGGGATTAGCCATGATAATTGTGCCCGCAACCCAGGATGTCTCCCGAGGTGACATAACATTATCACAGCTCACAACAATAACTCATTGCTCAATTCAAGAAGTCAACAACGAGGGTTGCCCGACTCCCGACTTATAACAACAATAACAATTTCAATTCAAGAAGTCAACAACGAGGGTTGCCCGACTCCCGTATTCAACAATCAACAATCAATAATCAATTTAACAACAGTTAACAATCAACAACTATACAATTCTGAAACAATTAAGTCAGATGACAAAGTAGGCCATCTAACTCAACATGTATTTAAACAAACAATCAACCCCGATCCCAATCAACAACAATCCAAGAATCAACTACTCAAACATTACCGAAACATTCAAAGACAACATTTCAACATATTAAAGAAAGACAACGCAAACTTCTAAAAGTCATAACTTACAATCTAGGAATCCAATAACCTCCAAACTACTTTCTATAACCCAACCACACATACAACTACATTAACCCCATCGAAACTCAACCAAAATCCATCCAAAACAAGCCCAACAACCCTAATTCCTCAATGCATCATGGCTGAATTTTTCGGACTTTAGCTACGACATCCAAATCAAAAATTTGGCATTACAACAGTACTACCCCACAATTAACAAACTTTTAGAACCAACAATCAATCAATTCCAACCACTACAACAACACTTATTCAACAATGAACCCAAAATCCAATTTTAATACTCGAAAAATAGAAATACATGCTGCTACCGTTCAAAACTTATATAGACACACATAAACGATCCTTGGCATCTACTAAGCAATTTAACATTTCATCGGATAAAAAATCAATAATATGAAAATGACATAAAATAGCATTTTGAGATCTAGAATTTTTGTCTCACATTTTGTCACGCCCCAACTCGACCCCACCTACGATCAGTCAGGATGCAACGGAATTTCGGCAGTATAACGACAGAAAATAGGATACCGAGGCTCTAAACCAACCTCATTAGAACATCATACATCAACTCTACAACCATACAATAAACAACTCCTCAATAAAATAACAACATACAACATAACCATATTACACCATAATCATTCTTTGTTATACGCCTCCGTTCCAACATAATACATGAACCTTAATATATATTGCAAAAATATATTGATACCAACCTAGCAACCTAAACATAGACAAAAGAAAGACTACTAAGATAGCATCAACTAATTCATTATCTTTTCAACATCTTTTACATTATGAACTACAAAGCATATAAAAGTCAACTAGATAATATACAAGATAGTAAAACAATACAGCATCAAGGATTAGACTCCAGAACATAAGACTCATCCACCTAAGTCATATTTTTCTCTTCAGGAGGCACGTACCCATAGTCCTGCTCTACAACACCTATAAGCATGCAATAATAGAGAGTGAGCTTATATAAAATAAGCCCAGCGAGAATCTGATAGATCTCTAACAGTATTCACTATACTCCTTGGAAATAATCCTTTGAGCAAGTAAACACACAATAACATCAATAATATTATCATCACATAATCTATAACGACCATTCAATAAAGGATACACTAGTTGGTGTAGCTCCAAACGCCATCACGATCATAACAGCCTTCTTGTGACTCCCATAAACTCACGCACCCGAGGTACCCCAATAACCTCTCCCTCTATGACACCTCCGTCAGGCGAGCTAGAGGTAGTCTCTGTAGTCATATCGTTATCAACTCGACAGCCTGATACTGCCTGAGAGGTGGCACACACATACCAAAGACTCATCAATAATAATAAATATCAATCATTCACAAGAGGACAACCTTTTCCATTGACTAACTCCCGGTTCATCAATCATCAATCAATAATCAATCAATAATCATATTATCATCATAATAACATCAATAATCAATTTAACAACAAATAACTAAGTTAGATGACAAAGTAGGCCATCCAACTGAACATGCATTAAACATACAATCAAACCCTAGTTTACCCATCATCATCTCACAATTCAATCACTCAAACCACACCCAATCAACTAAAGGCATAATTTAACATTTTAAAGAAAGACAACCTAAACTTCAAATATTCATAACCTACATTCTACTAGTCCAAACCACTCCAAATCAGTTTCTATCACTCGCCCAATCAATCAACTACATTAGCCCCTTCGGAAACCAACCAAAACATATCCAAATCATGCCAATAACCCTAAAACCCTAGTGTGTCATGGCTGAAATTTTTGGACTTTAGCACCGACCTCGCAATCAAAAATTCGGCATTACAACGGCGCTACCACGTAATTAACAAACTTTTAGAAATCGATGGCAATCGATTTCAACCAACACAACTCAAAATATTCAACATTTAGCAAATTAATCAACTTTAAATACACGAAAATAAATAATTATGCTACAACGGTTCAAATCTCGTAAGATTACATATAAATGATCCCTAGCATGCATGGAGCACTAATCTAACTTCAAATTAACATTCCAACAGTTCAATAATTATTTATACGCATAAACACAAAATATGAGTTTTGAGATCTAGAATTTTTCTCTCATCTTTGATGCGATAAAAGCCTAGATATGCATGCAATACGTGCCCAACAAGTGGAATCCAACTAGGCACGAAGTTATACGGACAAAAACTAGGTTTTTCTATGAGAATTTGCTTTGAAAACTTTGAAGAAAAGCTTTGGTTTTCTCCTATGAAACTCTCGGCCCTTTGTGTGTGTTGAGGCATGTATTTTGTGTTGTGTTTAGTGTGTATTGGTGATATATGCATAAAGGTCAACATTTTACTGAAAGTCAAAGTTGAGAACTTTAGTGTTTTTAGTGTTTTCTTGACTTTAAATTCATTTTCTTGATCACCAATGCTCAAAACAATTATTCAACACCCAAGATAGCTCAAGTAGGTTATTTTTAGGTGACAAGAAGTTTTACATCTAAACAATTCTACCCGAGTCGGCTTAAAACTCGATTTTTGTAAAAGTCGGTGTAAAAACCCTAATAAATTCCTAAGCCGATTTGAAAACCGTTTTCAATAAACACATGTCTATTAAAGTCCGAGGACTAGGTCTAGAAGGGTTAAAAAGACCAATTTTAAAATTTTAGCAAACGTGTTTCGAAAATACTATTCACTAAAAGTCGACGATAAAATTTCTGACTCCGTTTTTTATGAAAATTTCATGAATGCACATTTAGCATGTTCTAGGAGTATTAATATCAAAATTATCACATTCTAAGTCATATAGCACATAGACAAGTCAATTCACACAAAACGAGAATAAACACGCAAAACGAGACATGATAGAAAAGTGGGGTTTCAAATTCTCCCCCCCTTAAAGAAATTTTATCCCTGAAATTCTTACTTGATGTACTGAACTGATCTGGGTACTGCTGTTGCATCTGATCTTGTCTCTCCCAAGTAGCTTCCTCAATGCCGTGATACTTCCACAACACCTTAACCATCGGAATCTTCTTCGGCCTCAACTCTCGTTCCATCTGATCAAGAATACAAATCGGACGCTCGTCATAAGTTAGATTCTCACGAAGCTGTAACGGCTCTGGCTCAAGAATATGAGAAGGATCCGGATTATATTTTTGCAAATTAGACACGTGAAATACATCGTGAACATTAGAGAAGTTCTCCGGTAAAGCCAACTGATATGCTAACTTACCAACCCTGCCGGTAATCTCAAACGGCCTAACAAATCTCGGACTCAGCTTTCCACTTTTACCATAACGAGCAAACCCCTTACGAGGAGACAATCTCAAGAAAACTCGATCTCCGACTGCAAACTCCAAGTCCCGACGACACTTATCAGCATAACTCTTGATTCTACTCTGCGCCGTAAGCATTTTCTGCCTGATCAACTGAACATTCTCAATCTTCTCAAGAAGCTCTGGTATGATAGTCAGATCAATAGTCTTCATCTCCCCTACCTCGTCCCAATATAAAGGTGAACGATACTTACGACTGTAAAGAGCTGCGAAAGGTGCCATCCTAATAGTAGCTTGATAACTATTGTTATAGGCAAACTAGGCAAGTGGTAGATGTTTTTCCCAGTTCTTCCCGAAGTCCAGAACACAAGCCCTAAGCATATCTTCCAGAATCTGAATAGTCCGCTTAGACTGACCGTCGGCCTGTAGCTGATACGCGGTACAGAAGTTCAACTGAGTACCCAAGGTCTCCTGAAGTTTCTCCCACAAACGAGAAGTAAATTGAGGATCTCGATCTGAGACAATACTAGATGGAATCCCGTGATGTCTAACAATCTGATCCAAATAAAGACCCGTCAACTTTGTAACCTCATCTCCCATCCTCATCGAAATAAAATGAGTTGTCTTCGTCAAACGATCCACGACAACCCAAACTGCATCATTACCCCTCGGTGTTCTAGGCAAACCAGTGACGAAATTCATCGTAATATCCTCCCACTTCCACTTTGGTATAGCCAACGGCTGAAGTAACCCTGCAGGTCGTTGATGCTCGGCTTTCACCCTCTGACAAGTCAAACATCTAGATACAAACTGAGCAACCTCCCTCTTCATGTTATTCCACCAATAGTGTTGCTTCAAATCCTGATACTTCTTGGTTCAATCGGGATAAATAGTGTACTTAGAATTATGAGCTTCCTCCAGAATACCTCACCTCAAGCCCGGTTCATCTGGAACACAAACCTTGTTCCGAAACTGAAGAATACCGTTCTCATGCAGTTTAAAGTCAGACTAATCATCCGTGATCTGATCCTTGATCTTCTGAAGTTTAATATCAAGTTGCTGAGCTTCTCTGATCTGAGACAGCAATAAAGGCTGAATATGAATATGTGAACACATCATCCCAACCTGAGTCAACTCCGGTCTCCAATAAGTGAATTCCTCAAGAATCTCCCATTTCTTGACTGCCAAACAAGCAACACTCGCCTTCCGGCTGAGAGCATCTGCTACAACATTTGCCTTTCCAGGTAGATAATTGATAGAACAATTATAATCTCAAAGAAGCTCCATCCACCTCCGTTGACACATATTCAACTCCTTCTGTGAGAACAAGTACTTCAGACTCTTATGATCAGTGAAAATCTCAAACTTACTGCCCCACAGATAATGACGCCACTTCTTCAGTGCGAAGACAACTGCTACCAACTCAAGATCATGAGTCGGATAATTCACCTCATAAGGCTTCAACTTCCTCGAAGCATAGGCAATAACTCGGCCATCCTGCATAAGAACACATCCCAAGCCCTTCTTGGATGCATCGCTGTAAATAACCATATTATCGGTCCCCTCTGGTAGAGCAAGTACTGGAGTAGTAGTCAATCTCTTTTTCAACTCCTGAAACCCACTCTCGCATTTCTCATCCCAAGCAAAGATAGTCTGTTTTTGAGTCAACTTAGAAAGTGGCCCAGCAATCTTCGAGAAGTACTTTACAAACCTACGGTAATAACCCGCCAAACAAAGAAAGCTATGGACCTCAGAAATATTCTCTGGTCATTTCCAAGACATCACCACTTCAATCTTAGTGGGATCTACAGAAATACCGCTCTGTGTGATAACATGACCAAGAAAAGATATGCGTTGCAGCCAAAATTCACATTTGCTGAACTTGGCAAACAACTGATGCTCCTGCAGCTTCTGTAAGACAAGCCGTAGATGTTGCTCATGCTCCGATTCAGATTTAGAATAGACCAAGATATCATCAATAAAGATTACCATGAACTGGTCGAAATACGGCTGAAAAACCCGATGCATAAGATCCATGAATGCTGCCGGTGAAACCCTACTTTTTTGCTTATCTCATTTTACGTGCTATACCTCGTTTTGCGTGCATATGACCTGTTTAGGTGTCTAGATGTTTGACTTGTCAGAGGGTGAAAGCCGAGCATCAACGACCAGCAGGTTTGCTTCAGCCGTTGGCTATACCACAGTGGAAATGGGAGTATATTACGATGGACTTCGTCATTGGTTTGCCTAGAACACCGAGGGGTAATGATGTAGTTTGGGTTGTCATGGATCGTTTGACGAAGACAACTCATTTTATTGCAATGAGGATGGGAGATGAGGTTACAAAGCTGACGGGTCTCTATCTGGATCAGATTGTTAGACTTCACGGGATTCCGTCTAGTATTGTCTCTGATCGAGATCCTCGATTTACTTCTCGTTTGTGGGAGAAACTTCAGGAGACTTTGGGTACTCAGTTGAACTTTAGTACCGCGTATCATCCACAGACCGACGGTCAGTCTGAGCGGACTATTCAGATTTTGGAAGATATGCTTAGAGCTTGTGTTCTGGACTTCGGAAAGAACTGGGAGAAACATCTACCGCTTGCCGAGTTTGCCTATAACAATAGTTATCAAGCTACTATTGGAATGGTACCTTTTGCAGCTCTTTACGGTCGTAAGTGTCGTTCACCTTTATATTGGGACGAGGTAGGAGAGATGAAGACTGTTGATCCGACTATCATGCCAGAGCTTCTAGAAAAGATTGAGAATGTTCAGTTGATCAGGCAGAGAATGCTTACGGCGCAGAGTAGATTCAAGAGTTATGCTGATAAGCGTCGTCGGGACTTAGAGTTTGCAGTCGGAGATCGGGTTTTCTTGAGATTGTCTCCTCGAAAGGGGTTTGCTCGTTACGGTAAAGGTGGAAAGCTAAGTCCGAGATTTGTTGGGCCGTTTGAGATTACTGGCAGGGTTGGTAAGTTGGCATATCGGTTGGCTTTACCGGAGAACTTCTCTAATGTCCACGATGTATTTCACGTGTCTAATTTACGGAAATATAATCCGGATCCTTCTCATATTCTTAAGTCAGAGCCGTTACAACTTCATGAGAATCTGACTTATGACGAGCGTCCGATTCGTATTCTAGATCAGATGGACCGAGAGTTGAGGTCGAAGAGGATTCCGATGGTTAAGGTGTTGTGGAAGCATCACGGCATTGAGGAAGCTACGTGGGAGAGACGAGATCAGATGCAGCAGCAATACCCAGATCTATTCCATACATCAAGTAAGAATTTCGAGGACGAAATTTCTATAAGGGGGGGAGAATGTGAAACCCTACTTTTCTGCTTATCTCATTTTACGTGCTATACCTCGTTTTACGTGCATATGACCTGTTTAGGTGCTCTAGGACCTAGAAAGTTATAATTTTGATGTCAATACTCCTAATACGTGCTAAATGTGCATTCATGAAATTTTTATCAAAAACGGGATCAGAAATTTTATCGTCGATTTTTAGTGAATAGTATTTTCAAAACACGTCCGCTAAAATTTTGAAACTGGTCTTTTTAACCCTTCTAGACCTAGTCCACGGACTTTAATAGACCTGTGATTGATGAAAACGGTTTTAAAATCGGCTTAAGAATTTATTAGGATTTTTACATCGACTTTTGCAAAAACCGAGTTTTGAGCCGACTTGTGTGGAATTCTTTGAATGTAAAACTTCTTGTCACCTAAAAATAATCCACTTGAGATATCTTGGGGGTTGCATAAATATTTTTAACGTTGGTGAGCAATAAAATGAGTTTAAAGTCAATAAAACATTAAAAAATAATAGTTTTCTCAACTTAAACTATTTAAAATACTAAATATATTTGCTCACACTAGTTACACACACTAAGCAAAGCACAAAACACACTCCACACACACACAAAGGGCCGAGAGGTTGAGGGAGAAAAAGCCAAAGAGAATTTCAAGGTTTTTTCAATCAAATTTTCAAAGAAAAATTTGGTTTTTGTCCGTAAAACTTCGCACCGATTTGGATTCTGCTTGTTGAGCACGCACTTCACGCATCCCTAGGCTTTTATCGCATCAAATGTGAGAGAAAAATTCTAGATCTCAAAACTTGTCTTTTGCATTTTTGCGTATAAATGAAGATTGAACCGTTAGAATTGTAATCTGATGTTAGATTATTGCTCCTTGCATGCTAGGGATCGTTTAGTGGTAATACTACGAGTTTCTATCGGATGTAGCATAATTTTTATTTTTCGGGTATTAAATTTTGATTAAATTGTTCAATGTTGAATTAATTGAGTTGTGATGATCGAAATCGATTTCCGTCAATTTCTAAATACTTGATAATTACGTGTTAGCGCTGTTGTAATGCAGAATTTTTGATTACATGGTTCGTGTGTGAAAATCCAGAAAATTCAGCCAAGACATCCTAGGGTTTTAGGGTTATCGGGCATGTTGTGGAGGTGTTATGGTGAATTTCTGAGAGGGCTAATGTAGTAGGTTGAATGGGTGAGTGATAGAAACTGATTTGGCAATGTTTGGGTTAGTAGAATGTAAGTTATGAATTTTTGAAGTTTAGGTTGTCATTCTTTAATTTCTTGAACGATGCCTTTAGATGATTGGGTGGTGTTTGAGTATTGAATGGTGAGTTGTTGATGAGTAACTTAGGGATTAATTGTGTATATAATGCATGTCCGGTTAGATGGCCTACTTTGTCATCTAACTAAGTTATTGTTGTTTAAATGATAATTGATGCTATCAATGATGAATAAATGATGATTGATTGATGATTGATTGATGATTGATTGATGATTGATGATGATTATAGAGTCTTGGTATGTGTGTGCCACCTCTCGGGTAGCGTTGGGTTGTCGGGTTGATAACAGCATGACTGCTAGAGGCTATCCCCAGCTCGCATGACGGAGGTGTCATGGAGGGAGGGGCTAGTGAGGTACCTCGGGTGCGTGAGTAATGGGGAGTTATAAGAAGAACGGTTGAGATCGTGATGGCGTTTGGAGCTACACCAAATAGAGTATCCTTTATTGAATGGTTATATAGTTATGTGATGATAGTATTATTTATGTTATTGTGTGTTTACTGACTCAAAGGATTATTCCAAGGAGTTTAGTAGACCTTGCTCGAGATCTATCGGATCCTCACTAGGCTTATTTATATAAGCTCACTCTCTATTATTGCATGCTTACAGGTGTTGCAGAGCCGGATTACGGGTACGTACCTCCTGAGGAGGAAAATGTGCCTTACGTGGACGAGTCATATGTCCCAGAGTCTTATCCGTGATTCTGTGCTGTTATTTATCATGTATATTAGTTTAGTAGCCTTTTCTATGCTTTATAGTTCTTGTTGTATAGGATGCTGAAAAGAATATGAATTAGTTGTTACTATTCTAGTAGCTTTTTTTGTCTATGGTTAAGTTGTTAGATGGGTCTCAACTTATTTTTGAAATGTATGATAAGGTTGAGGTTTTGTATGTTATGTTGGAACGGAGGCAGATAACGAGGACTGATTATTGTATATTACGGTTATGTTGTGTGTTGTTATGCTGTTGAGGAGTTGTTGTTGGTATGGTTATGGAATTGGAAGTTTAATGTTATTAATGAGGCTAGTTTAGAGCCTCGGTATTCTATTTACTGTCGTTATACTGCCGAAATTCCGTTGCGTCCTGACTGATTGTAGGTGGGGTCGAGTTTGAGCGTGACACTGCCGGTGCATTAGTTAATCCAAAAGGCATAACAACAAACTCATAATGCCCGTACCAAGTCCTAAAGCCAAACTTCGGAACATCCTCCGTACAGATCCGAAGCTGATAATACCCCTGCCTCAAATCAAATTTAGAATAGACTTTGGCTCGCTGAAGTTGATCAAACAACTCGTCAATCAGTGGCAAATGATATTTTTTCTTGATGGTCACCTAATTCAAACCATGATAATCAATACACAATCTCAAGGTACCATCCTTCTTCTTCCCAAATAAAACAGGAGCACCCCAAGGTGAAGAACTCTGCTGAATAAATCCCTTCTCCAATAACTCCTGCAACTGAGTTTTCAGCTCCTTCAACTCAACTGGTGCCATCCGGTACGCTGATTTAGAAATAGGTTGAGTACCGGGAACAAGATTAATCACAAACTCCACATCTCACTCTGGCGGTTGAGTACCGGGAACAAGATTAATCACAAACTCCACATCTCACTCTGGCGGTAACCCTGGCAACTCCTCGGGAAATACATTGGGATATTCCCGAATAATAGGAACTTCCTCTAGCTGTAACTTATCAGATGGCTTGTTGATCAAATAAGCTAGATAACCCGAACACCCCTTACTCACCAACTTAACAGCTTTAGTTGCTGAGATGACAAAACTCGCCTTTGCACCCCGGTTCCCTACTACCTCAACTTCTGGCTGATCTGGTAAACGAAACTGTACTACCTTGGTTCTACAGTTTAACTGGGCATCATACTTAGAAAACCAATCCATACCCAAGATAGTATCATACCCCCGGAGAGGAAATAAGATAAGGTCCGAAGGAAAATTATACCCCTTAACATGCATTATACAATCCTTACATACTAAGCCAGTAACATACTTATCAGTCAAAGAGGTACTAATCTCAACCACATAAGGCAGTCTTTCAGGTTGCACATTAACACGTTGCACACAAGCTGGAGTAATGAAAGAATGCGTAACACCAGAATCAATCAACACTTTAATAAGTTGATCAAGTATAAGGAAGTTACCTTCCACCACTGCAGTCTCCTCAGGCATCTCCTTTAAATCAACTGCGTAGGCCCGAGCCTGAACCCGCTGCTACTGAGGTGCATTGCTCGCAGGTCTACCCTGATAACCCTGAGTCGCTGCCCGACTCTCAGTCCTCGAATATCTAGGGCAATCCCTCGCCCTGTGCTGATTGCTGCCGCATCCTAAACACGTCCCTGCCTTCACTCTGTAATCTGCCTCCACATGCCCCGTGCGCTTGCAGTGTGTACACTGCGGTGATGATGCACTAACACTGCCCCTAGAAGAACCAGAAGCTGAAGAAACAGCTGAACCAGTCTGCTGCTGAGGCATTACCAAACTAGGCCTGTACTGACCCTGAGACTGGGCTGGCCTATACTGGGACGGAACTTGATATGACCCCTGCTGAAACTAAGGTCGATAATAACTTTGCTGACCCTGTGGCCTGAAAGAACCCTGTTGAGTTGGTGGCCTGTACACAACCTGCTGTACTGAAGGCCTATACCTGCCCTACTGAAACTGCGGCTGATACGGCCTCTTTCTAGGCTGACTAGACACAAGCTGATCCCCCTTTCTCTTTTCTAACCTAGAAGCTGCATCAAAGGTCTCAGTGAATATATCATACCGATTCAGAACCATCATATCCTGAATCTCGGGCCTCAACCCCAACATGAATCTATGAGTCCTCCGCTCCTCTTCAGCCACATACTCCGATGCATACTGGGACAATCAAGTAAAGGTGGCCTCATACTGTGCCACTGAGGCATCCCCCTGAATCAGAGACAAAAACTCAGCTTCTTTCCGCTCCCTCGCGATCCTCGGGACATACTTTGCCCGGAAAGCTAACAGAAAGGTACCCCAAACATAAGAAATACCCTGAGTCGCCCAGCTAGTTCTCACCGTGCGCCACCATTCTTTTGCCTCATCATCCAGCAAGTACACGACAAAGGAGACCTTCTGCTCATCGGTATAATCAAGAGGATCATAAATCTTCTCCACCTTACTAATCCACGCTTCAGCCTTCTGATCATCGGGTTCCCCCTGAAATCTAGGTGGATGATACCCTAAGAACTCTTTTAGGGTACCAAGCCCGTCGTTTCCACCCTGCACATTCAATAACTGAACCTGCCAAGCCTGAGTCTGGGCAGTCTGCCCTGCTATCAACTGGGCATGTCTGGCCATTAACTTGGCAATCCTATCCATAGCTGCCCCAAAACGATCATCACCCCTATCACGGCCCGGTGCCGCATTACCAGGAGTCTCATCTGCTACCTCGGGTCTACCTCTGGTCCTTGGTCTACCGGTCATTCTACTAATCAAAGAGTTAGCACAGGTTAGCATGTAAACATGTTATAAACAACTATTAGCACATACACAACAAACTCATATAAAACACATAAACAAATTGATCACATAATCACATAAGCATTAGATCACATAATCACTTAATCATTTAATCATATTAATTCATAGTTCACTTTTCTTTCTTTTCATACATACTTTCATGCTAAGACCATTAACCACATTTCGAGAATACCCCGGCTGACAACTAACATGCGCTCTGATACCACTTAAATGTCACGCCCCAACTCGACCCCACCTATGATCAGTCAGGATGCAACGGAATTTTGCCTTTATAACGACAGAAAATAGGATACCGAGGCTCTAAACCAACCTCATTAGAACATCATACATCAATTCCATAACCATACAATAAACAACTCCTCAATAAAATAACAACATACAACATAACCATATTACACCATAATCATTCTTTGTTATACGCCTCTGTTCCAACATAATACATGAACCATAATATATATTGCAAAAATATATTGATACCAACCTAGCAACCAAAACATAGACAAAAGAAAGACTACTAAGATAGTATTAACTAATTCATTATCTTTTCAACATCTTTTACATTATGAACTACAAAGCATATAAAAGTCAACTAGATAATATACAAGATAGTTAAACAATACAACATCAAGGATAAGACTCCGGAACATAAGACTCATCCACGTAAGGCACATTTTTCTCCTCAGGAGGCACGTACTTGTAGTCCTGCTCTACAACACCTATAAGCATGCAATAATAGAAAGTGAGCTTATATAAAATAAGCCCAGCGAGGATCCGATAGATCTCTAACAATATTCACTATACTCCTTGAAAATAATCCTTTGAGCAAGTAAACACACAATAACATCAATAATACTTTCATCACATAATCTATAATGACCATTCAATAAAGGATACATTAGTTGGTGTAGCTCCAAACGCCATCACGATCATAACAGCCTTCTTGTGACTCCCATAAACTCACGCACCCGAGGTACCCCAATAACCTCTCCCTCCATGACACCTACGTCAGGCGAGCTGGCGGTAGTCTCTGGTAGTCATGCCGTTATCAACCCGACAGCTAGATGCTGCCCGAGAGGTGTCACACACATACCAAAGACTCAACAATAATAATAAACATCAATCATTCACAGGAGGACAACCTTTTCCGTTGACAAACTCCCGGTTCATCAATCATCAATCAATAATCATATTATCATCATAATAACATCAATAATCAATTTAACAACAAATAACTAAGTTAGATGACAAAGTAGGCCATCCAATCGAACATGCATTAAACACACAATCAAACCCTAGTTTACCTATCATCATCTCACAATTCAATCACTCAAACCACACCCAATCAACTAAAGGCATAATTTAACATTTTAAAGAAAGACAACCTAAACTTCAAATATTCATAACCTACATTCTACTAGTCCAAACCACTCCAAATCAGTTTCTATCACTCGCCCAATCAATCAACTACATTAGCCCCTTCGGAAACCAACCAAAACACATCCAAATCATGCCTAATAACCCTAAAACCCTAGTGTGTCATGGCTAAAATTTTCAGACTTTAGCACCGACCTCGCAATCAAAAATTCAGCATTACAAAGGCGCTACCACGTAATTAACAAACTTTTAAAAATCAACGGCAATCAATTTCAACCAACACAACTCAAAATATTCAACATTTAGCAAATTAATCAACTTTAAATACCTGAAAATAAATAATTATGCTACAACGGTTCAAATCTCATAAGATTACATATAAATGATCCCTAGCATGCATGGAGCACTAATCTAACTTCAAATTAACATTCTAACGGTTCAATAATTATTTATACACATAAATACAAAATATGAGTTTTGAGATCTAAAATTTTTCTCTCACCTTTGACGCAATAAAAGCCTAGATATGCGTGCAATATGTGCCCAACAAGCAGAATCCAACTCGGTACGAAGTTCTATAGACAAAAACTAGATTTTTCTATGAAAATTTGCTTTGAAAACTTTGAAGAAAAGCTTTGGTTTTCTCCTATGAAACTCTCGGCCCTTTGTGTGTGTTTAGGAGTGTATTTTGTGTTGTGTTTAGTGTGTGTTGGTGATATATGCATAAAGGTCAACATTTTAATGAAAGTCAAAGTTGAGAACTTTAGTATTTTTAGTGTTTTCTTGACTTTAAATTCATTTTCTGGATCACCAATGCTCAAAAAAATTATTGAACACCCAAGATAGCTCAAGTAGGTTATTTTTAGGTGACAAGAAGTTTTACATCCAAACAATTCTACCCGAGTCAGCTTAAAACTCGATTTTTACAAAAGTCGGTGTAAAAATCCTAATAAATTCCTAAGCCGATTTGAAAACCGTTTTCAACAAACACATGTCTATTAAAGTCCGAGGACTAGGTCTAGGAGGGTTAAAAAGACCAGTTTTAAAATTTTGGCAGACGTGTTTCGAAAAGACTATTCACTAAAAGTCGATGATAAAATTTCTGACTCCGTTTTTTAAGAAAATTTCATGAATGCACATTTAACATGTTCTAGGAGTATTAATATCAAAATTACAACATTCTAAGTCATATAGCACATAGACAGGTCAATTCACACAAAACGAGAATAAACAAGCAAAACAAGACAGGATAGAAAAGTGGAGTTTTACATTTTCCCCCCCTTAAAGAAATTTTGTCCCCGAAATTCTTACTTGATGTACTGAACAGATCTGGGTACTGCTGCTGCATCTGATCTCGTCTCTCCCAAGTAGCTTCCTCAATGCCGTGATGCTTCTACAACACCTTAACCATCGGAATCTTCTTCGACCTCAACTCTCGTTCCATCTGATCAAGAATACGAATCGGACGCTCATCATAAGTCAGATTCTCACGAAGCTATAACGGCTCTGGCTCGAGAATATGAGAAGGATCCGGATTATATTTTCGCAAATTAGACACGTGAAATACATCGTGGACATTAGAGAAGTTCTCCGGTAAAGCCAATCGATATGCTAACTTACCAACCCTGCCGGTAATCTCAAACGGCCCAACAAATCTTGGACTTAGCTTTCCACCTTTACCATAACGAGCAACCCCTTACGAGGAGACAATCTCAAGAAAACCCGATCTCCGACTGCAAACTCCAAGTCCCGACGACGTTTATCAGCATAACTCTTGAATCTACTCTGCGCCGTAAGCATTTTCTGCCTGATCAACTAAACATTCTCAATCATCTCAAGAAGCTCTGGCATGATAGTCAGATCAATAGTCTTCATCTCCCCTACTTCGTCCCAATATAAAGGTGAACGACACTTACGACCGTAAAAAGCTGCGAAAGGTGCCATCCCAATAGTAGATTGATAACTATTGTTATAGGCAAACTCGGCAAGTGGTAGATGTTTTTCCTAGTTCTTCCCGAAGTCCAGAACACAAGCCCTAAGCATATCTTCCAGAATCTGAATAGTTTGCTCAAACTGACCGTCGGTCTGTGGATGATACGCAGTACTAAAGTTCAACTGAGTACCCAAGGTCTATTGAAGTTTCTCCCACAAACGAGAAGTAAATTGAGGATCTCGATCTGAGACAATACTAGATGGAATCCCGTGAAGTCTAACAATCTGATCCAAATAAAGACCCATCAACTTTGTAACCTCATCTCCCATCCTCATCGAAATAAAATGTGTTGTCTTAGTCAAACGATCCACGACAACCCAAACTGCATCAATACCCCTCGATGTTCTAGGCAAACCAGTGATGAAATCCATCGTAATATGCTCCCACTTCCACTCTGGTATAGCCAACGGCTGAAGTAACCCTGCAGGTCGTTGATGCTCGGCTTTCACCCTCTGACAAGTCAAACATCTAGATACAAACTGAGCAACCTCCCTCTTCATGTTATTCCACCAATAGTGTTGCTTCAAATCCCGATACTTCTTGGTTCCACCAGGATGAATAGTATACTTAGAATTATGAGCTTCCTGCAGAATACCTCGCCTCGAGCCCGGTTCATCGGGAACACAAACCTTGTTCCGAAACCAAAGAATACCGTTCTCATGCAGTTTAAAGTCAGACTGATCATCCGTGATCTGATCCTTGATCTTCTGAAGTTTAATATCAAGTTGCTGAGCTTCTCTGATCTGAGACAGCAATAAAGGCTGAATATGAATATGTGAACACATCATCCCAACCTGAGTCAACTCCGGTCTCCAATAAGTGAATTCCTCAAGAATCTCCCATTTCTTGACTGCCAAACAAGCAATACTCGCCTTCCGGCTGAGAGCATATGCTACAATATTTGCCTTTCCAGGTAGATAATTGATAGAACAATTATAATCTCAAAGAAGCTCCATCCACCTCCGTTGACACATATTCAACTCCTTCTGTGAGAACAAGTACTTCAGACTCTTATGATCAGTGAAAATCTCGAACTTACTGCCCCACAAATAATGACGCCACCTCTTCAGTGCGAAGACAACTGCTGCCAACTCAAGATCATGAGTCGGATAATTCACCTCATAAGGCTTCAACTTCCTAGAAGCATAGGCAATAACTCGGCCATCCTGCATAATAACATATCCCAAGCCCTCCTTGGATGCATCGCTATAAATAACCATATTATCGGTCCCCTCTGGTAGAGCAAGTACTGGAGCAGTAGTCAATCTCTTTTTCAACTCCTAAAACCCACTCTCACACTTCTCATCCCAAGCAAAGATAGTCCGTTTCTGAGTCAACTTAGAAAGTGGCCCAGCATTCTTCGAGAAGTACTTTACAAACCTACGGTAATAACCCGCCAAGCCAAGTAAGCTACGGACCTCAGAAACATTCTCTGGCCGTTTCCAAGACATCACCACTTCAATCTTGGTGGGATCTACAGAAATACCGCTCTGTGTGATAACATGACCAAGAAAATATATGAGTTGCAACCAAAATTCACATTTGCTGAACTTGGCAAACAACTGATGCTCCTGCAGCTTCTGTAAGACAAGCCGTAGATGTTGCTCGTGCTCCGATTCAGTTTTAGAATAGACCAAGATATCATCAATAAAGATTACCACGAACTGGTCTAAATACGGCCGAAAAACCCGATGCATAAGATCCATGAATGCTGCCGGTGCATTAGTTAATCCAAAGGGCATAACAACAAGCTCATAATGTTCGTACCAAGTTCTGAAGGCGGACTTCAGAACATCCTCTGTACGAATCCGAAGATGATAATACCCGTGCCTCAAATCAAATTTAGAATAGACTTTGGCTCCCTGAAGTTGATCAAACAACTCGTCATTCAGTGGCAAAGGATATTTATTCTTGATGGTCACCTGATTCAAACCACGATAATCAATACACAATCTCAAGGTAACATCCCTCTTCTTCACAAATAAAATAGGACCTCCCTAAGGTGAAGAACTCTGCTGAATAAATTTCTTCTCCAATAACTCCTGCAACTGAGTCTTCAGCTCCTTCAAATCAGCTGGTGCCATCGGGTACGCTGATTTAGAAATAGGTTGAGTACCGGGAACAAGATTAATCACAAACTCCACATCTCTCTCTGGCGCTAACCCTAGCAACTCCTCGGGAAATACATTGGGATATTCCTGAATAATAGGAACTTCCTCCAGTTGTAACTTATCAGATGGCTTGTTGATCAAATAAGCTAGATAACCCGAACACCCCTTACTCACCAACTTAACAGCTTTAGTTGCTGAGATAACAAAACTCGTCTTTGCACCCTGGTTCCCTACTACCTCAACTACTGGCTGATCTGGCAAACGAAACTGTACTACCTTGGTTCTACAGTTTAACTAGGCATCATACTTAGAAAGCCAATCCATACCCAAGATAACATCATACCCCCGGATAGGAAATAAGATAAGGTCCGAAGGAAAATTATACCCCTTAACATGAATTATACAATCCTTACATACTAAGCCATTAACATACTTATCAGTCAAAGAGGTACTAATCTCGACCACATAAGGCAGTCTTCCAGGTTGCACATTAACACGTTGCACACAAGCTGGAGTAATGAAAGAATGCATGGCACCAGAATCAATCAACACTTTAATAAGTTGATCAAGTATAAGGAAGTTACTTTCTACCACTGCAGTCTCCTCGGGCATCTCCTCCAAATCAACTGCGTAGGCCTGAGCCTGAACCCGCTCCTACTGAGGTGCACTGCCCGTGGGTCTACCTTGATAACCCTGAGTCGCTGCTCGACTCTCAGTCCTTAGATATCTAGGGCAATCCCTAGCCCTGTGCTGATTGCTGCCGCATCCTAAACATGTCCCTGCCTTCACTCTGCAATCGGCCTCCACATGCCCCGTGCGCTTACAGTGTGTACACTGCGGTGATGATGCACTAACACTGCCCCTGGAAGAACCAGAAGCTAAAGAAATAGCGGAACCAGTCTGCTGCTGAGGCCTTACCAAACTAGGCCTGTACTGACCCTGAGACTGGGCTGGCCTATACTGGGACTGAACCTGATATGACCCCTGCTGAAACTGAGGTCGATAATAACTCTGCTGACCCTGTGGCCTGAAAGAACCCTGCTGGGTTGGCGGCCTGTACACAACCTGCTGTACTGAAGGCCTATACATGCCCTGCTAAAACTGCGGCTGATACGGCCTCTTACTAGGCTGACTAGACACAAGCTGATCCCCATTTCTCTTTTCTAACCTAGAAGCTGCATCAAAGGCCTCAGTGAATATATCATACCGATTCAGAGCCATCACATCCTGAATCTCGGGCCTCAACCCCAACATGAATCTATGAGTCCTCCGCTCCTCATCAGCCACATATTCCGATGCATACCGGGAAAATCGAGTAAAGGTGGCCTCATACTGAGCCACTGAGGCATCCCCCTGAATCAGAGACAGAAACTCAGCCTCTCTCCCCTCCCTCGTGATCCTCGGGACATACTTTGCCCGGAAAGCTAACAGAAAGGTACCCCAAACATACGGAATACACTGAGTCGTCCAGCTAGTTCTCACCGTGCGTTACCATTCTTCTACCTCATCATCCAGCAAGTACACGGCAAATGAGACCTTCTGCTCATCGGTATAATCAAGAGGATCATAAGTCTTCTCCACCTTACTAATCCACGCTTCAGACTTCCGATTATCGGGTTCCCCCTGAAATCTAGATGGATGATACCCTAAGAACTCTTTCAGGGTACCACGCCCGTCATTTCCATCCTGCACATTCAAAGACTCAACAATAATAATAAACATCAATCATTCACAGGAGGACAACCTTTTCCGTTGACTAACTCCCGGTTCATCAATCATCAATCAATAATCAATCAATAATCATATTATCATCATAATAACATCAATAATCAATTTAACAACAAATAACTAAGTTAGATGACAAAGTAGGTCATCCAACCGAACATGCATTAAACACACAATCAAACCCTAGTTTACCCATCATCATCTCACAATTCAATCACTCAAACCACACTCAATCAACTAAAGGCATAATTTAACATTTTAAAGAAAGACAACCTAAACTTCAAATATTCATAACCTACATTCTACTAGTCCAAACCACTCCAAATCAGTTTTTATCACTCGCCCAATCAATCAACTACATTAGCCCCCTCGGAAACCAACCAAAACACATCCAAATCATGCCCAATAACCCTAAAACCCTAGTGTGTCATGGCTGAAATTTCCGTACTTTAGCACCGACCTCGCAATCGAAAATTCGGCATTACAATGGCACTACCACGTAATTAACAAACTTTTAGAAATCGACGGCAATCGATTTCAACCAACACAACTCAAAATATTCAACATTTAGCAAGTTAATCAACTTTAAATACCTGAAAATAAATAATTATGCTACAATGGTTCAAATCTTGTAAGATTACATATAAATGATCCCTAGCATGCGTGGAGCAATAATCTAACTTCAAATCAATATTCTAACGGTTCAATAATTATTTATACGCATAAACACAAAATATGAGTTTTGAGATATAGAATTTTTCTCTCACCTTAGATGCGATATAAGCCGAGATATACGTACAATACGTGCCCAACAAGCGGAATCCAACTCTGCATGAAGTTCTATGGACAAAAACTAGGTTTTTCTTTGAACATTTGCTTTGAAAACTTTGAAGAAAAGCTTTGGTTTTCTCCTATGAAACTCTCGGCCCTTTGTGTGTGTTGAGGAGTGTGTTTTGTGTTGTTTTTAATGTGTGTTGGTGATATATGCATAAAGGTCAACATTTTAATGAAAGTCAAAGTTGAGAACTTTAGTATTTTTAGTGTTTTCTTGACTTTAAATTCATTTTCTTGAGCACCAATGCTCAAAACAATTATTCAACACCCAAGATAGCTCAAGTAGGTTATTTTTAGGTGACAAGAAGTTTTACATCCAAACAATTCTACCCGAGTCGGCTTAAAACTCAATTTTTGCAAAAGTCGATGTAAAAGCCCTAATAAATTCCTAAGCCAATTTGAAAACCGTTTTCAACAAACACATGTCTATTAAAGTCTGAGGACTAGGTCTAGAAGGGTTAAAAAGACCAGTTTTAAAATTTTAGTGGACGTGTTTCGAAAATACTATTCACTAAAAGTCGACGATAAAATTTCTGACTCCGTTTTTTATGAAAATTTCATGAATGCACATTTAGCATGTTCTAGGAGTATTAATATCAAAATTACCATATTCTAAGTCATATAACACATAGACATGTCAATTCACGCAAAATGAGAATAAACACGCAAAACGAGACAGGATAAAAAAGTAGGGTTTCACACCTTTGATCCGAAACAAAGATAGGAATGCGTGCAATAGAAGCCCAACAAGCGGAATCCAACTCAGTTTGAAAAGCTTTGGACAAAAAGTAAGTTTTCGAAGGTAAAATTACTTTGAAAACCTTTGAAAATAACTCTCTTTTTCTCTCCCTCAAGTTTTGGCCATGTGTGTGTATTTGTGGGTGTTTTGTGTTGTTTTTAGTGTGTGTTGATGCATATAAAGCTTGGGTCAACTAATTTGCAAAAGTCAAAGTTGAAACAATTAGTTAGTTTTTAGTATTTTTAGTCTTTTAATTGTCTTTTAGACTATTTTACTCACAAATATGCATTTAACACTTAGACTATTTTTAAGTAGTTTATTTTTACTTGACAACAATTTTTACATGCATACATTTACACCCGACTCGGTTAAAAACTCAATTTTCGCAAAAGAATGTGTAAAAACCTTTAAAATTTCTAATCCGATTTGAAATCCATTTTAATCAGACATGGGTCCATTAATATCTGAGGACTAGGTTTTAAGACATCTAAAACACCCGTGTAAAATTTTTAGCGACTGTGCATTTAAAACACTATTCACAAAAATCGACGATAAAATTTCTTATGCCAATTTATGAAAATTTCATGAATGCACATATAGCATGTAATAGGAATATAAATCACTGAATTAGTGCATTTTAACTCATATAACACATAAATAGGTCAAAACACGCAATTCTATGCAAATGTGAAATCTGGGGTTTCACATTTAAAACTTTAGATAGCATTTAACAACTTTATCAAAAATTCACCACATCTAAAAATTAAGAAAATGCACATAAAAATGCTTCCCTCACCTTCAAGAAGCTAAAAAATGGAAGGAATTTGCAAGAGAACTCTTTGATGCTTGCTAAAATTGCTCAAAAATGTAGAACACCCAAGCCCTAGCTCACCAAGCTTCTCACATTTTTGTCTTGCTCCTAGATGATTCTTACCTTTTTTTTCTTATGTTTAGTCTAATTTGTATTATATAACTTAACTAAGCTAATTGGTGGGTTGGGCGTGTATATTGGGCCTAATTAATCTATTAAGTGTCCTACAAAATTCCAAATAAAAATCTCTACAAAAAGTTATTATTCATACGATACATAAATCAATTTTTATTTCACTATTCCCAATATGCTATGCACGTAATTCTATTTTTCTCATGCCTCATATAAGTCACGTATCATGGAAAAAATGTAAAATTGGAAAAATAAAACAGTCGAAAATTATCGTGAATAGTAACTATTCCTAAATAAATATTTAAGTAAATAAATGCACAAACTGGATGCAATGAATGATATATGCATGCTTTAGGGCTCGGGTGTCACATCAATATTCTTAATCTTGAGCATATGTGGCTAAACTGACGAAATCAGATTCATATGCTTTGATGCACTATGGGTGAGACCTCAACTGTGGGCCAATAGATTTGTGTGTTGGGCATATAGATATAGCTCTTTGGAACATGTGTATGTAACATAGAATCCATGTTGTTCTTTGACGGAGTAATCGCACCCTTGTGATTATTTGGTAGATCATCCAAATCTAAGCTTTGTGGTATAACCAAGATTTTTGTATTCAGAGGATGGTTACTCAAATGATTTAGATGTCTCAAGGAGAAGATGCAATCAAGGAAACAATAGTACAGTAAACTCTTTCTTGATTGTGAGTGTTACATAGAGGGGTATTTAGGTCATTTAACTTAGTAGGTCGAAGAGAAAGATCATACTCAGTATGACGAGATTCTATGAACAACAATACTCAACTTAGAGTGTGGTCCTGACTTTTTAATAGAATGAGTCAAGGTTGAAAAGCCTAAATGTGCTATGGGATTAACAGGGGCATTTTGGTCTTTTTAGTAGGCAAGTTGTTTATGTCTTTTGGCCCCTCTTCTAGCCTACTTCTTTTAAAATATTGTTAATATTTTCTAACTATTGCTTATGCATTTAGAGACTTGTTAAATTTAGTATCTAAGTGCAACTAGGATTTCAAGTACATCCTATTTTGTATAAGAATTTCTTACTTGGAATTGTTGAGCCTTATTTGGAAACTAAGAATAATTAATTTAGCAAAATAATGCGAAGAAAAGTAATTCAAATGTGTAGGACAAGAGAGAGGCACATGTTTTGTGTTGAGTTTCTAGAAGATGTGTTAGTTGGTTTATGATGAATTATTTGCAGTCCAAGATTCATAAAAGTGTCAAGATACATTCCTTATGGGCTTGTGACACTTTTCTTAATCTAATTGGATTTCATATTTCTAACATTTTTTCTTATCTATAAAAGGAGCTCTCCTATACCCCAAACAGACACACTCACACGTAGGAAAGGAGAAAAAAAAATTCTATCTTTTCTTCTTTTATACACATCAGAACCTAGGCAAGACACAAGAAAAAGATTCCCACAAATCTTCATAGCATCTTCTAGTAGGATGAAGGTCATAGAGGATAAGATTAAGAGGTATTTTTCATCTCCAAATCTCGTAGATCTTCCTCCATCAAGATCAAGGTTGAATTTAGTATTTTTTTTAGTTTTTAAGCTAACGAATCCATGTAACAAATTCTTCTTGTTGCTGAATTTTGATATTTACACAATTAGAATTCACATGCCAGTTTCGTTTATGCAATTGTTCTTCTTAAGTTTATGTGGTTTGATCCTAGATAAGCATTTATTATGTTTCCTCTACATTATAAATTTTTTAAAACCTTAGCTATATCTAGGTAACATGCACCTTTAGTCGTATAAAAGCCACACCATATTAAAAGATACACTTTGTAGTTTGTGCATGTGTAAATTGTGTAGTAAAAACCTTTTTCGTGAAAGTTTTTACCTTAACTGTTTGCTGGAATTTTTTGTTTAATATGAAGTTTTGTGCATGTTCATATTATGAAACAACTTTAATTCTTGTGCAAACAAGTTATAGACATCATTGGTGCTAGAATACATGTTTTTGCCTTTGTTATTTAATCTTATTAAAGTTAGATGTATTTTTTTCGTTTATCGTGAAACATTATCATCTTAGATATTTTAATTGTGTAGATTGAATTTAGGAAAATATGAAACTAAGTTTAATAGGATTAGATTAACATAGTTTTAGTTTCCTTGGATTGCAAGAAAGATAATGCAAAAACAATAATAATAAAAAATTAAGGGGCTTAGTCGTCCCCCTACTCGCACGCGTCCCTAGGAGGCCTATGGGGGGTGGCGGCCCAACCACGGTCTTTTGTCAACCATGGTAGTTTGTTTTATTTTCGATTTTTATCTTGCATGTATTTAAAGTTTATTTGAGGTCAAATTTAGAGTTTAATTGAACTTCAAAGTCTATCTAGAAATTATGGCTAGTATAATTAAATTTAATTTTTTAATTATTTATTTCTATTCTTTAATATTTATATTTAATTATTTTATCAAATATTGAAATATTATTTGAGTTGCATAGAAATAAGACCACCAACAGGATTTAAAAATAGGCAAATTCTAATTCACTTAGGTTATGGATAATTAAGAATTAATCAGAGATAAAATTAATTTATTAATTTAAAGATTATTTAACTATAATAATAATTTAAAAATTGGCTAAGGATTGGAATTAACCTTAGAGGCCCAATCTGTACATTAATAACCTAAGTAGGCCTTACTTGTGGTTTTATTGCAAGCCCATATTAGGTAATATATTTTAAAGTATACTTATAAAGTTTTAAATAAAAGCCTATAATATTCTAAGGAATGAAGGGCTAAACCATATCCTAGAGGAAATACTATTTGCCTTAGATTATTTACATAAAACCAAGATTTTAAGTATTAAGGAAAAATAGATGTAAAAAACCTTCATTAAATAAATAAATAGATAATCGAAAATCCCAAGGCTTTGTTGTTTTGGTTTGTACTAGTTAATTAATATCACCTCGTCTTACCATGCGGCATGTTTTCTATAGAGGGTGATATTTAATTATGATATTAGTGGACAGACTAAATGTAAATAATCATAAGACAAAGTGATTAGTGGGCTCAATCATGCTAACGATTGAGTTCTTAACTAAAGATCACTTTGTAGGATATAGACAAGAGTTACTACCCTACAGAGGGCTTAAATCAAGAACATTTTAGGGAATACCACAAAGGAATGATAATTCACTTGACTCTAGAAGAAATAGTATTTTATTTTAAATAAAACTATTCTAGAGAAGCCAAATTATTCAGTGACTAGACTATTATTTCGATAGTGATTATCCAGACAAAATAACAATCTAGACAAAGTTGAGGCTTGACTCAATGTTGCTGCAAGGTCAGCCACCCTAAAGATTGAGTGTTTGTGTAAATGGAAACAGTGATACACATAGTAGTTTAAGTTTCTAAGCTAACGAATCTAGGTAATAAATTCTTCTAGTTGTTAATTTTGATCTTTACACAATTAGAATTCATATGTAAGTTTCTTTTATTCAATTGTTCTTCTCAAGTTTATATGGTTTGATCCTAGATAAGCATGTTATTATGTTTCCGTTGTGTTATAAATTTTTTAAAACCTTACCTATATTCAAGTAGCATACACCTTTAGGGTAATAAGGTATATGCTTGATGTAGTGTTCTTTGTTATTCAAGAATATACGTATGTTAGGGCCTTATAGATTTCTAATAATATGAGAGCTATCTTGGACGTAATCTTAGTTATTTTGGAGACACAAAATGCTAATGATTTATTCTCTAAGATAAATTATTACCATTGAATATGGATAATTTATGCCATGTAATTAAATTATGATTACAAAACGAGTCTTCAAAATACAAAACGACTAGAGCTTATAGCCTAACATGTGCTTAACGTCATATCCAGATCCTAAATAGTTTACTTAAATATTGCGATCGGATTTATCATTCAAATTATGGACCTGCTGGACTAAATTATTTACTTTTAAACTAAATTAATTTACTTTTACCCTCATTTACATTGATTGTTCCTAATCATTAAATTCTCCAAACTTGGACGAAACTATTTTTGGAACACTTGGACATCTGTATGGACTATTTGACTTAAGCAAATTATCCTTGACCGGGACATTTGGACTGGACATAAACTAAATTTTTAGCAAGGACCTTTAACAGGGGTTCAATTGTATTGAATTCGTACTCTATTTTTTTTATCGTACAATGAAGCAATCAGTATAGCTACTCAGTTTGCTAACTGAGTAAGCAATATCGTGTCATATATATTCATGATATATATCATACTATCGATAATTCTGAAATATTCTGATTGGGATATTCCTTCCCCAATATTTTTAACTAAATGTATACTAATGTCTATAAGTTTTTTTGCTTGTTCCTTATCACCTTTAAGGAAACAGTCAAATACTTTCTCAATATAGTGAGATTGAGACAATACAAGCCCTTCAGAAGTTTTGACAATTTTAATTCCCAAAATTACGTCTGCAACACCTAGATCCTTCACGTCAAACTTACTAGTCAACATTTTCTTCGTAGATTTAATGACATTATTATTGCTCCCAATAATCAACATATCATCCATGTAGAGACAAACAATAACATACTCATTTTCAGTGCCTTTAACATTGACACATTTATCACATTCATTAATTCTAAAGTTATATTCTATCATGACTTTATCAAATCTCTCATGCCATTGTTTTGGCACTTGGTTAAGTCCATAAAGTGACTTTACAAGTTCGCAGACCTTCTTTTATTTCCTAGGAACCAAAAACCTCTCGGGTTATTCTATTTAGATTTATTATCTAAATATCTATTTAAGAAGGTTGTCTTCATATCCATCTGATATATTTCGAGGTTATTTATGTAACAATAGTTATCAATATCCAAATAGATGTTATCCTTGTAACTGGTGAATATGTGTCAAAATAGTCAAGGCCTTCTTTTTGCCTATAACCCTTAACTACAAGTTCTTATCAATTGATCCATTTGCATTTATCTTCTTTTTGAAAATCAATTTACACCTCAAAGGTTTATTTTTAGAAAAAAAGATATTAGGAATATGCCCTTCAAGCCAATCATTCGGTGTAGAATGATAGGGATATTTGTGTAACGAAACAATCTTTGTTATAAAGTTGTAACCAAATAAAAGTAACATATGGCTTTTATCTTTATCTCTTATACATTTACATATCATCTAGCTGCATATTATGTATAACTGATAAATACCTTGGATATGTCGATCTAAGGTCAAACCATAAGAGTTTATGGTTGATTAGAATCGACACCTAAGACATACCTAAAACCTGTCCTAGGTCTTAGGATTCATCAAGACTGGGCATTGATGAATCCGACAAGACCGACATATAATTAGCTCTATCAAGGTTGATCTCATCGACCAAGTGGCATAAGATGTCAAGGCTAATACATGGCTACATATAGAGATATGTACATCGGACATAGTCCACCAAGAATACTCAATAGTTGTTTAAAATACTCCCCTAACTGAAGGGCACCATAGTAGCTTGCAAACAATGCACTATACTTTGTCCTTGTATAAAAAAGAGGAAGATAAAATCTGCTTGAGTAGAGATTCAGGTATAGTCAAGTACTAGTGAAGCTAGTGAGTGTCGCTATGAAGATCCATTACTCTAGATGAAAGAAAGTACGCCATATGTCGTCTCATAGAGATATTAGTAGAAATTCATGGCCATAGTAGTATGACTGGATCATACAAGAAAAGTCAACAGAAGATAAGATCGAGCCTATTGGGGTTCGACTGACATTGACCATACCCTAGGGTAAACTCAGGGCATCTAGTGGAAGAAATGGACTATACGTTAACTAGTTACCAAAACGTTCATGAATAAAAAAGCTTGGATTAAGCATTCGAGTCATCTGGTCGTCAAGGAGTGTTGGTAGACTTCAATGTCGATTAGTAGCAACTAGAAGGTGTTCTAGTAGAAATGGGTTAATTGGTACTTGGCCTAGCTACTATCAAATTGGCACTCGAACCTACAGGATCGCACACAAGGTGAAGGGTTAGGACTATATGGGATAGAATGGATAAGTCACACTAGCACGAGGACCTTCTCGTGTTCTATCTAGAAGCAATAATATAATGGATTGCATATGGTTAGAATGGGTTTAGAGAAACCATTTGAGTATATAAGTGAGAGAGAATGTTTGATGGTCAAATATTTGACTTAGAGTAAAAAACAATTTGATAAATTGGCTTTTGTATAAGTTGATCTGATAATTAATCAATTAAGGGTAAATATCACTCATCCCCTCTGTGAAACTCATATATATCAACCCTCCCTGTGTTAACAAAACTATAAAAAAAAATCCCCCTATGATTTTTAAAAAAGACACACCGTCCCCTGTCTCTGTTAAGCTAACGTCGTTAAAAGAATATGTTAAAAAGACAATTTTATCCTTATGTTATACTTTTCTTTTTTTTTTTATTCTCTCTCCTCCCATTATTTTTACCCAAAAAAATAAAAAAATTTAAATTTCATCATCTTCCTCACCTCATACCTCCACCCTAACCCCTCCACCTCTATCCCCCGTCAGCCCCTCAACCCCCTAAATTCCACCCTCCGTCAGTCCCTCTGCCCTTCACACAATCGTCGTCCCCAAGCCCTAAACACCACCGTCGTCCCCTTCAACCCAAGCCCCATCGTCCTTCACCCCTAGCCTCATGTGTTGTGCGTGATGTATGTATGTGTGTGCGTGTTATGTGTGATATGTGTTTGTGTGATATGTGTATGTGTTGTACGTGTATTTTGTGTGTATCATGTGTGTGTGTGCGCATGCTCTATGTGTGTGTGCTGTACAAGGGCTGATGGGATGGGGTGAGAGTGAGGGTGGGGATGGGGGTGGGGGTGGGGGGAAGGGGTAGTAGGTAGGAAATATGGGTTTTATATTTTTTTATTTTTTTTCAATTTTTTTGGGTAAGGATAGGTACAAGGGTATTTTAGTCAATTATCTAGTTGATGTAAAGGCAAAAAAACAGTCTTAGTTGAGAAAATAGCGCGTGGGATGCACTATGGACTGTAAAACAAACGGACAACAAACGAAGGCGGGTAGTGTATTGTTTTTTAAAAATCATAGAGGGTTTTGATAGTTTTCCTAACACAGGGGGCGGGTTGATATATATGGGTTTCTTAGGGGGGACGTAGTGATATTTACCTATCAATTAATTATGGGCTAATATCTAATTAACTTATAGTTAATTCGAAAGGGTTATAGGCTGAATTTAGAGGACCCCATAAAGTATGGGGTCAAGGTGAAAATACTGAGAAGTTATAGCATTTTATAAATACAGTTTAAATAGAAAACGTAATGACATAACACAAAACTCAACTCTAATCTCTCTCTCTATATACGGCCGCTTATCCTCTTCTCCACTACGATTTCTTGTTGTTCCATTGGAGCTCGTGTAACACCCTGAACTGAGCATATAGTTAATTTAATTATTTGCATATATCTATATGTTATTTTAATTATTCGCATGTACTAATTTGCTCTAGTTTGCATACTTATCGATAAACGTGCATCGAAAATCATTTGCATCTCATTCCGAGAGAGAGAAAGAGAGAGAAAACGTGAGGGAGGGAAAGAGAAGAAAAAAGAAGAAAATAAGAAGAAGAAGAAATTTCATGCCTCGCAAAGCTAATCTTCATGCTATTCTCCAAGTTTAGGTGAGGGATTTCACCCCTAAGTGCATTTTATAGTTGTCTCTTGCTTCTTTAATGTTTATTTGGTTGTGGTTGAATGATCCATAGGATTATAATTGCAAGGAACCATGATCTATGCCATGTAGTATGTTGTAGAAGTGTTTTTGAGCATGTGTGACAAGTTTTGTAAGTTGACTATGTTGTAGTTGGTGCTTAGCTAATTTGTTTAATTGTATGTAGATTACATGTTTGCTAGAAGTTCTAAGGGAAGTTAGGTGTGCCATATGAACAATACATGCCTTAGCAATGGTTTAACTAGCTAAAATGCAAGAAGACAACAAAGTGCAAATTCGGACAGCACTCTGCTCCTGTGTTCTAGAGCCCTTTTGACATAGTAAACGTGCTTGAAAATTAACAAAATTTATACAATAGCTAGATTAGGCTGTTTAGAACAAATGTTGATTTCTAGGGCTAAGGCTAATTCTAACGTTTTAGGCCTCCGATCTAGCCATTTTATAAATGTGTCCTGAAAATCGCTGCTACTGGTCAGTTTGTGCGGTTGCACGGGAAAGGTCGTAATTTACTGAATTTAACTCGGAATTAGGCACCGTTTGATTCTAAAGGTATCTACACTCAAACAGATACGTTTGTACATAAAAATCAGATAGTTTGGAGGTCAATAGTATAGGTAACTTAATTGATTAAGTTAAGCATCTGTTAGAGAAATTAGAAAATGTCTTAGTTGGATTATTATTTGATATTGTTACTTGGGGTCACTAAGTTGTGAAATTGTTAATGTCTATTGTTGCTAAGTGATAACTAATCATGTGGAATTGCTAGTTGAGCCATTAATGTGAACTTTATTATATTGGCTATGAATGACACCTATGTGATTACTTGTGAATTATGTAGCTTGAATACTAACCATTTGAAATAGTGTTTTGTTGGATGACTTTTGTATTTGGAAGGCCTTAATTGAAATTGGCTAATAATTGGATCATGTTAGATATTAAAGAGTTATGGATAGCTTGTCTGGTTGTAGGAGTGTAAAAAGGATTCATTTAAAGAATGTTGAATTATTTGTTGATAATCTGGTTGAAGTTGTTTAGTAAATGTAATTATGTGAGTATATGATTATGACTGGGGTGTATGCATGACTTATCGTTTAACCCATGTTATGACTTGGTTTAGTTTTGTAAAACTAGACTTCTAGAAAAGATAAAAAGTACCTTTGTGAAAATGGTGATTAGGTAATTGGAAATAAAGTGTTAAAAGAATTAAATGATTGCCCGTGTGGCTAAGTAAAGTTCTAGTTAACTTATATCCTTTGTGATCTAATGGAGTATTGGTTGGTTATATTACTACTTTGATCAAATAAGAAAGATAATTAATGTATTGTCATCTTTATGCTAATGATTGTTAGTTGTAATGTTATAAATGTCTTGTACTCTAGTGCATTGTGGAATGTTTAGCTTGGTTACTTAATTGCTTGCATGAAATTGGTATAGGAATTTGTTAGAATATTATACTAGTTACTTACATAGTATTATGTTAGTTTTAATTGCTAAAGTGTTACACTTATATGAACAATTAGGGTTTACACATTTGAGCGAATTGAAGGAAGTTGGAATGAATCTAAATTATACTATTTCATAATTAACCTAATACAAGATAAGGGAGTTTTCATTCTTTTGTGCATCTTAGTTTATTTTATGGTTCATAAATTGAGTAGTTTAATATAATTGCTTATACTTATGTGTACCTTGTTAAGAATTGAGTGAATATGCTTATCTCTTGCTTATATTGTTATAATGCTTAATTAATTGTAACATACATGTGAGGGCAACCTACTTTGTTGTCCCTCGATTATGTGTTTATTGAGTTATCTCGATTATTGTTACCTTATGTGCATTGCATCATGGTTGCGCAACCATTTGGGCATGGTAGTGTTGGGGAAGCCGGACGGCATCTGGCTTGCCGGTATACCGCGACTACCATGGTACCCAGTCCCTCGCTCGCCTGGTCCGAAGATTGCTGGGGGGTGTTGGGTCGTAGAATTTCGGCGTACATTCAGAGTACACCCACTGGAGTATTTTGGGTTTATACTGGCACACTGATCGAGTTCGTGGTTCGTGGATCGAGGTTCGTGATTGAAGATCAAAACTCGGAGTGTTTGGGGTTATCGAAATCATATCCTTTGAAATGTGTGGTATTCAATTGTTTTATTGATTTCCTATTGCTTAGTTGTTATTCTTGTTTTTAATTTCCGCATTGCACGAAAAGCTTTTCAAAAACCCCCAGTTAAGTGTTTCTCTCCCTCATTGAGTATACATATATTGTATGCCCACCCCTCATTTCTAACATTTTATAGGTAAAGAAGTAACTGGAACCCTAGAGGGAGTTTGGAGGCTTCATTACATGCTTGTAGTTGTGGAAGAGTATTTTATATGTTGTGATGTAAAGTATATTGATATTTCAGAATTGCATGTATTTATGTTATCTGAGGGATTGTAATATGAGCTACAAGATTGGTATGATTAAACAGTTGTAGCGGACATGTAATAACCTAAGGATTTACTTTATTGCCTGGTAGCCTGCATGCTTGTGTGTTTAATGGAAGATAGTTGGAGGACTTAAAATATAAGAAAGTTAAATAGAAAATATTAGAGTGGTATGATAATCATACTTATAACAAAAAAATTCAATAGTTAATGAAGAACATGCTTCTATGTGTATTTTGTTGTAGTAGAAGGAATCGGATGGCCAAAAGAATTGAAGGTTGTTGCATTATTCTTCATCTTTTCATTGCGCTATATCTGATTTGCATGCAAGAAAACCTTCAGAAGATCCACTAGTTCACACGTGTGATTTTGCATGATGGATTCAATTTTACTATTTACAGCCTCTTTTTAATATAAAGCTTCAGGAGTTGACACTGCCTCCTTGAAGGTACGAGGCTCATTTTCTAACAAATAAGTTAAGAAATCAGGACCGAAAGATTTAAACATTCTAGCTCTATTGTTACATCTCAGTTTATCTTCATTTATAGACTCTTGGTCTTTCTCATTATCATGATTGTTAGAAACATCATGAGTTCTTTTCAAAGAGTTTTCTCCTTGTCCATCTTTACAAGTAAATATATCTTAAAAAAATGTATTACTTGATTCTATGATTGTGTTGACATAAATGTCGTTAATCTCATATTTATGCACAAGGAATCGATATGTAGAACTATTGTTTGCAAATCCTATGAATACACCATCCACAGTCTTTGGTCCAATTTTGACCTCTTTTGGTAGTTGAACAACCACATTCACTAGACGCCCTCATATCTTTAAGTATTGAAAGACAGTGATCAACAATTCCATAACTCATAAGGTGTTTTATTTAGTTTCTTGTGGGATAACTTTTTGAGAATATCATTTGCAGTCAAGATAGCCTCCCCCACACAAGTTTTGAGGTATTTATGAGTTTATCAACATAACATTTGATGTGACTGTATTTGCAACACTCAAACCATTGTATTTGTACTACATTTGTATCATCACTTAGGAATAAATGCAAACATGTATAGACTTTTGATGCAATGTAAGATGATACCGAAATGTGAAGAATCAGACCTGAAACGTTCCAAATTGCAAGTCAAGAAGTTGAGAACATGAAAACTCAGGAATCGGTGGATGAATGGAGCTCATAGAGAAGAAATTTGGCCAAAACTAGCACAAAATGGGACTCGGAACATTGACCTGGATGATCTCGAAAAGTGAACTTTGTTTGTTTTTGACAAATCTTACTACATTTTCTGGTAGAAACAGCCTTTTGAGCAAAATGCAGGTCTTTGCCTTGCGCGCAGTGTGATTTTAGACAAATTTCATCGTTTAGAAGGTCAAAATAGTGAAAAACGCTCGAAAACACCTCGGTCAACGCCCCGGTCAAAGTCAAAAATTGGAGTCAACAAAATCAGCAAAAGGGCGCTCGAGTGCGCCTTCCTAGGGGCTTGAGCACCCTCACCTGAAAATTCCACAAGTTTCCACCGTCTTCCAAAAAGTCCACATGTCGCGTTTTTTGTGAATCTGTAGAGGCAGCGCGCCCTACTGGGCGCTCGAGCTCGCTACCCAGATTTTTCCATAAGCTTTCGAAGGCCATGTGTCAAGCATCTAGTGAGGGAAAAAAGGCGCACTCGAGCGCGCTAGGAAGGGCGCTCGAGCGCACCTCTGTTGTTCTGCCTATAAATACCCCCTCCCCAGTTCAAAATAAATGTTAATTTAGGATTTTAGTTATGTTTTAATTATTAATTTAGTTAGGTTTAAATTAGTTTAATTAATTAGTTAGTTTAATTTAGTAGTATTAGTAGAACACGGGAGAAGTTCTGCCCGAATAGCTTTTAATAGGAAAGCTCTTATTCAGGAGAAGTTCTGCCCAAGTAGCTTTTATTCAGGGAAAATTTCGTCCGAATAGCTATTTTGTGTCGAACCTCTGCTCAAATTCCTAGAATCATAAATATAAAATCATCATATCGGGAGAGCCTTTCTTGACTCTCTTATTTGTACTACTTGTATTTATTATTGTGTTTGAGTAGAACTATCATCTAGGGAAGGATATTATAAATGACGGCCTTTTAATATATGGTCTCGTATTCAATTTATTTAATTCAATTGCAATTATAGATTGCTTTAATTCAATATTGTCTTTCATACGTAATGCTTTTAAGTAGATGTTATGATTGTTTTACTTTCATGCCATATATCCATGTTTTTAATAGTGAATCTATAGGTTGTACCATAGATTCCATGAGACTATAGGTTGTACCATAGATTCCATGAGACTATAGGTTGTACCATAGTTTCTATCTAAGTTGGAGTTGTTGATTACTTAGTTAAAACAGACCTTTTATACTAGGTTACAAGGACAAATCCATACTATGGCTCTATGCTCGTAGATGGAATGGCATCTATAACAAACGTAGTAATCGGGACTTTAATCAGTCTAAGGTAATTGACTAGGTTAATGCTTATAGCTTAACCCTTGCATAGAATTAGAGAACCTAGATGCCGAGCCTATATTGACTGCCTCTTTGCATATCCATCCCTCGAGATTCCTCTCCCTCGTATTCAATAAATACTTAGCTTAGCTTTAGTTTAGTCGTAGTTTAGTTTACATTTTTGCATGCTACTCCAAACTGCTTTTCAAAACTGTCACTTTACCGCTGTAACACTTTCACACTGCTTCACTAACTAACTAATAGGCGTCCTTGTGTATACGATTCCGCACTCAAAGCACACTACACTACAAGATCCGTGCACTTACAGGTTATTAAAACTTGGTCAAATTTGCACCCATTTATATTGCCGACCTCGAACGCATCAGCATTCATCATTTCCTTTAGAGTACGGTTCTTGCACTCTGCAATACCATTTTGTTGAGGAGAATATGGAGCAGCAGTTTGATGAAAAATTCCCTCTTATCGCAGTATTTCTCAAAAGGATATATATATATATTCTCATCCTCTATCACTCCTTAGTACTTTGATCTTCTTACTAAGTTGATTTTCAATCTCAATCTTATATTGCTTAAATACTTCCAAAGCCTTACCTTACTTTGGAGTAAATATACATAGTAATAACTTGTGCAATCATCGATAAAACTAATAAAATACTTTTTACCGCCTCTACTTTGCATAAATTTCAAATCACAGATATCATTTAAGTTCAAAGGTTCAGAACTTTCAATTGATTTGAAAGAAGTTTAAGCCATTTTGGCTTCCACACATATTTCACAGTTCTTTTCATAAGTATAAGGATGCTGATGTGCTATCTCAAGCAACCAAAAATAAAACATGCACTCCAAAAAATATATGTAGTAGTACTAGTAAAGATCATTCCGATATAGAGTATCTAGCCTAGTTTATGCTACGTGAACAAGGATGGGGGGGTTGAGTATCACGAAGAAGAAAAAGACAACTAAAAAGCAATTCAAATTAAAGTGTCAAAATTAATCAAAAGAATAAACCCTGGTCTAAGTCAACATCCACCATCAGAATCTTGTAACTAATCATTGATGCAAGTATATATAAATTCACGCTTTAAATATTCACCATTGGAATTATTTTCCTATCTCTCTTTAATCGTAGTTAATCAAAAAACAAGTGATCTAATTAACCCTAACTACTAAACAACCACATACAAGTGCTAAAGGTTTAATCTAGTAGCAGCCTTAAAAATTACAGAGATTGATGAAGATAAATAACACAAGCACAAGCGGTTCCATTTAATTTATTCGAACGTTCTTCCTAAGATCTAATAATTCTTGACGCAGGAAATCGTTAAATCTTAGTTGCTTTACAAATTAGAGGGATCAAACAATTACGAATTTTATATCTAACCTAGCAGTAAATTATAACGAATAATAAACTAGTAGGGCTCCTAGTAATTAAATGAGATAATCATGAAAATAAGCATAGAAGAATATTCAATACTCAAAACGTAAATTGAACAATAAAAACTAATTAGATCTCACAGTTTTTTTTTATTCCGAGGCTTCAGTTTCCTTCAAGCAAGTATAAAAGTTTAGCACGCAGAGCCTCAAAGAAAACTCGAAAAAGAAGTTTGGAGAAAATGGAGGGAAAAAGATGTGTGCGAAATTTGATCTCTCTATACCTGATTTATAGATTTGGAAGCCTACAAAATCTCCTAAAATAACAGTATCCTAATCTGTATAAAATAAGGAAAACATTAAAAGTAAAATAAGGTCCTAATATAACTAGGAAATAGGTATTTTCAGCTGTAATTTTCGTGCATTGTTTTCTCCCCATCTTTTAAAAGCTTCCGTCTAAGGAATATTCCAAAATGTCAAACAATGCAGGTGTAGTAACTTTATGTCCAATTTAGACCTTGATGCAACCATTATCTCTCAAAACTCAAATCATAAATGTTGTATATCTTATTCTTTTATTTCCATAGCATCTTGAATCATCTCAATTGGAGTTCTGAAGGGAGAGTTATTCCCAAATTACGAAAAGACGTCGAAATTGTCCAGATTTGCTCAAATGACTTCGTTTTGCACTTAACGCCTCCATTTTTATCCTAAATCAAAATATAACAAAAATTAGCATATTTAGGCATCACATAAGTGTAAAAGATTAAACATTAAGGAAAAAAAATATGACATTTTACAATCTCATCAAATTCCCCCACACTTAACTTTTGCTCGTCCTCGGGCAAAACTCAAATTTACCTTCCCAAAAAGCAATACCAAAGTTGCAACGCCATCAACAAACAACAACCAAGCTCTTCAAAACTCATAACATATCATGAACAAACATTCTTAACCAACTTATAATTACTTAGTAAGCATTTTCACTCGAAGATTAAGTAAACTAAATACGTAGACCCTCACGAAAATAAACACTCAAGTCTTATGTATTTGAAGGATATGTGTTTCACTCAAATTCATTCCAATGGAAGTGATCTATCATAGTCTTGCATATCTTCTCATTCTCCACCATTGAGATCACATGCATAAGGACTTTTCAAGGGTTGTAATGGGGTTTAGGACCAAGGTGGAAAATATTTGGGAATGTAGCTCAAAAGCCATTGAAACTTAATGGAGCAAAAAAAAAAAATCAACTCAAGCTTGAATATATAAGACATGTAAAAATCAATCACTTCATTCAACAGCTTCTACCTTTGTACATATCATGTATAAGCAAAACGCTTTCTTGGAATTTTTAAGAAGAATTATGAACATGAACAGTTTAAAAGAAATTTTCTCCATCACTTCCTTTCTTCTTTGTCTTTTCTTTTTTTTTATTTTTTTATTTTTTTCTTTTTTTATTTTATTTTTTTCTCTTTTCAAAATTATACCAACAATGGAACTCACAAATCGAGAATGAAAACATGTTCCATTTCACCAGTCATAGTCATACCACAGATCCAAATACCCCTACACTTATTTCTTGTATACCCATACATATCATAACGATGAACAATGTTCCACTAGTTTTACAGCTTGGGTAAATGCTTTGTTTTTCATGTTTAAAGCCTATAACGTGGGTTCACAATAAACAAGGTCAATAAAGCTCAAAAGGGGTAAGCAAATGGAAAAATTAATTACGAGGTAGGCTATTTGGCTTATGTAGCTAAATCAAAAAGGGTGTTAATCATGTTCGTGCATGCATGCATCAATGTGACATCGAAGAGAATCAAGGCAAGTTCTAAAGATGAATAGAGAGTAACATGAGAACAAATTAGGTAAAAAAGATAGAGTTTGTAGGAGGACATACCTGAAACACTTGATAGGGAGAAGAAAAGTAATACTTTAAATCTGCAACTATTCAGTGAAGCTCAAGAAAACAAAAGAAAGCAAAGCAGTAGGAAACAACAAAAATAATAAATTACTTTGGCTGATTTAATTTTTTATATTTTTATATTTTTTGTTGGTCGAACCCTATTTATTTCTCCATACAAAGGCTCTGAACTTGGGAGACACTAAAGCCAACTCTGTGAAACAATAAAAATGACTAACTAATACTTTAATATATATATATATATATATATATATATATATATATATATATATATATATATATATATATAAGGAGCATGTTTCTGTCAGAAAGGATTAAATGTCCTTACAGATTCTCACAGTCTTATGATCGATATGATCTGTAAGATTGATGACCCAGAAGAGAAGCAAGCTTATCTTCTCAGACTCAAAGATATGATGGATCAGAAAGAGGAAGAAAAACCTCAATCCATTCCTAGCCAGAATAACATCAAGAATACCAACTATTCTGATGTCCTCAGTCATTTCCAGAAGAGAAAAACCCAACCAGTAGGGATCTCTGATCTCCAGCATGAGATTAAACTGTTAAAAACAGAAATTCAGCAACTCAGACAAGAGTATAGACAAGAGATTTGTGATCTCAGATTAGATCATGAACACCTCCAACAGGATGTCCAACTCTTACAGATTGAATCTCTAGAACGTCAAGAACATCTTTCCCAGAACGATGAACTTGATAAACAAACCCAGATTGCTTTAGGCAAACTTACAGAAGGAGCTAGTACCTCCAAACCTACAGAGGATTACCTCAATCTTCTGAACAGAATCACTTACCAGAAATGGTATGTCCAGTTAACCATCAAGGTTAATGATTTCAATTTTGAAACCATTGCCTTATTAGACTCAGGTGCAGATATGAACTACATCCAAGAAGGTCTAATTCCTTCCAGATTTTTCGAGAAAACCAAAGAGAAGCTTTCTACAGCTGACTCTACCAGACTTCATATCCAGTACAAATTACCTAATGCACATGTGTGTAACCAAGGTATTTGTTTTCCTACCAGCTTTGTTTTAATAAAACAGTTAAATTCCCAAGTTATTCTCGGGAATCCATTCCTTCAACAGTTATTTCCCATGACTGTTACAGAACAAGGTGTATCTACCAAGGTGTTAGGTAAACCTATCCTCTTTGAGTTTTATTTCCCTTCACAACGAAGAAATATTAACTCAATTCAACAGAAAGAAAACCAAATCAGTTTTCTTAAACAAGACATCAAGACCCTCAGAATTGATGAGCAGATTGCTAAACAGCAAAAGGCTATCAATGATTTCCAGACCAAACTTGAAAAAGAAGTTTGTTCAGAACTTCCTACGGCCTTTTGGGTCCGTAAGAAACATTCTGTCTCTCTCCCATACGAGAAAGACTTTTTAGAACAGAATATTCCTACCAGGGCTCGGCCCATTCAGATGAATCAGGAATATCTCACTCTTTGTAAAAAAGAGATCCAGAGTTTGTTAGATAAGAAGCTAATCCGACCCAGCAAAAGCCCATGGTCGTGTGCAGCCTTTTATGTAAATAAACATGCAGAACAGGAACGAGGTGTCCCTCGTTTAGTCATCAATTACAAGCCTTTAAACAAGGTCTTGCAATGGATCAGATATCCATTACCCAACAAGAATGATCTCCTTAAGAGATTAAACCAGGCCCATGTCTTCAGTAAATTTGACATGAAATCTGGATTTTGGCAAATCCAAGTCATTGAATCAGAAAGGTACAAAACAGCATTCACCGTTCCATTTGGACAATATGAGTGGAATGTTATGCCTTTTGGGCTCAAGAATGCACCTTCAGAATTCCAAAATATCATGAATCAGATATTTAATCAGTTTACAGATTTTACAATTGTTTACATTGATGATGTTTTAGTCTTCAGTAATGACATTCATCAGCATTGGAAACATTTGCATATTTTCTTTAAAGTTATTAAAGAAAACGGTCTTGTGGTTTCTGCACCCAAGATTAGACCCTCAGAATTGAACATCAAAATAACATGATATCAGAGCCAGTATAAACTGGAAACATCAATACAAATACATACCTGTTCAGTTGACTGGTTATTTTCAACTGAACAGAATCTGATATTCTGTTCAGGAAAGAACATCTGAAATCCATCTTTTGCTGATCTTATGACATATGGTGACATCATAAGGCTGAAAGGCTATAGTCTTCGATATTTCAGTCAGATATTAAAAACATGCCATGTTATCTTCATCGTCTCTGAATCTAGCTGGTTCTGTGCTGAAGATACAATAACTTCTTCAGTCTGGTACATACAAGCAAATGGTGAAATACATACAAGTACACTTGATCGAAGTGTATTTCCCACCAATACAAAGAAAATATATAAACTAGTCTATTTTCCCTATAATCTACCCTGTACCGTACTTAGTCTTACTATCTTCGAAGCCTTACTATCTTCGAAGCCTAACTATTTCTCACCAAACCGCCACATGGCCAACACGGAGTCTTACGCCCTCTGCTCCTCAACGCCGTGACCTTACATGGTTGTTGAAATAGGTTTGCTAAAGGTAAGTTGGCTAAAGGTAAGTTGACTAAGCAAAATACAAAATAAATACAGGCTAGAAGATAAACTAATTTCTAAATTTCCTTTGGCTTTTTGGGAAAGCCACACCCATCAACGGACTTGATATGTCTTTACCGGTTGCCGTTTGACCCGGACTAGCTGAAGTTTCATGGAACTCTTCAGAAACCATATGACTTCAGAGAGGGGAAGTCTTACCGTTTCATCCTAGTTTTTGAAGGGAACTTAGAAGAACAAAACCCTATCTGTCCAATGTTTTTAGAGAACATCAGAAAACTCATATGTCCTGTGTTTTTGGAGAGAACACCGGAAAACTCATATGGCCCAGTTTATACTCGTAGAGGAGTATTACAACTGTTTTCTATTCTACTGTCTGTTTCCAGTTTATACTCATAGAGGAGTATACATCCAGTTTATACTCATAGAGGAGTATACATCCAGTTTATACTCATAGAGGAGTATACATCCAGTTTATACTCATAGAGGAGTATACATCCAGTTTATACTCATAGAGGAGTATACATCCAGTTTATACTCATAGAGGAGTATAAATGCCGTAACAGTCATCTTCATTGTCATCGGCATGATCTGTTGAAACTGATGCTTGGTCTGAAGCATTTTCTAATTCTTCTAACTGCAACATGATGGCCTTGACTTCGTCAAAACTGGTGGCCGCTGCAAGCTGTGTAGTGAGGAAGTTCTTAAATGAAAGAAATTCATGTTGTTCTGGTTGGATTTCTTTTTTCTGTTTCTGGTTGGTCTCGAGCCATGATTGGACTTTTGGTGTTGAACATGATGCATTGTTCATCTTCTTCCACCACATGACTGAGTGAGCTCTTCCGAAAGTCAATATGTCTTGCTGATTTCCGAAAGATACATGTTTGTACGCGAATTCTGATCTGAAAATCCACGTGACAAAGAAGATTCAAACAGTGGTCTGTTCAGTTGACTTCTGTTTTGATTCATCAGCCTTAACTGGAGTAATGTGGATTGTATTCTGTTTTTCAAGAATATCTTCGATATTCTGAATCTGTTTTTGTAATGTAACAACTGAAAGATTAGTCCAATTATTCATTTTTAACAGTTTAATCTCATGCTGGAGATCAGAGATCCCTACTGGTTGGGTTTTTCTCTTCTGGAAATGACTGAGGACATCAGAATAGTTGGTATTCTTGATGTTATTCTGGCTAGGAATGGATTGAGGTTTTTCTTCCTCTTTCCACTTTGAACGAGATGTTCAGGGATTAAAAGATGAATTCATGTCAGAAGAAAATAAACAGATTAGAGAATGGTATTTTGAAAACCATAACAATGAACAATTAGCAGAATTAAAAAGCCAATGGCTTCAGTATCTGCAACTTGTTAGGTTAAATGTGCCATTTTTTATGTGGTTTAAACATAGGAATAAGCCAATGAACATCAATGTTCTTACTGCAAGAACAAGAAAATGGAATTTGCCTAATTCCACAAAAGTCATTGAATCGGAGCACCCTCCGTTTCAACATACACAGATTCCTGCAACAGAAGGAACTGTTGATCTCAAACCAGTTATTGTTTCAGAAAAACCAGAACTAAAAGACATAGTTCAACAGAATAATTGGACTAATCTTTCATAGCTTTAAAGCTGTCTTATTAATATGGGAAATGATGTCACCATATGTCATAAGATCATAGTCTAAATTTGGATAATCTGTTGAGAGAGAATCTCTCACTTGCTGAGCAAACAATTTTGGAAGTCCACAAAGGAACCTTTCTTTCCAATAACTGGCATTGTTGTCAGATCTTTGGTAAAGTTTACTGAGGAAGACATCCTTATACCATCGGAAGTCTTGGAGTGTTCTACATCTGAGGTTCTGAAGGATTTCAGATGTTCTTTCCTGATAAACTGTGGGATCACCTATGAAATGGTAGTTAAGAAGTTATCGTTTCAAGTCCACCGCATTTAAGTAGATTGAAACACAGATCCAGATCCAGAAGCGTAATTGATAATTGTTTCAATTCCGTAATTTTCCTATATATTGTTGCTAACCATTCTGCAGGAAAATCATCTCATCTCCTCGCATTTAGCAATGGCACCTAGGAAAGATAAAGGAAAAGCTAAAGCATTAGATCTCACATCTTATGCTCAGAAAGCTAGAACTCCAGCAGCAACCCCAGTCCAATCTCCCATATTAATAAGACAGCTTTAAAGCTTTGCACTGACCTTCGTCTCAAAGCTCAGTTAAAGAAACAGTCTAACAGAAAAGAATTAGGAAATTGGTGCGAACAGTATGGTATGGAAAGAATTAAACCACCCCATACTCAGAAAACACATAAACCCAGAATTTCCGCCAGAAAATATAAAAGTCACTTCAAGTCCATTGGACAGAAGTATAACCAGAAGTATGGCAACAAACCATACACCTCTCATAAGAAGAAACACTACCAGAGGTTTCCACGAAGAAATTGGAAATATCAAAAAGATATTAAAAAAGAACAGAAATCCACCTATGAGTATTTCAAAGAGTGAGATATGTATTTGCGCATGTGTGTAACCAAGGTATTTGTTTTCCTACCAGCTTTGTTTTAATAAAACAGTTAAATTCCCAAGTTATTCTCGGGAATCCATTCCTTCAACAGTTATTTCCCATGACTGTTACAGAACAAGGTGTATCTACCAAGGTGTTAGGTAAACCTATCCTCTAAGTGAAACTTCGTTCCACATGATTGTTCTGGGTATGTTAACTATTGATCTGTTTCTGTCCATGTTCCAGAGAATAGTTTCTCCTTTAGGACGATGTCTAGTTATGGATCTGGGATTTAATCCTGTTGTCATTAATTTATAATTAAGACGATAAATAACTTCATATGCGTGTGTACCACAATCAACATAATAGTTATGTGTCTTAATATCTAACTGTAAAGCTTTCATGATATGAGGACATGTAAGCGATATGGTATGATCTGGAAAACAATTAAAGAAAATAGGTCCATTACAAAGACTCGTTTCTACTAATCCTAGTAGTGAATCATTGTATCTGAGTAACCTACAATCTCTAAGAGCTAGATATACACTGGTATCTAGTCCTTCTCTGATTAAAGGCTTAAGTGCGACTTGCACATGGCCACCAGAAAGGAACCAGGATGGATAACATAACAAGAGCCATAACAGAAAGCGGAATAAACATGAATAATAGACAGATAAATAATTGAAGCACGAATAAGATGAAGATAAAAGGAGATAAAATCTCTTACTTGTTATTAACTGTGAAAGGAAGTAGTATTACACTGTTGGTTGTACAGGAGTACAATGTTCAAAGAGTGATACCGAATTAAAATTAAAAAAGAGAAGAGAAAGAGAATTCGGATCCTATGTATCTGAGACAGACTCTGTCTTATAGGATATCGAATCTGAAAAGTGAAATCTGAAAAAGAAAAGTCAAAAAGTAACTTTTCTTAAAGTGAATAGTAAAGTGATTTTACTATTCATGAATAGTGGTCGGCTTTTACTGTGGCCGAATCTTGTTTTGTCGTGACTTGATGATCATGTCTGCCTTTTACTGTGGCCGAAAGATCTCTTGTCGCGATGTGATGATTCTGTCTTTTGACTGAATTACTTTCACTGTGACCGAAAGTAATTTTGTCGTTATGTGATAATGATGTCTGAAGGTGGAATCTTGACTGTAGATTCGTCTTCTTCATCGTCTCTGAATCTGGCTGGTTCTGTGCTGAAGATACAATAACTTCTTCAGTCTGGTACATACAAGCAAATGGTGAAATACATACAAGTACACTTGATCGAAGTGTATTTCCCACCAATACAAAGAAAATATATAAACTAGTCTATTTTCCCTATAATCTACCCTGTACCGTACTTAGTCTTACTATCTTCGAAGCCTTACTATCTTCGAAGCCTAACTATTTCTCACCAAACCGCCACATGGCCAACACGGAGTCTTACGCCCTCTGCTCCTCAACGCCGTGACCTTACATGGTTGTTGAAATAGGTTTGCTAAAGGTAAGTTGGCTAAAGGTAAGTTGACTAAGCAAAATACAAAATAAATACAGGCTAGAAGATAAACTAATTTCTAAATTTCCTTTGGCTTTTTGGGAAAGCCACACCCATCAACGGACTTGATATGTCTTTACCGGTTGCCGTTTGACCCGGACTAGCTGAAGTTTCATGGAACTCTTCAGAAACCATATGACTTCAGAGAGGGGAAGTCTTACCGTTTCATCCTAGTTTTTGAAGGGAACTTAGAAGAACAAAACCCTATCTGTCCAATGTTTTTAGAGAACATCAGAAAACTCATCTGTCCTGTGTTTTTGGAGAGAACACCGGAAAACTCAACTGTCCTGTGTTTTTGGAGAGAACACCGAAAAACTCATATGGCCCAGTTTATACTCGTAGAGGAGTATTACAACTGTTTTCTATTCTACAGTCTGTTTCCAGTTTATACTCATAGTGGAGTATACATCCAGTTTATACTCATAGAGGAGTATACATCCAGTTTATACTCATAGAGGAGTATAAATGCCGTAACAGTCATCTTCATTGTCATCGGCATGATCTGTTGAAACTGATGCTTGGTCTGAAGCATTTTCAAGTTCTTCTAACTGCAACATGATGGCCTTGATTTCATCAAAACTGGTGGCCGCTGCAAGCTGTGTAGTGAGGAAGTTCTTAAATGAAAGAAATTCCTGTTGTTCTGGTTGGATTTCTTTTTTCTGTTTCTGGTTGGTCTCGAGCCATGATTGAACTTTTGGTGTTGAACATGATGCATTGTTCATCTTCTTCCACCACATGACTGAGTGAGCTCTTCCGAAAGTCAAAATGTCTTGCTGATTTCCGAAAGAAACTTGTTTGTACGCGAATTCTGATCTGAAAATCCACGTGACAAAGAAGATTCTATAAAACACAAAAAATGGAGGAAGATACGCTAACTGAGCTGGTGTCTCCCAATGTTTTGTGAAATACTGGAATCCTTCTAGTACTGGTTCTGGTAAAATTTCTGGAATTGGACCAAAAGATGCCCACCACTGGATGAACCAATTTGGAACTTCTAGCGGGAATGTTTTGGTGAACAGAAAGAACCATGACATATCATGATTGTCATTCTGGCGATTGAATGCTCTGAACCACGCCTGAATGTAGTCATAATAGTTGTAGTCCTTGAGGGGAATGTCCTCTGGAATCTGTTTGGTTTTCTGTGGGGGTTGTCCCCATTGATCAAGAGTGATCACCTTCTGGAGTTTAGCCTTGACATGGCTGTACTGTCCTGGAGGTTTGTTTTTGTCATCTGCAACAAACTCAATGGATTCTGTTTTTCTGAGAATTGTCTCGTAATATTTCTGGTCTTTATAGGTGTTTTCTGGGATGTAGTTTGAATGAGGGTGAAGGAACGCTCTTGCAAACTCATCGGGGGTAATGTTAGGGTTCTGTTTGAAATGGAAAGGTTCTGTTACAAGAATGACCAACTAACATTTGAATCATTTAATCAATAAAAGGTAAAAGGAAGTGGTCCTTGCGGGTTATAACATTTAGTTTTCTATAATCTATACAAACCCACCACCCATTCTAAACACGGGTAAGAACTAACTCATCATTCTGATTTTTCACAATGGTTATTCCAGTCTTTTTAGGAACCACTTGAACTGGGCTAACCCAATTGCTATCCAAAATAGGATAAATCACTCCAACTTCAAGAAGTTTTAGGATCTCCCTTTTCGCTACATCTATCATGGGTGGGTTTAATCTTCTTTGCGATTGACGGGCAGGTTTTGCTCCCTCTTCAAATAAGATTCGATACATACATGTAGATGGGCTAATTCCTTTAATATCCGTAATTGTCCAACCAACAGCCGTCTTATGCTCCTTAAGGACCTACACAAGTTTTTCTTCTTGTGGTGGACTAAGTTTACTGGAGATGATCGCGGGTAACATTCATCCATCTCCAAGGAACACATACTTGAGATGACTGGGGAGAGGCTGCAAATTTGGAATAGAGGCTTACAAAATAACGGCTAAAGATCGCTCGTTAAAAATAGGTAACGTAATATAAAGAACGCTACCTGACTGTTGTAACTTCAAACAATCATTTAATGCTACAACAGTTTCCTGCAAATTAGTACTCAAGACTAACTCCTCATTCTCTTCCTTAAGATGCTTATTAATGGAAACTTTAATCCATCTTTTCAATCAAGTTCAAAAACTTCTTGTGCTAAAAAATCAATCACATCAATAGAATAAAAAAGATTATCATCACCGGGATATTTTATGGCATCATAAATATTAAACTTAATAATTTCACCATTAAATTCCATGGTAAGTTTGCCACTATGAACATCCAGTACAACATCCTGTACTACTATGCATAGATTCAGGATGATCTAGCTTGGATCATTCTAAGGGAGTGATTAATGTATGGATTCCTTATTGCATGTCCATGTCCCTTCTAATCAAGTCCTATACACCTAAACCACTGAGTTAGTGACCTAAGCATTTAAACCACACCCATAATGGCTCAAAGTGCAAGCACTCAACTTCATCATTTTATCCACACATGCTCAAGATTAAGAGCAATGGCCTACTTAGAAGCTCTGTAAGTATAGGTGAACTCTTTCTTTGATAGTACGTATTTAGTGTTCATACCTATAGGGTCTGTCCAATGCACACACATGCATAAGTGTAATAAGTCTGGAACAAATTCATGATCAAAGCAAATCACCCTACTCTAAAGGGAACTTATTCCACTATGACTTCTACCATACTAAAGCGCCCAACTTTACCACTTAGTCATGGACATAATTATTTTGCTTAACAAGTGACCATGACCTAGACCTTCTATGTATAACCACCATGCACCTAAGTCACCACTTGAAACATGGACCTCACATACATATATATATATATATATATATATATATATATATATATATATATATATATATATATATATGTATATATATATATGTCATCCATATAACAAATGAGAGAAAAACATGCTCATTTAATAAGATGACATTTTAATTATCAATTGCAAATATTCATTTACAGAAATGGCAAGTGCTAGTGGTTTTTTGGGCATCCTATTCCTAACAGACTCCCACTTGCATAAATGAATACTAAGCTAAGTCACCTAATAACCTAACCCTCATAGATTCAACATGTCCAGATAATACCCTCCCTATGAGTCTTAATAAAGGGATCCGCTAAGTTATTTGCAGAGACAATCTTTTCTACCACTATGTCTCCTTTGTGAATAAATTCACGGATCAAGTGATATTTTCTCTCTATATGCTTGCATTTCCTATGGTTCATTGGGTCTTTGCTTTGTGCCACTACCCCACTATTGTCGCAATAGATGATTATAGGCTTCTCCATGGCAGGTACTGTACCAAGCTCCAATAGAAACTTCTACAACCAAATTGCTTCCTTGGTAACTTCTGATACTGTGACATACTCAGCTTCCATGGTGGAGTCTACGATGCAATTTTGTTTCACACTCTTTCATGAAATCGTGCCTCATAATAGGGTAAATGCATATCCAGAAATAGGCCTCCTAGAATCCCTATCAGACTGGAAGTCATAGTCTGTGTATGCCAGCAGAGTCAAATCCTCAGCTCGGTAGACCAACATATAATCTTTCATTCTATGAAGACACTTGAATATATGTTTAGCTACTACCCAATGATCCTGTCCAGGGTTTGACTGATACTGGCTAACCGTGCCAACAGTAAAGAAGATATCTGACCTAGTACATAACAATGCATACATCAGACTTCCAACTGCTGAAGCATATAGAACTCATCTCATGCTCTCTTTCTCTTTAGGAGTCTTGGGGCACTGATCCTTAGAAAGAGATATTCCATGTCTGGAGGGCATTAAACCCTTCTTGGAGTTTTGCGTGTTAAACTTGACCAATATTTTCTCAATGTATGTAGCTTGATCCCTAGAACATAACTAGCTTCACCTAACCCCTTCATTTGGAATTGAGAAGATATCCAAATCTTTATGGAAGTCAACAATCCTATATCATCCCCAATCAATGGGATGTCATCCACATAAAGGACAAGAAATGTGATAACATGACTATCCCACTTCTTGTATACACAGGGTTTAACAACATTCTGCTCAAGACCAAATGCTTTGATTGCTTTCATTGAACCGAATGTTCCAAGCCCTTGATGTTTGCTTAAGTCTATAAATGGACTTTTTAAGCTTACAGACCATGTTTTCTTGGCCTTTTGCAACGACTTCGTCCAGTTGGGTCATATAAATGGATTCCTCAAGATTCCCATTTAGAAATGCAGTCTTGAGATCCATCTATCATATCTCGTAGTCATAATGACAAGTGATGGCTAAGAAAATCCTAATGAACTTAAGCATGGCTACTGGTGAAAAAGTTTTCTCAAAATCAATACCCTCTTTATGAGTGTATCATTTTGCCACCAGCTTAACTTTGAAGGTTTCCACCTTCCCATCCACTCCTCTATTTCTCTTGTATATCCACTTACACCCTATGGGTTTTACCCCTCCAAGTACTTTTACAAAATCCTAGACCTTGTTGGAGTGCATAGACTCCAACTTAGATTCTATTTCCTTATGCCGATGGTCTACATTCACATCCGATACTGCTTTATCATAACGGGTGGGATTATCGATCTAGTCAGAGACTGCTTTCAAAAACTATCCATACCATCAATCAGGTTGAGATGATTTTCTCTTACTACGATGAGGCTCTGATGCAGTTAAGGGAACTTGTTGTTCATTTTCTGTTTCAGGATTAGGTACAGGTATTTGAGTCAAAGTCTCAGTGATTTCCTCTAATGTAGCTTCTGATTTCGGCCTTTGATGGATAACATCATCATCCTCCAAATATCTAGCATGGGTGCTTATAAGCACCTTCTGCTCCTTAGGATGATAGAAAATTCCACCTCTTGTTCCTTAGGATACCCTATGAAGTAACACATCTCAGACCTAGGTTCCAGCTTTGAGGCAAAACTATTTAGTATATAAGCTAGACATCCCCAAATGTAGAAGTGCCTTAAAGTAGGATTGCACCCAGTCCACAATTCATAGGGAGTCTTAGGTACTGATTTAGATGGCACATGGTTCAAGATGTATGATGTTGCTTCTAAGACATAACCCCAAAATCATATAGGCTGAGCCATATGACTCATCATAAACCTCACCATATCAAGTAGAGTCTAATTCCTTCTCTCAGTCATACCATTTAGTTGAGGAGTATATGGTGTGGTCAATTGATTCACAATTCCCTATTGTGTGAGATAGTCCTTGAACTCACTTGATAGGTATTCCCCACCTCGATCAGACCAAAGTGCTTTTATGGGTTTTCTTACTTGCAGCTCCGCCTTAGCTTTGAATACTCTGAACTTGCCAAAGGCTTCAGATTTGCTGTACATTAGGAAGACATACCTATATCTTGAGTAGTCATCTATAAAGGTGACAAAATACTCAAAACCTCATCGAAATGGTGTGCTCATGGGTCCATACACATAAGTGTGCACCAATTCTAACACTTGATTTGCCTTATGTCCCTTAGAGGTAAATGGCCTTTTGGTCATTTTTCCCTTTAGGTAGGATTCACAGTGATTCCATGGCTCAAGTTCTAATGAGTCCAAGAACCCATCCTTGACCAATCTCTGTATCCTATTTAGGTTTATGTGTCCTAAACGTAGGTGCCACAAGTAGGTGTCATTAGTGGAAGTGATCTTTCTTTTAAAGGGAAATGGGCATTCAGGTTCTACATTATGCACATTGGAAAGAATAGGATAGAAATAGAACCAGTTATCATGCATACTACCAGAATAGATAAATTTTCCATTTCTACTAATTGAAAAATCAGTATGAAAAGTAATAGAGTATCTTTTATTAACTAATTGCAAAACCGAAATACGATTATTTCGCATATCCAAAACATAATAAACATTATCCAGTTCTAAAATGTTATCATCAAATTTTAAAACTACTCTCCCAACCACAGTGGCCCAGACCTTTGCTCCATTGCCAATTCTTAGAGAAAATTCTCATTTACCTAGTCTTCTCGTTAATTGAAACCCCTGCAATGAATTGCATATATGATTAGTGGATCCAGAATCTCCTATCCAAGAATCAATATAATCAACCACTAAAACTGTTTCCACAAGATAAGTAAAGTATGTACCTACCTTGCCCTTGGCAACGTACTTGGGATATTCGTCTTCGGAATGACCAGTTGGCCACAAACGAAACATTTCCCATTAGGCCTTTTACCTGTTTTCTTCATCATAACCGTCTTTGACCTTAGAGCAAGAATAGGTACCTTCTTGAGATCCCTTACATTTCTCAACTCCTTTACATCCGCTCAATACTCTAGTATATCCCACTTGACTAGGCTTTTTTCTTGAATTGATTCAAGGATCTGGGTAAGGTCTCAATTAGTAAAACAATTTGTTCTAGAAGACTTATCTTGGCACCCAAGATCTGCAGTAAGTGATAGCATCCATTATCTTAAGCATATGAGCTTTAATAGATTCACTTTCTTGCATCTTGGCAGTTTTCACCTTGCTCAATATTTCCAAGGACTTGATTATATCCGATGAATACTCTATATTCCTATGTTGAATTCGTAGAGACTCAGGGATGACAGCTAGGATAATGTCGTTGGCCCTAAGGTCAGCTTTCTTCCAACTCTTCTCTAACTTTTCATCTTCGGGACAAAGTTTGTGAAGCCCTGCACGAGACCTTATGTGCACATCATATGCATTCAGATCATATAATACATAATCAAATCATTTTAGATGTTTTTGTATCAATTTATCTTAATTTACGTGCATTTCATCATTTTACGTGCATTTGAGTATTTTAGATAACAGAGTAAATAATTAAGTCTTACCAAGTGATAATAGCTAACTAGAATAATTAGACTATAACTAAAATAATTAGAATTGGACAATTTGGCAAGCAAGAAAATAAGCCTTTAGTTCAAGGGCACTCTAGTCATTTGGTTAACTTAACAAAATATCTCATCTAATAAACACTATTCTACCTAACTAAAACATACCAAACTCACATAATACACGCACAAAACACACGATCAGACAAACACACACACCATATGACTAAACTATCAGGAGAAGAGAGAAAGAAGAAGAAGGGAGAAGAGAGAAGGAAGAGGAAGAAGAACAAGCCATTCTTGAGCATTCTATTTGCATTTTTAAGCTTTCTTCAAGGTTGCTCTTACTCTATTTTCTTCTAAACTCAAGACAAAGGTGATGGCTTCTTTCAAAAGTGTTTTCTCAAGTTCATTCAAGATTGTATGGTATATATTGGTGATATTCTTGCTTATGATGTATATGGTTTGGAATTTTGCAAGATTGAGTTCTATTTTGTGTAGTTGAGCCAAGGCTTGGTCTAATGAGCTCTTGAGGATTCTTGATGGGTTGAGGATTTGCTATGTAAGTTGTCTGATGCTTTGAGCTTGTGAAGTAATAACTAGAAATGATATGAAGAAGAGGAATTGTGGGTGTCATAAGCATAAGAACCTTATATTGATTTTGATGTTATTGACTTGTTGTTGATTCAAATGAGTTGTATATATGTGTTCTTGAGCTTGTTGTGTTGTTTAGCAATGCTATTGAGTGGGTTAGGTGTTCAATGGGTGTTAGAAGCAAGGGTAGCAAGCTAACAAACAAGAAAAATCAAGAAAATGTGTGTTTTGTGCTGTTGGATCCGATCGACCGGATCTATCGTCCGGATATCACTGGTCATGTGACGCCCGAGTTTTAGCCATGCATTTAATTACTGTTACATCCCTTGTTTGCGCATTTACTTCTATGCCTTATTAACTGACTTTGTGACTACTATTCACTCCGTTTTTAAACTACTTTCTATTAGTTAATTAGCATTTTTATTAAATCATATTAATTGTAAAAGTAGTGGGAAAAATGTGCATTTGAGCTTAAGGCGTTAGGAAGGCTCGTTTAGAAAATGACTTTAGTAGTTAAATGAATAGTGTTACGTAACTAACTTAGGTAATTAATTAGCTAGCATATATTTTACCATCTAAGCTCGTTTTGGAGCTAGCAACGCACATTTTATTAGATCACTTAAACACCCAAAGGACCCCACCTCAACTTAACCCCTTTATATTAACACTTAAGCTCATAAAATGCAAAAAGAAAAAAAAATAAAAAGCTGAAAACAGGGGCAGGAACCCGACAGCAGCTAGGGAGAAAAAGGAAGAAATTTTGCTCACCAAGCCTCCAAACCAAGCTTCTCCAAGCCTTGAGCAACTAGTGTAGGGTGTTTGCAAGGTTCCTAGGTGCTCCTACGCGTAGTGGTGAGGGATTTCACGACTTGTTTTTGCATTTTTAAATAGTTGCTCATTTATTGATTTGTTGAAATTATGATTATATGTCATTGTAATTGTTATCTATGCTAATATACTATCTATATGAATGCTAGAGAACACTTTTGAACCGTCGTTTCGCAATTTAAACGGTTAGAATCGTTAGTTTGATTCTTAGGGTGAATAGTGACGTTTTTTTTAGGGTTTTGTGTAATTGCTCGAATTGGCTTGAATTAATGCTTCTAATTGATGCCTTAGGTACTAGTGAAGATAATCAAATAGCCCCGTACACTTGCATTGCCCTTAAATCGCCTAAAAATGGAAAATAGCCGACTTTAAGTTGGGGCTTTCGGGGTTAATGCGAATCCGGGTGGATTCGGGCTTCAATTCTAGTATCCTTAGGCTACCTAGGTGCTATAGATGCCTTGATATCCCTTGTTTGAAGCCCGGACAATGTAGTTGTAGTTTAAAGCCAAAAGAGGAAAATTGGGGCTTTCGGGGTAAACGCGGGCATTTGATTGAGTTCGAGGGTTAAGAAGGTGCCTTGGGGGTTAGTTAGAAGGTTGGGAGAGTTTCCTTTGAAAATGAAATCATTAACTTTGGTTTGGAAGAGAAATAGTTCGAAAAACAAAGGGGTTTAGGTGCAATTTAAGTTGTCTCACACTTCTAAACCCATGTCAGGACTTCTTGAGTGTTTATATGTGATTCTAAATTGATTCGGAGCTTTTGGAATGATTCTATGCTTATTTGGTATAAGTTCATTTGTAAACTGCTTATTAACTCCTACATTTGCTTCTATCCTAATTGTATCGAGGTCAACCTACTTTGTTGATCCTCATATGTGTTAATGCTTATATTATTGCTGTTAACTTGCCATCGTTGAGTGCATTGCATAGTGGTTGCGCAACCATAGTGTCGGGGCGGATGTGTTGAATATCGGCTGGGCGGCAAAGGGCTTGCCAGTGGATATTCAAACTCCGTGCCCTATTCCCTCATTCGCCTGGTCCGGAGATTGCCAGGGGATGTTGGGTCGTAGGATTCGGGGTACATCCGGAGTACACCCATTGGAGTGATTGGGGTTATGCCGGCTTATCGTGATCGTGCTCGTGGTTCGTGGATCGTGATTGAAGACCAGTGAAGATTGGTGTATAGGGGATTGTTGAAATGTATCCTTTTAATTGTGTGGTTATTTAAGTTATCGTTGTTTCTTTAATTGTCTAAGTGTTATTGTTGCATGATTGTATTATTTGTTGCATTGCACGCCCCGGGACTATACCCCTCACTGGGCAACAATGGTTGCTCATACCTCGATATCTGTTTCAGGAGACGCTGAGGGTGATCCCCAGCTTGTTGATTTAGTTGAGGAAGAAGAAGTTCAGATCGAGCCTTTACCTTAGTTGCTGTGTCTGATAACTTGAGGTGGTTAATGATTTTGTTGCTATGTGGAAGACTCATCTGATTACTTTATATACTATTTTGTAGCCCAAGGGCTTTGTATATGCTTGTTGTATAAGTCGAAGATTAGATGTTTGGGTTGTGGCTTTGAAAGTCTACGAACTGTAATAACTTTTATTCTTGTCTTATTTCCTTGCATGCTTGGGAGTGGATAGTTGATGTAGAATGCTTTATCCCTTAAGTTGTTTTATTGATTTCCTAGAATGTTATGATTATAAGACTATGCTGTCAACTAGTTCTCGCATGCTTGTGTGTTTTGGAGATATTGCGTACTATAAGGCTCGGATGGCCTTATAGCTTTATTGTTTAATTGAGAAAAGCTGTATTGTATTGTTGGGACCTTGTTTAAGTGTTTACAGGTTTTTAGAATGTCCACGGTACAGAGGAGACTCTGTCCGTGTGTCGGGTCCGGACTTAACCTTTAGCTTGGGGGTTGGGTCGGGGCGTGACAGGTCAAGATTTGGTTGAGTCAATCCGGTCGACTGACTGATTTTCAGCTTTGCGCAACATTTTTCAAACGACCATATCTCACTCAATTCAACTCCGAATTGAGTTCTATTTGATTCTAGAACTATCTACATTCGATAAGCTTTGATTATATTCCAAAATTAGGTTAATTGGAGTTTGGGAAAGTAGGAAAATTAACCTTCTAAGTTAGGCTAATGCAGAAGCATTGGAGTTACTTAGTGTATCTAGTAGTTGCTATTGGTAGGTGATATTGTTAAGTGGTTAACTTGCAAATTATTGTTATTATGTGCTAATACTAAATGATCTTACTTGCTGGATATTGTGTGTGTTACATGTCCATATAAGTACAGGATAAATGCTTGACACGTTTACATGATGTGAAATATGAAAGGTACTTTAATATGCTACATGATTGATTGAACTCACATGCTTATGTAAGATACATATGTATATGAATTGTAAATGCACGGTTAGGTTGCAACCATACTTGAATGAGGTAGTGACGGGAACTCCGGGCAGCGTTGGGCTCGCCGGTATACCTCGACTACCAAAGTATTAACTCCTTCTATTGCCGAGCGCCGTTGAATACCCCAGAACAACCTAATCGTCGGGAACCAATGATACCTCGGGAGAAGATATGATTTATGATTGTTAATGAATATACTCATTACTAATGAATGTACTCATTATAATATTATATGCGTTGCACGATTGTTAAAACGATTGCAAAATGATAAAACCTTTGTGAAAACTCTTCCTATTCAATCCTCACTGAGCTATGTGTTGGTTTAGCTCACCCCTCTTTTGATCAATTACAGGTGAGGTAGTGGCCGAGCAGGCCCCTCAAGTGAACGATGGCAAACCTTGGTTCGATGAGAACAACTTTTGTTTGTTGTGATCAGCATGCTTGATAATTGAAGACCTTTACTACTTTGAACAACTTGTTATATTGTAATATTCTTTTGGATGTTAAACTTGTGTTTAAGTACACATTTCCATTCTTCTGAGACCTAGGAACCTGAGTATTGAGTAGATGCTATGTATGATCAGGTGACTCGAGGTCTTATAAATATGAAGTTGTTGAACGTCACCCTTTTGGCCAGTGACTTTGGAAGTCCTTTTAATCTTTTATGGAATATATATAAGAATGTTCAGGTTATTAAATTTTTTATCTCAAGTTTTAGTATAACGAATGATCACGTGCTGGCCTTAGCCTTTGAGGGTGTCCGGGTCGGGGTGTGACAAAGTTGAGTTAGGACATATATCAACTCACAATTTGTGAGTAATATGTCCAAAGCCTCCTTCCATTCATCATAGTTATGACCATTCAATTGGTTCTTGTACAATATAGACATTGGAAGCATATAGTTGTATGCCTTTTCAATCTGAATATACATACAATATAATTTAAATATGAGCAACTTATGTGTGACACATATATGTATGGCATGCATAAGAATAATAGCAGGAACTCATGAATGCATTTGTACAAATATAGATAACCCTTTAAACTATAACTAGTGCCCTAGTGATAACTCTTATTACTATTAGGTTTGGCTTCCCAAGACTTGATAACACTTACTCTTAAGGAAGGTTACTATATCTATCTTGAGTTGATTGTAAATACCCTTATTTATGAGATTTCCTAGATAATTCCGATTTGAGCCTTTGAAGGGAGATAACACTAACCAATTACGTATAAGGTGATCTATAGTTTCAGAACTCCACCGAAGGGTGGTCGCACAACAAACATCCTTTTAGAGAATTCCCATAATACTATGATAAATCCAATTCCAACCCATATTAACTACTCCCACAATAAACTACCCCACATAGCCGACCCACCTATCCTAGGTTGACCCATACCCAGCACCTCACCTTGATCCACGTGCCAAGAGGTCCTGGCCAAGCCTATGTACTCTAATTTGATTAATTAATTAATTCCAATTATTTTCCAAAATCTAAATCTAGTCTACTATTTAAGAATAATACTATTTCCACCTAGGAAAAATTATCTTATGTATTCTGTAGCCTTTAGACTTTAATTAATTTATTAATTAATTATTTAATTGCTATTTAACAATTATTTAATCCAAAATTTAGCCAATAATCAAAATAGAAAACATGTCTCACAAATAAAAAATTATATTTATGATCTCTAATTGCCAAAGGATTAAATCCTCTCTTCCAACTAGTAATTCTTATATTTAGTAAATACACTTATAAGGCAAATGGCTAGAAGGGGGACCAAAGACATAATTATCCTTCCACTTAAAATTATCAAAATATTCTCGCTAGACTCCTAGCAATATTTTGTCACTTTAACCTTTGTCTATTCCACTAAAAGACTATGGCTGCACTCTAAGATAATTATTGTATAAACAGGAATTAGTCAATAATATGTGACGCTCAGTCGTTAGACCAACTAAGTGATAATAACCAAAAAGCCCCTCTATACTCACTCATAGTTAAGACAGGTTTACCAAGTGACTATCACATATTTGACTATATATTTTTCTCTTTGGAATCTCTAACCTATAATCTAACCATCCTCCAAAGGTTAACCACTTATACATGGGAGCTACCCATAAGTGTGAAAACCAGTACAGTAAACTGTACTACTATGCATAGATTCAGGATGATCAACTTGGATCATTCTAAGGGAGTGATTATTGTATAGATTCCTTATTGCATTCGTTTGTCCATTTAAACCAAGTCCAGACACCCAAACCACTGAGCTATTAAACCATATATAAGATCTCACCCATAGTTACTCAAAGTGCAAGAACTTGACTTCGTCAGTTCATTCACGTATACTCAAGTTTAAGAGCATTGGCCTACTTAGAAGCTAATAGGTATAGGTGACATCTTTCTTTGATAGTACTTATTTAGAGTATCATACCTACAGTGGCCCGTCCAATGCATACACATGCATAAGTGAAGTAAGTCTGAAACCCCATCCATGATCAAGGCAGATCACCCATCTACAAAGGGAACTTATTCATAATAACTTCTACCATAGTAGAGTGTCCAGCTCTACTACTTAGTTATGGAATAAATAGTTCGACTTTACAAGTAACCATCACTTAGACTTTATGTACGTAACTACCACGTACCTAAGTTAACACCTGAAGCAAAGACCTTACGTCTATATATATATATATATATGCATATATATGTATATATATGTATATGTATATATACGTATATGTATATATGTATATGTATATATGCATATATATGTATATGTATATATGCATATATACATGTATATATACATATACATGTATGTATATATATATGTATATGTATATATATATATATATGCATGTATATGTATATCTATGTATATGTAGATATGCATATATATATGTATATGTATATATATGTATATATACATATATACATGTATATGTATATGTATGTATATGTATATATACATGTATATGTATATATGCATATATATGTATATGTATGTATATATATGTACATGTATATATACATATACATGTATATGTATGTATATATATATGTATATGTATATATATATGTATATGTATATATACATATACATGTATGTATATATATGTATATGTATACACATGTATATGTATATATACATATACATATATATACATCTATATGTATATACATCTACATGTGTATACATATACATATATATATATATATATACAAGTCAATCACATAAGAGAGAAACATGCTTATAAAGTAAGATGACATTTAATTAATCATTGCAAATATTCAAATACATCGATGACAAAGTGCTAGTGGTCTTTTGGGCATATCCTATTCGCAACAAACATGATCTTCTCAAATCTAGTGTTACCTATCATACAAGTGATAGTAAACATACTTGGATCTTTGTGCCTCGCAAGGAGTTTTCTTCGAATAACTGCAAAAACATTATCCTATACTCTTACCTTCTCACATCTTTTAATTTTTTGTTTCCTCTTAATTGTACACAGTTTATTCAGGAACTTAGCATAACGAGGTACTAGTTTAACAACATCTAAAAGTGGAATATTTACCTCGCATCTATGAAAAGTCTCATATAAATCTTTATTTTGCTCATTTTTTTTATAGATTCTGCTAAAGCCTAAGGAAAAAGAGGTACTACTTTATAATTAGACAAAGGTAAAAACTTATGCTTATGCACATCATCGTCATTGGGCACGTTCTTGTCTACAACAACATTTTTCTCCTTTTCTTGCCTCGACGATGCAGCGACTGCCTTTTCTGGAATCTTTAGCTCTTTACTACTTCTCAAAACGATTGCACTTGTATTTTTTCTTGGATTTACTATTGTTTAATAGGGTAATTTCCCCGAACTTTGTGACTCTAGCTGACTAATTGCGGTTTCCATCTGCCTCACCTACTTGTCCAAACTTTGGATACTAGCCCTAGCCTCTTGTTGAAATTGTTTTATCTCTTGTTGAAATTATAAAATATTATTGGCAAGAGACTTAACAATATCTTCTAAAGACATACCTAAATTAGAAGTTTGGCCCGATTATTGATATGGTTGCTTATATTGCTGATAACTTGGGTAATTTTGAATTGTGGCCTGATTTACTTATGGATTCCCATAGCTAAGATTAGGGTGATCCCTCCATGCTAGATTATATGTGCTCAAAAAGGGGTCGTACATCCTTTGCGGTTGTCTAGGAAAGCCACCTGCCGCATTCACTCAATGTACTCCTCTTAAAGAGTTGGGCACATATTGATTGGATACCCTACTACCGAACAAATCCCAGAAGCCTTCGCTACTTGCGTATTACCTACAGCCATTTGACGAACAACAGAAGTTAGACTCACAATCTACTTTTCAAGGGAATAAATATTTACTTCATTAACATACTTAGACGGAGGGTCAAGACTAGTGTCAAATTGTTGAGAATTGGCCGCCATATTTGCAATCAAGTTCCTCGCTGTCTCGGGAGTTTTATCCACCAAAGCTCATCTACTAGCGACATCAATCATTCTCCTATTAATGGGTAAAAGTATCTCATAGAAATACTAGATGAGTAGCTGCTCACTAATTTGATGATAGGGGCAACTTGCATATAATTTCTTGAATCGTTCCCAATATTCGTATAGAAACTCTCTGTTGTGCTGTCTTACACCATAAATTTCTTTTCGAATATTAAGTGCCCTTGAAGCTGGGAAATATTTTTCCAAAAACCACCTCTTTATCTCGTTCCATATGGTAATACTTCCAGATGGTAGATAATAGAGTCAATCATTAGTCAAATCCTTGAAAGAAAATGGAAAGGCTCTTAATTTAATTTCCTCATCAGTTACCCCCATGGATTTCATACTCGTGCATACCACATGAAGCTCCATTAGATGCTTACGAGGATCTTCACCTGCAAGGCCATGAAAAATAGGCAAGAGATGTATTAGGCCAGATTTTAATTCAAAAGTAACATTAGCATCTAAAGAAGGGAACATTATGCATAAGGGTTGTTGATTCAAATCAGGGGCAACAAGCTCTTTCAAAGTTTGATTTCTAGCCATGACTTCCTTCCTTTCTGAATCATAATCATTAGTAAATAGGGAATCAACAACTAGTTCATTAGCTTCATAATTTCTTTGTGCTTCCCTCCTTAACCTGCGCGAAGTTCTCTCTATTTCTGGATCATACTACAAAGACCTTGATTAGTAGATCAAGTTACAGTCATACAATCAAGGAAAGCCTAATATATAACGCCTCGGACTTAGTAGATAGTGCATAATACCTATGTGCATATGATTATGTGCTTATTAAAGTGTTTGTGTTAAGTTTAAAGCTTTTTAAGGATGGTTACTATTCACTTGCATTTTCGACTGTTTTATTTTTTGGATTTTATATTTTTTCCATAACATTTGACAGTTAGGAGGCATGAAAAAATTTGAATTACATGCATAGCTTATCGGGAGTGTGAGCTATAAAATGTTTTATGTGGTGATTGAATAGTGATTTCAGCACCTTTGTATTGGGCTTTTACAAAGTTTTAGCTTTATATTGCATTTTAACTTAGCTTACATTGCACCTCCTTAGTCCAAACTCAAACCCATGACCCAAATACCCATTTAATACCTCTTATAACCCATCTACATACACATATACAAAACAAAACAAAAATAGAGCACAAAACCCCCCTATCCCAAACCCGTGAACTCCATAGAGCCAAGAAGGAGAGAAAAATAGCTAAGCTTCACCATTTTCCTCCATTTCAAAGCTTGGTTGTGAGGTTTTGAGCTACCAAAGAACCATTCCTAGCTTCTTCAACTAGTATAAGTGAGGGATTCATCATATTTTTGCATCTAAATATATTGTCTAGTTTCTTTAAATTTTATGATTTGAGTTTATATTGCTTGAAAATGCTTGGCTATGCTTAAATTGCTCTTATTTATGTTAGAAGAACATTCTTTTATGAGTTTGTAGCAAAGTTGGTTGAAAATGGAGAATGGTAGATTTTGGAAGATGTGAATAGTATAATGAATAGTAACCTGTGAATTTTGGGGATTTCATTCCGAATTGTGTTTCCTTGATTTAGTTAGATTCCATAAACATTTAGGAGCCTAAATGGATCATTTAAAAGGGTTCTACATTGACAAAATTGAGAAATTTGTATTGTAGCATAAAGGGGTCGTTTGACCAAAGTGTTGATCGGGCATATTTTGAGTGGTTGCATAGTCTTAGATAGGCTAGAAAGTGATTGTGGTGTGTTTATGGCATTGATTGGGTGATCGGTTAATGTAGTTGCAGTTCAAACGGGCTAAAGGGCTAAACGGGATCTTATGGTTGTTGTGGATTAAAACGAGTTTTCTTTGCATTTAAGTGGATCATAAAGTGACTAGGTTTGAGTGGTGAAATCGATTTTCAAGTATCATAGCTCGTTTGGATGTGGTAGGTTGTAAAAGTTAGAGAAATGAATAGTATTTTGTTGAGTTGATGGTTGATGCTTGATTCGATGCTTGTAAGGGTTGCCACAAGTGTTTGAATGACTAGATTAATGCTTGGATTGCTAGAATGAAATTGGAGATTGTCATGGGTGGTTTGAATGTGAAGAGCCAAAAATATATGTTTGTGATTTAGAGGTTATTTGTTTGGTTTGATATTTGGGGTAGGTGCCATAAGTGCTAGGAAGACTGGACTAATGTTTGGTTTTGCTGGAATGTGAATAGAACTTGTGGAGAATTGATTTATCATAGAGAGTCCTTTCGGTGATTTTGGGCCGTGTGTTTGTTTGTGTGCTATGAAGAGTGTTTGGTTATGGTTCATTGGTGATCATGAAGTGTTTAGTAGGCTCGTGATGAGTTCTCATTGATGGATAGTTTCTGTAATTGTTGGAGAATGTAAATGGTTAGTTAGAGGAAAGATTGAATTGATTTTTATTATTTGAGTTGGAATTGACTAGTTAACTGTCTAAGTGAAATTGAGGTCATGACACTAATTGGTTGAATTACGTAAATTGGAATGTATGCCTATTTTGCTTATATTGAGTTATTATAGTTGAAATCTCGTTATACTTGTTTATATTGTTAACGTGTTTATATAGCTTGATTTGAATTGTTAGGTATGAAATCGGATAAGGCGATATTAAGGCACCTGAATGTCTTGGAGTACAACTCCTGAATGTACGGTGTAAATCACCTGAATGTGCCGGAGTATAACTCCTGAATGTACGATATGTCGAAATATAATTCTTGAATGTACCGGAGGTTACCTCCTGAATATGCCGGAGTTTAACTCCTGATTGAGTCAAGCTTGACTAAGTGTTACTCGAGTTATTTGTCTTAATTGCTATCATTATTATGGGGTTATCTATTGTATAACTCTCACTTGGACCCTAAGTCCTTGGAGAGTTATCATTGCTTATATCCTTTGTGTGTTAGTTAACTCGTATACTTGAACAACACATTGTATTGGTAATGTATTCTCGGGGTTCTTGTGATACTTTTACTATCGTGTTTGTTTACCTCCTTTAATGAACTTGAGCTAGTTGTTTGTTGTGTAGTAGTTTAGTAAAGTTAACATAGTTTATTGTGGTATTTAACTTTCTTGTTTTGAATATGAAATTCCTTGTTATTCGACTATGTGACTTATATGCATTGCACGAAAACCTTTACAAAAAATCCCCGGTTATCTATTCCCTCCCTCATTGGTCATATCATAGTGTATGCTCACCCTTCTTTCTAACATTTTACAAGTATGGCAAGGCTAGTCTAGAGAAGTAGTAGAGAAAGATCAAATGTCCTTGGATTGCTTGTATTGGAGTTGGATAGTAATGTGGATTTTATGTGAAGTTAATGAGATTTCCTGGCTTGTAACTTTATTTTGTAATCTTGAATGTAATAGCATTGGGTTATATTCGTATTTGTGTTGTCTTGGAGAGTTGTAATGAAAAGCTTAAAGGCTTGCAAGTATTGATAGTTGTGAATGGTTTGTAATAACTTAGTGAATTTACTCTATTGCCTTTTGGACTTGCATGCTTGTATGTCTTACTTTGTCGTAGTTAAAAGGCTCGGATGGCCTTAGGAATCTGGAAGGTTATGGCTGTGAATGTTGTATATTGTTGTTGTAGTAATTTATCTAAGTGCAAGTAACCGGTTAGGCATAGAAACAGGGAAAATTCCGTCTGTTTTCTCTCATTTTTCGTGGCCTCGGGTATTGGATTGGGGCTCCGATCTCATGAGGGATCGGGTTGTTACATAATAAACTACAAAAAATAAAGCAGGAAGAAGAAATCTAGAGTAATGAGAATAATTAAAAATTCTACGCTAAAACACAAAAACGCCTAAAAATCCTATTAAATGATGGAATTTGGCCTCGAAATGGTGGGGCTTTTTGATCCTTTTGGATCAACAAGCCTTGCTCAGAACGTTGTTTCCCTTCATAAAAGTATAATTTTGAAGCCTAAATCTATCATTTTTTCGAAATATGTTGAAAACTACAACTATAGCAAACCTAACGATTTAAAAAAAAAAAAATTCAAGAACGAAATAAAGATCACAAGAAACACAAAATTAAACTAGAATAACTCCCCGGCAACGGTGCCAAAATTTAATGTGCTCTTGCAGGCAATCAAAAATAAAACTTGTACTCTAAAAAATATATGTACTAGTGCGTGCAACAACCCGATCCCTTACGGAATCAAGTCTCGATATAGTAACCCGATCCAAACCGCAAGGCACGAAAAACAATGGAAACGGATAGAGTTTCCCCTATACTTAGGTCAAACCAACACTTGCACAAAAGACACAAATGCCAGCGACAACTGGACCACAACACAATGCCAAGGTCTAATCCAGGTATAGCATATCAATCATAGCATTCTTATTTAAACCTTAGCAAGATAAGTCCAAGTAAAGCAACATAACTATGAGAACTTCTAAATACCAAGACTCTAGCTATCTTTAGTTTAATACAAGTTCTCTAAGTACTTCAATCATAAACAAGCTTACAAAGCTCAAAATAGATTAAAATTACATTTCAACAAGACATGAAACTTAAAGCATTTCTTTTGACTACATCAAGACAAAACTATGATCTATTGTGAAACCCCATATTTTACTTTTGCATAGAAATGCGTGTTTTGACATGTTTATGTGTTATATGAGTTAGAATGCGTTAATTAAGTTATTTATATTCCTATTACATGCTATGTGCGCATTCATAAAATTTTCATCGAAATAGGCATCAGAAATTTTATCGTCAATTTTTGTGAATAGTATTTTGAATGCAGGTCTGCTAAAATTTTGACACGGGTATTTTTAGGATTTGAAAACCTAGTCCTCTGTTATTAATAGACCCATGTTTGATAAAAATTGATTCTGAAATGGAATAGGAATTTAAATAGACATTTCGGGCGAAAAGTAGAGTTTTTAAGCTAAATAGTGATTTTTGCTAAACCCGATTCTTGCATTGACTTTTGTTGACCTAGTATATATTAAAATAAATGTATTTATATGTGATATTAAATGATTTTAGATTAATTGTTCATTCAAAAGACATTTGAAACAAATAATATGACTTTTTACCTTTTTTTGTAAAAATTGAGTTTTTAACCGAATCGGGTGTTAATGTATGCAAATGAAAATTGTTGTCACCTAAAATAAACTACCTAAAAATAGTCTAAGTGTTAAATGCATGTTGGTGAGCAAAATAGTCAAGAAAAACAATTAAAAAACTAAAAATACTAATTAAAAGATTAGAAAATCAACTTTGACTTTTATTATTTTTGTTGACCTTAAGCTTATATCATCAACACACACTAAAATAGCACAAAAATACCTCCAAAAATACCTACATAATCGAAAATACCAAGGGAAGCAAAGAGATGCATTTTTCTAAGGTTTTCAAGTGATTTTCTCATAGATTTTGCAATTCAAGTCCAAATCACTTCATTCAAAGCTTGAAATTGCTTGTTGGGCATCCATTATACCTATTTCTAACCTTAGTTTGCATCAAAGGTGAGATAAAAATTCTAGATCTCAAAATGCTATTTCATGTCAATTCATATAATTGATTTTTTAGCTGTTGAAATGTTAAATTGATGTTATATTATTGCTCAGTGGACGCTAAGGATCATTTGTATGTGTTTATATAAGTTTTGAACGGTTGTAGCATGTATTTTTATTTTTCGGGCATTAAAATTGAGTTATTGGATTGTTGTTGATTTAATGGAGTTGCGGTGGTGGGAATTGATTGTTGTTAGCTTCTAAAAGTTTGTTAAATACGTGATAGTAATGTTATAATGCCAAAATTTTGATTGTGATATCGTGGTGAAAGTTCAAAAATTTCAGTCATGGTGCATTGAGGTTTTAGGGTTGTTGGGCTTGTATTGGATAGATTGTGGTTGGTTTCCGAGTGGGCTAATGTAGTTACTTGAGTGGCTAAGTGATAGAAACTAGTTTGGAGGTTATTGGATTAGTAGATTGTAAGTTATGACTTTTAGAAGTTTGAGTAGTTTTTCTTTAAATATTAAAATAATGTCTTTAGTTGTTTGGGTGGTGGTTGGGTGATTGAACCATGGTTTGTTGTTGGTTAGATTCGGATTTGGTTGTGTAGTTTAATGCATGTTGAGTTGGGTGGCCTACTTTGTCATCTAACTTAGTTGTTAGTTGTTTATTTGATTAATTGATGTTATGCTATTGAAATGGTGTTAATTGATTGATTATTGATGAAGCCGGGAGATAGGCAACCTACTTTTGTTGTCTTCCTATGATATGAATGATTATTATTATTGTCATGAGTCTTGGTATGTATATGACACATCTCAGGCAGCGTTGGGCTGTCGGGTTAATAACGACATGACTATCATAGACTACCCCCAGCTCGTATAGGTGGAGGTGCCATGGAGGGAGGGGCTAGTGAGGTACCTTCGGTGTGTAAGTAATGGGAAGTTATAAGAAAATGGTTGAGATCGTGATGGCGTTTGGAGCTACACCAACTAGAGTATCCTTATTGATTGATTATTATTATTGTTGTGCTTATATTGTTATTGATGTTTATTATGTGTTTACTGCTCAAAGGATGATTTCCAAGGAGTATAGTAAATACTTGTAAAAGATCTATTGAATCCTCACTGGGCTTGTTTTATATAAGCTCACTCTCATTTGCAATCTGCATTCAGGTATTACTAAGCTAGACTTTGTGTATGGTCCTCAGGAAGCTAAGTATATGCCTTCTGTGGAGGAGTCTTATGTGCCAGAGTCATATCCATGAGGTTGTCTTAACTTTTGTAGTATGATGTATTATATAACTTACTTAAAGATAAAGAATTATATAACTCTAGTTTAGTAGTCTTTCATTTGAACATGATTAGGTTGCTAGACTGGTTATAATCTATTTTGCAAATGTATGATATGTCCTATGGTTGATGTTGGAACGGAGACGTATAACTTATGAATGAACTGATGAATGGATGTTTAATATATGGGAATGGTTATGTTGTATGTTGTTGGTTTGGTTGTGGAGTTGTTGTTGATTTTGATGTTAGTTGTATGAGTTACAAAGAGGTTGGTTTAGAGCCTCGGTATCCAAGTTATTGTTGTTATACTGCCGAAATTCTGTTGCATCCTGACTAATTGTGGGTGGGGTCAAGTTGGGGCTTTACATTAAATGGTATCAGAGCTCATGTTTAGATGTCAACCGGGGTATCCTCGGAATGTGGGTAGTGGTCTTGACATGAATGCATGTACTAAGTGTAAAGAGAATTATATGTTTATGTGATTAATTTACTTATGTGACTAACTTTCTAAGTAATCAATATGCTTTATGTGTTAAGTGAATTAAGGTGGTCAATATGCTTTATGTGACAACATGCCTTATGTACTCATTGTGTTGTAATTAATGTGCACTATGTGATTAATGTGTATTATGTGACAAATGTATTTTATGTGATTGAAGTGTCGTGTGAAGTTAGTTGTTTATGTGGTTTTAATTGTTTATAACTAGCTTATGTGAAACAACGTGCTTTAGGTGCTCAATGTACTTTAAATGACTAATGTGAGTTACGTGATCAACTTGCCTTATGTGAAGTTTGTTGCTTATGTGACTTTAATTGCTTAAAATTTGCTTACGTGATGTAACCAGCTTAGGTGATATTTGCTTCCTATGTGTTGAGTTGTGCGTTATGTGATAATGTTGTATTGTATGATAATTGCGTATTACGTTGTACTTGTCTTTCATATGATATAGTTGCATACCTGTTTAACTCATGAGTGACCATTTAATGCCAATGGAAGCTGCAAGAGCTTTTGGAACCAGAGGTAGGCTGTGATTTTGAGTTATTATTATTCTGATAGTTTATCATTGAGATCTTGATTATTATGCTTATGGATTTTAGTCTCAGTTTAATGGATTTGTTCTTGATGTTCCTTTAGCAAGAATGAAGTTGTTTGAGGAAATAACAATGTATCTTGATAATTATAATTACTTTTATTGCTATGTTTAACTTGTTATTACTTGGAGATAGATCATAAGTTGAGGTTTTCGTGAGGTTGTGATTAGACACTTTTGGAGTCTCAACTCATATTATACTTTCTTGAGGTTATTTTAGAATGAATTTATTTGAGGAATTAGTGATATATATTTGTGAATGGAATGAAGTATGGTATAACATGTGAATATTTCTACTATTTAGGATTGTTATATTATTAATGGATATTTTGGAGTTTTGATCTTTAAACCTTGGAAACAATTTGAGTGATTCTTGACTAAAGTTACTTTATTCGAATATGTAATTGTTGGGATATAGAATTATTTGAGGAAATAAGAATGCATTTTGGTGGCTGAACATTTACTTGCCTACATCGAGCTTTTGAGTTCTAGGTGGTATGACTTTCGAAATTGTTGATTGGGGATTCTCTTGTGTTATAATAGGTTAGTATGAATCTGTATTGTGTTATCAGATTTTGGAGTCTTCATCAGTGAATCTTGTTGGGTAATCGGTGATTTATCTTGTTTAGTAATTGGTCTGGTGCAAAATATAAATTTTCGAGTGATTGTATGACTCTTCAGGTTCTCTAGATCTCCTTAGTGTCTTGTTTTGAAGAGAGATAGATTGTAGGATTTGACTTGTTGGTGTTTAAGTGTGTAGATGGGACACGCCTTTTGTGCTTCCTATTCTATTGGTCTTATTATTCTTTTCTACTCTATTCTCACTTATTTGAGAGAGAGTTACACTTTTCTAGCATATGAATTGTTTCTTGAAAGTTTTGCTTATTGGATTAATGGATACTATACTCATTTGACATTATTTCTATTCTTAACATTCATATTTACTTCTTATAGCAATGTCGCTTATTGGAGTTAAGGTTTGAGACTTCTATATTTCATTTTATATCTCCAGCCATTGATTTCAATATTTCATTTCATCCTATTACTATTCATTTGAAAGTAATTTTTCCTTTGGTATACCATTTTACTTGTTCGAATTTCACTTGCTTGATGTACTCCCTACCTAAGTACATCATTGTCATTCTTGTTGATCCTTGTTAATCCTATTGTTTTATTATTAAATACTGAGCCATTACTTTGCTTGTAATTGCTCACTCAAAGTACTCAGCACTGTCCTGTTGTTATCATTTCTTATTTGTACTTCTTTGGTATTGCGTGCTGAGATACTCTTGGCACTCATGTTTTCTATTAAATTAATCATCTCTTATTTCTTAATTTCATTTCGCCTCAAGTGCAACTTACTTGTTGGTTCCTTGAACAATCATCGAGAATTGAAATGTCTACTTGTTCAGGAATTTTTGTTCAACATACTCAGCACTATTTTGACTCGTCATCATCCTTTGTTCGTACTTATTTAACTGATAGGTGCTGAGACATTTCTTATCTTAGTTATCATGCTTCCTTATTAAACTATTAGGCTCTTGATTCTCTAACCTGTTTGACCTCTTGTTCACTTGATTGTTGGCTCGAATATGACTTTCCATATTCTTATTTCCTTGTAAATTTCATAAGAGCCATATTCTTACCAATGTCACTTTTGAGATATTCCCTTGATCAGTAATCATTCATGTTATCATGAATGAGTTTTTAAACCCTCGGGGTGTTAATAGAGCTATTTTGTGTAGTAAGGGATGATTGATAAATAGTGGTGTCATAATAAGACCTTGGAGTTGCAATTTCTTTCATATACAATATGATGTTAGGTGGGAGAGAATTATAAATTGAAGATTGTCTTGGAATTATGATCATCAACTTGTAGTCAACGGAGTTTATTTCAATTGAGGTCTTTGTTTAAGTGTCATCCTAAGAGATAAATGGGAACTAAGAGAAGTATTGTTAAGTGTAACGATTGTGGATTTAATTGTCTGTCAATTCGAGAATTGCGCGGACGCAATTTCTTTAAGGAGGGGAGAATATGAAACCCCAGATTTTACCTTTGCATAAAATTGTGTGTTTTGACCTGTTTGTGTGTTATATGAGTTAGAATGCGCTAATTCTGTGATTTATATTCCTATTACATGCTATGTGTGCATTCATGAAATTTTCATCAAAATCGGCATCGAAAATTTTATAATCGGTTTTTGTGAATAGTATTTTGAATGCACGTCCGCTAAAATTTTCACACGGGTGTTTTTAGGGTTTGAAAACCTAGTCCTCTGTTATTAATAGACCCATATTTAATAAAAATTGATTCTGAAACGGAATAGGAATTTAAATAGACTTTTCGGATGAAAAGTAGCATTTTTGAGCTAAATAGTGATTTCTGCTAAACCCGATTCTTGCATTGACTTTCGTTGACCTGATATATATTAATATAAATGTATTTGTATGTGGTATTAAATGATTTCAGATTAATTGTGCATTCAAAAGACATTAGAAAATAAATAATATGACTTTTCACCTTCTTTTGCAAAAATTGAATTTTTAACCAAGTCGGGTGTTAATGTATGCAAATGAAAATGGTTGTCACCTAAAATAAACTACCTAAAAATGGTCTAAGTGTTAAATGCATGTTGGTGAGCAAAATAGTCAAGAAAAACAATTAAAAGACTAAAAAGACTAATTAAAAGAATAGAAAATCAACTTTGACTTTTATTATTTTTGTTGACCTTGAGCTTATATAATCAACACACACTAAAATAGCACAAAAGCACCTCCAAAAGCACCTACATAACCGAAAATGCCAAGGGAAGCAAAGAGAAGGCATTTTTCTAAGATTTTCAAGTGATTTTCTCATAGATTTTGCAATTCAAGTCCAAATCACTTCATTCAAAGCTTGAAATTGCTTGTTGAGCATCCATTCTACCTATTTCTAACCTTAGTTTGCATCAAATGTGAGATAAAAATTTTAGATCTCAAAATGCTATTTTTATGTCAATTCATATAATTAAATTTTTAGTCGTTTAAATGTTGAATTGATATTATATTATTGCTCAGTGGATGCTAAGGATCATTTGTATGTGTTTATATAAGTTTTGAACGGTTGTAGCATGTATTTTTATTTTTTGGGTATTAAAATTGAGTTATTGGCTTGTTGTTGATTTAATGGAGTTGCGGTGGTGGGAATTGATTGTTGTTAGCTTCTAAAAGTTTGTTAAATACGTGGTAGTAATGTTGTAATGCCAAAATTTTGATTGTAATGTCGTGGTAAAAGTCCAAAAAATTCAGTCATGGTGCATTGAGGTTTTAGGATTGTTGGGCTTGTATTGGATGGATTGTGGTTGGTTTCCAAGGGGGCTAATGTAGTTGCTTGAGTGGGTGAGTGATAGAAACTAGTTTGGAGGTTATTGGATTAGTAGATTGTAAGTTATGCCTTTTAGAAGTTTGAGTAGTTTTTCTTTAAATATTGAAATAATGTCTTTAGTTGTTTGGGTGGTGTTTGGGTGGTTGAAACATGGGTTGTTGTTGGTTAGATTTGGGTTTTGTTGTATGGTTTAATGCATGTTGAGTTGGGTGGCCTACTTTGTCATCTAACTTAGTTGTTAGTTATTTATTTGATTAATTGATGTTATGCTGTTGAAATGATGTTAATTGATTGATTATTTATGAAGCCGGGAGACAGGCAACCTACTTTTGTCATCCTCCTGTGATATGAATGATTATTATTATTGTCATAAGTCTTGGTATGTGTATGCCACCTCTCGGGCAGCGTTGGGCTATCGAGTTGATAACGACATGACTATACTACCCCCAGCTCGCATGGGCGGAGGTGCCATGAAGGGAGGGGCTAGTGAGGTACCTCGGGTGCGTGAGTAATGGGGAATTATAAGAAAATGGTTGAGTTCGTGATGGCGTTTGAAGCTACACCAACTAGAGTATCCTTATTGATTGGTTATTATTATTGTTGTGCTTATATTGTTGTTGATGTTTATTATGTGTGTACTACTCAAAGGATGATTTTCAAGGAGTATAGTAAATACTTGTAAAAGATCTATCGAATCCTCACTGGGCTTGTTTTATATAAGCTCACTCTCATTCGTTATTTGCATTCAGGTGTTACTAAGCTAGACTTTGTGTACGTTCCTCAGGAAGCTGAGTATATGCCTTCTGTGGAGAAGTCTTATGTGCCGGAGTCATATCCATGAGGTTGTCTTAGCTTTTGTAGTATGATGTATTATATAACTTACTTAAAGATAAAGAATTATATAACTCTAGTTTAGTAGTCTTTCATTTGAATATGATTAGGTTGCTAGACTGATTATAATCTATTTTGCAAATGTATGATATGTCCTATGGTTGATGTTGGAACGGAGGCGAAAAACTTATGAATGAACTGATGAATGGATGTTTAATATATGGGAATGGTTGTGTTGTATGTTTTTGGTTTGGTTGTGGAGTTGTTGTTGATTTTGATGTTGGTTGTATGAGTTATAAAGAGGTTGGTTTAGAGCCTCGGTATCCAAGTTACTGTTGTTATACTGTCGAAATTCCGTTGCGTCCTGACTGATTGTAGGTGGGGTCGAGTTAGGGTGTTACATCTATCACGTGCAAAACAGTGCTTTGGTGCAAGGTAGGCTATACAACATGCAAGGTACATTATCATCCACATCTCTAGATCATAGCAAAACACCATCTAACCTCTCATGTAAGCAAGGAAAGAACTTCAGACTTTATCTTGAGGACCCACCTCGGCCTTACCTAAAATGGTTGAGTAAACGGGGTGAGCAAGCACATGCTCAGTGAGGGGGGGAAAGAAATGTAAGGAGGTTTTAAAACTTATTTCGTGAATGCAATTAACAAGTATACTATAAACAACAAGTAAACACGAGAACACAACAAAGATACAAGATAATCATTTAAGCATAAGAACTATATATCCATATATAAAAGGATACAATCACGATCACAATCACGAACACGAACACGAGCATGAGCACAAACACGAATACAAGCATGAACAAGAACACGAGCACGAACATGATAATAATGCTGGAAAATCCCCCAAACACTTCAGTGGGTGTACTCCGGATGTACCCCAAAATCTTACAACCCAACTCTCCTAGGTTAGTAAAGTGTCCCAGTAAGGAAATCCTCTCGGGATAGCAGAGTCCCTAGCGAGAGGGGGAATAGGTCGCGGAGGTTGAGTAACCAATGACTGGCAAGCCAGATGCCACCTAGGGAGTCCCAACAAATCCGTGCTTAACGATATGGTTGCAACCATTGATGTGAGATACACGAGATAGCACATAACAAGCAATGAACAATCAACCAAGAACACACAAGTGTGGGACAACAAAATAGGTTACCCCTCGAGCACGTAACAATTATCAATCGATACAAGCGCGATAACATATTCATGAAATTAAGCAAGTAAAGGCATTACAGAGCATATTCATTCATAATAATACAATCAATCCTCATACTTCAATTAATATTCCTATTAGTTCATACAATTTCTCACTTACATCTAGCTAATGGCTTGCACATAGAAGAAACTCAACCAACATTTCTAACATTTAACTCATGAACAACTCAAGGAAATAACATTTCAATTATTAGGCTATATTTAATTGCAAGCTGGATTCAATTATAGTTTCAACTAACACATGATCTATGAAGTTAATTTAACAAGCATTCTAACACTTAGCTAGTAAACCAAATAATATAGGAGTATTTCAACTAGAAGTTATCACTAAGAGCAAGCTAGAAATGACCATAGTTTAAAAATTAGCATATAGCAACCAACTCACAAGCTATAGCAAGTAAAACATTTATAAAGCATTTAACTCATGCATTTCTTCTCTTTCCATGGCTAATATCTTGTACATAAAACTAGCTTAACTACACTTCTAACAGTTGCTAGTTAACAATTTAAAGCTAAGGCGTTCAATCTCAATTCCATAGCAAAGCCAAGCTAAAATTAACCTTGAATAAGATATCATATAACACACATTTTTATTGCACGAAAGGGGAAAGGGGATAGGAACATGCTGCCGCCTAGGCAACTGCCGGCGGTAGTCACTCGCCGGCGACTGTCCAGTGCCAGCAGGCTGCCCAGCGTTGGGCAATCAGCCCTTATACACACACACACACACATGCACTAATGTTCATTTTGGCTTGTTGCTTGCATTTTATGAATATTTGAGCTTGGAATTCATTCTTGAGCTAAAACATATTCTCTTTCAAGCATTATAACAAACACATAAACTACATACACCACTCTTGTTCAACCATTAACAATAACATCAACTAATACACTAAAATCTCCAAGTTTATCTAGCAACAACACTTAAACTTCATATAATCTACTTAATAATCAAGTTAGCTAGCTAAAACAAAGCATAAAAGAACTTTATTTAACATTTATACAAACTTACCATTACTAAAAATTCAAGAAAATACACATTAAATGCAAAGCCCTCACTTTATCTTAGCTAGAATTGCACAAAGGAGCTTGAAGATGAGCTAAACTACCCCTTTTTCTCCTTCTTTTCTTCTTCTTCTTCCCGTTTCTCTACTTTCTTCTCTCGGGTCCGACTTTGAGTTCTCTGTTCTTTTTTTTTTTCCTCTCTTGGTTCGATTCTTGTGTGTATGTGTGTGTTGGGTGTTTTATTTTGTTTCGTTTATTTGTTTGTTTTGTGTTTAATTGTGTGGTTATAAGCAAAGTCAAGCAAAGGTCAAAGAGTGTAGAAAAATCTAGAATGCCACATGTTAGAAAGCTAGCTTAAAAGATGTAGTTAATTCGCTAAGTAGCTAATATAATGCATTTAACGATTCAAATAGTGAAAATGAGTTAATTAAATGCAAATAATAAAAATAATAAAATAACTATTTTCGGGTCCGGGGCTTCACATGGTCATTTGGTAGAATTTAATTATTGCCTACGATGTCTAAAATACACAAATACACGTATGTGAACACAATTGCACGTTAAATAAGTCAAATGCACATAAGTACACGTGCATACACGTAAAACAATGCAAGTGCACTTTAATTCATATATCGGGAAATGAGCAAATTTAATGCAAACAAATATATGCTAATTAATAAAATAAATGTATTGTCGGGCTATAGCATCATAGTGTGAGTAAAGATCGTTCTCACAAAGAGTATCTAGCCTAGTTTTATGCTACGTGAACAAGGATTTGGGGGTTACGTATCACGAAGAAGAAAAAGACAACTAAAATGCAATTCAAATTAAAGTGTCAAAATTAATCAAAAGAACAAACCTTGGTCTAAATCAACATCCACTATCAAAATCTTGTAACTAATCATTGATGCAAGTATATACTAATTCACACTTTAAATATTCACCGTTGGAATTATTTTCCTAAACAACCACATACAAGAGCTAAAGGTTTAATCTAGTAGTAGCCTTAAAAATTAGAGAGATTGATGAAGCTAAATAACACAAGCACAAGCAGTTGTATTTATTTAGTCGAACATTCTTCCTAAGATCTAATAATTCATGACGCAGCAAATCATTAAATCATAGTTATTTCACAAATTAGAAGGATCAAACAATTATGGATTTTTTTATCTAACCTAGCAGTAGATTATAACGAATAATAAACTAGTAGGTCTCCTAGTAATTAAATGAGATAATCATTAAAATAAGCACAGAAAAATTTTCGATACTCAATTCGTTGAACTATAAAAACTAATTAGATCTCACAGTTTTCTTAATTCCAAGACTTCAGTTTCCTTTGATCAAGTATAAAAGTTTAGCCACGCAAAGCCATAGAGAAACCTCGAAAAAGAAGTTTGGAGAAAAGGGGAGAGAGAGATGTGTATAAAATCTGATCTCTCTATACCTTATTTATAGATTTGAAAGCCTATAAAATCTCCTAAAATAACGGTATCATAATCTGAATAAAATAAGGAAAATATTAAAAATATAACTAGGAAAAAGGTATTTTCAGTTGTAATTTTCGTGCATTATCTTCTCCCCATCTTCTAGAAGCTTCTGGATAAGGAATATTCCAGAATGTCAAATAGTACAGGTGTAGTAACTTCACATCCGATTTCGACCTTGATGCAGAAATTATCTCTCAAAACTCAAAACATGAAAGTTGTAGATCTTATTCCTGGCTTTCCACATAATTTTGAATTATCTCAATCAAAGCTTGGATGAAAGAGTTATTCCTATATTACAAAAAGATATCGAAATTGTTCAGATTCACTCAAATTGTTTCATTTTACACTTAACGCCTCTATTTGTATCCTAAATCAAAATATAAGAATAATGAGCATATTTAGGCATCAAATAAGTATAAAATATTAAACATTAAGGAAGAAAAATATGACATTCTGCATTCTCATCAGATATTTAGGCAATAATCCTAAATTAGTAAGCTTATGTAAAGGATTATAATTAACATGTCCTAACCTATTATGCTAAATAATAGGAGACTCAACCATGTAAGTACAAGTAGAAATATTATTGATTTTGTTCCCAAATACAACAAATACAGCTTTAGGTACCACCGTGTTACATTTAGTTTAAAAAGACTGTCGCAACCCTTTACTAACAAACATGTCACTCTTGGCCAGTACAAATTTGTCAGACTTAAAGACTAGCCTATACCTATTCTTGCTCAACAATGAACCAGAGACAAGGATATTCCTAATATCAGGCATATGAAGAACATTATTGAGACTCAATTCTTCTTCGATGGTCATCTTCAAAACCACATTCCTGTAGCCAAGGACTTTTGATGTGGAATAATTTCCCATGAACAATGTTTCTTCAGTAGTCATAACCTTGGAAGTGTTGAACATATTCCTCTTAGAACACACATGATGAGTGGCCTCAGTATCCACCCACTATTATTTGGGATTTCCATCCAAATTAACTTCTGATATAACTGCAACTAGGTTTATATCATCTATATCCTCAACCAAATGGTCCACCTCAGTCACATAGACTTGGCCTTGCTTTCTTTTCTAGGAATTGCCTTGAGTTTTGTGATTCCAAAAATCCTTGGCTCGATGTCCAGGCTTACCACAAACATAGTAGTTTCCAATGAACTTGTTTTTCTTATTATCGCTACCCTTCTGAGTTTGACCATTGTTGTGATAACCCGAACCCGGCATGCATTTAATGGCATTTAATTGCATTTAATTAAGTGTCATCCTAAATGTTAGCATTGAATTTGTGTTTATTTTAGTTAAACATTCATTTGTAGCATTATTTTCATATTTCTTTTAGAAGTAATTAAATAATACTTGAGTTAATTATTTTAACGGGGTATCAACTACTTTTCATATTTATGTTACCTGGTTTTATTTTCTTGTACCTTAATGCTCGATTTTCAATTAAATGAAAAGTAGCTCCGAGCCAGAGTAAATTTTGAACTAAGTTGCTTTTCAAAAATTATATTTTTTCTTATATTCCATAATATTTAGGTGTTATTCGTTCTTCTTCGTTTTGTGCATAGCATATCGAGAGCGATAGTTAGGAAATGGTTTCTAGTCCTCAGCAAATAGTGAAAACTAGTATTTAGTGTTTTAATTTTAGTGTTTTAGTTGTCGTTAACTAGAATTAGATTTGTGTTACTTGTTTTAGCCTTAAAATGCCTAAAATAAGCTTATTTGACCAATTTTTAGTTAGCTTTGACCTAGACCTTGACTTTGACTTAGCTTGTCATCTTTTAATAGAAAAAATAGCACAAAAACAAATAAAAATAAAAGCTGAAAAAAAAAAAGAAAGGGCCGAAACTTAGAGGAGAGAAAAAAAGATTTCAACTTTCAAATCTTCAAATCTTCGCGTGAGCTTGCACGGGGTTGTTTCCAAGGCATCCAACATGGGTTTCCTAGCGTCTAGTAGCATCTAAGGTAAGGGTTTCATCGTTATTTGTGCATTTGAAATAATTATGTTTAAACTTTAATTTTTAGGTTTTAGCCGTAGATTGTTATTTTGATCGTTTTGATGCTTAAAGAATGTTCCTTGACAATTATAGAACATGTATTTGTAGACTTTTAGAATTTTCTACGGTTGAATATAACAATTGCAATTTTAAATGCTAATAGAATAGTAAAATATGAATAGTAAACCCCTGTTACGTTAAAGTTGCTTCGTTTTGCGTTTTGTTGATGTAGGAATGCTAGATAGGCTAGAATGCCTAAATGTATGGTTTAATTGGATTGTGTAATGGAAAAATAGAGAAAAATGGCTTGGTACATGTTAGGGTCATTTCGGTCGAGTTTAGAAATTTCTCGATTTGCGTGAAGGCATTGTCGAGGTACGTCATGGAAGCACTTTTGGTGCAGTTGTGACATTGGTTGGGTGATCGGTTGAGGTAGCTGTAGTTCAAACGAGCAAAGAGGGAAATCGGGTCTTTGCGGGAATTCTAGGGTAAAGTAGGGTTTCGTGGTCTTTAGACGTGCCTTATGGTGTTCTAGGAGGAGTGGTGAAGTCGGTTTCCAAAACTCGTAGCTCGTTTGAAAGTAGTAGCGTTTTGAAAGTTGGAGTCGTTTTGTGTTTTGTTGGTTTTCATAGTGTTATGCTTGTAGAATGCTTATTATTGCTTGTTATGCTTGTTAAAGTTGGTTATGATTGAATTGTATATCAATTGTTGATAACGCTTGTTAGTGTTGTTCTTGTTATTTTATTGATTGTAAATGCTTATTGTATCGCATGTTGTTACTAACCTGCACTTCAGTGCCTTGCTCGATTATCGTTATATTCTTCGTATTGCATTGCATAGTGTCAGGCGCGTGAGTGATGGGCCTCTCTGGGTAGTCTCGGGCTGCCAGTGTTGGTTGCTCTAGCTCCGTGTCCTATTCCCATTCTCGTTTGGGTTGCTTCCCAGGGAGTTTTGGGTCGTAGAATTGACAGAGTATGTCCGGAGTACTCTAACGGAAGTTATAAGGTGGGTGAGCCGGCGCGTCATCGTTAAAGACATCGAAATCGTGATCGGTACATTGCTCGTATGAGTGAACCATAGCCTTCAGAGTGTGGTATAGCTTTGAATGGTTGTGTTAATGCTTTTATTAAGTGTTTATTGTATTGATTGTCTATATTGAATGCTTACTTGTCAGTTATATTGCTTAACTGCCTTATTTGCATTGCACGACTTTCTTTTTCTCCACCTCGATATCTGTCTCACTCTCACTGAATATACGTGTTGAGTATACTCACTCCTCATTACCACATTTCAGGAAATGCCATGTTAGTTGGAAAGTTCGTGATTACGTGAAAGTTCGTGCTTGAAGAGTTGTCTTGCGTGCTATGTGGCTTGAGTTGTCAAAGATACAAAGATGCATGTTTCATGTGTTGCTTGTATTTAGTGTTAAAAAAAGAATGTAATTTAAGTTTTATTAGGTTATTGAAGTGATTTGAAAAGCTAGTTTATGTATTCAGTTAGTATAGTTTAATTTCATTACATGCATGTAATTGTCTAAAGGAAAATAGTTAGAATAGTTTGGGTACTTGGAAATATGTATATTGTTGTGTTTAATTATTGAGAACCAAGGCTCGGATGGCCTTGAGGTGTTGTATAGTTGGACACGGTGCTGGTCCACTTATATGCTATTACATGTTTTATATTTCGCCTAGAAACAGGGGAGACTCCGTCCGTCTTTCCCTAAAAATTTTATGCCCGGGTTTGGAATTAGGTTGTGATTAGATTGATTGATAGAACTTCCGGTCTCAAGAGGGATCGGGGTGTTACAGGTGGTATCAGAGCTTGTTTAGCTCATAAGCCGGGACAGGGTCCTCGGTCTGGTGGGTAGTGATCCTTGAATGTGTGCTTGTTAAGTGTGTTTTGAAAGTGTGTGCCTGTATGTAAGATTGTGTGTCTTGAATTGAATGTGTGTATCTATGTGATATAGTTATGTACTATGTGCTAAATATGTGCTAAGTGAAGTGAAATGTCTAGTTGTGCATTGAATTGACCTATTGAATTGACCTCGTGAATCGAATCGACCTCGTGAATTGTTATTTGCTTGGAGTATTGCTTGTGATGTGTGTATTGGAATGTCTTGAATTGGTTATGCTGTGATTTGAATTGATTATGTTGTGCTTGACTTGATTGTCGTGCTTGAGTGACTTTGTTGAATAAACTCTTTTGTAAACTTGCTTGCATAATAGTTTAAGGCATGTGTATAAATGTGATATCTTGGCATTCATACATGTCCCGTGGAAATGGTAAGTAAGTCCTATTTCTCCCTTGTTTCTAGGCGAAATGTAAAACCTGTAATAGCATATAAGTGGACCACCACCGTGTCCAACCATACAACACCTCAAGGCCATCCGAGCCTCGGTTCTCAACAATTAAACACAACAATATACATATTTCCAAGTACCCAAACTATTCTAACTCTTTTCTTTTAGACAATTGCATACATGTAATGAAATTAAACTATACTAACTGAATACATAAACTAGCTTTTCAAATCACTTCAATAACCTAATAAAACTTAAATTACATTCTTTTTTTAACACTAAATACAAACAACACATGAAACATACATCTTTGCATCTTTGACAACTCAAGCCACATAGCACGCAAGACAACTCTTCAAGCACGAACTTTCACGTAATCACGAACTTTCCAGCTAACATGGCATTTCCTGAAATGTGGTGATGAGGAGTGAGTATACTCAACACGTATACTCAGTAAGAGCGAGACAAATATCGACGTGGAGAGAAAGAAAGTCGTGCAATGCAAATAAGGCAGTTAAGCAATATAACTGACAAGTAAGCATTCAATATAGACAATCAATACAATAAACACTTAATAAAAGTATTAACACAACCATTCAAAGCTATACCACACTCTGAAGGCTATGGTTCACTCATACGAGCAATGTACCGATCACGATTTCGATGTCTTTAACGATGACGCGCCGGCTCACCCACCTTATAACTTCCGTTAGAATACTCCGAACATACTCTGTCAATTCTACGACCCAAAACTCCTAGGGAAGCAACCCAAGTGAGAATGGGAATAGGACACGGAGCTAGAGCAACCAACACTGGCAGCCCGAGACTACCCAGAGAGGCCCATCACTCACGCGCCTGACACTATGCAATGCAATACGAAGAATATAACAATAATCGAGCAAAGCATTGAAGTGCAGGTTAGTAACAACATGCGATACAATAAGCATTTACAATCAATAAAATAACAAGAACAACACTAACAAACGTTATCAACAATTGATACACAATTCAATCATAACCAACTTTAACAAGCATAACAAGCAATAATAAGCATTCTACAAGCATAACACTATGAAAACCAACAAAACACAAAACGACTCCAACTTTCAAAATGCTACTACTTTCAAACGAGCTACGAGTTTTGGAAACCGACTTTACCATTCCTCCTAGAACACCATAAGGCACGTCTAAAGATCACAAAACCCTACTTTACCCTAGAATTCCCGCAAAGACGCGATTTCTCTCTTTGCTCGTTTGAACTACAGCTACCTCAATCGATCACCCAACCAATGTCACAACTGCACCAAAAGTGCTTCCATGACATACCTCGACAATGCCTTCATACAAATCGAGAAAATTCCAAACTCGACCGAAATGACCTCAACATGTACCAAGCCATTTTTCTCCATTTTTCCATTACACAATCTAATTAAACCATACATTTAGGCATTCTAGCATATCTAGCACCTTCCTACATCAACAGAACGCAAAACGAAGCAACTTTAACGTAACGAGGGTTTACTATTCGTATTTTACTATTCCATTAGCATTTAAAATTGCAATTGCTATATTCAGCCATAGAAAATGCTAAAAGTCTACAAATACATGTTCTACAATTGTCAAGGAACATTCTTTAAGCATCAAAACGATCAAAATAATAATCTACGGCTAAAACCCAAAAATTAAAGTTTAAACATAATTATTTCAAATGCACAAATAACGATGAAACCCTCACCTTAGATGCTACTAGACGCTAGGAAACCCATGTTGGATGCCTCGGAAACAACCCCATGCAAGCTCATGCGAAGATTTGAAGATTTGAAAGTTGAAATCTTTTTTTTTCTCTCCTCTAAGTTTCGGCCCTTTCTTTTTTTTCAGCTTTTGTTTTGTTTGTTTTTGTGCTATTTTGTCTGTTAAAAGATGACAAGTTAAGTCAAATTCAAGGTCTAGGTCAAAGCTAACTAAAAATTGGTCAAATAAGCTTATTTTAGGCATTTTAAGGCTAAAACAAGAAACACAAATCTAATTCTAGTTAACGACAACTAAAACACTAAAATTAAAACACTAAATACTAGTTTTCACTATTTGCTGAGGACTAGAAACCATTTCCTAACTATCGCTCTCTATATGCTATGCACAAAACGAAGAAGAACGAATAACACCTAAATATTATGGAATATAAGAAAAAAATATGATTTTTGAAAAGCAACTTAGTTCAAAATTTACTTTGGCTCGGAGCTACTTTTCATTTAATTGAAAATCGAGCATTAAGGTACAAGAAAATAAAACCAGGTAACATAAATATGAAAAGTAGTTGATACCCTGTTAAAATAATTAACTCAAGTATTATTTAATTACTTCTAAAAGAAATATGAAAATAATGCTACAAATGAATGTTTAACTAAAATAAACACAAATCCAATGCTAACATTTAGGATGACACTTAATTAAATGCAATTAAATGCCATTAAATGCATGCCGGGTTCGGATTATCACAATTGTGCTTTCACTTTTTGTTATTGTTAGGCTTGCCTTGCTCCACAAAATTTTCCTTGGCCTCAACAAAGATATTCCTATTCTTTCTCTCAGAAATTCGGTTATCCTCTGCAATCCTCATATTGACAATTAATTCCTCTATATTCATCTCCTTGTGTTTATGCATTAAGTAATTCTTGAAGTCTTTCTACGCAGAAGACAACTTTTTAACTATTGCAGCCACATGGAATGACTTTGGCAATTTCATGTTGTTGGCATCAAGTTCATGCAAAATAAGTTGAAAGTCTCGGACTTGGCTCATGAATGTCTTGGAAACTAATATCTTGGAATCAAAAAATTTATCCACAACGAATTTCTTCATGCTAGCATCTTCAATCTTGTATTTCTTCTCCACAGATTCCCATAGTTTCTTAGTAGACTTAATTGGACTATACACATTGTAAATAGTGTTGAACAATCCAAGCTTCTAGGCATCGAATGCAACATAAGTCTCTTTGTCTTGATTCTCAACTATTTCGGATCCATCTTCTTGAAAAAACTTGTTAGGCTCAGGGTGGTCAAATAAAATAATATTTTCTGTTGCCACCACTTAAAATCACTTCTATTGAACTTCTTCGAGCTCTCATTTTATCCAATGGGTCCATGAGCATATCCAATAAATGCAGTTGACATAAATGGCCTGCTAACATTAAAGGACAGTGTCATCCTTTCAGATCCGGCATTCTGTCTTGTCTCAGTTACGGGGTCAGTTGTCTTTTCAGAAGTTGACATTTCTCAAAGATCTATATCACAAAATAGATCACATTTTTCAAATCACCTTTTGTAGTATACCTTTTTTCAACCAAATGGTTACATGATAACTTTTAATCAAAGTTATATACAAAATATCGTCTTAAGATTATTGTCCAAAAATTGGGGTTATAGATATTATGTCCATAGCGCAATAACTTTGATTTGTTATATCACTTATAGGATCATCACCATGTAATTATACATGCAGTCAAGATCGAAGGAATAAATAAAAAAATTATCAAGACCATATAATGATACATGCAGTCAAGATCCAGAAAAAGGAAAACACAAGGAAAAATGATCTAGGTCATATAATCACACATATAACCGAGATCAAGGAAATTAAAGACACGATCAAAATTATGTATTTACACGTAATTTAGATCGTGTGTTAATGATAAAGTAAACTCAAGAAACTGAAAACTAAAGTAAACTTAAGGAAATTAAAAGTAATATATGTATATATTATAATTTAGATAAACAAAAATTGTAGGAAATTTAAACAAGTACCAACATATTCACCAAGGCCTGATTGAATCAGCTTTCTTAAGATGATATTGCCCTACTGTAGTGCTTATGGCTTCACGGCAATTGTCTCCCAAGATTCAAATGTCGGATTCTTACATAGGAGGATTCCAAATTGTAAGGAAAGGCAAACTCTAGAATGTTTGAATCTCTCTCAAATTTTATATTCTAATGTCTTTGATGTGTAAAAGGCAACTCTAGCATGCAATAAATGATGAATTTTCAACCATGAAAACGTTCTGAAATGCCTGGTATTTATAGTGGAGAAGAGGTAGCCAAATATTCGTTCATGAAGAGTCATGAAACTTGGAAGAAAAATCTTCCCATTGGTGTTCACTAGACAAGTCGGTCGAGCTCCTCGACCGGCTCCTAGGATTTACTTACTGAAGCAGCCAATTGAGGTAATTAAGTCGGTCGAGCCCCTAGAGTGGCTGCCTTGACCGACTTTCGACCAAACTCTCTAGATAAGGCGGTCAATATAGTCAGTTGACCAGCTAGTCCAACTGGTTGTCCGGCTTTCTAGTGAGTTTCACTAACTCTAAGTCTCAATTTCTCATTCACTCTTCGTTGGGTCAACCCAAGTGATCCTATCACGATTATCAACCAATGATTAAATTGAAACGGAGTTAGTCACACATTTGGGTTTATATCACCCAACACCAACAATACCTAGGTTGAAATTGTAGTAAACCAAAATGAATTACGTATTCGTTTTTACTCATCAGCTTCAATTCATATTTTTGAAATGGTAAAATATGTCAATTGCTCTTTTGGTTTGGGTGGCTGTTGTGGTGTGGATTTCGGTGTTTCATGTACTCATGTTCTCTTGAATCAAGTTAGGCTGGTCCCTATTTGTAATTGTTATGTTTTGTTAATGGAATTCTGTGTTTTCTTACAGAAAAATGAAGTTAAAAAATAAAGTTTTAACTTACAATTAAAATAAATTCTAGTGTAATAATCACTGCAATTGCTTATGCAGGCATGGTGCATAGGCAACAAAACCTAATGTTCACTACTATAGGGGAACTCAACAGTTGGACAGTATTTGCTTGTCTGCGCTGAATATAGAACATGCACTGAATGTTTTCAAGTGTGCATTCGTACCCTTTCTTATTGACTTTATTCCCTTATAATTCAGCTCATGTTGCTATAAATTAACTATTCTATCTCATGCATTTGCAAAGAACTTCTGACACAATTTATACAAATATAGGGCTGCTGGGTAAACTTATTTTCATTCATTCCTCATGAGCAAAGAATAAAAGAAATTCAGGCCATTCCTGTCGGAGGTCTGAATATTTTTCTATATAAATAAATTAGGACTTTTAAGACCAATATATAAGATTTTAGGTTATTCCATCTAACACTAACTGGTTTTAGGACGAGATCTCAGAATATTATCATAGTATTAGGGTTCGACTTTCGTCTTATGAAACACTGCTGAGAAGTTAAAATACATTGTCCAAACTTAGGTTATTGGTCCATTGGCCTTAGTAAACACTTTTGAGTGTCAAAAAATTAGGTCAAATAGTACCTAAGACAACTTTTACGAAAACTGCTGAGAAGTTAAAATACATTGTCCAAATTTAGGATTGGATTGAGTAAGAGAAGTTCCCTAGTCCATTCCAGAAAAAGAAAAGTTTTATGGTTGATAAAAACCACTGAAACCTTCTTCTTTTTTTCCCCCATAAGTATGATAAGTATTACATACGAGTTTATAATCCATCGCACAATATTAAATTAATTTCTATTCTAGTTTCTTTTTAATTTCATTCTTTTCCAATAACAAGTGTGTTTCTACTTTTTCTTCGAGAAAATTTTCATTGTACCACTGGAAAATGAGTTAACCTTAAAAACGACTAACTATTTTAAAAAAGAGTAATGTTAAAAGTCACTTTTTTTTTATAACCCAATTGTCACTTCCTAGTTGGCATGCCTAATTAGCATGCCAACTAGATATATTTATTTTTATTCTCTCTCTAATCTTATTAACTTTATTTAATTTTTCTCTCTCTTACTTTTCCTTTTTCTTCCCTTAATCAACGTTTTCTTTCTTCTTTCATTTTTTCTTTCCTTAATCACGTGTTGTGTAATGTATAAGGAATTAGGAGAAGACCACAACAATAAAATTTTATATGGGACAATAACAATTCCACAGAATAGCAAATTAATAATACGTAACAACTTTGAGAATCACAATTTTTTGTATGTTTTTCTCTGTTAGTTGCATAATATTACATGTTGTCAAGGTTTGAAATGGTTTTTAATGGTTCCAAATGAATCATAAGAGATCCGTCCAAGATTAAAATTGTCCTTCTATTCCAATTGCTAAAGGTCACGCTTCTTTACTTTTCTGGGAGAAAAGACAATTTGCTTTCAACTCACAAATGCAAAAATGAAAAAAAGTGTGAACAAAACTTTCTATAAATATAAAAAATATTAGAGATGATTCAAGTTGTGCCATTACTAGTTTCTTGTCCAACTATACGTATATGCGTACGCATGTATGTTGAAAAAATATGCAGTAAACCTGTAAGGTTAAACAAAAGAGAGAAGACTGAAGAGACGAAAGGAAATTGATTAAGGAAAGAAAAAAGGAAAAACAAGAAAGAGAAAAATTAATAAAAGGAGAGAGAAATATTAAATGAAATTGATAAGATTAGAGAGAGAATAAAAATAAATTTATCTATTGGCATGCCAACTAAGATATGACAATTGTGTGATAAAAAAAAGTGACGTCTAACATTAGTACTCTTTAAAAAATTTACACTTACAAATAAAAATATAATAATATTATAGTGTTATATAAGCATTACAGCTATGGTTCCAAACAAATCAGGATTTGAAACAAATTTCTCCGTAATATAATCTATCAAGTGCTCCTAGAATTTAGGCATCCTCGTAGAATCCGTAACATATTCTTGTTAGGTAGAACAATAATGGCCATGGCCATGAGCTAGCTGTGTGATTTAACAGACCAATCAATCGCGGAGTCCTTTTCTACAAAGGGAAAAAAAGGAAACTTAAATCAATTTCATCCATGGATTTTAGATAACTCTTTGACACTCATGCGCTTGGCGTGCTTTGTTTATGTTCGTCTAGATACAATGTTCAATGGTGGGCTCTCACCATTCCAAGAAAATGAGAGATCCAGGGTCAAGTGTTACCCTCTCTTTGAATTGGGGGAAGAGGGATTAAATCCCTCATCTTATTTGGCTTGGGGAGAATAATAAAGGCAAAATATGCGAGTGAGTGGTCTAAAATATCTCTTCTACACCGCAAAATCTAATTCCTCAATTTGGGGTAAAATGAGAGGGAAAGGATTATGATATTTTCTAAAATGACTATTATACTCTTGTCAGCTTTTATTTTAATTAGAATTTAACAACCATCTAGAAAAGAAAAATAAATTAAACTAGAAAAAAGTATATGTGTCAACTTGCATATAAAATTTATCCTTCAGTATAACTAATCAACTAAGCATCTCAGCAATGGGATTGCTACGGTTCATTACTGTGCTTACACACTAGGCTACCTTTTTGGAAAGCTCTGCAGGACCACCTACCACATTCATTTCATTTTCAATTCAAACAAAAGAATTCAATCCTTTTTTATTCTTTTCTTTATAGTTTTATCCAATTCAAATAAGATTTCACTCTCTCTTTTTTTTTTCTTTTCTTTATGCTCCTATCTTCTTCTTTTTTCTTTCTTTTTTTGGTTATCCTTTTCCTCCTAAATCCAAACAAGGTATTAAGAACTCAAAAGAATCTCTTCAAAGTAGAAGAAGTCAATTGAAATAAAATCTAAGAGGGCCTTTCGTAGCTTGATGCTGATATAATACTAAAGGGACCCTTTTTCTGCGGTTTCCAATAATTGTTTGTCTTCTTTTAACTGTCTTGACTCATTGGCCACTTGACCATTAGTAGTTAGCATTGAAACGCATTGGTTGGGTTCCATCATAGTCGACTTCGAGATTGAAGTTGATCATGATAGATGTTTGAACAAGAGAACGAAAAGTAACCATGACTAGAGGTTGATTTATGTTGATGACCACACTTTCCATTTCTTTATGTAAGTTAAAATGAGTCGTGTAGCAACATAAAACCATAAAAGGCACGGTGGTAATCGTTACGAACAAAATGGTTTGTGACCTGTAATGGTCCTTAGTGCTGACAAACAACGTAAAGTCACCAATTTGGAATCCTTCATAGAATTATATTATTATGAGAGATTTGATAAATATAAATTATTCATGCAAGTATTATTAGATGATTTAAATATTTCACCATCTTAAATATCTCTCAAAATGTTACTAGATGATTCAAACCCGTAACTTCATGTGATTTGTAGTTTTTCTTTCAATATCTGATTCGAGTGCATCCTTATACATATCATTATAAATTGGTAATAGAAACAAGGAGTTAGAAAATGTTTGAGAATACCGCTATTCCATATATACGACCCTCAGTCATTTTATTTGATATTAATTAGTTTTTATAATACAATACAACATAAAAGTGGATTCAAAATTTTTGTTTCGCGGGGGATTGTAATTACTGCATGCCATAAAATAGCTGCACCCTTTATCCCATGCTTTTTATAAAAAGCAACGAATGATTTTAGTTTCTTGTAATGTAGTAAACCATTAGATAGCCATATCCTGATTTACCACAATAAAAGGAAAAAGAAAAACAAACAATCAACTAGAGTACAAATTAAACACTTCGTTAGTTATGTAGATTCGCATAGATTTTCTACCCCACCTGCTCTTGCACCTGTACTTCTACCTCCCTTTAGAACATTGAAGGAGGACGATGTGATTTGTCATGAATGAGTTATATAATGACAAGAATGAAGATGCAAATCCATAAATGTCATAATGAACCGAAGGTGGATTTAAGAATTCTTTTATGGGAATGTAAAATATAATTTCTCAACTCTAAGAGTATATTTTTTTCCAATGAAGAATAATTAAAATTTTTTTTAAAAAATACATATATATATATTTTTAGAATGAAACATAAGTATGTAATTGCTCTTGGAACTAGATTCGACCATACATTGCCCCGGGGTCTCCAACCCCCTCTTTCTTCTTGTAAGAAGCCGAATGCCAGTATAATAAATCGTCCATATTGTCAGCATAATTGAGCTAGAAAAATAAAAATTAAAAAAAAAAGAATAGAGTGCTTAAATCTGTCTGTGAAAAATACCAAAACTCATATATGATCTTACTAGGGATAAGCACATTAATCACATAATTACCGACAAGGGCACCTTATTTAATAGCTCTTCGATTGTTAATTTTAAAAATATCTCACAACCTTTACTTGTGTTGCTACTTAAAAAAAAATTAAAAAAAAAAAAAGGTGAATCATTCCGTCGCAGGGTGATAATATACAAATTTCCCCTCCTAAAAGAAGAATAAAAAAAAAAAAAAGCTTTCAGTTACACCTACGCATGGCATGCTGAGGACATCATGATAAGGTTAATTAGCCACCCAATAAACCCTCGAGAGCATTCTCTTTGAGGATTTTCTCTTGCACATGCAAGCCTACCCTACCCCACTGTTTCTAGTGGAACACTTCCGTCTCTTTGTCCGTTTATTTTTCTTTTGGTGAAGTTCCTTCTCTTTGTCCCGACACTATCTTTATATCATCCTCTGTTGTTTTCCCTTATTGGGTTACATAGTGTTTGGAATTAATTTATGTGTGAAATTTATTTATAAATAAATTTTCTTATTTGGAAATGTAAAACAATATTAAATCAATTCTGTTATTTATAAATTCAAATTGTATTTAGAACACATGTAAAATTGAAATTAATAATTATATTTTACTAAAATATCCTTCTTTTAATCAATTAAAATTAGGTTATCATATAAGTGTTATTTTCTCCATCATAAAGCAGTTGGTATCAGAATTAATTTCTTATCTGGCTTAACAAGAATATCTATACTCAATAAGCTACAAAGCATGCTTGGCTTTACTTAGAATCATGTATATGGAGTCATGATTCCACATACAGGATTGGAAGCGGCAGCGTGTTAACCCAACCAACGTCGTGGTGCTAATTTGTAGTCCTAGTATACATATGAAAAAATGAACATATTCTCCTTTGAAAAAAGCTATTGTTTATTAATCAACTCCATAATATATTAAATATAAATAAGTAATTAATCAGATATCATGTATAGTCATGATTCTGCATACAGGTTTAGCTTCGTTTTTTTTTTTTTTTTTTGCTACTTTCCATATAATTATTTTTTATTTTAGGGCCTAGTTTAGAACAAGATTTTACATACAAATCAATTAGGTAGGATACATATTGCCCAAAAGAAAACTCGCAAATAAATTTATAAGAAAAATCAAAGGAATACCTCAATGAAAGATGAGTGAATGGAAGATGTTGGTTTTCTTCTTTTTTTTGCCGTCAAATAGAGAAGAGTGGAAAAGAAGTTTATTTTTTTCTTTTTGAGTTTTTGACTATTCCTAACAAAGTCAATTACTTAAACCTAAGGGTAATTTTGTCTTTAAAATATTAGCAGCAGAATTAAAAAACGTAGATTTACAAATTCCGCCTCCTGGGGTCGGATTTGAATAAGGCTTGTGGAAATTCAAGAATTGTAAATCTTGGATTTGGAACTTTTTTTAAAAGTACAACCAAACAAAAAAAATGAATTTGCAAATAAATTCCACAAAATTTTGTAGAATTCATTTGTTCTAAACAGTCTGTTAGTGAAAATTGGGGCAATGGAAGGGACCCTTGTTTATTTAGAAAAGAGTTTAAAGGGAAGTGGATGGAATGAAGGGATTTTCCATCCTAATATGGGTATAGATCCGATTCAGAGTAAACCTGATCTGTTAACTTGACCCAAACTATCTTGGTAACTGTGGACAATCCCACGACTTATAAGTAGGGTTCGCAGGCTAATCTCGAGTTGACAAAGTCACCACTACAAGAAAAAAAGGCTGAGGCGACGGCCAAAATCCGTAGCCTAGCGGTAGCCAAATTGGGACGGGCGATCGCTAGGCTACGGAATAACGTCCGTAGTAAAAAGGCTCGTTGCCAAATTGATATTTCGTAGTCCATCCATAGCCAATTCTGAAAATTAATTTGTATCTATTTTTTATAACTTCTGTAGCAAAATAGCCGTAGCCCATCCGTAGCCAATTAATTTTTTTTATTATTTATTAATTATTAACGTTCGTAGCAAATCTGTAGCCGTTTTGGTCGTAAATCGTCTGTAGCCCACGACTACGGATTGGTATCCGTAGAATATCGGTAGCTACTTATCCGTAGCCAATCCGTAGCCCATCAGTAGCTAACTAATTTTTTTTAATTAATTAATTATTAATGTCCGTAGCAAATCTGTAGCCGTTTCGATCGTAAATCGTCCGTAGCCCACGACTATGGATTGGTATCTGTAGAATATCGGTAGCCACTTTACCATAGCCAATCCGTAGCCCATCCGTAGCTAACTAAAATTTTTATTTTGTTATTAATTATTAACGTCCGTAGCAAAGCAGTAGCCAATCCGTAGGCCATTATCGGAAAATATCCGTAGCCAATCCGTAGCCATTTGTCGACACATATCGGTGGCTAATCTATTGCTGAATTATGTAGTTATTTGTCCGTCGAAAAACGGTGGCTAATTTTTTGTGGCTATTATGTTACGTAATAATTATTAATTATTACGAAAAATAATATGAAATGTAAAAATTTAAAAATAAAACAAATTTACACAACAAAATGTAAAATTAAATATCCAAAATAATATTTACATAACGCATCTTTCAAATTCATAAAAATATTTAACATATTGTTCGAAATTAGTTTATAAAATCGTCCAAAATACTAAATCTTAAATGTATCATTGATCATGTTGATCGAGCTATTGTCGTGGGTGTTTGAGTCGATTAATCTCCTGCTACAATTCCCTCACGAGTTGCATGACTTCGTTCACTTGTCACTGCGTCTCTTGCTGTGTATTTCCTTGGTCATCAAGTTGTTGCCTCAAGGATTCCGTTGCTTCAGTGACTCGCATGTCGACTTCTTGTTCTGAGAGTCCAACTATAGTGTTCATGGTGGGAATACGGGGTGCTTCCCTACCAATGGGGACTCCTTGCGAGCCGAGTCCATAGATACGCCCTTTTTTCACCCCACCAACAGCTTGGTAGAATATCTCATCGAGATTAACGGGCGGCACCCTGGGGTCTTCTTGCGTCACAAGTTGACGTTGCTCGAGCATCTCCTCATATCGTGACTACAAAAACAACATTTATAAATTTTTAATATTCTTATATCACTCAATGTCACACCCCAACTCGACCCCACCTAAAATCATGTCGGGACGCTACGAAATTTCGGCATTATAACGTTTGTAATATGGACCCAAATACAAAAATATAACTTGTATAACAATTCTTATAGCCACAACAACCAACATACAACCACAAATATGTCAAATTTACAATCCTGGGCCACCAACAAACAACTAAATGATATGTCGTCCGTGACATCCACTTCAACATAATCATAAAGATACAATTCTCATAATGAAATACATAAGTCTAACAACCTACACATTACAAAAGAGATTTATGAAATTCAATTTTTATAACCTTTTAAATTAAAAGTAGCAACTTAAACTTAACATAAAATTATATAAATTTAACAAAATTAATCGACAGCAAAAGTAATACACTGTATAAATACTTACTATCGTCTGAGCAGCCTTTGGATCAGAGTATTGTATACCATCATCCTCCCCTTTACTGTGAGCGACCTTGAAAACATCAGCTCTATAGACAAGGGCATTTACTGTGTCCGCCTACGTTATTAACTTCATAAGTAGTAATTACTCAAAAACTAGAATATTAAGATAGACAAACTTAAACAGCTATTAACTTTAAGTTACATACCATCTTTCTCATAATCTCATGAAAGAGGGTGGCACCCGTGTAGTGTACCGATTGATTTTTCTCCCTATTTTTCTTGGCCGCATTTGATTTATCTATCCATTTTGGTTCACGCCATCTTACTTGCATTTGCTCCCAATTATCTAATGTCATCCACTTAAGAGGCTTGTCAAATTTACGGGCCTTAGCCAATTGGTCTTTCATTCTCTCCGCCGCCTTATAATGGAAGCAATGCTTGATGTGTGTCCTGTCACATGGGTGCCACTTATAATCTCTCTACAATGACAAAAATAGGTAAATGCGAACATGTGTTAATTGAATACGCACGTATAAATGTGCAAGTGTATAATATAATAGATATTGACTGCATTAATGTTTATAAAAACCTCAAAAGAGCAAAATCATCGGTCTTTAACATCGTCCAAAATTTCTCCATAAGTAATCCAGGGTTCTGTGAATCCGCCTGCAAATATTGACTTAAAATCTCTTACTACCGAAGCAGGTACAAATCTGTTAACAAGTATATCAATTATATAAGTTAGTGTCACTTGCATTACCTAATTATAACTTCAAGAACTAATAACAAACAATCAAAGTAATTGCTCTATCATTTAATTTAATTGTAATTTCACCCGTTATTATATAATCGAACGTGAGTACGTCTATCCTCCAACCATGTGGCGTACTGCTCGAGTGACTCGAATCCCATAGCCTGCCAATTTGTTGTGCCAGCTGCATGTGATGATGATTCTAGATGTTCCGTTTCATGTTGGACGCTAGTCGTGGGCGTGGTATTATCATGACGATCCTCGTTAATCACTCTGATATCACACAAAGGGGCAGATAGTCCGGTGGAACGAACTGACGACCCTGCAGCAGTAGAGGACTCACTATCAACTTTACCACGGGCTGCGGAGGACGAAGTTGATGGCATGCCAGATCGTGTCTTATCTGCTTGCGATTTACCAGCTCTAACCATGATTGATACAAAAAAAAAACCATAAGATACAAAGAGATGAACAATATATTCTATAAATGAAGAGATACTATACCCACTTTTTATTATATTTTTTGATTATCAATCATACAATTCACATACAGTTGACATACAAAATATTGAATTTAAAAGTACAAAATCTCAATCAGATAATTCATTGTATTCAGATTCTATGTCATTATCAGAGTCACTTTCATGATCTTCATCATCATTTTGGGCATTGTCCTCGTGCTCTTCTTCTACATCTCCAACCACAGCAATGCATTCACTTGATTCAAGACAACGCAATATGACATCATCATGATCATCTGATTGTACCAATGTCACATTCATCTCATCGAACTGAAAAGCCGACTGTTCATCTTTATCATTATCATCATTGTTCGACTCCTTATCAAATTGGTTCGTTGATCTGATTAAAGGTTCATCCTTGATCATGCTTGATGTGCATGCTCGGCTAAGACAAATGGGTCATACTTTGGGTATTTTTTCTTCACATTTATATCAATCAAGCGATATTTTGGATGAACCTTTAATCCATTATCATTGTGAGAATCAAACCACTCACACTTGAAAATGACAACTCTTGTGTGCTGCAAAGTTCCATTATGGTATTCTAACTCAATAATATCAGTCAACAAACCATAATAATTACTTTCCTCATTATCAAGCGTTGTCCCTTTCATAGTGACTCCACTATTCATTGTTGTCTTTGAAGATCCATACTCCAAAGTGTGAAATCTGTACACATTCACCAAGTACTTTGACCATATACTGACCACCTTACTTGGACCTATTGAAAGATATTTCATGCGATCATCCAAAATGTTATTGTGGGCAAGCTAAAAGGGGTAAACTAAGGACAATAATAAATGTCAAGGTCGGAATGAATCGAATATATTATTAGGGACGTTAAAAACTAGTAATACTAACATGGTAATGTAACCAAGCCGGGAAAAATTTCTCAATGTTGTTATTGATTTGTGAATCAGTAAATGATGGATTCTTCATTCCAAGATCATCCTCAAACATCATGTATAGTATTAATTAGTGGATTATAGATATTAGATCTTTAATATAACTAAAGAGTTGAGTTATGAACTTACTTAATATATGGGGACACTTCCTTCGCAGTTCATCAAAACACACAAGTGAGCAGCATTGAAATCTCGATCGTCTAAATCTTTAGAGATCATCTTCCCCATCGGACGACCTGAATGTTTGAATATGGGTAAACACCCTTCAGGGTAATCCGCATCCACAGACTCTTCATTTTGACTGATGTTTCTTGTTTTTGTTTGCACTTGCGGTTCAAAATAATATGAACAAAATGTCGATGTTTCAAGGATAAGATATGCTTCACATATAGATCCCTCAACACGTGCTTTATTTTTCACCTTTCTCTTCGAAACATGCAAAAATCTCTCAAAATGGTACATCCACCGATATTGTACAGGACCGCCGCAAATTGCTTCATGAACCAAGTGTACTGGCAAATGCTCCATTGAGTCAAAGAAGGCTTGAGGTAAGATCTTTTCCAACTTACAAAGGGTGATCACAATATTTTGTTGCATTCTTTCAAGGTCGATTATTTCAAGAGACGAGCAACAAATGTTTCTGAAAAACAAGCTTAGTTCGGTAAAAGGTTCTCATACACTATTTGGCAATAACTCTCGTAAGGCTATAGGAAACAATTTCTCCGTTAATACATGGCAATCATGGCTTTTCATATGTGACAACTTCAAATCGTTCATGTCAACACACCTTGCTATATTTGATGCATATCCGTCAGGGAATTTTAACTCTTTGACCCACTCCAAAATTGATTTCCTAGATGGAATGGGGAGAGTATGCACGGCCATTTTCATAACGCCATCTCTAATGCATAATTCAGGTCGATCACAAATTCTCTCAATATTAGCCCTTGAATTTTTTGTATCATTTGTCTTCCTCTTCACGTTCATTATAGTGTTAAAGACATTATCAAAAACATTCTTCTCTATATGCATGACGTCTAGATTATGACGCACAAATTGTGACCGCCAATAAGGAAAATCCCAAAAGATGTTTTTTTTGTCCAGTTATGCTTTCTTCCAAAACCATCTATTTTATCTTTACCCAATTCATTTATGGTCGAAAGATCTCGAACTTCTTCCCACATGCCCTCACCACTCAATCTCGGCGGAGGGTCTGATCTCTCCATCATATTTTTTCAAAAGTTTTTCTTGTCTCGTCGAAAGGGATGATTTCTTGGTAAAAACTGTCGATGGCAGTCAAAGAAACAATTCTTTCTCTCTGCAGTCAATTGAAATGATTGAGAAGATCCCATACAATACGGACATGACAATTTGTCGTGCGTACTCCAGCCAAATAACATGCCATATGCTAGGAAATCATTAATTGTCCACATTAAAACTGCCCTCAATTGGAAATTGGACTTGGATGACACATCATAACAAGGTACCCATACTTCCCACAATTTAATCAACTCTTCAATCAGAGGTTCAAGGTATATATCTATACTCTTTCCTAGACTCTTTGGCCCAGGAATAAGAAGGGTCAAGAACATTACAGGATCCTTTATACACATCCATGGTGGAAGATTGTACAATGTGATTATCACAGGCCAACAATAATAAAGTTGAGAAGAAGAGTTGAATGGGTTAAAACCATCAGAAAAAAGTCCAAGACATACATTTCTCGGTTCAGAAGCAAAGTTTGGATACGTTTTATCAAAGTGTTTCCATACCTTAGCATCAGATGGATAACAAAATTTTCCATTCTCAACTTGGTGTCTAAAATGTCATTGCATATGTTTAGCTGTTGCGGGAAACATGTATAATCTGGTCAACCTGGGCATTAATGGTAGATACCTCAATCGTTTGAAGGCAATTGGTCTACCACGTTTTTCCCAACTTCTGTAGGTTTAAACCGTGGGTGACCACACCTTGGACAAGATTTGAGTTGATCTCTATCTTTGTAATATAACATACATCCATTTATACACGCGTCAATCTTCATGCAACTCAAACCTAGAGGACTTATTTCACTCTTAAACCTATAGTACTTCTCAGGCAAAGTGTTATCCTTGGGCAACATTCTTCGAATAACTTCAATAATTCGATTAAAACAATGTTCAGACATATTCTCCTCTGACTTGATATTCAACAACAAAGACACCGCTGACAGATGAGTGACCTCACATCCACTCCACTAAAGCTTATCTGCACTTTTTAATAGATCATAAAAATATTTTGACTCCATATTAGGCTCTTCTTCAGTTGGTTGATAAGGAGTTGGTAGTACATTTGATGGGCCAGATGCATCAAACACCATTGTCCTATAACTATTTCCTTCATCATATCCATAATTATCACCAACATTATGGTTGTTATCCTGATTGGAGTCCAAACATAGTAATGCCTCATGAACTCCCATGAGTAGAGATGATGTCTACAAGTATGAAGGTCCTTAAACTCACAATTCTTACATTTCGCACAAGGACATCTAATTTTGTCTACATCCATGTACTTTCGTTGACTAAACGCAAAAGGAATGAATTCTTCGTCTACTCCATGAACGAACTTAGGATTTAATACTCCCTTAGATGTTAATCGATCGTTCATCTACTGTTGTCGGCGTGTTTCTATTTTCTCAACTTCTGTATCATAATATATGTTCATTCCATTAAAGAAATTAATAGTACAAGATACGGTTAAGTAATGTACTTGGTGGTGACATTATTTAAACTCAATTTATGACCCACTAGTTAATCTATTGTTAATTAATTAAAACAAATATCACTACAATACAACATTGATATCAAAGAAGTCACAACAAATATCACTACCACATATTTATTTTAAAACCTCACTTAAAACAATTAGAATTAAACATAACATTAAATACAAGAATAATAACTTGAACAAATGAAAAACAAACAAAATTACACATTACCCAGATACATATTATACACATATATAAATATGTCTATACTAGACAAAAAATAAAGGAAAAATGTATATAATAAAATACTTACTAGTAGAAAATAGAGAGAGATATGGTGGTAGTGTCTTTGGTGGTGATGGTGGTGGAGTTAGAGGTGGTGATAGTGCCCTAGATGGTGGTAATGGTAAGGGTGGCCTACATGGTGGTGATGGAGGACCTTGTGGTGGTGATGGAGCCTTTGTTGGCGATGATGGTAGTACCCTTGGTGGTGCTCTTGATGGTGATGGTCGTGGTGTTGATGATGATGGTCGTGGTGGTGATAGAAGTGGTGGTGGTGGTAATGGTGATAGTGATGGTGATAGTGATGGTGATAGTGCCTTAGATGGTGATGATGGTGATGGAGGACCTTGTGGTGCTGATGGAGCCTTTGTTGATGGTAGTAGTGGTCTTGATGGTGATAGTAGTGGTGGTGGTGGTGATGGTGGTAGAGTTAAGAGAGAGAGGTTTTTTTGTAAGAGAAAGAAAAAGTGAAGTGAATTTGGGGGAAAATTTTGGGGAAATGTTTTAAACATTCAGCACAAATAAAAAAAATTAAAAAAATTTTAAGTAGCAGGCCAGCGGGCCGTGACCTGCTTGTAATTTTTTTTTTTTTTAACTAATAAAAATCAGTAAACCCACCCCCAAATCCCATCTTATTCCCCAACTTCACATCTCTTCACATTTCTTTTCTAAAACTCTCTCAAAATCTCTCTAAAATCATTAAAAGCTAACCATTAAATCTCAAAATTTCTTCCGCAATCACATTACCTATCCCACAAAACATCAAAATCTCCAAATAGTTTTTCAAAATACCAATTTCTTCAACTCCATTGCAAGAAAAACTCAAAAAATCTCTCTCAAATTCTCAAAATCTAGCCATTAACCCTCAAAATTTATTCCATAATCACATTATCCACTTGGCAAAACCTGCAAATCTACAAAGAGTTTTTCCAAACCCCGATTTTTTCAAGCCCTAAGCCACAATATAGGTAAAGTTTTCTTAAACTCAAAATTTAGCCATTAAATCTCAAGTTTTGTTCCATAGTCACGTTACCCACTTCCCAAAATCTCAAAATCTCTATATTTTATCATGGTGGATACAAGAAAAAGTGGGAAAAAAAAATCTTCCTAAGAAAACCAATACAAGAGCCTCTACAAGACTTCTAAGTTCGGATAGGGATCCTCCACCTACACATGCAAACAACGAGGTTGCCAAGCCGATATTGTATGGAAAGTGTTTGATAGACGAGGACATACAAGGTACTAGAATTTCTGAATTCGTGCAACAACAAGGTTGGTATGACTTCCTACATATTCATTGTCTTGTTTATCCGCTTTTAATCCGTGAATTTTATGCTAATATGAAAATTGATGAAATTGTTGTTGTAAAAACTAGAGTTAGAGGTGTTGATATTGAGTTAACCCCGGATATTATAGCTACAATATTTAATATAAGAAACGAATGGGTAAAAGCTTATGACACCACTGGTTTGCCAGAAAGTAGAATGGAGCCCGAAGACAAAGATAATTGTTTGAGATTTTTCTGGACGGAAAGGTATGATAGAACTGCTCATAGAGGAAATCCACCAGATAAGAGAGAGTTGCCCATACTAAAGAAAATTTGGGTAAACTTTGTAGGCTCTTGTCTTGTACATAGAAATATTAATGATGAAATGACACTTCAAAGAGATACTTATATTGTATATTTGTTGGTTAATGGTAGACAAGTGAACTTACTGTATATGATTGTTCGTCACATGAATTATGCGGCTAAGAACAACAAATCCTTGCCATATGGAGTAGCCCCTACACGAATTTTTGAGTACTTCGGGATTTCATTTGATGGGGTTGAAAGTAAGAAATTCAACCCTTCTTGGAATCTTAATATGCTATCTCTGAATAGACAACAAGCTTATTGGTATCAAGATCGTTATATAAACCAAGAAGAATTTAATAGACTACCAGAGGAAACCAAATCATTCATTAGAACTAATACTACCAAGAACAGAACTTTTGTTCAGAATTTGAGTTATATTGGTGATGTTGAGATGGAAGAAAACTTATATCATGAAACGCCTATGGAAACCGATATTCCGGATGAGTATATTCATGCAGAGAGAGTGTCACAAATAGATGAGCAAGAAAGGAGGAGATGTGCTAGTTCTAGTCGTGCTTCTAGTTCGTCATTTGATCTAATTTTGAAAAAACTAAATGATATCTCTACTTCTATGGGCAACAATGATAGAATTCTCAACCATTTGCAAACTCAACTTCAAACAATGGAAGAGCGTAGAGCGGCAGATCATCAATATTTTGAAGCTCAATTTCAGACTTTGGAAGAACATAGAGCGGAAGATCGTCAATACTTTGAAACTCAATTTCAGAGTCTGGAAGAACGTAGAGCAGAAGATCGACAATATTTTGAAACTCAATTTGAGGATATGCAAGGTCGGCTTCTACTCATGGTTGATGGCTTTCGTGGTGAGGGAGTTGGACAAGACCCTAGGTTTACCGACAATAGGAGTCATGGAGGTCAACGTGGACGTCGTGGTTGTGGACCGAGACAATAGCTTTATTTTGGGCAACTTGCTGTTAGTTTTTTATAATTAAAATTACATTTGAAACTAGATATCTGATTTACCATTTATGTATGCTTGTACTGACTTATGGTTCTTATGTTAGTTATTATAGACATTTATGCTTGACAAATTATGGTATATATATTTTATACAACTTTAGTTTTTTTTTTGTTTAATGACTTGACTACGAATGGACTACGGATGGGCTACGAACATCTATGCGTCCGTAGCCGATCCGTAGCCACGTCACTAAAACTATAAATTTCAGTTTTTTTGTTGAGGTCCATAGCCTAGCAGTAGCCAATTGGCTACTGCTGGGCTGGGGAATTTGTCACGTCCATAGCCCAACAGTAGCCAATTGGCTATTGCTGGGCTACGGACGTGACGAATTCCGTAGCCAATTCGTAGCTAGGGACTACAGACGGGCTTCGGACAATTAATAATACGTATTCTAACTTGTTAATAGGTACAAACAACGTATTAAAATTTGTTAATATCTTTATATTTTTCTTGTTTATGAAGTTTAGATACAATGTTATAGTTTTTCGACTTCTAAATTGAACGTTTATTAACATTAGCGTAATGTTAAGTGAAAACATAATAAGTTCAATTTAAATGGCAAATGATTTCCTATGAGATTTTTTTTATAAAAGTACACATGTTAATGAAATACGGACAAAGTTTTTTTTTTTGAAACGTTTCCAACTCAAGTGAGGTTTAATACGCTGTATGAGCAATTAAAATTCCAAAATTCAAATTAAAAATGATAAAATTCAATTTTTTGTTGAGATCCGTAGCCTAGCAGTAGCCAATTGGCTACTGCTCAGCTACGAACAATAAATAATACGTATTCTAACTTCTTAGTAGGTACGAACAACGAATTAAAACGTGTTAATATCTTCATATTTTTCTTGTTTATGAAGTTTAGACACAATGTGAGAGTTTTTCAACTCCTAAATTGAACGTTTATTAACATTAACGTAATGTTAAGTGAAAACATAATAAGTTTGGTTTAAACGGCAAATGATTTCCTATCAAATTTCTCTATAAAAGTACGCGCGTTAATGAAATACGGACCAAGTTTATTTTTATTTGAAACATTTCTAACTGAAGTAAAGTTTACTACGTTGTAAGTGCAATTAAAATTCTAAAATTCAAATTAAAAATGATAAAAATCAATTTTTTGTTGAGGTCCGTAGCCTAGCAGTAGTCAATTGGCTACTGCTAGGCTACGGACAACAAATAATATGTATTCTAACTTTTTAATAGGTACGAACAACGTATTAAAATGTCTTAATATCTTCATATTTTTCTTGTTTATGAAGTTTAGATATAATGTGAGTTTTTCAACTCCTAGATTGAACGTTTATTAACATTAACATAATGTTAAGTGAAAAGATAATAAGTTCGAATTAAACGGCAAATGATTTCCTATCAAATTTCTCTATAAAAGTATGCACGTTAATGAAATACGGACCAAGTTTATTTTTATTTGAAACATTTACAACTCAAGTGAAGTTTACTATGTTGTAGGTGCAATTAAAATTCCAAAATTCAAATTAAAAACGATAAAACTCGATTTTTTGTTGAGGTTCGTAGCCTAGCATAGTCAATTGGCTACTGCTAGGCTACGAACAACAAATAATACGTATTTTAATTTGTTAATAGGTACGAACAACATATTAAAACGTGTTAATATCTTCATATTTTTCTTGTTTATGAAGTTTAGACACAATGTGAGAGTTTTCCAATTCCTAGATTGAACGTTTATTAATATTAACATAATGTTAAGTGAAGAGATAATAAGTTCGATTTAAACGACAAATGATTTCCTATCAAATTTCTCTATAAAAGTACGCACGTTAATAAAAGACGGACTAAATTTATTTTTATTTGAAACATTTTCAACTCAAGTGAAGTTTACTACGTTGTATGTGCAATTAAAATTTCAAAATTTAAATTAAAAACGATAAAACTCAATTTTTTGTTGAGGTCTGTAGCCTAGCAATAGTCAATTGGCTACTGCTGGGCTACGGACAACAAATAATACGTATTCTAATTTGTTAATAGGTACGACAACATATTAAAACGTGTTAATATTTTCATATTTCTCTTGTTTATGAAGTTTAGACACAATGTAAGAGTTTTCCAACTCCTAGATTTAACATTTATTAACATTAATGTAATGTTAAGTGAAAAGATAATAAGTTCGATTTAAACGGCAAATGATTTCTTATCAAATTTCTCTATAAAAGTACGCACGTTAATGAAATACAAACCAAGTTTTTTTTATTTGAAATATTTGGAACTCAAGTGAAGTTTACTACGTTGTAGATGCAATTAAAATTCCAAAATTCAAATTAAAAATGATAAAACTCGATTTTTTGTTGAGGTCCGTAGCTTAGCAGTAGCCAATTAGCTACTGTTGGGCTACAGACAACAAATAATACGTATTCTAACTTGTCAATATGTACGAACAACGTATTAAAATGTATTAATATCTTCATATTTTTCTTGTTTATGAAGTTTAGACACAATGTGAGAGTTTTTGATATCCTAGATTGAACGTTTATTAACATTAACGTAATGTTAAGTGAAAACATAATAAGTTCAATTTAAACGACAAATGATTTCCTATCAAATTTCTCTATAAAAGTACGCACGTTAATAAAATATATACCAAGTTTATTTTTATTTGAAACATTTTCAACTCAAGTAAAATTTACTACGTTGTAGGTGCAATTAAAATTTCAAAATTCAAATTAAAAACGATAAAACTTGATTTTTTGTTGAGGTCCATAGCCTAGCAGTAGCCAATTGGCTATAGCTGGGCTACGGACAACAAATAATACGTATTCTAACTTGTTAATAGGTACGAACAACGTATTAAAACGTGTTAATATCTTCATATTTTTTTGTTTATGAAGTTTAGACTCAATGTGAGTGTTTTCCAACTCCTAGATTGAACGTTTATTAACATTAACGTAATGTTAAGTGAAAACATAATAAGTTCGATTTAAACGGCAAATGATTTCTTATTAAATTTCTCTATAAAATTACGCATGTTAATGAAATACGGACCAAGTTTATTTTTATTTGAAACATTTCCAACTCAAGTGAAGTTTACTACGTTGTAGGTGCAATTAAAATCCCAAAATTCAAATTAAAAATGATAAAACTCGATTTTTTGTTGAGGTCCGTAGCCTAGCAGACAACAAATAATACGTTTTCTAACTTCCAAAATAGTTACGAACAACGTATTAAAACATGTTAATATTTTCATATTTTTCTTATTTATGAAGTTTAGACACAATATGATAGTTTTTCGACTCTTAGATTGGACGTTTATTAACATTAACGTAATGTTAAGTGAAAACATAATAAGTTCGATTCAAACGACAAATGATTTCCTATGAGATTTTTCTATAAAAATACACACGTTAATGAAATACGGACAAATTTTTTTGTTTTTAAAATATTTACAACTCAAGTGAAGTTTACTACATTGTAAGTACAATTAAAATTCTAAAATTCAAATTAAAAATGATAAAACTCGATTTTTTGTTGAGGTCCATAGCCTAGCAATAGCCAATTGGCTACTGCTGGGCTACGGACAACAAATAATACGTATTCTAACTTCTAAAATAGGTATGAACAACGTATTAAAACGTGTTAATATCTTCATATTTTTCTTGTTATGAAGTTTAGACACAATGTAATAGTTTTTCGACTCCTAGATTGAACATTTATTAACATTAACGTAATGTTAAGTGAAAACATAATAAGTTCGATTTAAATGGCAAATGATTTCTATGAGATTTTTCTATAAAAGTACACACGTTAATGAAATACGAACAAAGTTTTTTTTTTGAAACATTTCCAACTCAAGTGAAGTTTACTACGTTGTAGGTACAATTAAAATTTCAAAATTCAAATTAAAAACTATAAAACTCGATTTTTTGTTGAGGTCCATAGCCTAGCAGTAGCCAATTGGCTACTGTTGGGCTACAGAATAGTTCAATTTGATAGCCCGACAATAGCCAATTGGCTACTGCTGGGTTACGGACAACAAATAATATGTATTCTAGTTTCTAAAATAGGTACAAACAATGTATTAAAACGTGTTAATATTTTTATATTTTTCTTGTTTATGAAGTTTAGACACAATATGATAGTTTTTCGACTCCTAGATTGAACGTTTATTAATATTAACATAAGGTTAAGTGAAAGCATAATAAGTTCGATTTAAACGATATTTGATTTCTCTATAAAAGTATCCACGTTAATGAAATATGAACCAAGTTTATTTTTATTTTAAAAATTTACAACTCAACTGAAGTTACTACATTGTAGGTGCAATCAAAATTGCATAATTCAAATTAAAATGATAAATTTCAATTTTTTATTTAAATATGTAGCCTAACAGTAGATAATTGACTACTGTTGGGTTACAGAAGACTCCAATTCCGTAGCTCATCCGTAGCTAGGGACTACAGATGGGCTACGGACTTTGTTATTTTACTTTTTCCTATTTAATTAAAATAGCTGTATTTATTTTTTTTAAATATTTTTTGAATAATATATAGTCTGTAGCCAATCCATGGCTATTGGCCACTGCATGGCTACAGAATTTTTAATGAATATTTTTGCCGAATTAATTAAATAATCCGTAGTTAGTCCGTAGTAAAGTTGCCACGACTAGGCTACGAAATATTATTTTTTATTTTTTTATTAATTAAAATTATTATCCGTAGCAAATCCGTGGCTATTTTGGCTACTACATGGCTTCAGACTTTTTTATAAATTTTTTTACCGAATTAATTAAATAATCCATAGCAAATTTGTCACGGCTAGGCTACGGAATATTATTTTTTATTTTTTTTATTAATCAAAATTATTGTCCATAGCTAATCTGTAGTAAAGTTTTGTCACCATTTTAACGGGTGCTAAATTGGCTATTACTGGGCTACAGAATTTTTTTCCCGTAGCAAATCCGTAGCCTGACAATAGCCAATTTACTATAAAAAAAATCTATCGCCCAATTCTGTCGCCCGAGCGCTGTTTTCTTGTAGTGCACATCATGTAAGAACCACCAAAACATGCTTAAGATGAATATCATTAGTATAAATAGTCCATTTAATGCACCAATCAAGGTAATTCATTTATTACCTATTTTCTCTTTACTTATTGACGAGCATTTCAACTCAGACCATTTAACTAATTTGATCGTCGAAAGAGATCCTTGAGTCACAACCCCCATGGTTTCTTTCTTTTGTTTTGCAGGTCTGAACTTGAACTGAAAGGATTACTACCTTAACACATCTTCTTTATATATATATATATATATATATATATATGTGTGTGTGTGTGTGTGTGTGTGTGTATGTGGGGCAAGCGCGTGCATGCACGCGTGTCTTTTAACGTGCGAGAGCCACTAAAGATAAATGATATGCTAAAGAAAATGAAGAGAGAGAGAGAGATGGTCAATAAACTTGCTTGTTTTAGCCAAAAAAACAAAAAAGAAAAACACTTGCTTTATTGGCTTATTAAGCTGGAGGCGCCGATTTACTGAATGGAGACAACAAAAGAAAATGAAAGATGCTGAAATTAGTAATCCATAGAACCTATAACTAAATCCAACAACAGCCATATGGACATCCTTGCTTCTAGAAAGATAGGTTTATGGTGGGATCCTGATTTATGGATTATATGTATTCGCCTTTAATCAGTTTGGCCATGCAACATAACCATTGAATACTGATAATTGTTTTGATATCATAAATGAATTTGAATTTTCTCTTAATTAGTTACTAGTGTTTTTACAGATTAGAAGGTGAAATTTTAATTAATAATTCATTGGATCATATTAAATCATTGAGATTGAGTGAGAAAAAAGAGAAAGAAGAGAAAAGAAAAAAAGAAAACATTACAGAGAATATTTTGAATTTTGAAATATATAATTAAAAGTGATTGATTTATAAAATAATTAATTTTATTTTTATTTTTTACTCATTCGAATAATTCTAACATTACAAGAGATCTAAGTCGATGAAAAACAGGTATTACATACACACGACCATCCAAATGTGCACGAAGAAGAATTAAAGGATGCACCCAAATCCCAGTAGATCAATTACGTTTTCGAGTAAATAATCGAATCATTTGTAATGATTACTACTCGAATGAGAATGTATTATTGTCTTTTACTTTCGTCATTTTCCATTAAGGTTATGGAGAATCCTTCAATTAAAATGTAGATATATAACTAAAGAAAAAGTGTGAAGAGTGAATAAGTATACTGATTAGACTCTTAAATGAACTAGTGTATATTTTGGGGTAAGCTGTTGTATTCTTTGAATTTTGGTTCACACTCAAGCGTTAGGTCAGATAGGGATAAGTCAGACATGACCCATCAAAGAAACGAAAGTTCTAATGCGGTAGTATCTAATTTTGGTCAATGTTCGTAAGCTGACTGATGTGAAAATGTTTCCCAATATTAACCAAAAAAAAAAAAAGTATACTGCTTGGAAAAATAAACCGGTTATCATGATAGCAATTTTCTAAAAAGCAAAAAGTGACTTAGATGAACTTCGAGATTGTTGATTATTGTTCCTTTTTGTGATTAAAAACTGTTTAATTTAAATTCATTAACTGCTAATATTATGTTGCTCATTAAACATGTACACATTTACTGTGAGTGTTCGATGAAATAAACCACAAGCTAGAGTAGGCCAAGAAAGAACTTATATTTTGAACTTATATCCTCTTAGAGTGCAAACTAGTATGACCAAAAAATTTGTGTATCTAATTTTATGCGTTGTTACTAATCTTTAATTTTCTGGTTTCAGAGCTTATAAACCCTAAATAACAACTATAAAATCTTATTTTTAAGCTAAGATAACAACACTCTAACTAAAACCTAATCATATTCTCTTAATAAATGGGTTAAAGAAATTTTGTCCGATGAGTGCTTAGCTAAATTCCAAAGACTCATCAATTTGTTGATTTACCTAGATTCCCCTTTGATCATTGAAATCCTAATGGTATGTTTGTCGTTTCAGATTTAAAAATAAATAAATAAATTTATTGATAAAGAGAGCCTATCAAATGCTGAGATGTGTCTTGATGATTGCAGAATAAGTTTATGCTGATTTGTTTTTACTGACGAGAAAACTCAATTGACAGAGCTCGATCATCGGTTGGGTCTAATGGAGCCCGATCGCAAATTGATAAATTCCCAAATATAGCAGTGTGCACCAACATATACACCAAATCAATTAAGAGTGTAAATGTTATCCAGTCAAAGAATTTTGAACCCCGCCATGTTAAGTTCTACTTCTCCTTATTGGCACTAGGTTACCCCTTAGGAGCTAATTTATGCTGATTGGTGTAGACAATTCATCCCTTTTATCTTAGCCAGATTTTGGTCACTGAAATCATATAGCTCCGGCATGCACTTTCAGTGCTCGAAAGAAACATATGAATTATTTCAGCTTGTAATGGTACCATATAACCTTTTTCCTCAGGGTGGGACTAGTTCCAGTACTTTCAAGTGCATACAAGTCTAAATTCATGATGAAGAGAATTTGGAGCTTTTAGCTTCACAAGGATAGTATGTTATGTGATGCTAAATGTCTTTTCCCATTTTCACATTGTGAATCACCTTTGCCTTTCACATTTTCAATTTATATAAAAGGCAACAAGAAACATTCACTTAAAAAATGAATCATGTGATCTTTTACTTACACCAATTTTGAGCATATCGAACGTGCAATGAATCTAATGATTCAAAAGAAGAGCATAAAAGAAGTATTGCTTTCGGTGGACTCAACTTCTTTCCCCTAATAGTCCTACCTCTAGATTATTCCAAGGTTTTAAAAAAGAACCATAGAGAAAAGCAATAAAATGCAGTTGTTTGTTCATTAGCAACTTGACTTGATTAATATCCGTTCATTAATGTTAATGGAGTTTGGACTTCTTTTCTTTTGTTTTTACTTCTTGGTTCTTGGTCAGGCTTTGTTTTATAACAATTTTTTCATACACTTTGAATTAATCTATCTCTAAACCTGTCTCAATAGATATGTCACAAGCTCGAAAATGTAAAACAATAAGACTTGAACTTGAAAACTCATATTATGCTTTTTCCTTACCAAACTACCTAACCACTAAAAAGAAATGTGCACTTAATTAATTTTGTGAGTCTATTTTAAAATAAATTTTTTGAGAGTTATAAGTAGAACTTATAAAACATTTCAAAATCTTCCCTAAAATGAAAATTAGTGCCATCACGAAAATCCTCATTAGAAAATGTGTCATGCATGTAATATCTAATTAGTGTTAACTTTGTTTTTCGAAAAGCGATGTTTTACATAGTAAAACGTATAGCAGGAGTTCGTAAAGTAATCTTCTTTAGCAGACAGGACAAATATAATGATTAAATAATCTCCAGAAGTGGGGCCCCATAAGATCCACAAAGTATTGATGAACATCTTCACGAGGCATGCATTAAAATCCACGTCAATCTTGATAAAACATAATTAAAAAGCCTAGTCACTAAGCCAAGAACTTAAATAATCTTACATGCAACACAAGACTTCAATGGAAGACCTGTTTCCGAACGTCCTCCGAAGTAACATTTCATATGCCACTAGGCCATGGTAAGACATACGAAATAAGAAGTGCGGTATCTAATGATTACAACAACTAATATAAATTAAAACATGAGAGGATACCAAATATAGTTTGTAGGTCCTAAAATTGTTTGATTTTTACTTTATAATTTCTTTTTGGTTAACTCTAGCAACTTATCGAATTTAAGAGTCTTAGACAATGATAGTGGTGGTCTACGATGTTGGGTGGAATTTATAGGTGTTTAGAGTGTTTATATTCACCTAAATGAATGTCGTGTCTAATTTTAACTTGCTCTTTTCTCTGAGCCTCTATTAACTCTGCACAAATGAGTGAGATTTCTTTCTTGAGGACCGCGGATCTGCGTCCATCTCTCTCCTTCTTGTTACATGATCGATCCTTTATCTTATTTGCAGCAAGGGTTAGTCTCTTATTTACTCAGATTTCCTCTTCATGAATCAGGACCCTAGGAGTTTCAGTATACGAGGCTTCGAGGTTGGGCTGATTTTCAGGGACTAGCTGCCTTTACCATGCGCCGACCCTATTCCTACCTTGTTACCGCGGGCTCAGTTTTTGCAATGGCTCAAGTCAATTTCTACACATTATATATAATTGAACTAATATCCTAAGGGAAAAGGATAATTCTAGGTTTTTAATTTGGCATAATATGAAATTTAGGGTCTAAACTTCAAAACCTCTATGAGAATGACCCAAATTTATAAAAAGCAAAAAAAAAAAAAAAAAATCTTTGCACATTGTTAAGTAACAATGTTACAATTTATCTTACGTAAGATTTTCTTTTCTTTTTTCAATTCTAAATGATATTTCCTTTTTAGTCTAAACTCTTTCCTCTAAAGACTTGCCATGTCCTTACTGCACTTATTTAGCAAATGGGAGCTGGGAATAGGTTCAGAATAGAACTAGTCTTATACCTGTTCGATTCACGGGTGTAATGTAAATACACTAAAAATAATCATATTATCAAAAGACTATAATATGTACATGCACTAAATACTATACCATTATATAAAATAAATAAATAAAATAAGCACATATTTTCTAAAAACTGTGATAGTAAGCACCTTTTTACAAAGACCATGCCTTTAAAAAGTCACATGTATCTTCTTTTTTTAAATTGTTGTATTTACAAAATTCACGTCATACTGTCTTAATTTGACATTATTATTACTCCTTGCACAAGTGATATGCTTCTAAAATTATTCTCTACCATCAGAAGTTTAAAGGATCCAATAACCTTCATTACACAAAAATCTATTATTTGAGTATTTAACCATGAATAATATGAAAAGGACCATATTGCATATTAAAACTATCATGCAAAAGATAAAATTTGTTTTATATAATCAATTCTTTTATTTTAAGTAGCTCTTCTAAGCTAAATATTATCTTTTATTATAGTCATTCTCCAATTTATATTAATTCATTGATGTTAGTGCGAAATTAGAATTTGATTGGTATGCAAAAGTTTAATGACAATGATAAAATTTTCATTGTTTTTCACTTTGTATTTCATTAATCCTACTTTTGTTAATTAGAATATAGAATTATTAATCATTAATTTATTTTCATGCTCTTATATCTTGAATATGTACAATTTCATACCATTAAGTAAACCTTATAATATATTTTCAATCAAAAGAAAATAGATCTTGCACAAACTTGTAATGTATATGTTATTATTAATTCTTATGTTCTAAATCAACCTAACTTTCTATGAACATGGATACTTCGTTGCTCCTTTGTTGCCATTGGTGACCAAAGGATACCAAAATTTTACTTTTTTGTTGCCATTTGGTGGCCAATGGCCACCACGGGGCTAGGAACTATTATGCAAAAGATAAGATTTGTTTGATATAATTAATTTTATATTTTAAATAGCTCTTCTAAGCTAAATATGCTCGTTTATTATAGTCATTCTTCAATTTACACTAATTCATTGATGCTAGTGGGAAATTAGAATTTCATTGATATGCGAAAAACTAATGACAATGATAAAATTTTCTTTATTTTTCACTTTGTATTTCATTAATCCTACTTTTGTTAATTAGAATATATAATTATTAATTATTAATTCATTTTCATGTTCTTATATCTTAAATATGTACAACCTTCATACCATTAAGTAAACTTTAAAATATGTTTTCAATTAATCAAAACAAAATAGATCTTGCACAAACTTGCAATGTATTTGTTATTATTAATTCTTATGTTCTAAATCAACCTAACTTTCTATGAACATGGATATTTCGTAGCCCCTTCGTAGCTATTGGTGACCAAAGAGCGACTAAAATTTTACTTTATGTCACCATTTGGTAGCCAATGGCCACCACGGGGCTACGAACTATCATGCAAAAGATAGAATTTGTTTGATATAATTAATTATTTTATTTTAAATAGCTCTTCTAAGTAAATATTATCTTTTATTATAGGAATTTTTCAATTTACAGTAATTCATTGATGCTAGTGAAAAATTAGAATTTGATTGGTATGCGAAAAACTAATGACAATGATAAAATCTTCATTGTTTTTCACTTTGTAATTCATTAATCCTACTTTTGTTAATTAGAATATAGAATTATTAATCATTAATTCATTTTCATGTTTTTATATCTTAAATATGTGCAACCTTCTTACCATTAAGTCAACCTTAAAATATATTTTCAATCAAAAGAAAATAGATCTAGCACAAACTTGTAATGTATTTGTTATTATTAATTCTTATGTTCTAAATCAACCTATATTTCTATGAACATGAATATTTCGTAGCCCCTTCGTAGCCATTGGCGACCAAAGGGCGACCAAAAGTTTACTTTTTGTCACCATTTGGTGGCCAATGGCCACCACAGGGATACGAACTATCATGTAAAAGATAGAATTTGTTTGATATAATTAATTATTTTATTTTAAATAGTTTTTCTAAGATAAATATTGTCTTCATCGCCCCTTCGTCATCATTGGCGACCAAAATTTTACTTTTTATCGCCATTAGGTGGCCAATGACCACCACGGGGCTACGAAATATCATGCAAAAGATAGAATTTATTTGATATAATTAATTATTTTATTTATTTTATTTTATAACTGTTTTAGTTTTCTTATAATTTCTTTTTGAAAGATCAAATGATATTTGTTGTGTATGGGTCACTCTTTTGCGACCTAAGGGCGACAATTATTTATTTTATTTATTTAACTTTTATTTTTTGTCAATTTATTTTTTTTTATACTTTTTTAAAGAAATATTTACGTTTTTGGTTGTCATATAGCGACCAAACGGAGACCACATTTATACTTTTTTATTTTATAATTATTTTTTCTCATTAATTTTTTATAATTAAGCTGCTACCAAAAATTAATGACAATGGTGGCCATATGGTTGCCATTTGGCTACCTAATGTCGACCAATAACTAATTAATTAATAATTATCTTTTATTGTCACTATTTCGTTGCCGTTTGGCTATCAAATGGCGACCATTTGTAATTTTTTCTGGAAGAAATAATTTTTGCACATTTTAGCTACCAAATGGTGATAAAATATTCCGTTTTGTCGCGCTTTCATATCCAATCCTTGCAAATGGCTACGAAACATTTTTTCGTAGCCTCAAGGCTGTTTTTTTGTAGTGATAGGGAAGGATCCCTAAGATCATGCTTCTAAAGTCCATCCTTATCTTAAGATAAATCCTTTCGTACTTATTGTTATCTCAGAGGTTTATCCTCTCCTGCTAGGTGCTCCATCAGGTCCTTGCATTACACTGCGTCAGCCAGGTCTGCTACTAGGCCAGGCTCTCATCCATTTTGTATGTTAGGTCCTGATTTCCTGGAGCCCCGAGGTCTGTCCTCATTATAGACCAAAAAGAAATTTTAAGTTGAAGATATAGCAGAGCAATGATATACAAACAATTGAATTTTACAAAATCTCTTTTTGATAGCTAGCTCTTTTTTAAAGTTCAGCATTTCTCTAATAATAAGAATACTTGTTTAGCTTATTTCCAAAAAAGATTGAGCTCAATTCGTAACGTTGAGAGATCTCTGAAGATTGCGCTATCAATGGTGAAGAAGGAAATAAGTTGATGCCTTATTGGGATGTAGATATTATGTTGTGCCATTGTTTGATTCTTTTTTTTTTAATTTTCCCTTGTAAAGCCTCGTACAGAACTATAGAAACATATATGCATGGATGGATTTAACTATGAGCTCATAAGGCTTGCATCTCTTATTGATTTAAAAGCGTAGTTTAAATGACTGATAGTAACAAAGTCAAATTGTGCATTGTAACTCTCAGAAGGAAAAAAAAAAAAAAAAAAAAAGAAGAAAATGCTAATTCTCCCGTGCACACGAGATTACTCCCAAAATTAGGAACTAATTTTTCCCCTTTTTCTTCTTCTTTAGGAGATACTGATTATTGAGTAGTATTTCTCCCGACATGACAATTCCTTAGAATAATGTCAACTTGACTAAATGATGCAAATTAATCTTTGAATACAAAATCCCCTGATGCTTAAACTGATTCTATCGCGAGGATAATTCGCACGTGGATTTTCGAAGGGTGAATCAATTGAATGTTTAGCAGACTCATTAATTTCATGTCGGCTGCAATCAAAATTGCAATTTTTAGTGCCATATCTTTAGATTTTAAGAGGATTGTCTTTATACTCGTTGTTTAATCACGGATACTTAATTTTGTTAATGGCGTATCAAACATAGGCTGCATGATTACCAAATATACGAAAAGTGTAAGCATATATATAATCTGTTAGAGAATTCCGTAATGGTATTGGTAAAGGCAACTAGGTTATGGAAAAAAGAAACTTCGTATCATCTTCAAGCATCCGGAAAAACACAAAAATGGTACATGTGGAAAAGTAGCAGCAGCCACCCTAGCTAGGATGGATATTGATTTTGGTTTCAATTGGGGTTATGATGCTCTTTCTTTTGCTATAATGAAGGTCGAAATTATACCTCAAATTTAAAACTTAATCATTTCATCCAATTTTTAGATTATGTTATTATTTTCTTTCCACAAGCACTAATTTTATTGTTATTTTTTTTACTAACAATACACACACACACACACATATATATATATATATATATGCATGTATATATATATATGTATATATGTATATATATATATATATGTATATATGTATATATGTATATATATATATATATGCATGTATATATATGTATTTAAAAAATAGAAGCTTGTGGGGTCCACATTAGCTCTGTGCTTATACTTATTAGAGCGGAATCTGCTCATAATACTATAGCTCTGTTTGGCCTAACTGTGAAATTTCAAGTTTTGAGTTATAGAGCTTTTAGAGTAAAACTTTTGTAAGAAGTAATGTTGAACAAAAGTTGTTGACTGTTTGACGTTAGACAACGTAGAGCTTTTAAAAATTTTAAGGATAATATCGGACTTTAAAAATATGGAGAGGTAAATTTGAGAAAAAAGAAAAGAAAAATAGTTTCCTGAATTATGTAAAATAGTTTCACAAAAGTCTTTTTTGAAAAATTTCAATTTGGAGCTTCTCAATTTTTAGTATTTTTCAGTTTCAACTTTTACCTAAAAGTATTTTTAAAAATGGGTCAAATAAATTATTTCAATTTTTAAACTCACAGAAAATATTTTTAAAAATCTAAAAATTAAGCCAAATAAAACTTATAATGTTATAAGTAAAATCTAACTATTGTGAATTATTGGTATTACAGCCACCTTAAGTTGATGGAGAATCCAAAAAAAGCAAGGACAGAGAAGAGCCACTAATTTGGTCCCACCCCACCAAAGAAAGATGGATCAAGTAGCCTCAGACCATGGGTTACAGACTCATCCAAAAGTTGGTAGGGGTCCATAAGAATGTGATCACATACACATTCCACGAGTCCTGTTCGCAAATCTTGCTTAGATTTGGATATACAACTTTAAATATTTCTATCTGATCGGAAATTTACTTTATTTAATTATCATTCTTTTTTTCCTTTGGGGCATCTCCACTCTTTAAAGGCCTATAAATTGCAGCCCAAGACCCCGTCTTTGTAGTCCAAGAGAAACCTAACACAACACACTTGCATAGCATACATTTGTCACAAGTCACAACTAGAGAGAAGAAACACTTGAAAAACTTGAAGATCTAGACATGGAGATCACATTTCCAGTTGTCAACATGGAGAAGCTTAAGGGCGAAGAAAGGTCTGCAGCCATGGAGCTGATTAAAGATGCCTGTGAGAACTGGGGTTTCTTTGAGGTAAGTGTTCAAGATTGTTCATCACTTCATTTACAACTCAACCTAACAACTTCATCAAAAGATTTTACTAAGATACTTTTCTTGCTTGTTTTGTTGTCTATATTCTTAAGTTGGTGAATCATGGCATATCTCATGAGCTTCTGGACTCTGTGGAGAGGCTCACAAAAGGGCACTACAAGAAATGTATGGAACAAAGGTTCAAAGAAATGGTAGCAAGCAAGGGACTTGATGCTGTTGAGACTGAAATCAATGATTTAGACTGGGAAAGCACCTTCTACTTGCGCCATCTTCCAATTTCAAACATCTCTGAAGTCCCTGATCTCGATGATGAATACAGGTTTGAAATATTATAACACCTCAAAAGTTTCCTAAAAATTTTATGGTAGTTCTCAACTTGGTAAAACATCTGCTGGTCCAACTATATGGATATCTTGTGAAGTCCCACCTTACTATTTGGCCCTTATGTAAGACCACTATTAATTTGATATGATATCAGATACTAGGTTATCAAGCATATTAGATTTAAGTTTTCATTACTTAAAAAACTAAGAACTCTCCCCGTGGAAGCTCAAAACGAATCAAACTCTCCTCATAGAAGCTCAAAACGAATCACATCTGTAATCGAGGGAGCGTATTGAATACAATAACTAAATATAATAAAATCCATGACTAACAGTTTTATCTTTTAGGTAGAGTGGTATTTAATATGGTAAGTTCTATTAAGGTGGCTTTAGTAAATGAAATTAGCGTCTTATGTGACCTTTTCGTTTCCTAAAGTTTTCTATTGTTAAATTAATGATAACAGGAAGGTGATGAAGGGATTCGCAAAAGAGTTGGAGAAATTAGCTGAATTGCTTTTGGACTTGCTCTGTGAAAATCTTGGACTAGAGAAAGGTTATTTGAAGAATACTTTCTATGGCTCAAAAGGTCCTACCTTTGGCACAAAAGTGAGCAACTACCCTCCATGTCCTCGTCCTGAGCTGATCAAGGGCCTCCGAGCACACACCGATGCTGGTGGTATCATTTTGCTCTTCCAGGATGACAAAGTCAGTGGTCTCCAGCTACTCAAAGATGACAAATGGATTGATGTACCACCTATGCGCCACTCCATTGTTATTAACATTGGTGACCAACTTGAGGTATGCTAATCTAGTTCTACTCTTTTACCATTCTTCTTCACCACTTCTATATATTCCACAAACTGATCAGTAAAGATATGAGTTAATTTATAATAACTGAATTGTTTAATATTGTCATCATGATTTAAAATATTTTGGGTCAGTTGATTAAGTTTTTGATAAGTTAATATTTGGACTCGGGTCGTTTCATTTGTAATTGCCAATTTTGTTTGTAAAACAGTTATTTTTATGTCTGATATATTTTTGGGATTTTTTTTTCATGATTAGGTGATCACAAATGGAAAATACAAAAGTGTGATGCACAGGGTGATTGCTCAACCAGATGGTGCTAGAATGTCAATAGCCTCATTCTACAATCCAGGAAGTGATGCTGTGATCTACCCAGCACCAGCATTGGTTGAGAAAGAAGTAGAGAAAAAGGAAATCTACCCAAAATTTGTGTTTGAGGATTACATGAAGCTTTATGCTGGCCTCAAGTTCCAAGCCAAGGAGCCAAGATTTGAAGCCATGAAGACCATGGACAGCACTGTCAATTTGGGTCCACTTGCAACTGTCTAAGTCATTTAATACTAAGTTTTATGTGTTAAAATATCATTAAAGCTAAGCTAGTTGTGTGTTATATGTGTAAGTTTACTTAAAAGTTAATTTGGGGTTTGCATGGCTTGTTTAAAGCTTAACTAGGGGAATTCTACTTTCTTGGGTGCTGTGCCACTCACTCCCCATTGATGTCTACAAGTGTTTATTTAAAATAAATCAAAACTTCACTTTCTAGTAAGGAATCTGTACTGAAATAGCCTAGCCCCCTTTTGTCCTTTTACAATTGCATCCTTTCTCTCTTTTTTTTTTTCTTTTTTACATAGGAATTTATTTCAGTAAAAATCATATTTAATCTATTTTAAAATTATAAATCTAATGGTCTAATGGATTCATATTTCAAATCAATTAAAAATTAAATAATATTTGTAATTAGAGAAAATAAAATTTAAATTTAAAATTTTGTAATAAATAATTACTCAACTGTTTCCCCTAATTTTTAGAACAATTGCGATACCTTTTGTTGTTTTGGTTTACCTAAAAGGGGAACATGGTTAAATAATTAATACAAGACAGACCCTTTATTGGATGGAGACAGAACATAATAAGAGTACGTTTGTGGGACACTGTTGTTGACAGCCACAATTAAGTAAGTATACGTTCTTATTACTTCTTCGTTTTTATATATTAACATGGAATTATTTGATTCTCGATTACATACGACAAAGAACCTAAATCTTTTAAAGAAGTTCTTCCTATGCAATATTGGAATCCCATCTTTCATATCTTTTGAAGAGTGTGCACCGCCAAGCTGCTTGTTTGTTTATACATTATCGTAGTGGCAGATACAGTATATGATTAGTGGAGGTTTCTTAAAATTCTTTCAAAATACATGTATAATATTTTAAATGTATATTATTAGTGTGAGAAAAAGACGAATCTCTATTAAAAAAATATTGTCAATGACAAACAAAATTTCGAACCTACCCCTGTTAACATAAAGGGAAAGAAAACTGAAAACTTCCCTTTCTCTAACCAGTAGTAATGGCTCCTTGACCAAAAAAAAAAAAAAAAAAAAATTCTGTAATGGCTCCTTTGATTTCCTTTATATTTAGTGAAAATCAGAGGTTTAGACGTCTCAAATAAAGAAGATACTTTCGTTGTTATCTACATTTAAGTCAACTCATATTGATATATGAGTGAAAATGTGAGATTCATATGTGAATTTACGTGCAAAGACTTGATTTAATTATTATTTGATGATAATATGGACATTTAATTGATTTATTTATTATTAATTTGAGGTCGTGATAGGTGGTATCAGAGCAGGGATAGGACCCTTGGTCTGTGGGGTAGAAGTTTCAATGTGAAATGTCTTTGCTAAATGTGTGCATGCATAACATGTTAAGTAGACAATATGTGATAATTGTACATTATGTGGTACTTGTTTCCTGTGTGATATAACTTGCATATATGTCATAACCCGTGAGTGACTTTTTAATGTCAAAATATGGTTGAAAGAATTTCGAGGACGAAATTGTTTTAAGGAAGGGAGGATGTGAGACCCAAACGTGAATTTACGTGTATTTACTTGATTTAATTATTATTTGATGATAATATGGGCACTAAAGTGATTTATTTATTATTGATTTGGGATCGTGACAGAAAACTCTTCCGATTCGTTGGTAGGGAGAGTAAATATTATGTTATAAGTAAGATTCAATCTAATAAACTAATGAGTCATTGGTAGGGAAAATAAATATTATGTTATAATTGAGATTCAATGTTATAGATTGATGATACAATCATGATAAAGAACTAAAATCCTCTTTCAGCACATAACCTAATATTGTAGGTGAGAGGATCATACTTGTTGGTAGGGTTTTTGCATCCTCTCATTTCTTACTTATCTTATTTCTGGAATGAACTGTAATATGAGCCATGCATTAGTTTTTTGTCCTTTTAAATGTCAACTATTAGATCTAGATTGATAAACTAGCAGATTTCAAAAAATACTGTTTAAAATAAATTTTGAAATGAGTTATTGAAATTTATTAAAGGGACTAAATTCGATGATCCAAAAAAAATCTCTTTTAAAAAAACGAGAGAAATAAAGAAAGGAGAGAACCTTTACCCATTGGTAGGAGGGGTGGAGACGTAAAACAAAACTAACTACTTAGCCACTGAGGGAAGAAAGCCTCTTCAAGAAGTTGATGGAAAGTTGGGCAGCAAAAGGTAAGTTCAAGCGCTTCGACGTAACATCATTTCATTCATTGAAAAGGTTTCCATTAAATTCCACGAAGGTAATCGCTTGCTTAATTTTAAGTATTCTATTAAGTAGTGCGCTTACTTCATCATACCTTCAAATATAGAAAAGGTTTCCAGCTATGGAAAGTGCAGCACTTTAAACAGAAACCCCCACTAAAAAATCACTGAAATATTATTATATTCTACTGCATGTTCATACTATGCATTCTATCTATTTTAGTATATGTTCAGACTAAACGAAACTCATCTGCTTATAGTAGTATATCATACAAATAACTCTCCGCAGTTCCGAGAAAAGAAAAGAAAAAAAAAAAAAACTCCGCAGTAAACAACTTGCAACGAAAAAAATTATCGTTACAATTTCTGTCTCTGATTATTATTACAAGACAAGAATATTGAGTAATATTATTAAATCCATATGTTAAAATTAGTTTTAAATTAGTGTGATCAAGGCACTTTGTGACCTAAGAATGAGTGGGTCCTAGACATTGAAGTATCATACAGATGTGATATATTAAAATAACTCTCCGTAGTAGACAACTTACAATGAAAAAATTATCGGTTACAATTTCTGTTACTGATTATTATTACAAAACAAAAATGAGTAATATCATTTATATGTTAAAATTAGTTTTAAATTAGTGTGATCAAGGCACTTTGTTTATTTGAGAATATGTTTTTGACTATCTTATGTAAATTTTTAAGAAGTATTGTACTAAATTAATACTAAGTTTTTAGGTGCAGTTTAATTGCAAATTGATTAAAAAATGGGAACTATGACTTTTGAGAACATGCATGAATGTGTCCGAAAATAAAAATATTCTCTTGACTCGGAATGTGTCTCAACCAACTATGAATGTACCCAGTGGTGAAGTTAGGTATCTAACGTCAAAGTGTGCACTCGAGTGTCCGACTCAATCACTGCAGCTTCTACGCCAATGGCATAAAAGGGAAAGCTCGAGTAGAAAATGTTGGCAAAAGGGCAAGCTTGAGCAGAAAATGATCCCAAGGCAACGTTAGCATGTAAGCACATGAAACACAAAAATGGACACTCTTGGCAGGCTATAATCCTACACAAAGTAGCATAAATATCACTGTAAATTCCAATAAATGAACCTCTTGATCACAGAGAGAAAGAAAAGATAAGATAGATATCAATGCATTGAAAGTATAATTAGGACTCGAAAATGTGCTATGGAATGTGAATCCTCTCTATTTATATATAGAAATTACTACATAACTATACACAACATTTCTACAAAGAAAAAAAAATTAATTCATCTTCACTGTACTAGAGTACAAGCTGGATGAGTATTGATCAAATAATCCAAACCCCAAAAAGACTCGAAAAAGAAAAGTAAAACAGAGAATAAACTTTCATCAGATTCTGTTGGTGCAGCATGGAGCCCAAGAGACACAATGATCAGTTAGTCACAAACAATAAATAGAGTAACCTTAAAGTTCTTTAGTCACAATCACAAATAAGCATCTATCTATCATACAATAAAAATTCTGCTAAATAAACATTCGTTATCCCGACATGAAATATAAAAATAAAAAATTATATACATCAATTGAAATAACAATTAAAAGGAATAATTGGAAATAATAATACAAAATAATATGCATCAATAAAAATAAAAATATAAAATAATACACATCAATTAGAATAACAATTAATTAAAATCAACAATATAAAAAAGTAAACAACTTAACTTAAAATTGCTTAGCTTACTCGAACATATGTATGTTGGTTGAGAAACGAAAGGAAAATGTATATTTTGTTGTACTTGACAAAAAAAAGGACCTGCTTGAGAAACCAACAAAAAAGAAAATAATTCAGATTGGAGAAAAGGGCTCATATCGCGACATCGCATCTCGCGCTGGGATGGAAAGGGGATCACTCTTTAGTATTGGGGAAAGGAAGTTCAGACTCGCATAGGGTAGGGTGGTTTTGGTTTGTGACCTTGTTCTGCTTCAGAATGGGGAGGGTTTCTAACAAAACAGAAAAAAAAAGGATTGGGAAGGGTTTTGTTTTTTATTTCTATAAACAGTGAAATTACCATATATTTTACCTTTCAGTGGGTGAAGGCTAAGTCAGGGTGTGCCAGTGCACACCCCATCTTACATGTGCCTCCGCCCTTGAATGTACCAATGGCTCTCCTTTTGTTGTGCCCTACAGACATGGTGAAAAAACAAAGAAATTTGTTGAAAATGATTTTAAGAGATGGCAACAGAAAATGTTGTTCTACCTGACAACCCTAAATCTGGCAAGGTTCTTGAAAGAGGATGCATCTAAACTAGGTGAGGATTTGAACACGTAGATTGTTGTTGCTGTTGATGCATGGAAGCATGCAAATTTCCTTAGTCAGAAATGTATTCTCAATGGATTGAACAACTCATTATAAAATATTTATAGTCTAATAGCGAATGCGAAAAAATTGTGGAATGCTTTGGACAGTAAGTACAAGACTGAAGATGCTGACACGAAGAAATTCATAGTGGGTAGATTCATTGACTTCAAAATTGTTAATTCAAAGACTGTTATGAATCAAGTCCAAGAATATCATCTTATACTTCATGAAATTCATGCAAAGGGTATGAATTTGGCACAATCCTTTCAGGTAGCAAGTTTGATTGAAAAATTACCCCCTGCCTAGAATGACTTCAAAAACTATTTGAAGCATAAGTGAAAGGAGATTCTACTCAGACTTGATCGTGAGGTTGATCAGCATTGAGGAAGATAATAGGTTTTTCGAGCAAATGGTTAATAATTCATGTGAGGCCCGAGCCGAGCGTTATGTGCTTTTATTTGCATTTACTTGTTTAATATATTATTTGAATTAATATATGAATTTAGATAATTTACTTAAGTGTATTATGTGAAAATGTGCATTTCAGGACCATTTAGTTGCATTTAATTGACTTTCTTTTGTTAATTGAATCGCTACGTGCTCTCTTTTGTTTTATATGTTATTTGAATTATTATGTGCAATTTAGGTGTTTATTTATTTCAGTACATAATATATTTGCATTCATATGATTTTCATATAATTATTAGGTGAAAATTTCATTTAAAGTACATTTGTTGACTTTTCTTCTAATTTGATGAAACTAGTCTTTTAAACATTTAAATAACTAGTCTACTATTATAAATTGACTCTTGACTTAGTATGATTGAAATTAGAAGCAAACTAGAAGGTTAAAGTAGACTTTTGACACTTTAAAAATAACATTTAAAGCAAATAGTGATTTTCCACTAAAACTACTCTTCCTTTGACTTTTGTTGACTTCACCTATAATTATAAATACACCAAAAATTGCCAAAAAATGCACAAAACCCCCAAATTTCAGCTGCCCCTTAGGGCTTATAGGAATGGGGTTTTTCATGCTATTTTGGTGATTTGAAGAAGAAGGAGAAGGATCTAGGGGCCCCGCTTGCTTGTGTGAACTCGTTTTACAATGCTCTACGTAACTACCAATCGTTTTTTACTTTTTGAAACAAAAAAAGGTGAGGTCTTTTTCTAAAATTTGGTTTTAAAGTTAAGTTTTTGGTGATATAATTATTTGTATATGCTATATATGCTTAGATATGTTTATGACACATGCTAGATAATTTATTTAGTGCATTTATATTGAATTTTAGTTAGATGAATTATGACTTGATATTGGTGAATTTCTTGAATTGTTTAAAGGGTTAAAAGGGTTAGAATTGATTGGAAATTGGTTGTAGATCTTGCCATTGAGGTCTAGATGTGTTGTATACTTGTTGAACATAGCAAAATAGCTTGAATGGTTGGAGTTTGGAGATGGTGTAGCAGACTGATTTTTCAGCATTGTTGGGCTTGTTGGCACGGTTTTGAGGGCTATTGGGTAGTCTACGTATTACTTTAAATGCATGATAGGTTGGTTAATTGCTAGGTGGTAGTTTGGTCGTAGTTTGGGGTAATTGAATGTAGTTGGTTGTTTGATTGTTAGAGATGTTGAATAAGGTGTCATAAATGTTATTAGGAGTAGAAGTAATGTTGTTTTAATTATTTGAGTTAGTAATGTTGTTAAAATGAATAGATATTAAGTGTGGCCAGAATATGGTTCATGCATGAATGTATTTGTTTGAGGTTGGATGGCCTACTTTGTCATCTAACCAAGGTGTTCTAAGTGTTAAATGTTAAGGTGTTAAATGCTAAAGTGTGAAATGTTATATAAATGTTGTAAGGCATGGTAATGTTGCCATGTTCTATTCCCATATCCCTTATGGACGGAGTTTGAAGTGTGTCCATGGGGTATGGGTAAAAATGTTGTAAGGCATAGTAGATTGCAACTACCATGTTCTATTCACCTATCTCGCATGGATAGAGTGGGTTCATAGGGTGCAGGATAGGTTTCGGTACTCTGGATGTATTAGTGTAGAATAAATGAATCGGATAAATGTGGAAGTGATAGGGTAAGGTGATGGGTGAAGTGAAATGAAGTGGCATCAACAAGTGAACGTATCCTTTTTCACAAACTATTATTGAACTTTGCTATTACTTGACTTGATTGTTCTTAGTGTTATAAGTATTGTTCAAAAGTGGTTTTCAAAAGAGAAAATGAATTTCAAAACCTTCCTTTATCCTCCCTCACTGAGTTCGTCGTAACTCACCCTCTTTCACTAACATATTTTAGGTAAAGGCGAGGTCGAGCCTCGAGAAGAATGAAAACGGTTACGTGCCTATGTTTCTTTGGATATTGTACTTAATGTTCCATATGATCACGTAAATATGTAATATGTATGCTACTTACTTTAAAGTGTAGTAATTGGGGAAACTTTTATTGTATATTGTAAGTAAGTTGGCTAAGTGTTTAATGCCAACCTTAGTAAGCTATTATGTACTTATGTGGCTATATCGTATGTAAGTGTAACGGATGGCTAAGTACCTTGGGATTGTATGTTGAAAGTTCCATGTATGTAAAATGATAGTTTCTAGTTATTCGCTTGTTGTAACAGAAGTTAAAACAAACTAAACAAAAGCATGTAGAAAGTAAAGACATCGAGATTTAACGTGGTTCAACCGTGTGGTCTACGTCCACGGGACCTCTCCTGGTCCAACAAACCTGTTTCATTAATAAATTACAAGTTACAATATCAATGGACTTACACAAGTAAAGACTCCCTCTTTACTTTGACGCCTTGATGACGAACTCCTTAATAAACCTAGGTTTGGCGAGCTCCTCTCGACTTGCAACGTTCTCTCCCGAGAACAATACATTCTTCTCCCGAAGAATGAACGAAACAATAAACACATAAAAACTCTTCCTATCTAACGTTTAAATCAGTAAGCATAGCAGAAGCATAAAGAAATTGTCTGTTTCACAGTTTGCTGCAGCAACACATGTTCTACCAGATTTCTGCGTTACTGACTGTTGTTGCAGCACATCGTCAATCTGCTACAGCAAAACCTGACAGTTCGAAAAACTTAATGCAATCTTCTTTTTCAACTCTATTTTTCCACTCCCTTCAATCGTGTAAGGCTTTGTATATATGCTGAATTAATTTCCTGAATCTCCACGAGGTAATCGTGCTTTGGGCCTTGAGTGTTATGGAAAAACTTTATCTCCAAACAAATCTTGAATAAGGTAACCTTTCTTGTGTGAATAAGGAAACTTCAATTACTTTAAATGTTGATGTCAATTTGCCTTCTTAATACTCTTTTATATATGGTAAACCTGTCAAACACAATTCTTCAAACAGATATGCATATCCCATAATTAAATTTAGTGAAAGCATAATTTTGGCAAAACATAAGCCAATCAATCTCCATAGCACGTGCTGCAGCATGAGGTGAAGTAAGGGGCGTAACAAGCTCCCCATTTGGCTTTGTTTTGGCAAAAGCAACATCCTTGAGAACAAACAATCAACATTATAATCACATAAGACAGAGCCAGAAAACATAACATAACTCACGATGGAACAGAGTAAAGACTAACACAGGACATGTACCAGCGCAAGGAAGAAAGGACAAATGAAACGACAAATCCAGAACTATAAGAACAATAACGAAACAGAGCATAAAGAAAAATTGAAAAACATCTAAACAAACACCACACCAAGATCTCTCCCTTTTTGACAAACAAAGACAAAGAATCAGGCATCTGGGGGTGTCGGAGGATGGAGAGTGGCAAGGATAGCAAGAATATGTTGTTGTCCTTGAAGAAGTTGAGCTTGAGTGTCCTGAAGAGCAGCGTGGGCAGTCCAGAGCTGCTGCAACTCAAGTTGAATATGTTGTAACATCGCCTGTAGATCAGTACTTGAGCGAGGGACAGAATCTGTACCACTAGGTGCGGGTACACTCTGCTCTCCCTGAGCATCAGCATCTGCTACAATAGAATCTGGAATAGAAGGATGCTCCCCCTGAAGACCTGCCTTATGTTTTCCTTGCAAAAATTTCTTAGAGAATCGCAAGGGAGGAGGAAGCGTAACAACTACCTCATCAGATCTCTTGATATTGTGTTGTAAGCTTAAAACGCCATAGATAATAGAGGGAAATGGGATATACAAAGTGGGAGTATGCTTTTCGGCTTCCTCCATAAGCCTATTGAAAATAATCTGACCAATGTTCAAGTTCAACCTAATACCAACTTGAAACAGAATGGTAGCCATCTCAGCATTTACAGTATTAGCGTGCTTCCCTGGAAACCAATTTGCTAAAGCAATCCTATGTAAAGCATCATAGGTTGTGGTGAGTGTTGTAGCAGCAAGTCGATTACCCTGGGGCCATGTTGCAGCATACTCCAACAATTCCATGGCAACATGTTCAAGTGTGAAACTAACTGCGGCAACATCTTCCTTCGACTTTTCAAAGCCCACAAACTCCTTGATCATCGTAGGAGAAAATAAGAACACATTACCCCTAACATAAACCTGGTGATAGTATGGGAAAGAAGGATCACCTGTGGCCTTAGTCAGATTCGCATAGAACTCATGGACAATGGTAGGAACATAAGAAGTGCTAAGCTTAACAGTCCCTAACAACATTCATTGCTCTAACAGTTTGATAATGTCAGTACTCTTATAAGAATCAGTGTGCAAGGTTCTTTCATCAACAAAGGGTCTTACTAATCGCATCCCATCTGGCAATTGAATCAGAAAAGTAGAATTTTTTGGAGTGAGCAAGATGAACCTCATACCCAGCCTTCAAGGTGCGCTGCATTTTGCTACGAGTCGCTGGAGAAGAGGTTGTAGACTTCCTCTTTTTCGCTATACGCTTGGTCCAATGGCGTTTCAGTGGGCTTGATTCACTACCTGCTGCAGCAGCTTTAACACCCAATGAAGCTTGTCCAGGTGTATGTTTTGCTTCAGCATTGGCTGCAGCAAAAAGTCCAACATTTGGTGGAGTGCTTGGTTCATGTTGTGTTGCAACAGGTGGAGACTTTGTAGCAGCATCATCTGTATTATGTTCAGTTCCAAATAGACTAGGCATAGTATGTGAATCAGAGGAGTCTGTGGAGGCAGCATTCTGTCGAACAGGTGGTGGGTGTTCAGTAGTTGGAGCATCTTTATCGGTGGCCATAGCGGCGATCATCTCCTCATTGATTGAAGCAACTTCTCATGAAATACCTGTTGCTGCAGCAATGGGCATATCTGTCTCAGTACCAGGAGATGGTGCTGCAACACTAGGAGCACCAGTGGGTTTCTTCGTGCGATGAAGGATGCTGAAAAACAGCAATTCAGATTTCGTACTCAGTGACTCAAATAGGGCTTCTTCGAAGAAAGATTCAGAGTTTGAGTTGGGCTCAGAAGCAGAGGACCCAGACACTTGTGATTTTCCTTTGGAATCCATGGTCGGAGTAGTATCAGCCGTAGATGATGGTGGCAGATTATCTCGATTAGTGGTGTCAGCGGCACTGGACGACGTGTCTTCGCATGTAATAGGCTTGTTTGGATCTCCTCTAGGTACATTACGAGGAGGTTGTGGCCAGCCACGCACTCCGGTGCGTGTTCTTGCCATGGTATCGCACCTGTGCTAAAAACAAATGAAAATGCTAGAATGAAGAAGAGACAGTTACTAGAGAAAGACTGAAGAATGGTGAGATAACAATGGTAAGCAAAAATCACGGTAATGGATTAGTGAGTCATCAAGGAAATGAATTTAAAGCAAAATTTTTCAAACAAGAGGAAACTGAACGGTTTTTGCAGTTGTTTCTCTCTCCTGCGTTAGGAAGATCGTGCATTGAAAGTGCAGCTACTTTCCCGCTCACAATTGCAGTTATGACACATCAACAAAAATTGATAACTGATCAACTCTTGCTGCAACAATTGTCTATCAGGCAAAAATGTTGCTGCAACAAAACAGTTAGTTTTCCAATTTTGATTCAACATAACCAATAGATAGACAATTTTATGCTATAGCAGATTATGAGCAGACTTTAGTTCAAAAACTTGGTGTGTAAGACTATGCTGCAACGTACGTCAACCAAGCAAATTCCACACTTTGACATTCAACCCTCAAGATTCTTTTGACTTTTCATAAAATTCAGAATTTACCCACGCACACTTTTATGAGCAAGAACTTTGAGTCACCGCTCGAATTTCTACTCATCACATGCATAAATCAAACAAGAATTTTAAGAGTGGACCATGTATGTGTATGTTTCATGTACCAGTCAGTCTCGACTATCCTCAACATCCATCACACTAGGTCAAATTAGAAGAAATACTTGTTCCAACATACCTGGTCCTCTAATCACCCTTGCATGATTTTATACGTAACCATCTTTCAAGCAAGAGTTTCAATTTTTTTTTTTGGTATGGTGGCTTTCACTCTAGAACCATTCTTTGTGGTTTTAGGTAGCCCTTTCCATTCCAACTTTCGCTGCAATACCCTGCATAAAATTTTTTTGTTGACACGGTGAATAGAATTCAGGAATGAATTTCAAAGAGACTTCTCTTTGCTAGATCCCCAATCGTCAAGCAAGTTCACAATCTTTTCCTGTTGAGACTTCAATATAAGATTCATCAAAATGACAAGTACATGATATGCATTGATAATATGGTTCTACAAATGAAATCACTAGCTGATTTACACATATAATTTTCAATACTCTAGTGATAAACCAATGCACATACACACAACCCAATGAACTTTATAAAGAACAAATGCCTAAGACTTTTCTCAAGGTCTCAAACCTTACAGAGTCTAGTGCCTTAGTAAAGATATCTGCTAGTTGATTTTCTGTTGCAACATATTCCAACACAACCTTATTTTGTTCCACAAGTTCTCTTATGAAGTGATGCCATATGTCAATGTGCTTTGTTCGTGAATGTTGTACAGGATTCTTTGAGATATTTATGGCACTCATGTTGTCACAAAAAACAGTAAACCGATTTTGATCAATGCCATAATCATCTATCATTTGACCCATCCAAAGAAGTTGAGCATAATAACTATCTGCTGCTATATATTCTGCTTCAGCAGTGCTCAAGGAAATTGAGTTTTGCTTCTTGCTGTACCATGAAACAAAATTGTTACCAACATAGAAGCAACCTCCAATAGTGCTCTTCCTGTCATCCACATTGCAAGCCTAATCTGCATCACTAAACCCTACGAGATTTATGTTAGTGTCATTAGTGTACCAAATACCAAAATTAATAGTCCCACTCATATATTTAATGACTCTTTTTACATCTTTTAAGTGTGACTCTTTTGGATCAGCCTGAAACCTAGCACACACTCCTACACTAAAACAAATATCAAGTCGACTCGTAGTTAAGTAAAGTAAGCTCCCTATCATGCTTCTATACAAACTTGCATCAACAGATTTCTCATTCCCACTTTTTTATTAGCTTTGAGCTTGACCCCACTGGTGTTCTCATGTGCTTTGAATCTTCTAAACCAAACATTTTCACAAGATTTTTGGCATATTTTCCCTGAGAGATGAAAATACCATTCTTGCACTGTATCACCTGCAAACCTAGAAAGTATGTCAATTCTCCAACCATACTTATTTCAAATTCATGCTGCATTTGATCAACAAATTTATCAACATTGCTTTTAACTATTTCACCAAAGACTATGTCATCAACATAAATTTGAGCAATCAAAATTCCAGGTGTGAATTTGATGAACAAAGTCTTATTAACACTTCATCTTTTATAGTCTTTTTCAAGCAAAAATCTAGTTAACCTATCATACCAAGCTCTAGGAGCTTGTTTCAATCCATACAAGGCTTTTTTCAATTTAAAAACATAATCAGGATGATGAAGATCTTCAAACCCTTTAGGTTGTTCAACATAAGCTTCTTCATTAAGTATACCATTTAAGAAAGCACTCTTTACATCTATCTGGTATAACTTAATTTTCAACACACAGGCAATAGACAACAAAAGTCTGATTGATTCTAGCCTAGCAACTAGAGCAAAAGTTTCCTCAAAATCAATGCCCTCAACTTGAGTGTATCCTTGAGCAACTAACCTAGCCTTGTTTCTGGTTATGTTGCGACATTCATCAGTCTTGTTTTTAAAAATCCATTTTGTCCCAATTACATTCGTGTCTTTTGGCCTAGGAACTAAGACTCACACATCATTCCTAACAAATTGGTTCAACTCTTCTTGCATAGCATTGATCCAACAATCATCCTCTAGAGCCTCTTTTACATTTTTTGGTTTAATGGGGGAAGTAAAACATACATACCTAACCATCTCTCTGTAGTTTACCTTTTGCTTGTTCCGAGTTCGAACACCATCATGCAAGAAACCAATGATATCACTTCTTGAGTGATTCTTTTGAATTCTACTTGAAGGTTCAGTTATCTGAAGTTCTAAAAATCTTTGCTCAAGACCTTCTATTTTTATTGTAGCAGTGTTAATTTCTATTTCATGCATTCCAACTTCTACTGCGACAGTTTCTGAAGTTAATCTATCTTATGCTCTTCCTGTATCTTTCTTAGTACCTGTTGCAACATTTTCTGGAGCAAAGTCGCTTGCTGCAACATTTGGATCACCAACTTTTAGTGCACCTACATTATCATTCACCACAATATTAGCTGACTCCATCATAGTAAGTGTATGTAAATTGAATACTCTATAAGCTCAGTTGTTTGTAGAATAACCCAAGAATATACCTTTTCGGATTTTGCATCAAACTTACCTCTTGGCTCTCTATCTTTTAAAATGTAGCAAACACTCCCAAACACATGAAAATGATTAAGAGAATGTTTTTTTACCTTTTCAGATTTCATATGGGGTCGTAAGTGTACCTGGACGAAAATACACCTGATTCACTGTGTAACAAGCAGTGTTAACAGCTTCAGCCCAAAATCTATGGGGAATGTTATTTGTATTTATCATCACACGAGCCATTTCCTGCAAAAACCTATTTCTTCTTTCTACAACACCATTTTGTTGTGGTGTTTTTGGTGTAGAAAATTATGAGCAATTCCATGCAAATCACAAAAATCAGAGAAGGTATGATTTTCGAACTTCTTACCATGATCGCTTCTTATTCTAACAATTTTTCTTATGTGACAATTCTTGTCATTTGAAATTTTCAAACACAACCTTTTGAGTGCATCAATTGTGTCAGATTTTGATCTCAAAAATTCAACCCGTGAAAATCTAGAAAAATCATCAACACAAACAAACACATACATTTTTCCACCAAGGCTTTCAGTTTGCATAGGACCCATGAGATCCATATGCAAGAGTTCCAAAGTTCTTTTTGTAGCAATCTGTTGCAGCTGTTTATGAGTGGTCTTTACTTGATCCACAAACCTCATGCTTCAATCTTTTCAATTTAGGAAAACCTCGAACAATACCTATGTTCACAATTTTGCTTAGAGTTTTGAAATTCAGATATCCTAACTTGAGGTGCCACAGTTTAGTACTCTCAACTATGTTACTTTGACAAACAAGATTTTGTTCATGTGGAACAGAAAGCATATAGCAATTATCCATTGACCTACTTCATGCAAGAACACATTTGTTAGAACTATCAACTACTTCACAACAATCCTTGGTAAAGTTTTCAAGCAATCCTTGATCACACAATTGACTAATACTAATGAGGTTTGCTTTGAGTCCTTCTACATACAAAACTTTCTTCAATCATGGAAAGCCTCTAAGGGCAAGAGTTCATTTTCCAAGAACACGGCCTTTTTCACCATCGCCAAAAGTTACTTCTCTTCCATTGCATGACTTGTAATTTTTGAGAATTTCTCGTTCACCTGTCATGTGCCTAGAACAACCACTGTCAAAGTACCAAAAGTTAGTAGGACATGCTTTCAAGGCAATATAAGAGACAAGACAAGTTATTGGAGACTTTCTTACCCAAATCTGTTTTACCTTTTGCTGCGACAAGTGCAGATAATTCTTATTTCTTCTTTTTAATGCTCTCATAAGCTTGTAGCAATGAGGTCTGATATGACCAGAAGTAAAACAATAATGAAAAATAGGAATAAATTTTCTTACATGTGAAGTTCCTGTTTCTGTGCCAAGTTCTGTTGCAACAGATTGTTTCACCTTTGATTTTCCAGCTTCTTTGACAAACACCGTTTGACTTGTTGACGCTTCTCCTTGATATCCCAATCCAGTATGATCCCTGCAAGACTTTTGAATGGATAACATATAATCAAGATTTTCTGCACTTGAGTTCATCATCTTGAAGCCTCGCTAAATCTGTGACAGTTCCTGCTGCAGCATGTCGACTTTTTGCTGCAACTCAGCCTTTTCCTTTTCAAGTTCGGAAATCTTGGTTAGTTGATCTTGATTCACTCTACACACGATTAGCCATTTTTGATACATCGTTTTGTAGGTCCTTATAAACTTGTCTTCGTCTTCCATTTTTTAAACACCTTTTTGAAATTTTTTGTTAGAAGGGCCAGAGATTCCGTCAATTCATCATCATCAGAAGGATCTTCATCCTCTCACTTTTGAATTTCTGCTTGCAGTGCAATACACTTTTCCTTTATTTTCTGCTTGAATTTCATCTCAAAGGTTCGCAAAGACCCCATTAACTCATCAAGTTTCATGGAATCTACATTCTTTGCTTCTTCTATTGCTGCAACTTTAATGGCAAACCTATCCGAAAGTGACCTCAACGTTTTTCTCACCAACTTTGAGTCTGAATATTTTTCTCCCAATGTAAAAGCTTTGTTTGCTATGTCACAAAGCTTAGCATTAAATTCAGCAATGGTTTCACCCTCGTGCATCCGTAATTCTTCAAACCTTGTTGCAAGTATTTGCAATTTCGATATTTTCACTGCAGCAGTACCTTCATATGCCGTTTGCAAGATTTTTCAAGCTTCTTTCGCTGTTTCACAAGATGAAATAAGCTTGAATTGATTCAGATCCAGGGCATTAAAAATAGCATTCAACGCCTTTGAATTGTTGGTGCCTGCCAAGTCTTCAGCTTTGGTCCATTGCAATTCAGATTTTTTCTCAACAGTGTTTTCAGCAGTTGTGGCAGTAGGGTGTTCCAATCCACTTAACATAGCTCTCCAAGTAGCTTCATCAATAGCTTTAATGAAAGCTTTCATCCATGCCTTCTAGTATGAATAGTTTGTGCTATCGAGAAGATGTGGTTTATTGATTGATCTGCTATCACGTAGAGTGTTCATATCTGCAAAAACAACCAGAAAAACTCTTCCAAAGATCTAACTGAGTCAGTTCAGTAACCTGCTCTTGATGCCACTTGATAGTTTCTGGTTATTCGCTTGTTGTAACAAAAGTTAAAACAAACTAAACAAAAACATGCAAAAAGTAAAGACACTGAGATTTAACGTGATTCAATCATGCGGTCTACGTCCACGGAACCTCCCCTAGTCCAACAAACCTATTTCATTAATAAATTACAAGTTACAATATCAATAGACTTACACAAGTAAAGACTCCCTCTTGACGTTGACGCCTTGATGACAAACTCCTTAATAAACCTAGGTTTCACGAGCCCCCCTCGTCTTGCAATGTTCTCTCCCGAGAACAACACCTTCTTCTCCCGAAGAATGAAAAAACAATAAACACATAAAAACTCTTCCTATCTAAGGATTAAATCAGTAAGCATAGCGGAATGATAAAGAAATTGTATGTTTCACAGTTTGCTGCAGTAACACATGTTCTATCAGATTTCTGCGTTACTAACTGTTGTTGCAGCACATCGTCAATCTGCTACAGCAAAACCTGACAGGTCAAAAAACTTAACGCAATCTTCTTTTTCAGCTCTATTTTTCCACACCCTTCAATCGTGTGAGGCTTTGTATATATGCTGAATTAATTTCCTAAATCTCCACGAGGTAATCCATGCTTTAGGCCTTGAGTGTTATGGAATGACTTTGTCTCCAAACAAATCTTGAATAAGGTAACCTTCCTTGTGTGAATAAGAAAACTTCAATTACTTTAAATGTTGATGTCAATTTGCCTTCTCAATACTCTTTTATGTATGGTAAAACTGTCAAACACAATTCTCCAAACAGATATGCATATCCCATAATTAAATTTAGTGAAAGCATAATTTTGGCAAAACACAAGCCAATCAATCTCCATAGCACGTGCTGTAGCACGAGGTGCAGCAAGGGGCGTAACATAAAGTTTAAGTTATTGTGGAGTTTGTGGATGTTGTACAGGTTTTAATTATCTAAGGGTCATGTTTCAAACGAGGTCATGCCGAAATTTCGTCGCATCTTGACTTGATCCTAGAAGGGGTCGGGTCGGGGCGTCATAATTCATACTTGGAATCTAAAGGAAATGACTTGGAGCATGACCAAGCTAGCAACAAAAAGAGGAAGGTTTTTGGTTAAGGTCATAATGGTGGTAGTAACAACAACAACAACGACAACGACAAGTTGAAGTTTACTTGGAGTTCATATGTGTGAAAAAGTTGGGCATCATTCTAGGAACTGTTGAATTCGAAAGACTCAAAAAGTTTCCAAGAAAAGGAAGCATAGACAAGCTAATGTCATTAAGCTGGATCACCTGCTTGGATATATTTCTGATATCAATCTATCTATTTTGGTATCAGAAGTAAACCTAGTAGGCAATCCTAAATAGTGGTGGATGGATACTAGAGCTACCCATCATGTGTGTTCGGACAGGAAAATGTTTAGCACTTACCAAACTATCGATGAGACCTTGTACATGGGCAATTCCTCCACCTCTAAAGTAGAAGGAACATGCAAAGTGGTCCTCAAGGTGACCTTTGTGAACAATTTACTCTCATCAATATGTTGCATATACCTGACATTTGAAAGAGTTTAATGTCTAGTTCGTTGCTAAGTAAGAACGAATTCAAGATAGTGTTAGAATCTAATAAATTTGTTCTTTCTAACTCTAGAATCTTTATGAGAAAATGTTACCTTTTGTGATGGTAGGGATGGCAACGGGTCGGTTATCTGCGATTTTTGGCAAAACCGAAACCGAAACCGTTTAGCAAACCGAAAACCGATACCGAAACCAAAACCGACGGGTTTAAAAAATTCATATCCAAAACCGCAACCCACGGGGTGTTAAAAACCCCGAGGATAACCGAAACCGAAACCGATTACTTAAAAAAATCAATTTAAATAGAAAAAAAGTCCAAATTTGTGAAAAAAATATTAATTTACATGTAAAAAAAAATCTAAAAATACAATAAATCACAATCTATACATATTAAATAATGAAATTAAAGAAATATATATACTACATCATTGCAAATATTTAATTCTAACAAAATAAAAATAAAAAACTGTTCGTTCATTCATACAATAAGACAATAAAATTAAAAAATATACTACAATCATCACAAATATTCAATTCTAAAAACAATAAAAATAAGAAATTATTTGTTCATTAATACAACTAAATCAAAGTTCACATGTGTATAATATATATATATATATATATATATATATATATATATATATATATATATATAATAAAATAATAAATTACTAATCGGGTTTTGGTTTTCGGTTTTTTTTTAATATCAAAAACTAAAACCTATCGATTTATCCATTGGTTTTACTTTATAAAATCCAAAACCTAACGGTTTTCCCATCGGTTTTCATTATCGGTTTTTTATCGGGAGGTTATCCATCGGTTTCGGGTACAACGGGTACCCGTTGCCATCCCTATGTGATAGTTTGTTCAAATTAAAGGTAATGAGCATTGCCCTTACTATTGTATCAACTATCGTGCCAGTTGAAGAAAAAGTTGTCATTAAATGAATAAGTCTATTGTTTATTTCCTTGAGTTTTCTAATTTATGGAATGATAGATTAGGATATATAAATTTTGATTTTTTTTTATATAAACTAGTGAATATAGGTTTAATACCTAAGCTGATCTTAATATACAACAAAATGTGAAAAATATGTAGAATCAAAATTAACAAAAACTTCCTTTAAACCAGTGGAAAGAAGTTTTGAACCTTTAGAATTGATTCACAATGATGTCTGTGATTTAAAATTTGTACAAACTAGAGGTGAAATAAATTATTTTATTACTTTAATAGACGATTGCACAAGATTTTGTTTTCTTTATTTACTCAGAAACAAAGATGAGGTTTTGAAAGTATTTAAACATTATAAAACTGTGGTAGAAAATCAACTAGGTAAGAAGATAAAGATGTTGAGAAATGATTGAGGAAGTAAAATTATGTATTTCCTTTTGAGAAAATACAGTGACAAACATAAAATTGTTCATCAAACCACAGCTCTCTACTTACCTCAACAAAATGAAATTGTTGAATGCAAAAATTGGACTCTTAAAGAGATAATGAATGACTTGTTGATCAATTCTGGGCTACCTTAAAACTCGTGGGAGGGAAGCAATATTAATTACAAATCATATTAAGAAAGCTACCACATAAGAAGTGAAGCAAAAAACCTTATAAATTGTGGAAAGATTGGCCACCTTCCTTCAAATACTTAAAGTGTGGGGTTGTCTAGCTAAGGTCAGAGTTCCAACTCCAAAAATGGTCAAGATTGGACTTATGATTGTAGATTGTGTCTTCGTTGGGCATACACACAATAGTACAGTATATATGTTTCTTGTGCATAAATCAGAAATAGAGGACATGCATATCAATACGATTATTGAGTCAAGGAATGCATAAATTTTGAAGAAAAATTTCCTTATAAAGAAGCACAAAAACAAAGTTCTTTGAAAAGAACACATGTTGATCATGAAAATGATATAGAGCGTATATCAAATGACAATGAAGATGAACCTAAACGAAGCAAGAGGTCTAGAACATTCAAATCTTTTTTTCCAATTTCTCTAACTTATTTGTTAAAAAATGAGCCGCGTACCTTTAAGGAAGCTTTATCAACTCTTGAAGCTCCATTTTGGAAAAAGGCTGGGAATAGTGAAATTGAGTCCATAATGCAAAATCATACATAGGAACTGGTGAATCTTCTTCCTAAAAATAAACCTTTAGGTGTAAATGGATTTTTATGAGGAATATAAAAGCTAATGGATCAATTGATAGGTACGAAACTAGGCTTGTAATTAAAGGTTCTAAGCAAAAATAAAGTCTTGATTACTTTGATACATATTTACCACTTACTAGAATAAGTTGCATTCGCATGTTGATAGCTATTGCAACTATAAATAATTCAGAAATTCATCAAATAGATATAATACAACTTTCTTAAATTATGATTTATGCCCCAGCGAAGTGAATCAAACCTCTGAGGTAGAAGATTATGCCATAGCGAGAGTTACAAGAGGATACAAAGTCAATCACGAATACGAATCATAGATAACTTTATCTCCTGAGGTAGATCTTTATGCCCCCAACGAGGTGGCCAAACCTTTGAGGTAGAAGATTATGCCTCAGTGTGAGAGACGGGAAACCATGGTAGCCGAGCTATACTGACAGCCCGATGCTACCCAGTGTTGAACGACACTACCACGGCCAAAAGGTTGCGCAACCTCGAGCGATTCACACAAGATAGCATAAAAAAGATATTACAATAAACACCTACCATATTCTAAATCACATAACCATTTACTTGACAATCAAAGCTAGACAATCAACATTTTACTTAGAAAATCTATACATACTTAACAATTCATAAGAGAATAACATCTAGCAATTACAACTAACATAACACTTTAACAACTTAGCTATTCTAATACTATTCGAGTAACCAGGTAATCAAGTTAAACACCTTACGATATTAAGCAAATTGACTAACATTTAACACAATCCACTTATTCAATACATAAACCAAGAAAGCAATAACTAGACTTAAAGCTACCAACACACTTAGAACTTCAATTTAGTTAAGCTATAACATTCATTCATCAACTAACCTCTCAACTAGTAACACAATCTCTTTAGAAAGCGAGTACTATTTGAATGTCATTAGCTTAATCACTTTATACATCCAACCCCCAAATATTCTAAACTCATTAATTACGCTCTAGACTCATGACCATGCAACACATTCTATCTACTAGTGATTTCCAACCTATTTTAGCAATAGCTACCACAACTTGCAACAAGTTAGCTTCAATTCACAAAAACCCAATGAAGCACTATTCCAATTATTGGCATTTTAGGCTATAGACTTCACACAAGTTACGAAATTCTCAATCCAACTATACCAACCCTCTATACACACTTGATGACGCCTCTTAACAACACGATATCACACTTTAACCCACGTCTATCACAAAACCCCGATTTGCCCCTTTTTATTTTTTAGGTAAAACCTATGAATTTCTAGTTAAACTAATTATCTATTCACTCCAAGCATCCGCCTAGCTTATATAACATTTATAGCACCAATGTGAAGCATTATATAAGCATCTAAGGTTCAATTACGCGAAATCCCCTAAAATACTTGAAATACACATAAAAATTCAACAATCTTGGAATGCTATAAATTTTATCGAGTGGCCATTTTTACATCCCTAGAGTCTATATCTAATGTTAGATTGAATTTTAGAGCAAGATTTCTTGGTCCTGAATGAATAGTGTCTATTTCATGACTTTAATTGCTAGAACTTGGTTATCTCTTAATCTAGTTGCAATCTAACTATCAAAGAATGTTCTCTACACATATTTAAGCATATTAGAAGCATCAATAAGCATAGATAAGCTAACAAGCAAGAATTCATAATTTTCAAGAAACCCTAACTATTCATCATCTTCTCCAATTAGCTTCTATGTATTTTCATGGCTAAACAATTAATACAAGCAATATAAAATGTTCTACTAACTATATAAACATCATTAGAGGCAATATAATCTAATAATTCAAGCAATAGAACAAATTTAGGAATTTTACATAATATAACCCTAACTAAAAATGCTCAAATAAATGCATCCCTAACCTAGATACAAGGTTAGAGAAGCTTGGAATGGATAGAAATGGCCAACTATAGCAATTTTTGCAAGAAAAAATATTATTCCAGTAGGTGGGTTTTTGGCTTATTTTTTGACTTTTTTTGAGCATTTTTTGAGAAATTTTAGATTATAAGAAGACTTTGTCAATTGGTCAAAAGGGTCTATGGTATTTGGGTGGGTCAATGGGTCAAGTTGTTCAGCTAGGCAATTTATTTGGCTAAGTAAAATACCAGACAGTGAAAACTCAAACTAACATCCTGAAAATACTATTCATGTGACACACAAAATATTTTATCTACCCGCCTTCTCGATATGCTATTCAAGTAATTCTAATTTTCTCATACCTCCTAAATGTCAAGAAACATGGAAAAAATTTAAAATGAAGGAAATAAAATAGTAAAAAATGCAAGTGAATAGTAATTTTTCATAAATAAGCATTTAAGTAATTAAATGCATAAATAAATGCACAAAATGTATGTAATTAATGTTATATGCATGCTCTAGGGCTCAGGCGTCACAATAACTCCGTCATATTCCTCTGACAAGCAGACAATGCTGCCTATAAAAATATTAGGTTAAGTTATACTTTTAATGATTTTTATATCTTGGGAAAACCAAGTGGGATTGACTCTTTATAAGAGATCACCTATGTGAGTAAGGAGTGGGCGCTGCTATGAGAATTATTATGGCTAAATTCTATAGAATACTCATGAATATTGGGAGCTGTTCAAGGCCAAAATTAACATAATCGTGAGAACCTAGTAATGTCTAGGAGGATACTATATGAGTTCTTAATGCCCAAAATTGATATTTTGATGATAATAAATCTAAGTTTATTGATGAATGAGTATGGTTATATTAGTTGTTTTATTTCTTTAAACTCACACTTTTATATCTCCTAAGCTCTAAATGAAAATCATCATGAGGCTAGCTTGAGTGGTCCACGCTGTGCTTGAAGAAGGAAAGATGATCATCTATGTAAGTAAAACTCAAAGAAGAAAAGTCACAAGCTCATAAAGTCTTGAAGACGGTGTGATAAGGATAGAGATGTGGCATCACAACGAGTAGCGACTTTATCTTTTGTCGTTTTCCAGTGATTGCATTTGAGTTTAGCTCTTGATTATGCTTTTACAAAATATGGTTCATCTCTTTATTTTGAAAAATCATATCAAGCACTTATCTTTGTTTAAAATGGGTTTGATTCTTTCTCAAGGAGTTTGAAAATATTTTTGAAGTGATTTAAACAACTTTTGAATTATTATGCTTCTATTCAAACCTTGCATTTCAAATTTGTCAAGATCAAAATTTTTTTTTCCAAACTATTATTACCAACCAAGCAAACCGTCCAACCCTTTGACCACCGACAAGCCAGCCAAAGTTAGTTGCAAAACTGTGTCTGGCGGTCAACAAAGGCAGTTAACCAAGTCAGTAGACCAGCCTGTCAAAAGAGTCATCTCTCTGGTAGGCCAAGTGAGGTAGCCAACCACCCCGCTCGACCAATAGTTCCTAAAATTCAAAAAATAGCCATTTTTTAGCCATTGCAACTACATTTTATATCCAAATAGCCCATTTGAGAAAAATACCACTCCAAGCTACAAACAATTACTCCAAAGCTTTCAAAGTCATTATCTTTCAATAATTACATCATTCTTGAGTTATTACATGCAAATCTTTGAGCATTCAAGTACATTTATTGTATTATTAAACTCTTTTAAGAGCTATATCTTTGTACCCAAATTTACTACACAATAACTTTATTTGTATACACTCAAGAGCTATAGATTGATTAATCATTGTATAGAGACAATATTGTTATCTCCATTGTGGACTCAAATGAGTCAGGTAATAGGTCCATAACTTCACCTATACTTAAAGAGGCTTGTACATGTATCTTTTATAGACTTAATAGTAGATCATATAGTTGATTTGTGTTTCACCAACACTTGAAGAAGGATCCTGGTAGAAATTTGTGAAATCCTAAGGAAATAAGTCCTTATATGGTGGATTAGGCCCAGGGGAGTTCAAACCACCTAAAAATTATTGTGTTTAATCTTTTCTATCTCTACTCTCTTTACATTGTTATATATTACGTACATAGTTTTTGGTAAATTTTCTAAATAGAAATTGTTAGTGTATTAAATTTTATAAAGTAGTATAACGCTTCATTAATCCTAATTCACCTCACTCATAGGATTATTTGCTACACAAAAGCTAAACAGTTCAAGACATCAAGTTCACTGGTTAGTAAGTAAATTTGATAGTTCTTACTAGGGAATGTTTAAGACCAAAAGCTACCTATTTTGAAGCAGTATCATTCTAATTGAATTCTCTTTAGTGTTTACATTTGTTATATTTTCTGACCAGTTAATTTTCATTCATGTGGTGGATTGTTAAAATTGGTTATCAATTAGTGTGATCAATCACTTTGTGAACTAATAGTTTGTAGGTCCTACGCATTAAAGTAAGATGGACCGAATACATATGCGTTCCTTGTTATGACTAGAACATAGACTGTTCACACGTTTAAAACCAATTAGAATTGAATGAGAAATTTGGTAGCAAAGTTGGAGTATCAACATGAGAAGTAGAAAAGTGTGAAATCGGGTTGCTCTCACATGGAAATATTATAGTAAAAAATGTCTATTTTTTTATACTTAGTTTGGCACTTGAGCATGGGTCTCAAGGTGTACCAATAATTTTTAGATGAGAGATGACTCACCTATCATTAGGTTCGGTTCAAACTACTACGCGCACGGCCCAGTAGGGCTTTAATTATTTGTAAAGTTTTATTCGAATTTTTTCAGAAACTTTTTATCACACTTGTTTCCCAGTCTTAATTTCTTAGATTTGTGGCTTGAAAACATGCAGCAAATTTTTAGCTTTGAGGGAACAGTTATGTCCTTTGCAATTACCCCAACTTAATGGCAGATTAAATGGAGGTTTAATTTGGTTAGAGAATTCATCATGCAATGCCCTATAAATACCAGCTTCAATCATCACTTCAGACACACCATAAATTCACAATCAGCGTTTTGCATCCTTGTATAGAGAAAGTTCTAGTATTTCTGATTCATAAGTTTTATAATTTGAAATGCTTCTATTATAAGAAGATTATTGTTCTATACTTGAGCCAAAAAATCATAAGCACCAATGCAAGGCAACTGATATAAGTCGGGGTTTACACATTTTTATATTTAAATTAGATTTCGCTGCACCTAATTTGAGCTTAATTAATAAGTATTAATCGCATTAATTTGTTTATAATTTAATTAAGACTTTTTCACATATTTCAAGACTAAAAAGTGGTTTCTATATGAGAAGAGTAATTAAATATAAAGATCACTAGGGACATATAGATCAAGAGTTGTGACAATGAAAGAGTAATCGGAGCAACATCCGGAAGAATTGAATGAGAAGGAAAAAAAGAAGGAAGAAAATTTCTTATGAAGATTTATTGAAGGCTTGAAGAAATAAAGCAAAAAAAAAAGCAGCTGTGGAATTCGATCAAGCTTAGAATATGATTTTTTCTTTTTTGCTTTTTGGGATGTTTCTTTATGAGAAGATGGTGAACTTCATTCACGTTTAAATTTTGTAACGTGGTCTTTACTTTACTTTAGTTTATTAAATTATGTTTAATTTTTAGAATTGCTATTTTAGTTTCGTTAGAATGTCAGGCTAGATTTATTCACTAATGTAACAATGAAGCCTTGTTAATGCTAATAGATACTATATTTATGATTTAATTCTTCCCCGTAATTTGATCATTCATGTTTAATGTTTATTCTTTTATCAATTATTGAGATAACATATTAGACGAGTTTAATCATGTTTTTCTCATGCGTTGAATGATTCTTGATAATTGAATTTTTGTTTTTAACATCAAATATTAATTGTGATTTCTAGTTAAGATACAATTAATGATTTGAATACTTCGTTAATGTAAGAATAAACATACTTTTGGATTCATTAACTTAGAGCTTAAAAGATAACGTATTCCATGGTAACGATGCTAGACTGCGAGTTTACCATGTAGTAAAATTTGGAAACAAATTAATGATCAAATATAGTTGACGTTAGGATTAACAAGGTAGATTCTGAGCCTTAACCTTTTACGATTACTAGTTTACTTTTGTTATTTCACTTTACACGTTTTCTTTAATTAGTTATTTTACTTTGCAATATTTTTAGTTCTAGTTTATTTTAATTTGTTTCATTCAATTTATTACTTTTTTTTTTATTTTGGAATTTATTTATTAGTTCTTTACCTTTATTAGTTCTAGTTTATTTTCGTTCTTCGAATTATTAATTGCTTTCGTCTTAGGATTTTTACTTGTCTTACTTATTTAGATTTATTGTTTAGTCTTCTATTATTTTATCTCAACTTTGAATACCAATCATTCCAACTAGATTAGAAAAACTACATCTTAGCCTAAAACTTGACATTCACTAAACAAGTCTCTAAGAGATTGACCTCGTATTTTCCTAGCAATACTTTAGTACGGTTCATGCACTTACGAGTAATTTCATACATATAACAAAATTTTGGCTTCATTGGTGGGGACTTGAATATGATAAATTTTTAGAGTTTTGATTAGGATTTCCTTCTACTATTTGTTTTTATTGCTTTTAGAAAAAAATAGAAAATACAAAAAAAACTTTTTGTGTGATATTTGTGTTGCTTGAATGTTTGGGCACGTGATCATACAAACAGGCTAGTCAGTGTTGAATTAGAGCAATTATCTGAAATGAGTCAATAGGGAGAGGATACCAAGTCTCTTAGGGAGTTGTTTTACCCTATCTCCACCAATCCACCTTCCTGCATAGTTTTGTCTGCCACTACAACAATATTTTGAGCTAAAACCACAGGTAATAAATCTTCTTCCATCTTTTCATGGACTAGATAGAGAGGATCCTTATTTGCATATTAAAGAATGTTTAGAAATATGTACTACATTCAAATTTCAAAAATTTTCCGAAGAATCTGTTCGCTAGGGCTTATTTCCTTTGTCGCTAAAGTACAAGGCAAAAACGTGGCCTAATTCTCTTCCTTCTGGATCTATCACATCTTGTGCAGCAATCGTAAAAAAGTTTTTGTCAAAATTCTTTCCCATGAATAAAACTAATGCTTTAAGGAGATAAATTACTTATTTTTGTCAAGATGACCAGGAAAAGTTTTATGAACGTTGGGAAAGGTTTAAAGATTTGCAAATTAAATGTCCTCGTCATGATTTTGAAACTTGGATATTAGTGCAATACTTTTTATAATGGGTTGACAGAGTCAAGTAGGAATATGATAGAATCAATGAATGGTGAGGGTTTCTAGAGTCTAACAGAGGACGATGCATATAATTTTCTAGAAGGGTTGTCAGAGAGCTCCCAATAAATGAGATATCTCTAACCGTAGAGAGAAGCCAGTCTAGACAATGAAGACAAGGGGGTTGTATAAAATTAGTAAAGAGTTAGATATAAAAACTAGATTAGATGCTCTTACGAGAAAGGTAGATGTTTTAGCTGCAAATAATGGAGGAGGTTCTGTTAATAGTATTCATAGTGAAATATGTTCTTTTTGTGCGAATCCCATGCATGTAACAATAATGTGTCCTTCTATGCCTACATATAATCAGTGTCATGTTGAACAAGAAAATTCACTGAATAATTTAGGTAGGCGATTTGTTAATCCATACGAAGAGCCATATAATCCTAATTTGTGGAACTATCCAATTTTTTCATGGAAATTAAATCAACCTCTTGCTAACCAAGTTGTTCAACTAGTACAGTATCAAAATCAGTTTAGGCCATCTAATCAGAATTATCCTCATGCTCAGGTTCCACCTCAGTTTGTAGGACAATCTAGGTAACTATCATCATTAGAGGAGTCTTTTCAAACATTCATGTAGACCACGACTCAAGCAATTTAGGAAATGACATATGTAACTCAATTGAATACTAATGCCATAGCTAAGTTAGAGACTCGGGTTGGACAATTAGCCATACAGGTGGGAGAGAGAGAGAAAAAGAAAAGTTCCTAAGTCAGCCTATATTTAATCCTAAGGGGCAATATGCTATTAATGAGGCATCTAGTTCTAATTCAGGGCAGGAACATGTACAATCCATCACTACACTTAGGTCTAGTAAACAAATTGATAATCATATGACTGTTCCTAAGGGTAGCAATAGGAAAGAAGAGAAAGCTAAAAACTCTTAGGATGATCATAATGAAAGTGAAGTGCATTTATCTCAGGATGCACCTAAACCTAAAGAGTAACATCCCAGAGTCATAGAGCCTGAAATTAAAAAGTTTGTACCTAAAGCTCTATTTTCCCATAGGCTCCTTAACCAAAAAGATAGTGCACAGAATGGTGACATTTTAGAGGTCTTTAAGTAGGTACAAATAAATATACCAGATGTCATTAAGCAAGTGCCTGCATATGCTAAATTTTTTAAAGCTCTTGTTACAGCAAAGACAAAGATAAATGTAGTGCACATAATGGTGATATTTTAGAGGTCTTTAAGTAGGTACAAATAAATATACCGTATGTCATTAAGCAAGTGCCTGCATATGTTAAATTTTTTAAAGCTCTTGTTACAGCAAAGACAAAGACAAAGACAAATGTCCCTAAGAAAGCATTTTTAACAAAACATGTAAGTTCAGTGATTCAAAATAAATATCCTGTTAAATATAAGGATCCGAGATCTCCAACTATTTCTTGTAAAGTTGGAGAATGTCACATTGAAAGAGCTTTTTTAGATTTAGGTGCAAGTGTGAATTTACTGCCATACTCTGTTTATTTGCAATTAGGTCTAAGTGAGCAAAAGCCTACGAGAATGACACTACAGTTAGCTGATAGATCTATGAAAATTCTGAGAGGTATAATTTAGCATGTCTTGATTAAAGTAGAGAATTTTTACTTCCCGGTTGATTTTGTTATTTTGGATACTGAGCCCGTTCATAATTCTAATGTGCAAACTCATGTTATTTTGGGTCGTCCATTCTTAACTACATCAAATACATTGATTAATGGTAGGAATGGAGTAATGAAATTTTTTTTTGGTAACTGATCGCGTCATTTTACGATAAAAAATAGAGTGAAAGAATTTAAAATAATTTTACCTCTAACTACCACTTAGCTGCGGTGAGTTGAGGGTCAATTTTCGGAGATTGGGGTTACCAAGTTTAGTTAAACATTTAATTTAGAGTTTTTTTGACTTCCAAGTCACCGTAGAATTTGTTTAAGTCCAAAGTGTCCAAAAGTAACGGTAAATTATTAAATTACATAATTAAATTACAACACAGTTTTAGTTAAGTCCAAGAGTCAAATGTGATTCGAGATGGTAAATGGCTCAAAATATTCAAGAATAATATTATGATTCATAATGAAAGATTAAATTCTTCAGAAATCGAGCTACAAACTCCCACTTCTGAGTTGGCTTCGGTTCCGTAAATGACGAGATTAATTGATTATCAAGTCTCAGAATGGAGGTATTGGTACAATCGAACTATATCCATCCAATATGTTGAAACCACAATTAATCTTTCACTTACATATGCTAGAGGTGTTGCTACAACCAAACTGTATCCATCTGAGGTAGTCTCATATTGCCACTGGTTTACAAAACTCATCATCATCTTGAACCTCAACATTTTTTTGTATTTTCCTTTTCTATTTTTTTTTTAATTTTTGAATTTTCTAGAAAAAAAACAGAAACAATCTTATCTTATTCTTCAAATACCTCCACCATTATCCGTCATAACCTTCACAAATACTTGCTATATCTTTCATGATCACCACAGATCTGAGCAACAAATTCAAAATTTTGCTTCTTTTTTTGTAGTTCCAAGATCTACTCAAAATTTATAAATAACATATATAAGTATAAACTATTGCGCATGCATAAAATAAAAATAAGCATTAATCTAAAATAGAGAAAACAACGACTAACATAACAATTTTTTTTCAAGTTAATGATAACAAAAAAATGGAAACATTCATAGAAAGTAAAAAATTACAACACCAAAATTACACATTACAAAACAACTAATTGAACAAATGCATAAACTAAAAATATTTTCTTTCTTCTTGGTTTGTTCTACTCTGAATTCATCCCATCCTAATCACGATGTAGAAGAGGAAGACGTACACGAAAAAGGCAAAGCCAAAGATAGCCACAATGAACGACAAATCATTCATTAAAACTTAATCAGCCATTTTCAATTGATGAAATAAGAGTGAATGATGAAGAGAAAAATGTGATGATTTTGTGAGAGAGATGGGGAGTGTGCGATAGTGAAGAGAATAAGAGAATGAAGGAAAGAAGTGGTAGGGTTAGGTTTTTGAAACATTTTTGGCCGCCCCTTTTTTGTTTTTTTTAAGAGGAAAACATCACAAACCAAAAACGCACAAATTATACTCAATTGTTTTTAATTTTTTTTTTAGGAAAAATAATTTAACCACCCAGACTATTTAAACTCTTTTCTAGGGTTCAAGAGTTGAATTAAAACTATTTTGAGGACTAATTCTTCTAGAGGTTTTTGTGCTTACAACATCTAGTGCTTCCCTTCGGCACACGAGAGGCCACAGCTAGTTCCACAGGGCCAAGGGTATTACAGTGGGGTTTTACATTGCAGACGTTACATCTGGTGTATGGTTACACTCCTAATTACCTTATCTAGTAACACTCCATAAACCCAAACTACATAAAGCTGGTGGAATGGCGCATACTATAGATAAAGTTGTACAATTAAGCCAACCGAACACAAAAACGTGCGGTGACCACTAGTAGTATGACAATTGTACCTTTATGAACATTTCTCAAGATTAAAACCCAAACCACATTAAGCTGGATAAAGATTCACAGGGTAAAATATAAACGACAAAAATCAAACAAAACTTAAATTAAAACATCAAAAAGAATAGAAGGTTGTCTCTTAGTAGCGCTAAGTTTAACGTCTTTGGCCAGAATGAATCAAAAAAAAATTTCATTTTGCTAGATTTGGGTTAATAAGTTCAATCGATTCTTCACCCCAATTTTTCAGTTTAATTACTGGTTTTAACCTTTGTCCATTCACAAACAGAGTTTTACATTCTTTTTGATCTATTATCTTAACAACTCTGGAAGGGAAAACGTGTTCAACTTTAAATGGTCCATTCCATCTAAACCTCAATTTTTCTGGAAACAATCGTAAATTAGAATTAAACAACCATACTTCTTGTCCAGAAACCTCAACTTGTCCACTAGTTTGTGGGTGATAAGGGGTAGCAACCTTATGAATGACTGAATATTTCCTCAGCAATGTTTGAAAAGCTCGGTGAATGAAATGACTTCCACCGTCACTAATGATAGCTTTCGGAATTCCAAACCTACAAAAAAAATATTTTTCTTCAAGAATTGTAAAACCACTTTATGATCATTAGTTCATGTTGTTATTGTTTCTACCCACTTTGACACATAATCGACACCAACTAAAATGTACTAAAATCCAAAAGAATGAAGAAAATGACCCATGAAATCTATACCCCAAACATAAAAAAGTTCACAAATTAAAATGGGATTCAAGGGCATCATGTCCCTTTTTCTCATGTTACTTGTCCTTTGGCATCTTTCACATGTTTTGCAGAATTCATGCGCATCTTTGAATAATGTAGGCCAAAAAAATCCGGATTGTAAGATTTTTGTCACTGTTCTACATCCTCCGAAGTGTCCACCACATTCTTGAGAATGACAAAACAACAAAATTCTTTCTTGTTCATGTTCAGGTACACACCTATGAACAATTTGATCAAAACAAATATGGAACAAATCGGGGTCTTCCCAAAAAATAATATTTTGCTTTGGAAAAGAATCGATCTTTCTCTACCTTAGTCCACTTCATAGGTATTTTTCCTACAGCAAGGTAACTAACAATATGAGCATACCATGGAGTTTTGGTGTGAGAAACTACAAATAATTGTTCATCAGGAAAAGTATCATTCAAAGGAATTTCAACTTTTGGATTTTCAAGCACAATACGCGACAAATGATCAGCAACCACATTTTTTCTACCTTTCTTGTCTTTGATTGTCAAATCAAGCTCTTGGATTAACAACAACTATCTAATGTGTCTTAGTTTGGCATCTTTGTTCTCCATAAGATATTTCAGTGCTGGATGATCAGAGAAGATAATAACCTTCGACCGTAAGATGTAAGATTAAAACTTTTCCAATGCAAACACTACATCAAGCAATTCTTTTTCAATCATAGTGTAATTTCTCTATGCGACATCTAAGGTATGACTTGCGTAATAAATCACATAAGGGACTCGATTCTTACGTTGACCTAGAACGGCTCCTATGGCATAGTCAGATATATCACACATGATTTCAATAGGCAAAGAGTAATCCGGTGGTTGGATTACATGAGCTATTGAAAGTGCAGACTTTAGTGTTTTAAAAGTGGTCATGTAGTTGTCATCAAATTGAAAATGGGTGTCTTGTGCTAAAAGGTTTGATAAAGGTCAACCAATTTTGCTAAAGTCCATTATGAAACGACGATAAAATCCAGCATGTCCAAGGAAATGTCTTACCTGTTTGACAGTGATAGGAGAAGGAAAATTGGTGATGATGTCAATCTTGGCTTTGTCAACCCGCACTCCTTCCTTGGATATGATGTGTCCAAGAATAATCCCTTCTTGTACTATAAAGTGACTTTTCTCCCAACTAAGAACAAGGTTGAATTCACGACACCTGTTTAACACCAGATCTGCCTCAGAAGAAGCTGTTAAATTAAAAATGTTTCCCTAATTTTTATAAGGGTAGGCACAAATTTTGAAAAATTATTCAAATTTTAATAAAACATAACATCTCACATTGAAAATACTTCAATCTAACTCTTCTTTTGATAATTAATTAAAAATATCTAATTGAATCATGTGACCTTATTGGGATAAAATAATAATTATGAAGGTTTCAAGAGTAAATGTGAGATTTTTATTTGTTTACATTACTCCATTCACATATACTAGTTGAGAGTTACACCTTATCTTCTTAGTATGGATTGTTTGTTGAGTGATAATATCTTTGAGAGTTGAGATGATATGTATTCTCTAAGGGGGGGACTTGAGTCATGATATCTGGAGATGAAAAGTCTGTATTGTGCTTGTTAAAACATTCACACACCCAGGGTTGATGATTTGTGGAGTATCTTTAACAGTTGTAGCTTTTTGCTTGGTGTATTGACTTGCATTAAAAGGGAAGAAAAGAAAATCATTTATTTTTGTGTGCTTAATAATCTTTTAAATCCCTTCAATTGCTAGGGTTTAGCTATGACACCCCGGACCTAGCATGTAGTGAATAGTACCTATTTGCACATGCTTGTATGCTTATTTTAAGTGATAGTGTGAATTTATGTATTTATTTTAACTTTTGCATTTACTTAGTAGCTTTAATTTTCATATTTCTTCAAATGTCCAAATAATATTTAATTAATTTATATGAAATGAATATTGACTATTTTATTATCTATAATATTTGAATTTATTTTCTTGCATTCAATAGTTTGATTTTCATTCTTTAAAATATGAGCTCCGAGCCTGTAGTAAATTTTTAACTATTTTATTTTTCTAGATTTATATTTTTCCCTTAATACTTGACATATTTTAAGTATTCATTCATCAAAATTACGTGCATAGCATATCGGGAATGAGAGATATAAGAAGATTAGTCAATCGCATGAATAGTAGAGCCTGTAAGTGTTTTTAGGCCAATTGAAGTCTAGCATTGTTTTTGGGCCAACCAAGCAATTGAACTCATTTTTCTAAATCCCAACTTATAGCCCAAGCCCACATTAACTCTTATAACACCTTATATTACAAAAAAATTGACCAAAAAATAGGACAAAATAGGGAGAGGTAGACGACCAAAGGGGAAAGAAAAAGGGGAAGAAAGAAAATTCTAGGGCTTGTGCATTTGATCAATTCCAAGCCAATTTGAGGAGCTCCAAGGCCATTCCTAGCAATTTCAAAGCAAATCCTACTTGTATTTGGTGAGGGATCATTTATTTTGTGCATTTAAAGTTGATAGCTTTGCTATATATAAATTGTCATAGTGTAAATGTGTGATATAAAGCTTGTTCTTGCTTGCAATGTTGTTCTCCTAGCTTCTAGAGTAGACTTTTAACGTATTTGCACCTCAAAAATTAGAGCTTATATGTTGGCTTGTTGGAAAAAATGATGAATAGTAAAATTGTTATAAAGTGTATAGTTTGAAACTTATATGATTGTTTCAATGCTCAAGTGAAGTATCATAAGTGTTTATATAGCTAGAATAATGCCTAAAATAGTTAATGTGTGATTAGAACTTAGTGTGTGTGTGTGTGCATAAAAGGGTCGTGTGTGTATGTGTATTGACCGTGTTTGTAAGTGTTATTTAAGTAGGTTGAGTGGTAATCGGATTGTCTAATTGCTAAAGAGAGTTGAATGCTACTTGTGTGTGATTAATCGGAGGAGTAGAGAATGGTTATATTGCATGATCGCTTAGCTAGGAATTGAATGTGAATGAGTGAAGTAATAAAGAATAGTCTTAAAGCTTGATCACTAGAGCTATGTATTGAATTGGAATATGTATATTGCTTATATGAAGTGCTATTGAATAGTTTAATAAAGATCATTTACATACTTGGTTATTTGAACAATGAATCGGAATTGACTATGCTTTATTGTTTATTGTGATTGTTAATGTTTATGTGCAAGGACAACCTCTTTTGTTGTCATCATTGTGTACTTATTGGTTTACGTGCTAAATGATATATCATGTTATCATATCAATGGTTTCTCAACCTTATCGTCGGGATGGATATGACAAGCCTCTCTAGGTGGCATAAGACTTGCCAGGGTTGGTTGCTCTAGCTCCGCAGCCTATTCCCTCACTCGTTTGGTCTGGAGATCGCCAGGGAGTGTTGGATTGTAGGTATTGGGTACATCTGAAGTACCCGTTGGAGTTTGGGATGTCAACTTATCATTATCGGATCGTGATCGTGATTGAGATAGTGATCGTGATCAGCAGTGAAATGGAATGATAAGGGTTATCGTATCATACCCTTTTTAATTTGTTATATAGTTATTGATTGCTTGATATTGTTATCAGTTATATGGCTCCACTATTTGCATTGGACGAAAATGTTTTCGAAAGCTCCCCGGATAATTATTCCCTCCTTCACTGAGCATAATGTTTTGCTCACCCTTTTTATCTAACATATTTCAGGATGCTGTGATCGTGCCTCGAATTGTAAAGGAAGAAGAAGTGAAGCATTACTTTAATTGATTGAGTGAGATACTTGTGTACGTGATTAGAAATGTTGTAAAGTAAAGTGTAATCTTATTTGGTTTCATGATCCTGTATTTATTTTGAAACCTAGTTAGCCTTGTATGTAGTTCATAATTGTAAAGGTTTGTAATTAAGTTAGATATCTAATAAGTGGCATGTAATAAGCCTAGATAATTGCTTAGTTCATGTTTGGTTAGTTAGAATGCATGTTTATATTTTATCTAAGAAAAAGGAAGCTAGAACTTTTTTATGAACTTGAAATGGAACCTATTTAAGGTCCTGGGTTATTGTATACTGTTGTTGTTGTAGAAATCTTCTGTGTGCAGGTTTTGGTTTGGCCTAGGTACAGGGAAAACTCCGTCCGTTTTTTCTCATTTTTCATGCCTTGGAATTGGGACGGGTTGCTATATTTTGGTTCTGTTTTCGTGAGAGAACGGGGTATTACAGGTGGTATCAGAGCTTAAATAGCTCTCAGCCAGGACAGGGTCCTCGGTCTGCTGGGTAGTAACCCTCGAATGTGTGCATGTGAAGTGTGTTTTGAATAGGTGTGGGTGCCTGCATGTGAGACTTATGTGTCTTTGACTGAATGTGTGCATCTATGTGTCATACTTGTGTAAAACCTGAAGAATGTGCAATATGTTTAATTATATGACTATGTGCACATCTCAGTGATTCTGTGAGCTAAGTTATTATATGTACTAGGATAGTTTGTCAATTAAACTAGATGTTAATGACTTTTGGGTATGGTTATTAGTTGCACATTAGTTAAGTGTTAAATTATGCACATGTCACATTTTCATAGTATGTGAAAATTGTATCAAAGGTGTTATGAATATATTAGGAAGATTATACCTTATGTGATGTCATTGCATGCATCCAGAACCTATTGAAAAGGTAAGAAATCTCATCTCCCTAAAGAGAGATGGTCAGTGGCAGATCTTCCAAAGTTATGGACCAACAGAAAAGGGCACAGTTGATCATATGCTTATTAGGGTTCATGATTGGTATTCTCCTTGTGGTCATATTCGGCATTTAGAACTCGGACATCAGAAATCTTATTAGAACTCCTTATTCGTCACTTATACTTGGTATTCTTATTGGATATTCTCTTTTGGGATTCTTGCTTGGTGTTATCTTCGGTATTTTCGCTTGGGATTCATGACGGGACTTCTTATTCCTTAAATATATTAGGAATTCTCATATGGTACCCGTATTTGAAGGGATTCTTATTCGGACTTCTGAATTGGTATTTTTACTCGTAGCCTTTATTTGGCCTTCTTACTTGGGATATCTCATGTGGTATTTTCTTTGATAGTCTTCTTTGAGATTTCTACTTGGAAGTTCTTATTGGATGCATTCTTTCAGTATTCTTCCTTGGCAATTATACGTGGTATTCATATTCAAGACTCTTATCTAGGGTTAGTTAGAATGTTTATGTGGGCGTTCTTAATTGTATTCATGTTGAAAGATAGTTCAAACACAAGATCACGTTTAAACATATATCATATGTTAGTTCCAAGATCATGAAAGATATGTATGGATAGTGTGCTAGGGCCGAACCATATGAGGCATATTTCAAAAAAAAATAAAGCTTTCTAGCTAACATCAACATACATTCTCTCAACCATGCCCATAAAAACTATATACAAGCATTATATATCACATATATAGAGAGAGATATAAAGGTCATTCGGTATACCTCTCATAGACACTTGGTTGATGTAGCTTTGAAGACCTTTGATGCTCTTGAATCCTTCTAACTTGAAGGGTCTAGTTAGTCCACCAAGCATCTAAAGCTCAACCCAAGACTTGAAGAGTTAAAGTGCTAGTTTATCCTCAAGCTATTTCTAAGAATGCATAATGGTTACACAATAAAAGCAATGCTATCTCTTCTTTCTTCTTATGGCCAAGAATAGCACTTAGAGAAGATGAAGTTGGTTGCTCTTCCTTGTGTGTATGTGTCGTGTAAGTGTATGTATTGGTTGGAGAGAGAAAGTTGTCATCTTATATTAATATAAACTATTATCATAATAAGTAGCCAATCACAATTGCCACTTTTTCATGACAAGCCATGCATGTCCTAGGATCATAATCATTATCATTAGATGGCAAGATTTCAATCTTCTCTCTCCTCCTATGCTTGGCCGAAATAGTGAGTGGAAAGAGAGAGAATGTTGTCATCTTTTATTATATATATATATATATATATATATATATTAAACTAACTTTATTAGATGGCCAATCACTATTGCTATTTTCTAAAGTTAAATAAAACAAAGTCATGCAATTCCTAGGATTGTAATCATTGCAATCTAAAGGTTCACTTTATTCTTTCTCTTGACACTTGGAAAAAAAACACTTATCATCAAAAGCAAAGGCTAGGATTTTTTTGTCTTTATTCAAGACTTAATCCTAGCTATCCAATTCAAATTCAAATGACCAGGATTGATGACATGGACAATCTAGTCATCAATCTCTACATGCACACGCCACATGTACATATCCAGTCACAAATTTGCCATTCTCTTTTGACGACTAGGACAATGACATGACATTTCCCAAATTACATCATCATTATACATACATACATACATATATATATATATATATATATATATATATATATATTATTTTTTGCTCATTCTAATCTCTATTAGAATAACTACATTGAAACAACTTTTCAATAATTACAGTTTGGCTCCAAAAATTTTGGTAATTACAATTTGACCCCAAAACTTTTCAAAATTATACTTTTGGCTCAAAAATCGATATAGATGACTCTTAACACTTTAAAGCCACCAACCACATTATACAAGCTTCCGGTGAACTTATTCTTGATACTTATTAGTGTGTGACCTTCTAGATTCACAATCACGTACTGATGATGGACCGATAAACTTCCTTATCTATTTCAAAAATGTCTCCGCCATTTACTGAAATACCCTTATGCTCATGAGTGACGCACTAGCAACAAACGTATCATGAGAATATAAACGATAATGAAGACACTGTCTTTTATGAATCCATTTAACCGTCAAGAATTAGCGTACAGTCTGATCCTTCTATTAAGAATACCCCGATCGGGAAAGGACCATGAAATTGTTAAGTCCACCTCTGATACTATAAATAAATCTAAACCGGTGAAACGAGAAATGACAACCATGGAAAAACCCATTTCTATCACTTCATACTCGCCTTGGCCAAGGACTTCCTCGTTTAACAACCGATCTCAAATATCATAGGACATTGTCTTACGCCAGAGGTTAACAGATCTTATCTTGACAATTACCTGTTAGTTCGTACCACAAAACTAAAACGCGAAAGGCCGTAACCCACCTTTTGGAAGACAGGTATTGTCCAGACGCAGTATTTAGCCCCTGATATAACCAGCAGCCATAATTTCTTAAGTCTAAGGATTAATTTGCACAATTCCCAATTAAATAGTAAACTATTAACCTGAAATCATGCAGTTCACTATTTATCATCACATTCAATGATCTGTACACTGACGATCACTCATATGCTTATTAGTCCACATCATCATGTTGTTCTAGCATTTCACACGTCATCCTTTATCATTAACATCATTATGTTAATCAAATGTAATAATATAGGATAACCCGTACTCGATTATTCTAGTCCCGGTCGAACAATCTGAAGGGCTATGAATTGATTCTTAATGTTTATCATATCAAAGAAAAATTGTGAAATATCCTAAACACTTTTAGAACATTTTTTTTTCTTGGATAAGCATTAGGGACATATTCATATCAAAGTGGAGAATATGAAAATCCTTGAAATAACATAGTGCATAAAACACATAAATATATTTTTATTAAACCTTAATTCAAGTCATCTCAACTATAGCATTAGGGCATATCCCCAACACATGTATGGTATTTCTTACTCGGCAATCAGTAAGGGATAATCAGAGTTTGTAATTGGTATTCATTTCGTACATCTAGGCTGGAGTTGTTGCAGTTCGGTGTAGAGCTTTGTTATGAAAAAAAGTTGCGAGGAAGCAATTGTTGTAAGGGGGGAGAGTGTGACACCCCAGACCTAGCATGTAGTGAATAGTACCTATTTGCACATGCCTATGTGTTTATTTTAAGTGATTATGTGAATTTATGTGTTTACTTTAACTTTTGCATTTACTAAGTAGCTTTAATTTTCATATTTCTTCAAATGTGCAAATAATATTTAATTAATTTATATGAAATGAATATTGACTATTTTATTATTTGTAATGTTTGAATTTATTTTCTTGCATTCAATAGTTTGATTTTCATTCTTTAAAATATGAGCTCCGAGCCCAGAATGAATTTTCAACTATTTTATTTTTCTAATTTTACCCTCAATACTTGACATATTTTAAGTATTCGTTTATCGAAATTACGTGCATAGCATATCGGGAACAAGAGATATAAAAAAATTAGTCAACCGCATGAATAATAGAGCCTATAAGTGTTTTTGGGCCAATTGAAGTCTAGCATTATTTTTGGGCCAACCAAGCAATTGAACTCATTTTTCTAAAGCCCAACTTATAGCCCAAGCCCACATTAACTCTTGTAACACCTTATATTGCAAAAAAAAATGACCAAAAAATGGGATAACATATGGGGAGGTGGACGACCAAAAGGGAAAGAACAATGGGAAGAAAGAAAATTCTAGGGCTTGGGCATTTGATCAATTCCAAGCTAATTTAAGGAGCTCCAAGGCCATTTCTAGCAACTTCAAAAAATATCCTACTTGTATTTGGTGAGGAATCATTTATTTTATGCATTTAAAGTTGATAGCTTTGCTATATATAAATTGTTATAGTGTAAATGTATGATATAAAGCTTGTTCTTGCTTGCAATGATGTTCTCCTAGCTTGTAGAGTAGGCTTTTAACGTATTTGCACCTTGAAAATTAGAGCTTGTATGTTGGCTTATTGGAAAAGATGATGAATAGTGAAATTGTTATAAAGTGTATAGTTTGAAGCTTATATGCTTGTTTCAATGCTTGTTTCAATGCTCAAGTGAAGTATCATAAGTGTTTATATAACTAGAATAATGCCTAAAATAGTTAGTGTGTGATTAGAACTTTGTGTGTGTGTGTGTGTGTAGTGGTCGTAGGTGTAACGCCCCGAACCCAACCCCACACTAAGGGTCAAGTCCGGACCTCCCCTGTTTATAGGACAATCCAAAACCTGTACAAATAACTATAACCTCAAAACCAAAGTCCAACCTCCTCCTTAATTCCCAACTTCCACTATCACCACAAGCAACAAACTCTTCAAGGCCATCCGAGCCTTGGAACTCAACAATAGCATAACATACAGGTATGCAAGACATATCCTTAGAACCTTTAAGTCATAAATTTTCTTATCATACCACTCTAGTTATAACTACAAGTTATATTTATAGACTAAGTTCAACATTCAACCTACTTAGCGCACAAGCAAGCAATCAAAAGCAGTAAGGTCTATTATCAGTTATTACATGCCAACTACTACACCTTCGAGCCATACAAGATTACAACTTTGTTACAACTACCAAATCTACCACCAATATATACAAGACCACAAGGGCCTCAAAATGAACAACAAACAACATCTTCACATAGTCTGCATATAACATCCAACCTCAACACACAAGTAATCACAAAAGCTGATCTACTTGAACTTCTTCTTCTTCTTCTACAACTCCAAGCTGGGGATTCACCTCAACTTCTCCTGAAACATGTTAAAAGAGGAGTGAGCAACAAAGTTGCCTAACGAGGGAGGGGATACAGTAAACCGGGGAGTTTTCGCAAATGGTTTCGTGCAATGCAACAAAGATAATAACAATAGTAACTCAATAAAGCAAACTAATTGAATAATTATTTAAACACATTTAAAAAGGATACGATTCATCCTTTTGTCTTCAATCTCGAACCACGAACCACGATCTTCAAGCAAGTACCGGCAAACCCTTTATTCCTCCAATGGGGTACTCCGGATATACCCCGATCCTACAACCTATTCTCCCGAGGTAGGTCTGTATGCCCCAACGAGGTGAACTACGCCTTTGGGATAGGGGAGTATGCCTTAGCAAGAACGGGAATAGGCACCATGGTAGCCGAGCTAGACTGACAGCCAGATGCTTCCCGAAGTTTTTTGACACTACCATGTCTAAAAAGGTTGCGCAATCCAACATTTGATCACAATAATTCAAGCAATGTTAATATAATTCAATAATCATGTAAACGAGGAACAACAAAGTAGGTTGTCCTCAATCACGATACAAAAAGTAATAAGTTCATATAAATTCAATCAATTAAACTAATTCATAAAATCTAAGAGTAATAAAATAAGCTAAGATGCACAAAAGTGATGAAGACTCTCTCATCTCCACCAAGCTCCAAGATACAAGTTTGGCTTACATCACTTTCAATCACCTTGAACATACGGTCAAACATTACTTTAATTACCCTTAACTACAACAATTATTAGTTATCTAACTAGGTGAGCTAACTTTATAGTTTATTTAATTAACAATCAAATGTGGCAACCATAGCGATTCAAATAATTAATTATGCAATAAGTTAAATCAATTATCAAGAAACCCCAATAATTCACTATTCCAATGCTTACTAATTAGGTTCTAAACTTCACACAAGGTAACGAATTCCAATCTAACTTTACCATTCATCTTAAGCCACTTTATGATGCAACTAAATACCATGAAATCGCATTTTCAAATACGTTAACTTAAAAACACCAAGAAGCCCCTTAGGTGATTTGTACTACAACCACCTAATCCGATTAGCTAAACTACCCCATAATTATATTTTAAGGGCTTCCATACACTTCTAAGACTATCTACACATTCAAACGAATCAATTCAACAGTTCGTTTCAAAGTCCCCTTTGTAATTTAAACTAAAATTCTAATTCTAGCTAGGTTATATCCAATTTTATGATACATATAGCATTCTAGGATGTTATGGCAACTAATAGAAGCATTACAACTTTTAAAAATACAAAAACCACAATTTAAGCAAAAGTTACTATTTGTTAATATTCATTCATGTTAACTCAAAGATATTTATGAACACCATAGAACCTATCTACAATTCATACAAGTTATTCAAGTCTACTTCTAAAGCTATTAACAAGTCTTACAATCAACCAAGTTCATTTAAGCTCTAGCATTTCCTAGACACTTGTTAGTTTCCATTTAACATGAAACAAGCATAATTCTATGTCCAACACATATGCACACAACGAATTCTAGCCATACTCTAATCTTCCTAAACATTAAATTAGCATTATAGTCATTCATGGAGTGCATTTAAAGCTTAGAAACAAGTAGGTAACTAGAGTTCAACAATCTTTAACTAAAGCGCTAATCATCATTTTCTAACAGAATCCCAACTTCATCAATTCAATTACCTATACTATTGACACCTAAATTGTCTGATTTTTTTATATATAAATGTATCTCTTCGAGTGTAGATGATATTAGAATCAAACAGTGCCTAATTCCGAGTTAAATTCCATGAGTTATACCCTTTGCTGTGCAACTACTCTAAACTGCCATGCACCAGCGATTTCAGGACACATTTTGGAAATGCTTAAATCAGAGGGTCAAAACGTTAAAACTAGCCTTCTCCCCATAAATCAACATTTTCTCTAAACTTCCTGATCTAGCTACTACGTAAATTTAGTTAATTTTAGAGCTTGTTTACTATGTCAAAAAGACTCTGAAAAATAGGGGCAGTGCACTGTTCCGAATATGCACTTTTGTTGTCTTCTTGTATTTTAGCTAACTTTACCCTTAGGTTTAGCATATACAACACTTGTACACTTTATTGAGGCCATTTATCAAACATCTAGTCTTCATCTATGATCATCAACTAGCAAAGCAACAACACCAATGAAACTACTTGCAACATTTATCAAATATACAAAAGAGAATTCCTACAACACAATACATGCTAGAATTCATCTTCTTATGCATTTATAAGCTCATCAATCATTTAACTACTTCTCAACAACTTTGATAGGAGAAATAAATAGGAATAATAATGCACATAAAGATGAATCTCTCACCTTAGAAGTGGCTAGAGATGCAAGAAAAGCTAAAACAAGGCTCAAATCTTCTTCTTCCTTCTTTCTTTTCGTCCTTTTTTCTATATTTTCTTCTCTTCTTGTGTGTCTGTATTTTTTAGTGTGTGATTGTGTGTGTGTGTGTGTGTGTGTATATATATAGTTTGTATGGCATGTGTGTTTATGTATTTGTGTTTTGTGTGAGTGTGTATATAATATGTATGTGTATATATGTATAATAAAAGATATATAAACCTAATGACTAAATTGCCCCTAACTAAATACTTATCTACTAGTTTGCCATTTTGGTTAAAATCTAACTATTTAGTTACTCCAATTCCTAATTTTCTACGTTAATTATTTTCTACGATTCTTACGATTTTTTCAAAATGTTCAGAAAGTCCCAAAATTGCACGTAAAATGAGAATTATGCACATTAACCAATTAAATGTGCCTACTTATATAAGAATGCAGTTATATTGATGCAATACATGTTAATAGATAAAATTTCTTGTTAAATTAGATGTATGCACATAGTTTGAGATAAATGCACGTTAAAGGCAACTGATTGCATGTAGAACAATGAATAACCTCACTAGCAAATAAAAATGCAGTTTCGCACCTTTAAATATATTCTAATTATTTTAGTTGCATGTTATTCTTAATTAAATGCACATAATTGTAATAAATGCACGTAAATGTACTCCAAGCATGTGATGTACAAAATAATATTTTTCTCTTACCTTATATGAGTCACATATCACTGCAAAAAAAATGTAAATTCAGAAAAATATGACAGTGAAATTTCACTATGAATAGAAACTATTCCTAAAATAAGTAAATGCACAAATAAAGTATGCAATAGTTAATATAGACATGTTGGGGTCTCGGGCGTCACAGTGTGTGTAAGTGTTATTTAAGTAGGTTGAGTGGTAATTGGATTGTCTAATTGCTAAAGAGAGTTGAATGCTACTTGTGTGTGATTAATTGGAGGAGTAAAGAATGGTTATATTGCATGATCGTTTAGCTAGGAATTGAATGTGAATGAGTGACTTAATAAAGAATAGTCATAAAGCTTGATCACTAGAGCTATGCATTGAATTGGAATATGTATATTGCTTATATGAAGTGCTATTGAATAGTTTACTAAAGATTGTTTACATACTTGGTCATTTGAGCAATGAATCGGAAATGATTATGCTTTATTGTTTATCGTGATTGTTAATGTTTATGTGTGAGAACAACCTCTTTTATTGTCCTCATTGTGTACTTATCGGTTTACGTGCTAAATGATATATCGTGTTATCATATTGATGGTTGCGCAACCTTATCATCGGGACGGATGTGACGAGCCTCTCTGGGTGGCATCGGGCTTGCCAAGGTTGGTTGCTCTAGCTCTGCACCCTATTCCCTTACCCACCTAATCTGGAAATCGCCAGGGGGTGTTGTGTCATAGGTATTGGGTACATCCAAAGTACCCATTGGAGTTTGGGATGTCGGCTTATCATTATCGGATCGTGTTCATGATTGAGATCGTGATCGTGATCAGCAGTGAAATGGAGTGATAAGGGTTATCGTATTGTATCATTTTTAATGTGTTACATAGCTATTGATTGCTTGATATTGTTATCGGTTATATGGCTCCACTATTTGCATTACACAAAAATATTCTCGAAAGCTCTCTGGATAATTCTTTCCTCTCTCACTGTGCATAGTGTTGTGCTCACCCTTTTTATCTAACATATTTAAGGATGTTGTGATCGTGCCTCGAATTGTAAAGGAAGAAGAAGTGAAGCATTACTTTAATTGATTGAATGCGATACTTGTGTACGTGATTAGAAACGTTGTAAAGTAAAGTGTAATCTTATTTGGTTTCATGATCCTGTATTTATTTTGAAACCTAGTTAGCCTTGTATGTAGTTCATAATTGTAAAGGTTTGTAATTAAGTTAGATATCTAATAAGTGGCATGTAATAAAGCCTAGATAACTGCTTAGTTCATGTTTGGTTAGTTAGAATGCATGTTTATATTTTATCTAAGAAAAAGGAAGCTAGAACTATTTTATGAACTTAAAATGGAACCTATTTGAGGTCTTGGGTTATTGTATGCTGCTGTTGTTGTGAAAATCTTATGTGTGCAGGTTTTAGTTTGGCCTAGATACAGGGAAATTTCGTCCGCTTTCTCTCATTTTTCGTTCTTTGGGTTTGTGACAGGTTACTATATTTTGGTTATGTTTTCGTGAGGGAACGAGGCATTACATTAGCAATACGTTGATTGGGGGTTGTGATATAAGTTAGGGTTTACACATTTTTATATTTAAATTAAACTTCGTTGAACCTATTTTGAGCTTAGTTAATAAATATTAAGTGCATTAATTTGTTTATAATTTAATTAAAACTTTTTCACATATTTCATGGCTAAAAAGTAGTTTCCACGAGAGAAAAGTAACTAAATATAAAGATCACTGGGGACATGTAAATCAAGAGTTGTGATAATGAAAGAGTAATTGGAGCAACATCCAGAAAAATTGAATGGGAAGGGAAAAAAGAAGGAAGAAAGTTTCTTATGAATATTTATTGAAGGATTGAAGAAATAAAGAAAAAAAAAAGAAAAAAAACGAGAGCAAAGTTGCGGCGGAATTCGATCAAGCTTAGAATAGGATTTTTTCTCTTTTACTTTTTGCGATGTTTCTTTACGAGAAGATAGTGAAGTTCGTTCACGTTTAAATTCTGTAACGTATTCTTTGTTTTACTTTAGTTTATTAAATTATGTTTAATTTTCATAATTGTTATTTTAGTTTCGTCAGAATGTCAGGCTAGATTTATTTGCTAAGGTGACGATAAAGGCTTGTTAATTTTAATAGATTCTATATTTATTATTTAATTCTTTCCTGTAATTTGATCATTCATGTTTAATGTTTATTCTTTTATCAATTATTGAGATAACGTCTTAGATGAGTTTAATTGTATTTTTCTCATGCTTTGAATGATTCTTGATAATTGAAGTTTTGTTTTTAACTTCAAATATTAGTTGTGATTCCTAGTTGAGATATAATTAATAATTTGAATACTTTGTTAACATAAGAATAAACATATTTTTGGATTCATTAACTTAGAGCTTAAAAGATAATATCTTCCATGGTAACAATGTTAGACTGCGAGGTTATTATGTAGTAAAATTTGAAAAAAATTAATGATCAAATATAGTTGACGGTAAGATTAGCAAGGTAGATTTTGAGTCTTAACCTTTTACGATTATTAGTTTACTTTTGTTATTTCACTTTTCGCGTTTTCTTTAATTAGTTATTTTACTTTATAATATTTTTAGTTCTAGTTTATTTTAATTTATTTTGTTCAATTTATTAGTTTTTTATTTTAGAATTTATTTATTAGTTATTTACCTTTATTGTCTATTCTTTTATTATTACTTTATTTTCGTTCTTCGAATTATTAATTGCTTTCATCTTAAAATTTTTACTTGTTTTACTTATTTAGATTTATTATTTAGTCTTCTATTATTTTATCTCAACTTTGAATACCAATCATTCCAACTAAATTAAAAAAACTACATCTTAGTCTAAAACTTGACCTTCACTAAACAAGAATCTGAGGGATCTACCTAGTATTTGTCTAGCTATACTTTAGTACAGTTCATGCACTTGCGAGTAATTTAAAACATACAATAGCAACTAAAGTTTTAAGAATATTGATTCCAGCTCAAGCCTTAGCTAAAACTGGTTTATTTATATTTTAGTGTATTTCTTTAATAAATAAAATATTTCATTTCTATTTATTACTATTGTGATGCACTTTTTATTTTAGTTACTTGAGTTGTATTACATGTACTTTCTATTATTCTAACACCTGATAGTCAACCTCACTCAGTAGAATATGGCTTGATTTAGTTTAGTGTGGTTATAAATGATTACAAGGCAATTCAAGAACAATGAAGAAAACTAATAGAGTGAATAAAGCCATCTTGCTGCAAAATTCTGAATAGATTAATTATGTATATAATGGTTTCTGCAAGCATAAGGAGTAACTATTACAGGTAAAAAAGTAAAAAAGTAAAAAAGATGTTCATTGCTTTAACTGGAGACTCAATGCACTCACCTCCTCCCTGTACATTTGTTCATTCCATATGTGGTGATAAAAATTTTCTATCAGGTTGAAGAAACACAAATAGAGAGCTAACAGATACTGCTGCAGAGTGTGCAATTAAACAGCTTTAAGGGACAAAAGTAAATGTCTGAAGGCACACAAAACTTCAGAGACTTCTGTTACATGATGTAAAACAAAAAGTCAAAGTCAAAATTTTGAAGTGTACCAAACTGCTACAATGCAAGTCAAAACTAAGTTTAATCCGACTAGGTGGGATCAAAATTATGATGCAATTAAATTAAAATAAAGACAACCAACCCATAAAGTAACACAATAGACATTATGAGATGAAGGCATTAGCTCAACAAATATATACGACTGTGTTTTTAAATTAGGGGGAAAATCTTGTTTTTGTGGACCGCGAAAAATGTAAGATCAATAGATAATATGAAATAAAGCCATTAGCTCAAATGAATATGCGACTTTGATAATCTTGTTTCTGTGGACAGCCAAAAATGAACAATTTTGTAAGAAGATTCAAGCATGATCTAAAAAATTAATTGCAGAAAAAATATATGAATCATGTTTTATCATCGTACAAGTTAAATTTTGACCTTAACAATCTACGACAACAGTTTTCCCATTCTATATGAGTTATAGAGAATGTCTCAATAAAATGAGACACAAATAGATAGTCTTACAAATTAAATAGGAAAGGAACCATAGGAATTCTTCCTATCCCATGCTAACTGAAGTTGGGACAATATCATCTAAACAACTGAATCATCAAGAGATGAGAAAGGTATAAGACTTGCAATATTGTCATCCAAATTTTGTTAAAGATCAAAAAGAGCAGTAAAGGCATCAATAATTTCGAAATCAGCCAAATCAAGCAAAACAAACGAAAGGAATGATGTTTTTGAGATTAGCCAAATTGAGCAACTGCACTCCCACACAGATAGAGGTAAGGATACAACTCAATCATCCACTCTACATATGCCAAAACTAACCATTCATGGTATGAATCAGGTTTCTATATCAAACAACCAAAATTATTGAACTCTCCCTGCATGCATGAACAAGGATAATACTTTATGATCAAACCTTAAACTTCAATTTCAAGAAGACTCAAAAACTGTTCTGGATATTTTCAGGTCTTGATCTACTTAAGAGAACAGTTGTCACCAACTCTACCAGCTTAAATTCAATCAGATCAGGGCACACTTTAATTTTAGAAGCTATAGCATATATTCATCTTAATAGTGCACAAATAGCAATTGCAAGGATCTCAAAACATCCTTATTCATCACATGGTTGTCTACTACAATATGAGATGAAACACAAACTGCCTTGGAGAACTAGATTCAGAATAGACATGCATTCTCTAATATAAAATATTAATGATCAATCATTAAGATTAGAATTCTGGATCTACAACTACGTGCAGCAATATCCAATTAAATAGTGGACTTCTAGCCAGCTGCACCAACACTACGACGATGAAAGTGTCAAAATTCAACCACAAAATCATACAGTATACACCAGAACCTCAGGGACCTACAGTATGTTTCTTCACCATCTAAGATAACAATATTCACTTGCACGAAGATAGCATGCCGCTTACTATCTTCTTCTCAAATGGAAAGCATTTATGTTGCATATATTATGAAGCAAATAAATTGGACAGGCATCTCTGGAAAAGAGATCTTAAGCATGACAATGTTCATGAAATGAGGGAGAGAAAAGTGGGGGGGGAGTAAAGAGGATAGCAAGTCATTTACTACATTTTCTTAATGGAACATTCAATTACGAAGAGATGAAGCAAAGATAGCGAAACAGGCACATCAAAAATAAAATCATAAGCATGATAAAGTTTGTAAGAATCTCATCAGTATTGCAAAATCAGTGTCAGCTTGAATAGCTTAATGTTATTGGAACAGTGTTCTGAACTCAAACCTTCTAAGCAAGAGCACAACTTTTCATCATCAAAATAAGATACAAATATCTTCTCAATCCCAGACTTCTACAACGATCTGAGCACCATTTTCTCCAACTCACTCTCAAGAATGAGGATGCATTAAGACCAACTGATTGAACCATTGAAGGCTTCAATCAGAAAAAAGAAGTTGAATCAGATCAATTGCTTAGTTGACTTAATCATTTGTCATCTGTTTTATTAGTAACCACAGTGTTCTCATTCTCAACCTTTTTCTCAGATCCCTCAGCAGCTTCTTCATTTGAACAGTGGTTTTTCAGAACTGTAGCAATGTCTGTTTCAGAAGCTCCAGCAAGCTTAAATCGCTCAACTGCAGTATCTAGGTTCTTCTTCCAGCCAGCTAACCCCAGTTTACATTCAACTTGAGATCGCTCAAATAGCAAGTTGCCCCAGAACAGGTGTATTTGAGATCTCATCACTGCTGCTTGTTCTGCTGCTTCATCAGCTGAAATTTCCCCTTGACCACCAGCAGCTGAGGCATCACCCTCAGGACCACCTGCTTTCTTCCTTCTTTTTAGCAGTTCATCCTTCTTGCTTGCGCTTGGATCTTTTAATTCCTTAGCTCTCTGCTCCTCGAGCTTCTCCCACATTTCGGTTGCTGCTTTCATTTTTTCTTCTGCACTATTGAAAAGTTGAAGTGTCTCAGTAGGATCCCATTTTGACAGGTCATCTTTCTTAGCGATAACAAATGACCAATGAAGCTTCGCCATTTCAAATTGCTGTTGCCCCAAGGCCAATAATCCCTCATAGAAGTCTGGTTTGATCAAAAGGGCCTCCTCGTATTTCCCTCTTGCCTGAGAGTACTTTTCTCTTACCCAGTCATAAGCTGCCTGAAGCTGTGTAGCCATCAACTCCTTCGAAGCTGAGTCATCTATGGGAATTCGTTTTCTTGCTGCACACATATGAACGTTTCCCCAATTGAAGAAAGCAAGTGCAGCAACCTCCTGAAACTTTAAGGCGGCCTTATCAAAAAGTACTTGAGCCTCTTCACTTGTTACTGTCTCCTCCAGGGCTTCAGAACAGATCTCCATCCCAAGCTCATGAAGATCAATATGAGCATCAGGATCAATGCCAACATGGGTCCTGAATAATTGTGCAAATTCAAATAACCAGTCGTCCATCTCCACTTCCTTGCACTCAGGGTCTTCTGATGCTCCGGTTTTATCTTTTGAAATTTTCTTCTCTGTCTTATCAATCTCAGCATCCAGAGTCTCCACCACAGAATCACCCAGTGATGAATGTGATAGGCTCTCATCTCCTTTAGTGCCCTCAGCATCAAGAGTCTTCTCATCATTCCCAAGAGGCTTCTCTTCTTCCTCTTCCAATATAGGTGGCTCTTGTTCAGGACTCACCTCAACAATATGCAGTTTCAACATGCCTATGGAGTCAGCTTTATCCACATCTGGGTCTTTAGGAACAAGATTATCAACAATGGACTCTGCCAATTTGAGTTCAGCCGTACATGTTATAGTCACTAGATCACCATCATTATCCTTGTACTTAATTAGTACAGACTTGGACATCGGAAACCTTTTGCTCACAGCTTCTCTCAGCACTTTAAAACTGCAGTTAACAGGCATTTGGGCAAGTCTTATATCATGATCATAAACGAGTTTCAGTGGCCTCCATCGAGTTGCAACCTCCACAGCCTGCACAATTGACTTTGATGAAGAAGATGAATGTTCCTTCTGATTATAATTAACTAGATTGGACTTTGAAGAACCATTTGAAGGCTTCAAAACGACTTTTGGCAATTGAGGTTTGGTCTCAGGACCATTTTCATTGGGTAAAACTGGACAAGGCTTGTCTGGCTTATTATTACTACCTGACACTGCTAAAGCTGTCGGTTTCTTGGATACAGGCCTAGCTGGCAAACAAGGTCCAAGGCCAGCAATTGGAGCTCCCAGAGCTGCAGATGCTCCAAGAGCAGCAGGCGATGGGTGGCTCTGGAGGTCCTGCTGAGCCTCATGGCTAGGACCAAGCGCCATCCTCAACCGCCCAGCAATCTCTAATGCATCCCGGTGATTTGGTTCACCACCCAACAACACTTGCACATCTTGCATTGCCATTTCATACTTCCCTATCGCCTCGAATGCACGAGCCCTCCTTAATAGGGCCCGTACAAACCGAGGCTGAACCTGAAGTGCCAATGTACACTCAGAAACCACAGTCTCATAATCTATAGGCTTCATTTGCATTAAACAAGCTGCCTTATTACTGTGAAACACAGCTCGGTCCAGATGCATTTTTGGGATAAGTTTAAGAGCATTCTCATATTGCTGTAGTGCACCCACATAATCCTTAGCTTGAAACCTTTTATTCCCCTCTTCCTTCAGCTCATGTGCTCTTTTCAAGAAAATTGATGAGTCCAAGTCAACATCACCACCATTAGCAACAGTTGCACTTTTATTATCCCCACTTGAAACTTGGTTCTGGTTCACACCGTTAGTCTTCTTTTTCCTACCCCCTGATTTCCCCATATATATTTATTTTCTCTCAACCCCCTAAAAGTAATTCAAAAAATAAGAAAAATGAATATACCCAGATTAGATTTTAATGTAAAAATGCAATCTTTTAGCTAAAATTGAGCAAAAAATGGAGATAGCAAGAGTACTTACAAGTGTAAAGTTGACAGCTTTATTGAAGATATTGATGGTTTGTGGTTGAATTGTGAAGACCCAGAAGCTGGATTGAATAAATGAAGGATAAATATAGATGGGTCTTGCAGAAGATGATATTGAGCAGAGGTTTTGTATAAGGGGATAGGGAGAGGGATGCGGATTTCGGGAAGTCGACAATGAGCTTTGAAACCCTAGATGAAAGAGTTACAGTATAGAGCATTAAGTATTATTAGATTGAATTGAATATCCTTTATGGGTCCCATTTGTTCAGAATTGTGAATCATTTGCTTGGGCATCACCGTTGATGTGTTTCTGTAACTGGATGACTCAGAGTTTTTCTTTCGATGTGTTTCTATAAGGAAGAATCTTGGACAATAGCATCAATGGTCCTATATATTTTAAACTTATAAGTTTGTTTAAAAATTTTAATCTAATATGATATATTTTAAAATTCTCAATTTAATCTTATATATTTTTTAAAAGTCTTAAATTAGTCATAACCGTTAAAATTAGAGTTAACATTAACAAAAAATTGGTCATGTGAATCACATGACCATAGTTAGAGGAACAAAATTGAAAAACAACATGTGAAAAAAAAAAGTCCAAATAACCTTAGATGTTTATAAAGATATTCAAATTGTTCCTTAATATTTGCACAAATATTATAAATATATTTGGAATTGACACCTCATATTTGAACATTTTTGAAAATATCCAGGACCTAATTGAACTTTTCTCTTTTGCACATGTTATTTTTAATTTTTTCCCTCTAACCGTGGTCATGGACGAATTACATGACCAATTTTTCGATAAAGTTAACTTCAATTTTAACGGTTATGACTAATATGAGACTTTTAGCAAAAATATAGGACTAAACTCAGACTTTTAAAACATATAAGACTAAATATATTTTTTATGAAACATACAAGACTATTGATACTATTTTCCCGAAGAATTTCACTATTGTTTTTGTTTTTTAAGTTAGTCCTCATTATTTCAATAATTCAAATAAGTCCCTATTATTTTTAAAAGTGGTCAATTTGATCATTGATATTTAAAATAGAGTTAAATTTAATGGAATTGAACAATAACACAAGGGTAAAATGGAAAAAGGAATATAATATTTTCACAAAACCTCATTTTAGTCTCCAAAATTTACAAATAAATTTAATTTAGTCTCCAAAGTTTATAATTAACATCAATATAGTTCCTAAAAGGAAAAATATCATAAATGGTCCCTATTGTTTTTCCAAAATTTTAACTTCATCCCAATTATTTAAAATTTGCCAATTTAGTCCCTATTATTTCTGAAAAAATTCAAATTCATCTATATTGTTTAAAATTAATCAATTTAGTTCCTATACTTTCTAAAAAAATTAATTAAGTCCCCAAATAAGGATCATGTGCAAGAACTAAATTGAAATTTTTTAGAAAACAATAAAGACTAAATTAATTTTTTTTAATAATTAAGGATTAAATTGACTAATTTTAAACAATAGAGACGAATTTAATTTTTTTAAAAAAACTAATAGGGATTAAATTGACTAATTTTAAATAATAAGGATGAATTTAAAATTTTGGTAAAACAATAGGAACTATTTGTGTAATTTTCTCTTCCTAAATTATAAAACAAATTCGAGTTAGTCCTTAAACTTGCAAAAAATTTCAATTTCATCCTCATTCATTATCTTTTTCTTCCTTCTTCTTCTTCTTCTCCACCAACATACACCCACCACCCATATTCTTACACACATACCAGACACTCACACATACAAGCACATACATAACAAACACATATACACATATTACACACACACACACAACACCTACATATACACAGACTACACACATATATACATGCACACACATACACAAGACACATATACACCTATGCACAAATTAGTCTCCATTGAAGTTTTGTTTTTCCTTTGGTCATGGAAGGTGTTGGTAGTGGGTATTATTGCGAGGGGTGGTGTAACGCCCCGAACCCAGCTCCCACGCTTGCAGGATACACCCCGCCCATAGGGGACGAGCGTGCACCGAGGCCATGGCGAACCTGCCCGAAAGCGCACTATGCAAGAATTGTCCGCTTTGGAGCCCATACCCCTCACGGTTTTGTCCTCCCCTCGCCACTACGAGGAAAAGGTGCCTTTTCCTCGTAGTGGCGAGGGGAGGACAAAACTGTGAGGGGTATGGGCTGCAAAGCGGACAATCCCTGCGTAGTGCGCTTTCAGGCAGGTTCGCCATGGCCTCGGTAGACGCTCGTCCCCTATGGGCGGGGTGTATCCTGCAGGCGTGGGAGCTGGGTTCGGGGCGTTACTCGACCTTCCTTTGTGCCGTTAGCCCGCGAGTGCACGGGCCTCCTTAAGGGGGGGTGAATGTGGTGAACCGCATCCCACATCGGAAGGCTAGGATGCTGGGCTGCTTGATATAAGTGGGTATGTGCCCCTTGTATCGTGATGACGCGTTTTCAAGTGCAGTGCGTGCGTGGGAGACAAAGCCGTGAGGTGTATGGGCACCAAAGCGGACAAAATCGTCATAGTGCGCTTTTGGGCAGGTTCACCATGGCCTCGGTGCACGCTCGTCCCCTATGGGCCGGGTGTATCCTGCAGGCGTGGGAGCTGGGTTCGGGGCGTTACAAAGGTGGTATCAGAGCTTGTCTAGCTCATAAGCCGGGACAGGGTCCTCGGTCTGGTGGGTAGTGACCCTTGAATGTGTGCTTGTTAAGTGTGTCTTGAAAGTGTATGCTTGTATATGAGATTGTGTGTCTTGATCTGAATGTGTGCTCCTATGTGATATAGTTATGTGTTATGTGTTAATTGTGTGCTAAGTAAGGTGAAGTGTCCAGTTGTGCATTGAATTGACCTATCGAATTGGCATCGTGAATTGAATCGACCTCGTGGATTATTATTTGCTTGAAATATTGCTTGTAATGTGTGTATTGGAATGTCTTGAATTAGCTATGCCGTGATTTGAATTAATTATGTTGTGCTTGACTTGATTGTCGTGATTGAGTGACTTTGTTGAATAAACTATTTTGTAAACTTGCTTGCATAATAGTTTAAGGCATGTGTATAACTGTGATATATTGGCATTCATACATGTCTTATGGAAATGGTAAGTAAGTCCTCTTCCTCCCCTGAAGAAAGTGGTTCACAGCTGGCTTCTCAAGGTATATGGATTGGCAGGAAATGAATGGTATTTGACTAGCCTTTATTTGGGAATTGGTGTTTGCTTTTGAAGCTCGATTATTGGCGAATCTCTATGGTCCTCCTCTGTGCCTAACAGTTGTGAAATAGCAGCTTTCTCTTGGGGTTTTATTTGGTTGTTCTTTGGAGCATTCTTTGGTTTTCTTAATAGGTATTCTTTGGAGACTTCTGTTGGCATTTCTCGGTGGATTTGGCTATTGGGATTTCAATCGGCCTTACTGCACAGTATTATCTAGGGTATATGTGTCTCGGTCTTTATTGGTATGAAACTGGCATCCCTGATTGGAAATTCTTCAATGGTATTTTCTGGAATTCTCAGTGGCCAATTATTTAATATTTACTTATTAGGCAAACTTGGCTACTTTCTTATTGGAGCATTGTTTCGGATATCTTCTTCAGTGTTCCTCAGTAGGTTTGGTATTTGGAGTTCCTATCAGACTTATTGTATAATACTACTTATGGTATTCTTTGAAATTCTTATTGGGCGTTCTACTGGTATTTTCCTTATTGGCAAGATTGTATGAAGTTCTCACTTGGCAAATAGTGAAGAGGCCTCAGAGTTAGGTTTTGGTGGGAAACTATGTTTGTTATTCAACTTGGTTGTCTTATTGGGCTCATTATATTATCTTTAGTATTTCCTTAGACATTCTTCTCAGCATTTGATAGCGATACTCGGAATCTAATGGGTTGTCCTATGGGGTTATTATTTGGAATGCTTCTTTGGAACTTTTGAAGTATATTTGATTGGGTTTCTTAGTATTTGCTTTAGCACTCTTATCAGGGAATTCTTCTATGAAATTCATGACCAGTGGGGTACTTATTTGGACCTCTGGATGGAACCTTTGTTTGCGCTTTTATTTGGCTTCTTGTTTGGGAATTCTCAGGCAGTAATAGTTAGACTTCTATTGGAGATTCATGCATGGGGTATTCTTCTTATCATTAATATATGATGTGATTTTATCTACAGTATCTTTGCTTAGGTCTTTATTGGTATTATCTCGGCGCTTTTGGTTGAAATTTTATTCTTCTTCGGTATTCGTGTCAACGGGATTCTTCAACCGATGAAGATTAGTCAGAATTGGATTTTAGATGATGCTGAGTTCGATTGGAAGAAGAATTGCGAGGATGCAATTGTTTTAAGGGGGGAAGGATGTGATACCCCGAACCTAGCATGTATTCAATAGCATTTAAAGTTTATTTAAATTGCATTTTATTGACCTTTCACCTTCTTTGACCAAACTAGTTGACTTTTCATCTACATTGACCAACTAGGACAAGGTAGGAATTTTTGAAATGTTTAATAAAAGGAAAACTTGGGATTATAAATAAAAAAATACAATGTTAAGTTAGTCAAATTTTGGGTCAATTTTGGAATTAAATCTGAACCAATTAGGAAAGAGTTAGGTAGCAAATTATATATGGTTGGAAAGCTCTATGAGTCTAGTTTCTGAGGCTTCAAACCGTTCGTGAATTGGAGTTTTCTAGAAGAAGTTATGGCCGTTTTCGTAAGGTCGCGCATAGCTGTTTTGGTTTAGCAGTTTGACCGAATCTTTGACCTTTGACTTCTTGTCATTTTTTTCTTAAATAAGTAGAATGCAAACGAAAAAATAGAGAAGAAAGGCTTGAAGCCATGAGGAAAAGAAAGAGAAAAAGAAAGAAAAAAATTTCAAAACAAATCATCAAATCTTCGCGTGAGCTTGCACGGGGTGGTTTCCGAGGCATCCTACGAGGTTTCCCTAGCGTCTAGGAGCATCTAAGGTGAGGGTTTCATCGTTATTTGCGCATTTGAAAATGTTGAACATAAACTTTAATTTTTGTGATTTAACCGTAGGTTGTTATTTTGTCCGTTTCATTGCTTAAAGTATGTTCCCTAGCAATCGTAGAACACGTATTTATAGCTTTTTAACATTTTCTGCGGTTGAATATTGAAATTGAAATATAAATTGTTAGTTAAATAGTATTTTGTGAATAGTAAACCCTTGAAACGATAAAGTTACGTTGTTATGCTGTCTGTTGATGTGAAAAGGTGCTAGGTATGCTAGAATGCCTAAATGCATGATTTGTTTAGGTTGCGTAATGGAAAAAATGAGAAAAATGCCTTGGTGAAAGTTGAGGTCGTTTAGGTCGAGTTTAGCGTTTTCTCGTTTTGCCTGATGGCATTGTTTTGGGAGGCCATGGAAGCACTTTTGGTGCGATTATGGCGTTGGTTGGGTGTTTCGTTAGTATAGTTGTAGTTCAAACGAGCAAAGGGAGAAATCGGGACTTTGCGTGAATTCCAGGGTTAAGTAGGGTTTTGGGGTCTTTAGACGTGCCTTATAGTGACCTAGGAAGATTGGTGAAGTCGGTTTCCAAAACTCGTGGCTCGTTTGAAAGTAGTAGAGTTTGGTAAGTTGGGGTCATTTTCATGATTTTGTGTGTTTTCATAGAATATTGCTTATAGAATGCTTATATTGCTTATAGAATGCTTATGTTGCCTATAGAATGCTTATAATACCTATAGAATACTTGTTATTGCTTGATAATGTTAGTTGGTGTTGTTCTTGTTACTTGTTTGATTGTAAATGCTTGTTAATGCTTATTACGCTTGTTAGAGTTGATTATTGATTGAAATGTTTAACAATTGTTGATAATGCTTGATATCTCGTTTATCTCCTCTATTCTGTATTGTTGTGCTATCACTCGTTTATCACCTTGTATCGAGTCTTGCATTGCATAGTATCAGCGCGTGAGTGATGGGCCTCTCTGGGTAGCCTCGGGTTGCCAATGTTGGTTGCTCTAGCTCCGTAGCTATTCCTTCTTCTCGCTTGGGTTGACTCCCAGGGAGATTTGGGTCATAGATTGATGGATACTTCCGGGGTATTCCAAACTGGTATTATAAGATGGTTGCGCGCTTATTGTCATCGTTGTCAACATCAAGCTCGAGATTGATGTATCGCTCGTGAAATGGTACATTGCTCGTATAAGTGAACCATAGCCTTGAGAGTGTGGTATAGCTTTGAATGGTTGTGTTAATGCTTTCAGTAATTGCTTGTATTGATTGTTTGTCTTGATTGCTTATTTATCAGTTATATTGCTTAACTGTCTTATTTGCATTACACGACTTTCTTTCTCTCCAATTCGATATCTGTCTCGCCCTCACTGAGTATACGTATTGTGTATACTCACTCCTCACCACCACATTTCAGGAAATGTCATGTTAGCTGGAAAGTTCGTGATTTCATGAAAGTTTGTTGCCTGAAGAGTTGTCTTGCGTGCCTAGTGGCTTGAGTGTCGAAGTTTGTAAAGATGTATGTTCATATGTTGTTTGTATTTATTGTCAAAAGAAATGTAATTTAAATTTAGCTAAGTAGCTGAGGTGAATTGATAAGCTAGTTTATGTAATCAGTTAGCATAGCTTAACTTCAATGCATGTCTGTAATGTCCAAAGGAAAAGAGTTAGAATGGCATGATAATTTATTTTATGCAGTAGCTTAGTATGGTTTAACCGTCTAGTTCGAATGTACTTGTCAAAAATGAAAAGAGATAGGTTAGCTTTTAAATTGGAAATGTATGTATACTTGCTGAGTTTAAATTGTTGAGAACCGAGGCTCGGATGGCCTTGAGGTGGTTTTGAATGTTTGGACATGGTATTGGTCCACTTATATGCTATCGCAGGTTTTACATTTCGCCTAGAAATAGGGGAGACTCCGTCCGTTTTCCCTGAAAATTATGCCCGGGTTTGGTTTGGGTTGTGATTAGATCGATTGATAGAACTCCCGGTCTCGAGAGGGATCGGGGTGTTACAGGTGGGGGTTGGGTGGGGTGTGACGTTGGGGGGTTAGGCAGGGTGGAGTTGGGGGTTACGCTTAGGGGTTAGGTGAAGTGAAGTGGCATGTAGCGCTTGGGGATTGGGTGGGGTGAGGTGGCGTAGTGTTGGGGGATAGGTGATAGGATAGCGATGCATTAAGTGGTTGGCATACATAAGGTGGGGCTTGGGGGTTAGCGTGGGATAGGGTGGTGTTAGAATTAATATACCCTAAATACCACTAGTACATGACATTTTAGATTAAATGGATACATGTTGTAATATATTAACGTTAATAATAGCATTCATTATTATTCTCTCTGTTTATATTTATGTGTATATGCCTGTATAGAGGTCTTTCATTCAACAAAATGACTTAAGGGCTCGGTGACCGTACACAGAAGGTCTAAGTCATAGTTTTTTTTTCTAGATCTTGTTCATAACTGAATGGTGGAGCTAGGCACTTCATCCAAATAAGATCATAGTGAGGAAGTTTCATATGTGTAGGGTGACTTGCCTTAGTCATTGGAGGTCTTTCCAGACTTGTCTTACAAGTGCATATGTCACGCATTGAACCAGACCACTTTAGTATGATCTCTCAAATGGTACTATCAAAGATAGATATCAAATATACCTTATGTTACTAAATGATTAGAACTCTTAATTTTGAGCATATATGGATGAATTGACCAAGTCAAGTTCATGTAATTTGATTCATTATGGATAAACCTCAGTCGAGGGTCAACAATTCTGTGTATTGAGTATATGGATTTTGTTAGTCAGGACATGTGTAAATAATATAGAATTCATGCTATCGCGTGATCGAGTATTCACTTCCTTCTAATAATTTGGAAGATCATCTAAATCTAAGCTTAGTGGTATATTCCATTCAAGGCTATATCAACTATTTAGCTTGAGGGTCACTCCTTAGATCAAGTATTCTATATCTAAAGGATGGTTATTTTATGTATTAGATGTCTCAAGGAGAAGATACAATCAAAAAGGTGATAGTACAAGGTAAAATACCTTTCTTGATTGTGAGTGTTACATAGAGGGGTATTTTGTTATTTTACTTAGTAGGTCAAAGACAAATGTCATACTTGGTATGACGAGATTTTGTGGATTACAATAATCATCCAAGAGTGCAATCATGACTCCTTAGTCAAATGAGTTAAGGTTGAAATATCACAATGTAGTTAGGGATTAACGAGGGCATTGTGGTCATTTTAGAAGCCAGGGTGATTATGCCTTTTGGTCTATCTTCTAGGCACTTTCCTATTTAGTACAGTTGTTATGTTTTGGTGTTTCCATATTTGATATGGAGTTGATGCTAAGTATAGAGTCATTTAATGCAACTAGAAGTCTTGGTTAGGAAAGTATTTCCATTTTGGTAGTGAAATTTCCTAGCTAGACCGTTGAACTCATTATAGAATCTTGTTGGATTAGATTAACATTTTGGCATATGGAGGAGCATGTGGCATGTGGAGAGGAGAGCTATGAAAGATCATGCTATATGGACTTAATTTGATTTCTAATCAAACAATCACTACGGAATATTAAACTAGCATGCATTCTAGAATCAACCTCATGCTAAAAAATGGCATAGATAGTGAATTTGAATACATACATGATCATATTGTTGGGAATGAGATATGCCTGAAAGACCACTAGCACTTTACCATCAATGTATTTGAATATTTGCAATGAGTAATTAAATGTCATCTTACTTTATGAGCATGTTTCTCTCTTATATGGTTGACTTATATATGTGTATGTATGTAAGGTATTTGCTTCAAGTGTTAACTTAGGTACGTGGTGGTTATGTACAGAAGGTCTAAGTCATGGTTACTTGTCAAACATAATTGTTTAGTCTATAGCTAAGTAGTAGAGTTGGACACTCTACTATAGTAGAAATTATTGTGAATAAGTTCCCTTTATAGAAGGGTGGTCTGCCTTGATCATGGATGGGGTTCCAGATTTACTTCACTTATGCATGTGTATGCATTGGACGGGCCATCGTAGGTGTGATACTCTAAATAAGTACTATCGAAAAAAAAAGATCACCTATATCTACTAGCTTCTAAGTGAGCCAGTGCTTTTAATCTTTAATATATGTGGATGAATTGATGAAGTCAAGTTCTTGCACTTTGAGTCACTATGGATGAGATCTTATATATGGGTCAACAACTCTGTGATTTGGGTGTCTGGAGTTGGTTATAAGGGACATGCATATGCAATAAGGAACCTATACAATAATCACTCCCTTAAAATGATCTAGGTTGATCATCCTAAATCTATGCATAGTAGTACAGTTTGTTGTACTGGTTGTTACACTTATGGGTAGCTTTCATGTATAAGTAGATAACTTCCGGAGAATGGTTAGATTATGGGTTAGAGGTTTTAAGGAGAACAAAATGTAGTCAAAGAGGTGATAGTACACTTGGTAAACCTGTCTTGACTATGAGTGAGTATAAAGGAGCGATTTGGTCATTATCATTTAGTTAGTCTAATAAAGATTGAGCGTCATATATTATTGACTAACTCCTGTTTATACAGTAATTATCTTGGAGTGCAGCCATAGTTTTTTAGTGAAATAGATTAAGGTTAAAATGTAAAATATTGCTAGAAAACTAGCAAGAATATTTTGGTCATTTTCAGTGGAAGGATAATTATGTATTTGGTCCCCTCTCTAGCCATTTACCTTATAAGTGTATTTACTAAAATAACGATTTACTAAATTGAGAGAGGATTTAATCCATTGACAATTAGAAATCATAAATAGACTTTCTTATTTGTGGAAGAAATTTTTTATTTTGATTATTGGATAAATTTTGAATTAAATAATTATTAATTAATTAATTGGAGTCTAAAGGCTACAAAATATTTAAGATAATTTTTCCGTAATTGGAGAAAGGTTCTATTCTTAAATAGTAAACTAGATTTGGACATGAAAATTAATTAGAATAAATTAATTAAATTGGATAGAGCTTAGAGGACTGAGCTATAGCAATTGGCTCATCCCGAGGCAAGTCGAAGTGGGCTAGGCACCCTACTTAGCCTTAGGCGTGTGGTTTGGCTCTGTGAGCTAGTGTGAACGCAAGGTGTAAAATGATTTCCATTATATTAAGGAATTAAAAGGATAATTCAAATTCCTAATCATTTGCCTCTTTGGATTCTGGTTAAGACATAACTGCCTTGTATATTTTTACCTATATAAAGACCTCTACCCTAAGTTCTACAATTGCATCATCTCCTTTGAGTTCTCAGTAATACCCATGCCAGAGGTGAGTCGGAATAAATTGATAATTATTAGAAAATGACCCATTAATGTTTAAAAAGGTAAGGAGTGGTGTAAAATGTGTCAAAATGATGTTGGGACATTTCAGTGGATGTTGAATTAAATTAAATAAGTTATACTTGGAAATTATGAGTCAGTTTCAGGCCAACTGCGAAATAAAAACTATACCAATTGGGGAAGAGTTAGGTGGCGAATTATATATGGTTAGAAAGCTTTATGATTCTAGTTTCTAACGCTTCAAATGGTTCGCGAACTGGAGTTTTTTAGAAGAAGTTATGGCTATTTTCGTAAAATGTGTCGGAGCTATCCCTTTTACGCATAAATTGATAAATGAATGGCATACTTGAAATTAGAAGCAAAATGCAATCCTAAACTAGTCTTTTGCCTCTTTGAAGGCTTGTGTCTTCCATTGACCACCCTTTGACTTAGCATTTATACATATTATAACATAAAACAAAGCCAAACAAGACCAAAAAATAGACTAAAATTGGGTGAGCCAAGAAAATGGGGACAAATAGAAAAATTCTAGGGTTTGTGAATTTGGAGAAGATTGGAGACCAAAGCTTGCATTTTGGGTCAAATTGGAAGTAGATTAAGCTTAATCCTTTGCTCTACCTTGCTTATTCTTGCATTTTCTTCAAAGAAATATGAGGGATTTTTCCAAACTAGAGTTTAAAGTTGGCATTTTTTTTTATCATGAATTCATATTATGGTGTTATATTTGTTAATTGTACATGTGTTTCTTGCTAATTAGTGCCTAGAGAGCAACATATATGTATATAAGCCTTAATGAACCATTAAATGTTATATATTAGCTATTTGAGTTGTAGGTTGAATAGTAGTTTAGATTTGAAGCTAATGTTGATTCCTAGCTTAAATATGAAGCTTATTTGTATACATATATATTAATAGTATGATTTCATGGCTTAGATGCGATTTTCGTGGAATTTAGAGTGATTTTGGTGAATTCTCATAATTTTCCAGCAATGGTGCACATTTGGTGTTTTGCTTATTAATCTTGTTTTAAGCTTGGTTTTGTCCATGTTTTGCACTTATAATGTATTATAGTTGGCATATATATTGGTTATGTGAAGATTGAGCATTTATATTACTTGTGAGTGGGTTAAAAGTTGGATAGAAGTTAGTTGTTGGATGTTGCAGAGCATGATTGTGAGGTTTTATGCACTTGTGTGACATTATGAGTTGGTTAAATGATGGTTATATGTTAGTTGTTAAGTGTTGTAAGTTATGTGCTATTGAGTGATAATGTGGTCAATTATGGAAATGCTTATATGCTCTTAAATGCTAATTGCCATCGGAAATGTTTGTGTGCAAGGTTAAATGTGATTGGAAATGTATGAAATGTTTAAATGTTTAAAAGTGTTTGCAAATGCTTGGGTAGCCTACTTTGTTACCCAACAAATGTGCTATTGATTGTTAAATGTATTGAGGGACAACCTACTTTGTTGTTTTCTCCAAATGACTTGAATGCGTGAATATGTGCTTAAATGCAAATGTGAATGTGAATGCGAATGCAAAACAAATGTATAAGGTTGCAAACTTTTAGCGCGACATGGTAACTGTCATGAAAGTCTGATCGTAGAATAGCGGGTGAATCAAAAAATCTTGGGGGGGGGGGGGGGCAAGTCCAAGAAAAAAATAGAATTTATTTTTAGATTAATATTTTTATTCAAGTTTTTAAGTTACTATTTTTATTTAGTTCTTGTTAGGTTAGTTTTGTAGTAGGTTAGATTAATTGTAATTTTATGTTGTCAAATACGGGAAAAATTTTATTTGGGTAGTTACGTAGCGGGGGGCACTTTAACCGGAGGGAAAGCTCGGTAACTACGCCCGTGGAATCTCTGCTCAAAACCAATGTTTAGATATACGTGTACATCTAATGGGGGAACATTTCTTTACTCTTTTTTATTTGTGTAGCTCGTATTTAATTTTAATGTTCGAGTAGATTTATTATATAGGGGAGGATATTGTGAATGATGGTCTTTTAATTTACAATATTAGATTTGGATAATTTGATTTAAATGTTATATATGGCTTTCGTTATTGTCTTTCATATTCATTACACTTGTAGTTAATGTTATGATTACTTTACATTCGTGCCATATATCCAAGCTTTAAATAATGAATCTATAGGTTGTACCATAGTTTTCATGAAATTATAGGTTGTATCATAATTTCTAATTTTGAATTTGTTAATGACTTAGTTCAGTTAATTTGTCTGGTCAGTTAAATTATAAGGACAGATTTATACTTCGACTATATAAAGGATTCGAGGATAGAATAGCACCTATAATTAAATAGTAACTAGGACTTAATTAGACTTAAGGAATTAACTAGGTTAAGCTTGTAGCTTAATCTGAGCATTGAATCAAAAAATCCTGAACCCGAGCCTAGATTAATTACCTCATTGCATATCCGACCCCTAGATCTTTTCTCCCGAGTTTGACAAAACCATAATTTAGTTTAAAAGTTTATTTCACTTCACAAACCTTCACCAAACTCACAAATTGTTTCACACACTCACTTAAACACTTTCTCACTCTACTTCACGAACTAGCTTACAAGCCTCCTTGTGGATACGACCCTGTACTTAAAGCACACTACAGTACATTGATCCGTGCACTTATGGGTTTTAAAACTTGGTTGAATTTTGCACACATTTTATATGCCGACTGAGTAGCGATCTACATATATGCTAGACCATACATTATGTCCATTATACATGTGTAGTGTAATATTGGCCATATGTTGTTAATTAAATAATCAAGATAGTGCCTTGACTTAATGTGGTCCAAGCAAATGCAAATTTGACTTTCTTGGAAGATGAATCATACATGCATACCATGTGAAGCCCCGCACAAAACACCATATGCATATTATATTATTTAATATGTGGTTATATCGATTTACATGCATTTGAGTGGTTTTACATGCAATTGCATCATTGTACGTGCAACTATGTCCACTTACATGCTTTTGAGTGATTTAGATAACGTAGATAATAATTAAATTATATCGCATTACGTTAGCTAACTAAAATAATTAAACTAGAACTATATGGCAAACTAGAAAATAAAACCAAGTTAAGAGGGCAATTTGGTCAATTGGGTATCCTAAAATATCCTACCTAACATATATACACATACATACATTATACTACACAAAAACATACACAAACACGTTTGATCACACACACACGGCTGAGAGAGAAGAGAGAAAGAAGAAGAGAAAATAAGAAAATAGAGGAAGAAGAAGGAAGATTAAGCAATTTTAGGCCATCTTCTTGCATTCTTTAGCATCTTCAAGCTACATTCTTGCTTCTTTTGCTTCTCAACTTCAAGAACAAGGTGAGGGAAGTTTTCTAAAAGCTTTTCAAAGGTCATATGATACATGCTTATGAGTTCTAAGTTGTTATTGAGCATGATTAAGGTATATACATGCTTATTTTGTAGATTTGAACTTGGATTGTTGGTTTAGGGTTTCAAGATTTTGTTGTAGTGTCATGTTTAGCTTGACCTTGTTTATATAAACTTGAGTGGTGTTTAGATGGGTATATTATGCAAGATTTGTGGTGTGGATAGTAGGCTATGCAACAAATGGGTAACAACGTGTGGAAATCATCAATGTGTGTTTATGTTGTGAATATGGAGTTATGGGATTTATTTGATTCTTGATGATTGTATTTTGGATGATGTATATAGCTTGCTAAGTTGTGGTTTTAGACTTGTGGTTGTGGTGGAATTTGTGTTTGGTGAATTGGCTAGGAGTTGGCTTTAAGTGGCATAGCAAAAGGAGGCAAGAAAAGGAAATTCGTGTGTTTTGCTAAAGGATCCGGTTGACCGGATCCAATCCTAGTCAACCAGATCGGTCAACCCGATGCCCACTACCCCTCATCCGGATGAGTGGATCCGGACGAGCTACTCGACCGGATGGTTGACAACTTTGTGCAATGTTCTTCCGGAGGCCATATCTCCATCAACTCAACTCCGAATTGAGTTCCGTTTGATTCTAGAACTATCTACTTTCGATAAGATTTAAGCCTATACCAAAATCAGATTAATTGAAGCTTGGGAAAGTATGAAACTTAATTGATTAAGTTAGGCTAATGCAGAAGCGTAGAAGTCACTACATGGTTAAACACTCGCATGATGAAACAACTTTCCTTGTTGTCCTCCACATTGCATCTTATGAATTCTAAATACATGATATTATAATTGTTTACATGTTTATATGTTGGAATATGTTCAAGGTTATGTACATGCTTATGTGATGGAGGCAACCTACTTTGTTGCCCTTCAAATGTGCTTGTTTATTTATGCTCTCTCTCTCTTGGTATGTCCCTTGGAGAGTTGGGCCATATTTCCATTTTGTTACTATATGCCTTGAGCAATATAATCTAAGAACCCCATGGTAGAATTTCCGATTCCCCTGGGCAGCATCGGGTTCTAAGGTATAAGTCTCGACTATCATGGTAATTCGTGGTGTATATCTGGATTTCACCCTCTTATTTGGTGTTTGGGGTTATGATATTGATGAAGCATCGAGACTGGCCATCTCCAACATTTGCAACCATTCTCGGTTGGACCTTTGAGGTCCTCGGGGAAAAGTGTTGCCCGTATTCTTTTATCATATGTTCAACCATTCTCGCTCAGGGAGAAGAGTTGATTACTTGTTTACATGTTTAATTTTGTTATTATCATGCTTGGTTTCATTTTCATTACATGTTCAGGATATACGTTCCCTATTAGTATTACTTGTTTCATCTTCAAACTAGTTTCTTTATAATGTTTTACCTTGTTTCTTATTAACTGTCTATCTGTGCATGGCATTACTTTTCCAAAATGTTTTCTAAATGGTAAAAATGCTTGCGAAGAACTCCCATTCCCTTTTATCCCTCACTGAGCTAGGTATAGTTCATTCCCTCTTTATGACATTTACAGGTGAACTTGGATTCAAGTCAATTCCACAAGTTGATGCAAGAGTTCCTCTATCTATCAAAACGTGCTCATGTTTCTGTGATCTACATGCTTGTTGTTGTGCTATAACTTTTGTATTAGGAGACTATGTTGTAAATTGAACAACTTGATGTAATATATTAATCTTTTGGATTCTAAGATTGTACTTAATTTGATATTTCATTCCTTTGAGACCTAGGGGTTTGGTTTGGGTTAGGATTATGTATGAACAATGAACCTAGGACTTGTAAGTGTGAATGTAGTGGTTGTAATCTTAATATCTATTGATGAAGTTTGTATAATGTGTTTATTTAGAATCAATTTATCAATAGGTGATGTGATGGTATTATTAGTATCTTGGATGTATGGTTTATGGATACTAGAGCTCGGGCAGATATGTTGTGTGACACCCCAATTATGACCATAAGTGCAATTATGTGTATATTTGAAGTTTGCATGCGAATTTCATGTTTAATTAACTTTTATGAGTAAAATCGTGTGTTTATTTATTGTAGTAAATGAGATAGGTGTATTTAATTGTTTAAAATGTTTTTTTTGTCATAATATGTGAAATTTCGTGTTTATTTGTCTTTTACGTGAAATTATGTGTTTAATTAACTTTTATTAATAAAAGTACGAGTTTATTTATTTTAGTATTTGTTATATGTGCATTCATATTATTTTTATAAAGATTTTTAGTGAAAATTGCATTTAAAATACTTTTAAAGTTTATTTGAGGCGTTTTAAAGTAAAATAGTGAAAAATCCCCAACTAAGTCTTGCATTGACTTTTGTTGACTTACCTAATAATATAAATACCCAAAAAATGCTCAAAATCAGCCAAAACCCTTGCCTACGGGAATAGTAAATTTTGTGCATTTTTTAGCAATTTGAAGGGGTTAGAGGTGGAATCAATGGCCAACTCGGACATTTTTGAACTTATCTCAACTTCTACTTCGTATCTACCATTCGTTTTTCAACTTTCGGAACGAAAAATTTGTGAGGGCTCTTTTCAAAGTTGCTTTAAAGCGCATTATTCTTGCATTGTATTGCTAAATTTACATTTGATACTTGTTATTTAGGTGTTATGACACATGTTTACCATTTAAGAATTTAGTTATAAGGCATTTTATTTTCATGATGAATAGTAGTTGAATTTTGTGTTGAAATGCTAAAATTGAAGCCTAAACTTGATTCTTAGCCTAGTTTTGTTCCTCATAAATATTTATATGCCATCTTAGCGTAGTAGATTAGCTTAGAAATGCGTAAATGTGCAAAAAATGAATGGGGTGCGTTGTCTGAATTTTTGGGAATAAATGGATTTTAAGAGCCTTTTGAGTTATTCTTATGGTGTTTAAATGCTTGCTAGCTTAGATTGATGTTAGGTGATGATTGGAGTAAAATAAAATTGCGTTATGATGCAAATGTTGTTGATTTAGCTTGCATTTTTGTGCTAAAAGTTAGTTAGAATGTGATTTAGTATGTTCTTTTGTGATAAATGTGCTGATAAGGTCTAATTGGTGTCAATTGCACATGATTTAGTTGAAAGGTGAATGTGGGTGTCAAGTGTAGCTTAAGTGATTGAGTGGTTGGTTGAGTGCTTAATAAATGTGTTAATTAAAGTGTATTGTAATTTAACTTATGATAATGCATGAATGTGTGTTGAGATAATGTGTTGTAGAATTAGGATTCTATCCTTATGAGTATGGTGTAATATGTGTTAGAGTCTTTATGTTAGAAATGTATGCTTAACTTGAGTTAGAGTCTTAATGTGGCTTAAGTGCTTAGTTATTGATTAGTTAGCTTGTTAGAGTTTTTTGTGTGTTAGGTGGTTGTTTGTATTGATAGCATTTATTTCAAGTCTATAGCATGATTGATTGGTTAGACAGATAGTGGATAGAAATTGAAGAGTCTAATTATAATTGTGTGAAATGTTTATTTATTTGGAAAAAGTTCGTGAGTTGAGCTACATGTTTGCTTTGTTGGGGATTGAGCGAATATGTTTATGACTTGTTTATATTGATAATTCTTGCCAATGTCCATTGTTGCTAAGTGACATTTAATCATGTGGAATTTCCAGTTGAGCTATTAATGTGAAGTTTATTGTATTGACTATGAATGACATCCATGGGATTTCTTGTGATGAGTATGTGTTCTCCTACATACTGCTAGGGCTTGATCCATTAAACCAATTCAAGGTGTTTGAGAGTAGATCCCAAGGTGAGGGGGTTTTCATTTTCTTGTGCATCTTAGTTTGCTTATTGCTCATAAATTGTACAGTTTATTATAATTGCTTATATTTATGTGTACTTTGTTATAAATTGAGTGAATATATATATACTTGTCTCTTGTTTATGTTATTATATTGCTTGTAAAATTATCTCGTATATGGTATCTCGTATGGTTGTCGAATCGGTTTTCCTTGAAAATTATAGATAGCATCGAGTGAAAACCCATACCTATCGTTATCGTTATCGTGGTTGCGCAACCATTTCGCACAGATGTGGTGGCTACCCACTGGGCGGTATCGGGCTTGCCAGTGGTTATCCATCCTCCGTAGCTATTCCCTCTCTCGCTAAGGATGCCGCCTTATGAGAGCTGGGTCGTAGGATTAACGAGGTGTTACATCAGGAATACCCTCGTTTGGTGTATAGGGTTTTGCCGGCTTATCAATATCGAAATCATTATTGTCTATTTGAGTTCGTGGATCGTGGTTCATGGTTCGTGGTTCACGCTCGTAATCAACATCGTATCCTTTTATTTAGTAACTCTCGCTTGGGCCCTATGTCCTTGGAGAGTTACCATTGCTTTTGTTCTTTTATATGAGATATCTAGCTTGTACATCTGAGTTATGTATTATAATGATATTGATTTTCCAAGGTTATTTATTGTATTTGTTCTTTTGTGGTTGTTTGCCTTCTTTAATGATTAATAGTTAATTGCTTATGATATATTGCCAACATAGCTACATTAGTTTATATTGTTGATTATATACTTGATCTATTCGTATTGCACAAAAGGTTTTCAAAACTCCCTGAATATCTATTTTTCCTCCCTCACTGAGCAACTATGTTGTTTACTCCCTTTTCCTAACCATCTCAGGTTCGATGTCTTCAGAGTCTAAGAAAAAAAAAGCTCAAGAGTTACCGTGACTGGATGTTTTAACTTTTACTGATTGATATATATGGATTTATGTAGAGCATTTGAATAGCTTGGCTTGTAATCTACTTTGCGATTATAGAGGTTTTGTATGTAAATGTATTTGATTCAGAGGGTTATATTAAAGTCTTGTAAGATTTAGTAGTTAATAGCTGGCCTATAGTAACTTTAGTGCTTTTCTTTAATTGCTTAGATGGCTCGCTTGCTTGTGTGGGATGATTGACTTAAAATATAAGAAAGTTAAGTAGATAAGATTAGAGTGGTATGATAATCGGTTTTATCACATAGAATTTCAATAGTTAATGAAATGCATGCTTGTGTGTTATATTTTGATATAGTAGAAAGACTCAAATGGTCTTATAGTCTTGGAAAGTCATGAAATGAATGTTATATGTTGTTATTGTGGTCATTTCTTCTGAGTACAGGGTTGTGGATGATCCTAGAAATAAGGAAAACTCCGTCCATTTTTTCTCATTTTTTGAGACCTTGGGTTTAGGATCGTGGCTCCGGTCTCGTGAGGGATCGGGGTGTTACATGTTGTGCCTTAGCGGTCCTAAGAGGAGTGATCTTCTTAAGCCCGTGACATCACGATTCCAGATTTTGAAGTTGACTTAGGTTAATTGTAATCCTTTCTACATCGTCATTGTGGTATCAGAGGCTAACATAGTAATTAAAAAATGGGGTCGTGACATACCATATGTACATGATACATTATTCTTTCACTTATGTATTTACATATTTAATCTAATCACCATTAGTTTAGATTATGGAAACAACTTTTTCCATATTCGCACATTATTCCCAACATTTAATAATAATTACATATTAGTCCTATTAACTTTTAATAGCTAAATACACTATTGTTAACTCCTTAACAATTCAAGAGAAACAAGATACCGTTGTTAACACTTTAATAATTTAAGAGAAATAAAACACAATTATTAACACTTTAACAATTCAAGAGAAACTAAATGCAAGCTTAATAGAAAAATCATTCACCATGCTCTATTGTGTGTGACTTTCTAGATTCACCGCAATATAGTAATGAGAAAATGTTGAACACTTTCAATGTTAATCGAACTCTTTGATTTGTTTAAAGAATGTCTCCCATCATTCTCAAAACACCCCAAAGTTCTTGAGTGATGTCTAGCAACTAACGTATCAAGACAATTTATAAGGCAATGAAATCAAATTCAAGAGAACCTATTTATAGTTGCAGATTATCGTGCAATTCTATCATTCCATTAATATGTCTTCATCAAAAGAATCATGGATAGATTAAGTTCATTGGTTGGATACTATGCATAGATCTAAATGGTGTAATGAGAGATGACACATGGAAAAACTCATTTCCATCATTCAGACCTTGGCCAAGGATTTCCTCATTAAACAACTATAATTAGATCGCATAGGACATCGTTTCTCAATGGAGCTTAATAGATCTTATCTTGACAACTACATGTCACTCACTATTTCGGAAGAATAAAACTGCAAGAGGCCGTTACTCATCTCATAGAAACGAGCGTTGTCCAAATGCTAGTATTAAACCTTAATACATATGACAGCCATAATGTTGCAAGTCAAATGATCACTTACACAACAACAACAAATAACAAATCATTAACTCTAAACCATGTGATTTGTTATTAACATCACATTCAGTGATTTATTCAACTAATAATCACCCACATGCTTGTTAATCGCATCCCATGTTGTTATGTCACGTGGCTTACCATCCTTTATCATTAACATCTCTATGTCAATCAAGGGTAACAACACCTGTAAAAGTCCATAATAGATTATTGAAGCCCATATCAAATAATCTCAAGACTATAAACAACTTTAAGTATATATCATAATAAAGAAATATGCCAATATATTCTAAACCCCTTTTAGAATACATCTCTTCTAATAATAAACACCAAGGACTCATTCATATGATAAAAAGGAGAATATGAATGTCATTAATGAGTCAATATGTAAACAAACACATAGACAATAATGCCATAATATATAAATTTACATCAAAATGCCCAAAATAGGTCATTCAACTATATAACATTAGAGCATATCTCTAACACTAATGACTAGAGGGGTGTGGTGAAATCCTAAATGTGCATGTTCAATGTGGGAGAACTGTGGAATAAGCTCCAAAATAAGGGGAGGAAAAGTTAGTCTAAATAGCCTCAATTGGGTTATGGGTAGACAAGAGGGACGTTGAAGCACTCAACGCTTTCTCTCCTGAATCATTATCATCTAGATATAACAATCATGCAAACTCATCAAGCTCCTCATTAGGTGTTTTCATGGAATGAGAAGGTAAAGGTAACTCAATAGACTCGTCATCACAACAAGAAGGCTCTCAAGAAGTGTGTGCACCCAACTTATCAGAGCTAAATTGAGCAATAACAGTGTCAAAACATTCTCTAAAGGTGATTGGGGCTCAGGGAGTGAAATAGACAATACAATAGACTCTAAAGACTCTACATAATCAAAACTACACATGGGAGGTATAGAAACATCCATCTCCTCTAAAGTGAGAACAAAGTCTATCCAAGTCAGGTAACATGAAGCTCATTTTCTCTCTCTAAGAAAGGAATCAACTTACTCTTTCTCTCTCTCTCATCCCTGATCCCACTTTCTCTCACTCCGTTACTCTCCCTATTTGTTGGCCTTATGCCTAAATACATTATTTTGATGATAACAAATCTTGGTTATTTAGTTTTTCATAAATGTGATAGGCTTAATATGTTTACATGATTAAATTCATACTTATGATTCATAAGATTAAAATGTATATATTATCTTGAGTCAAATATTGATCAGATAAATATCTTGCATGAAGAAAATAATAGGGAAAAATGTCACATTTAGTCCCTATTGTTTTTCACAAGTTTCAATTTTGTCCCTATTGTTTAAAATTTCTCAATTTCATCCTAACCTTATTATTTTTCCAAAAGTTTAAATTTTATCCCTATTGTTTTTAAAAAGTTTCAATTTAGTCCCTATTATTTCCCTAAAGTTTTAAAATTATCCCTATTGCTCAAAATTAGCCAATTTAGTCCTTGTTGTTTTCTAAAAAATTCAATTTCTTCTCTATTGTTTCTAAAAAATGTTCAATTTAGTCCTATTATTTTTTGAAAAATAATAAGAATTAAATTGATTAATTTTGAATAATAGGAAAGAATTTAAAACTTTAGGAAACAATAGGGACGAAATTAAAAAAATTTGAAAATAATATGGACGACATTGAAACTTTTGGAAAAACAATATGGACAAAATTGAGAAATTTTAAACAATAAAGACGAAACTAAATTTTTTTTGAAAATAATAAGGACCAAATGTGTAATTTTTCCAAAATAATAGTATTGATCAAATGAACATACGAGTAGAATATGTTTACATACACACATACACACTTGTTTGGCTTCTGTATATTACATTGTATCTATTATGTTATAAGCCAAAATGTATTATAAAAACTTGGTGTTGTACGAGGAAGAGAATCTTGCACAAAAGGAAAAAAATGTGATTGATCATAGAGGAGTTGGAAGGTTGAGAAGATGCAAAATTATGTTGGTCATTCAGAAGAATTTAAAATTGCAATTATCTAGCTCACTACAAATATGAAGAATGAAGTATTGAAGAGTTGAATAAGTGAAGACCTTGTAAATGATATGGTGATATAAGGATGGCAAAATGGAAACATAAGAGATAAAGGCTTGAATTTTATCGTTTGCCTTATTGATCGCTACTCGGTCAGCTTATAAAATATGCGCAAAATAACCAAGTTTTAATAACCTGCAAGTGCACGGATCATATAGTGTAGTATGCTCTGAGTGTGGAATCGTATCCACAGGGAAGCTTGTGAGTTAGTAAGTGAAGTAGTGTGAAAAAGTGGCAAAGTGCAAATGTAATAGTTCATGAATGTTTTGAGTATCGTGCAAGAAATATAAACTAAACTAAAGATAGGTTTTGTTAAATACGAGGGAAAGGATCTAGGGATAGGATATGTAATGACACAGTTAATCTAGGCTTGGTATCCAGAATTCTCTAATTCAATGCTCGAATTAAGCTACAACCATTAACCCTAGTTACTTTCTTTAGTCTAATTAAAGTCCCGGTTACTACATATGTTATAGGTGTCGTTCTATCTACGAGTCCGTTATATAGCCACAATATAAATATGTTCTTCAAACCTAGTGTAATCGGTCTGTTTTAACTAAATAATCAACAACTCCTAAAGTAGAAACCATGGTACAACATATAGTCTCATGGAATCTATGGTAAAACCTATAGATTCACTATTATAACGTGAATATATAGCACGAAAGTAAAGCAATCATAATATGAACTTCAAGTATAATATTATGAAAGACAATGCTGAATTAATACAAGCCATATATTGCATTTAAATTAAATTATCTGAATCTGAGACCATAGATTAAAAGACTGTCATTTACAATATCATCCCCTAGATAAAAATCTATTCAAACATAAATAAATACGAGTTATAAAAAAAGAGAGTCAAGAAAGGCTCCCCCATATTGACGAACACGCATTTTTTATCACCGAAATTTGAGCAGAGGTTCCACACAAAATAGCTATTCAGGCAGAATTTTTCCCGAATAAGAGCTACTTGGGGAGAACTTTCCATGAATAAGAGCTTTAATAAAAGTTATTCGGACATAACTTCTCTTGTATTCTATAAATTACTACTAAAATTAAACTAAGTAATTAATTAAACTAATATTTAAAACTAAAAGTAAATTCTAAAAATAATATTTAAAATAAAATGAATTACAAAATCTTCAACCGGTGAGGGGCTATTTATAGCCAAAATTTCAGAGGCGTGCTCGAGCGTGCTTCTGCTCCTTCACTGAGATTGCGCCACTTGTCGTTTCGAGAAGGTGGTGGAAATTTCCGTGTAGGGCACTCGAGTGCCCTTGAGGTGCCCTCGAGCTCACGCCTACTGCTCCGACACTACGTGTCTTTTGCGAAGGTGGTAGAATCTAGTGGAATATTCCGTGGAGGGCACTCAAGCACCCAGTAAGGCGCACTCGAGCGCCCTATGCTGATTTTGTTGACTCCGATTTTTACTTTGATAGAGGCGTTGACCGAGGTATTTTCAAGCAATTTTCAGAATTCTGAGTCCGATTTCGCGCTAGTTTTGGCCAAATTCCTTCTCTACTGGCTCCATTCATCCACCATTTCTTGAGTTTTCCTATTCTCAACCTCTTGACTTGCAATTTGGATTGTTTCGGGTCTGATTTGTTCATTTCCGAGATCATCCTACATTGCATCAAAAGTATAAAAGTGTTGCATTTATTCCTAAGTTATGATGTAAATGTAGTAGAAATACAGTGGTTTGAGTGCTGCAATTATGGTCATATCAACATCCCCAAACCTAAACATTGCTTGTCCTCAAGCAAGACTTGTTTTCAAAACACATTGAAAGTGAAACTTTTTAGAAAAATTTACAAGTCAAATACAAAAGCAGATGAATGTTATCTATCCCATCCTTTTGTCAAAAATTTTCCAACATGAATCATTTGAAATGCAATTCACTATTCTTAACAAGTTCATCAGTTAATGTCAAGAATAATAAGAGGACCTTTACATAGTTTTCATAAATAGATACTCTTTTGGAAATGAACTATTGATTGCTTCAGAGTATATATTTAGAAGTAAACTAAGCAAATTAAGTTCTAACAATTTCCAACTTTCAGGACCTGCAAACAGATTAGACTTTGATATTCTCGCCTTTTTTGTAATCAAACTCTTGATCATACCTTAACCCTGCTTACATTTGCCATAAAACTGAAAGTACAACTCAAACTATCTCTTTTTAGTGCTCAGTTTCTTTTTGCTTTCTAAATATCTCATGTAGCGGGTTTTGAGGCCAACAATCCCTAACCAATTGGCCAAGGTTGCCAGGTTTTAAAGGGACCCCTACGTGCCTTAATCACCCGAGATATCCAAGCTCGAAACTTATCACTATAGCATATATTTCAAATTACAATGTCTAGGATAGTGGTGTTTAAGAGATTTACAACATATTTATAAGAAAATTCTATCAAAAGTAAAGGTATGTACATCATCTTTCATTTTTTTTTTCACATACCATTTACATACAGACATGATAGAGTAACATAACAATATGTACAGATATGGCATTAGGGTTTAGGTTTCAATCACAAGAAGTTCTCATAACAAAAGGTAATTATATCTCAATCCTTTCAAATTCACATACCCATCAATTGAAGAAAAGAAGAACAACTACGTTTACTCATAAATATAATAACCCAAAGTTTTTCTTTTAGACACTCCTCAGAGTTTTTCACATTACTTACCTAAAAACACAGGTTCTCGAATTATCTAAAACATTTTCCTAATAAATAATTAACGTAGCAAAAGTACTCTTTCTCAAGAAAAATGTTTATCAAAATGGTGTGTTTCTTGCAAATTTTTGAAAAAATTTATCATGAAATTCAATACGCATCCCCACACCGAAACTTTGCTTGTCCTCAAGCAAATAGCAATGTAAAACAATAAGAGTGTAATATGCAAGTAACAACATAATGACAAATGCTACATCCCCAAACCTATGGTTTGCTTACTCTACAACACATGTTTGATTAGGTTAAAAGGAAAATGTAGTAAGGAAAGTGATCACCTGATGTGAAGCAATTCAATGTTGATGTATAAGAATGTGTCTATAACCTTTGTCAAAAGATGAATCATTCTGCAACTCATTAAAGATTAGTAGACAAAACATTGTAAGATTAGCATCAACACAACAAAAATGGTTAGCTATACTAAATAAAAATAGACAAAACAATTATAGGGGAGAAACCAAAAATAAATATGATCACGGAAAATAGCTAATATACTATAACTAATAATTTAACTACCCATACCATTTAACCTCTTTTCTGAGGTTCAAGAGTTGAATTAAAACTACTTTAAAGACTAGCTCTTCCAGAGGTTTTTACGCTCACAACATCTAGTGCTTTCTTTTGGCCCACAAAAGGTCATAGCCAGTTCCACAAGGTCAAGGGTATTATAGTGGAATTTTACATTACAGACATTACGTTAGGTGTATGCTCACACTCCTAACTACCTTATCAAGTAACACCCAACAAACCCAAACTACATTAAGCTGGTGGAGTAGCTTACACTATGAGACAAAGTTGCACAATTAAGCCAACCGTACACATAAACGTACAGTGACCACTAGTAGTATGACAATTATACCTCTATGAATGTTCCACAGGGTTAAAAACCCAAACTACATTAAGCTGGAGAAAGATTCACAAGGTAAAATGTGAACGAAAAAAATTAAACAAACATTAAAGCATTGAAAAGAACACTAAGTTGCCTCCTAGTAGCGCTAAGATTATCATCTTCAGCCAGACTGTAGGGCTGAGTTTAATGCTGTCAGTTTGGCAGTAGTTTTGAATCATGTGCTCTATAGAGGATCGTGGAGTACCAACTCCTTGATGTCATGTGGAACCAAGTTAGGTTCAAGAGCATGTTTCAATCTTTGTCCATTGATTGTGAAAACTCATCCATCTTTGAGGTGTTGAATCTTGACTGCTCTAGAGGGATATGCTTCTACTACCTCATATGGTCCATCTCAACGAGTTCTCAACTTTTCGGGGAAAAACTTCAATTTAGAGTTGAACAACCAAACTCTATCTTCAGAGGCAAATGTTTTTCTCCATATGGATCGATCATGGATTTTCTTCATCTGCTTCTTATAGAGTTTATAATTCTTATATGATTCATGGTGAAGTTCTTCTAATTCTGCAAGGGCCAATTTTTTATGTTCTCCTACACTTGTCAAGTCAAAGTTGTGGGCTTTCATGGCCCAATAAGCTCTCTGTTCGAGTTCAATGGGGAAATGACATGGCTTTCCATACACAAGTTGAAAAACCCATAGGAGTCTTGTATGCAATGCGGTAAGCCCATAAAGCGTCATGCAATCTATATGACTATCAGGCCTAACTGTTTCTTCAAGAATATACTTAATTTCCCTATTGGAGACCTCTACTTGCCCACTACTTTATGGGTGGTATGGTGTTGCAATCTTGTGCCGGACGGAATACTTGCTTAGTAATGCTTCCAATGTTCTATGGTGAAAATGTTGTCCACCATCACTTAACAGCAAACGTGGTACCCCAAACTTGGAAAAGATATGTTCTTTGATGAATTTGACCACAACTTTAATTGGTTCGAGAGGCCACCGCCTCAATCCACTTGGAAACATAATCAACAGCTACAATAATGTACATAAAACCAAATGAAGGGGAAAAGGGTCCCATAAAATTAATTCCCCAAACATCAAATATTTCACAAATCAGGATAGGGGAAAGAGGCATCATATCTCGCTTTGAGATACTTCCAGATTGTTGACATCGTGGACACTTCTCACGAAAATCTTGGGCATCCTTGAATAATGTGGGCCAAAAGAACCCACACTGTAGAACTTTGGTTGTAGTTCTTTTTCCTCCAAAATAGTCGTCACAAGCCTCAGAATGACATAATAGAAATATGCTCTCGAATTCTTCTTCAGGTATACACTGTCTGATTACTTGATCAGCACATATCTTAAAAAGATAAGGGTTTTCCCAAAGGAAATATTTCACTTGTGCCATGAATCGGTCTTTCTCTCTTTTTCCCCTATGTGGAGGTAGTTGCTTAACTGCCAAGAAATTGACAATGTTTGCATACCACGGAGTTTGTTGAGAAATGGAAGAGAGTCTTTCATCTAGAAACACATCTCGAAATGGAAGAAGATTCATTGGTGATTCAGACATAAGCCATGAAAGATGATCAACCACAGAATTGTCACTACCTCGTTTATCTTTGATTTCAATGTCAAACTCCTGAAGTAGGAGTATCCAACGGATTAAGTGAGGTTTTGCATCATTTTTGGTGAGAAAATATTTCAAAGCAGCATGATCAGTGAAAATGATCACTTTTGTCCCCAAGACATAAGTCCTAAACTTGTCAAGTGCAAAAGCTACTATAGCGTCCCATAGGACCTATCACTGCAGCTCACTACTATGCAGATATTATCCGCTTTGGTTACACCTCGGAAGACCCGAGCGTGCCCTCACAGTTTGTAGCTCACAGCCGGGACAAAGTCCTTGGTCTGTTGGGTAGCGACCTTGAGTGCGTGTATGTGAAATGTGTTTTGGATAGTCATGTGCTTGCATGTGGAATTGTATTTGCTTGAATGAAAATATGTTCCTATGTGTTATATTTGTGTGAAACATGAAGATTATGTGATATGTGATTTTGTGTGCACCTATGTGTCCTACTTGCATAATATGTAAAGATTGTATAATGGGTGTCGTTATGTGATTCATTGTGTATCTAAGCGATCTCTTGAGTGTTTATTTACCTTGGTTGCTTGTAATAATATGTATTAAATGTTTATCTTGTGTGAAACCCACCGCATACATGCATTACCTTTCGGAATGGTAAGTAAACATTCTCCCCTATAAAGAGTTGGCTAGTAGCGGATCTTCTAGAGATGTTCAGCTGGTGTTCTTAAAAAGTCTTCTTATTCGGATTTCTTATTGGAGCCTGTATTTGGTTATCTTACTGGGAGTTTTTCCTGTCAAGATCCTATGGTATTTTATTGGGTATTTTCACTTGGCATTCCTATTGGGACTTCTTATATACAATCATATTTGAAATCTTATTTGGTATTCTTGGTCGGGCTTTTATTTGGCAATCTTCTTCGGATTTATGCTATGGATTTCTTGATCGGCATTTTCTTGGTACTTCTAATGGGACTCCTTTTAGGGTATTTGTGATAACCCGAACCCGGCATGCATTTAATAGCATTTGACTGCATTTAATTAAATGTTTAATTAGTTAAATCAACCAATTTGCACTATTTTAATATTTCTCTTGGAAGCATTTAGTAATTGTATATTGAATAATTAAAAGATTATTATCTATTTCTATTAATTATAGTAATTGAAATTATTCCCCTGTATTTAATTAAGTATCATCTTAAATGTTAATATTTAATTGCACTTGATTACATGTTTATATTTACTTGTTTATTCGTATTTTGGCATTAACTTCATAATTCTTTAAAATATTCTAGGAATAGTTAAATTAATTAGTTTTAAATGAATATTGATTATTTTAATTGTTTTGATTATTTTAATAATCGGGTTTAATTGTTTGCATTAAAATCACTCGGTTTTCAAATAAATGGGAAAAGTAACTCCGAGCCGGAGTAAATTTTAAACTATTCTACTACTTTACTTTTAAAAAAAATTAAAGTTTTATATTATTGCTCATCACTTTATTAGCGATCATTTATTGACCATTCGATCGTAGCATTTCGAAAATGAAAGTTAGAAGAATATTTCTCGGATTTCGTAAATAATGTTTCTAGTTTAAATTAGTTAGTTTTAGTCGGTTTTCATTAAAATTGCATTGCTCTAACTTGAATTGGATTAAATGGCATCAAAATAAGCTTAATTGACCAATTTTAACTTAAGGTTGACCTTACAAAAGACCAAAATACCCTTTGTAACCTTTTAAATAATAAAACAAGGCTAAAATAAAAATAAAAACAAATCTCAAAATGCCCAAATTGTCCTTCTCATGGCCGAATGCACCAAGGAGGAAAAGAAATGATTTTTGCTTGTATTTTCTTCTACAATCGTGCGTGGAATTGCTCGAGGGTCGTGGCTTGGGTCCTTGCGGGTCTTGGTCTTCAATCTCTGTGAGGGTTTTCAGGCTTTTGTGCATATTATATGAAATTTGATTTTTGATTCAAATTTTTAGATTTGATATTTAATGCGTTATAATGCTTGAAATTGATTGGAAATGCTTCTTTAGGGTTCGTAGAGCATTGCTTGTTAGTTATTTAGCGATTTTTATGGTTAGAAATGCAAATTGAATTTAGGCAAGAATGTGAATAGTAAAAATAAATAGTAAAACCCTAGAATTTTGGATTTTTGATCCGAATTGTGATTGCTTGATTTGGAGAGGTGCCATTAGTGATAGAAAGATAAAATGTGAAATAAAAACAAATCGGCCTTTGTTAAAATTGAAAATTAGACAAAGAAACGTAAAGGGGCCGTTTGACCAAAAGTTGACCGTGCTCGAATTGAGTTGGGGGTTTTGCTATTGAGGGCATGGAAGCACTTTTGGCGTTGTTGTGGCGTTGATTGAGTGACCGGTTAGCATAGCTGTAGTTCAAACGCAGTAGGTGGACTTTCGAGCCTCGGGTGAGAAAGTGAAGTTTAGTGACATAGAAACGTGCCTTGTAGTGCCTGAGTAAATGTAGTGAAATCGGATTTCTAATCCCGTAGCTCGTTTTCTCGTAATTGCCTTTGGAAGTTAGGGATTGAATAGTGATATTTGTCGTTTTCGTGTTTGAACTGCTATTACTTGTTTAATTGGTGTTATTGTTGCTATTAAAGATAGTTATGCTTTAAAAGTTAATTGAATACTAGTATTGGTTGTAAATGCTTGATATCTCATTTATCGCTTCTAATCTGTATTGTTGTACTATCGCTCGTTATCGCCTTGTATCGTGTCTTGCATTGCAAAGTGTCAGGCGTGTGAGTGATGGGTCTCTCTGGGTAGTCTCGGGCTACCAGTGTTGGTTGCTCTAGCTCCACGTCCTATTCCCATTCTCGCTTGGGTTGCCTCCCAGGGAGATTTGGGTCGTAGAATTGATGGATACTTCCGGGGTATTCCAAACTGAAGTTATAAGGTGGTTGCGCGCTTATTGTCATCGTTGTCAACATCAAGCTCGAGATTGATGTATCGTTCGTGAAATGGTACATTGCTCGTATGAGTGAACCATAGCCTTCAGAGTGTGGTATAGCTTTGAATGGTTGTGTTTATACTTTCTTGATTGTTTATTATATTGTCGTTTGTATTGAATGCTTTCTTATTGACTTTATTGCTTAACTGTGTCTATTTGCATTGCACGACTTTCTTTCTCTCCACCTCGATATCTGTCTCGCCCTCACTAAGTATACGTGTTGTGTATACTCACTCCTCACCACCACATTTCAGGAAATGCCATGTTAGCTGGAAAGTTCGTGATTATGTGAAAGTTCGTGCTTGAAGAGTTGTCTTGCGTGCCTATGTGGCTTGAGTTGTCGAAGTGGGAAAGATGTATGCTTTCATGTATTGTATGTATTTAATATTAAAAGAATGTAATTTAAGTGTTACTAGGTTATTGAAGTGATTTGAAAAGCTAGCTTATGTATTTAGTTAGTATAGTTTAACTTCAATGCATGTTTGTAATGTCCAAAGGAAAAGAGTTAGAATGGTTTGATAGTCTAACTTATGAAATAGGTTAGTATGGTTTAATTGTCAAGCATGAATGTACTTGTAAAAGATGTGAAGAGGTAGGTTAGTCTGTAAACTAGAAATATATATTTGCTTGTGATTGCTTGTTGAGAACAAGGCTCGGATGGCCTTGAGGTGGTTGAATGTTTGGACATAGTATTGGTCCACTTATATGTTGTCGCAGGTTTGTTTTTTTTTGGCCTAAAAACAGGGGAGACTCCGTCCGTTTTCCCTAAAAATTATGCCCGAGTTTGGATTTGGGTTTTGATTAGATTGATTGATAGAACTCCCGGTCTCGAGAGGGATCGGGGTACTACAGGTGGTATCAGAGCTTGTTTAGCTCATAAGCCGGGATAGGGTCCTCGGTCTAGTGGGTAGTGATCCTTGAATGTGTGCTTGTTAAGTGTGTCTTGAAAGTGTATGCTTGTATGTGAGATTGTGTGTCTTGACCTGAATGTGTGCTCCTATGTGATATAATTATGTGTCATGTGCTAATTGTGTGCTAAGTGAAGTGAAGTGTCTAGTTGTGCATTGAATTGACCAATTGAATTGGCATCGTGAATCGAATCGACCTCGTGAATTGTTATTTGCTTGAAGTATTGCTTGCAATATGTGTATTGAAATGTCTTGAATTGGTTTTGCTGTGATTTGATTATGTTGTGCTTGACTTGATTGTCGTGCTTAAGTGACTTTGTTGAATAAACTCTTTTGTAAACTTGCTTGCATAATAGTTTAAGGCATGTGTATAAATGTGATATCTTGGCATTCATACATGTCCCGGGAAATGGTAAGTAAGTCTTCTTTCTCCCCTGAAGAAGGTGGTTCACAGCTGGCCTTTCAAGGTGTATGGATTGGCAGGAAATGAATGGCATTTTTATTTTTGGGAGTTGGTGTTTGTCTTTAGAGCTCGGTTATTGGTATACTTCTAAGACTCTTCTTTGTGGTTGGCAATCATAAAAAGATAACTTTCATAGGGGTTTTTATATGATGGCTCTTGGTAGCATTCTTGTGGAATTCTTATTGGGTTTCCTTATTGGCAAGGTTGTATAAAGTACTCATTTGGCAAACAGTGCAAGGGCCTCGGAGTTCGGTTTTGTATATTGTGCACTAGCTCGGTATTTTTCCTTAGGGTTTTCGTCTAGCTGGGAAATTGTATGTGTTATCTAACTTGATTGTCTTATTAAGCAATTCTTGGTGCTTTCTTACTGGGGCATTGTTCGGGTATTTTCTTTGGCATCCCTCAGTTGGTTTGGTAATTGGAATTCCTATCGGACTTATTGTGTAACATTACTTACAGTACTCTTTGGAATTTTTATTGGGCATTCTACTAGTATTTTTTCTTATTGGCATTTATTGGAAGATCCTACACTTGGGATTCTGCTTGGACTTATTATCTTGTATTGTTTGCGGCTTCTCCTTCGGCTTTTCCACTCAGGGGAAACCTATACTTGCTGTTTACTAAGATGTTGCGGTAGGGACTCAGTGATTGAAGGATTTCATTTAGAGATTGGCCTTTGGTATTCTTCTCTATATTCTTTTATAGAACTTTCCGCTAGGTCTACTTACGGTAATCAGCACTGCATGAGGTGCATCTACTCTGGCTATCTTTTAATTTTCTTATTTGGTACTTGTTAGACTTCTATTGGATATTTGTAAATAGGGCATTCCTTTAGTTTTCTTCTTGCCATCAATATGTAGTATTGCTATCATCTACAATATCTTTGCTTCAGTCTTTCCTTGGTATTTTCTCGGCATTCTTGGTTGGGATTCCTATTTTAGTTTTCCTACGAGCATCTTTATTCACTACTTGCTCAGCAACCGAAGAAGATTAGTTAGAGTTGGATTTCAGTGGATGCAGAGTTCTATTGGAAGAAGAATTGCGAGGACGCAATTGTTTTAAGGGGGGAAGGATGTGATAACCCGAACCTGGTATGCATTTAATAACATTTGACTGCATTTAATTAAATGTTTAATTAGTTAAATCAACCAATTTGCACTATTTTAATATTTCTCTTGGAAGCATTTAGTAATTGTATATTGAATAATTAAAAGATTATTATCTATTTCTATTAATTATAGTAATTGAAATTATTCTCCTGTATTTAATTAAGTGTCATCTTAAATGTTAATATTTAATTGCACTTGATTGCATGTTTATATTTACTTGTTCATTCGTGTGACACCCGAGAATTTCACCTTAAATTTATTATAATCGTTGCATACTTATGTGCGCATTTCTACGTGCATCATTTTTCTTGTTTAATTGTTTTTATTGTGGATCACTATTCATAAATTTTTGACTGTTCCGAAAGCTTGATTTTAAATTTTTCCTAGGTCACTCGACATTTAAAAGGAGCCAAGAAATTTTCGTTTTGAACTTTCGAGCTTAGGAGTATGCGTTTGAAAAATATTTTTCCGTGAGCTTTGAATAGTGTTACGTTAGAATAGTGCTAGTATTAAATTAAAAAGCAATTGTAATTGCAATTAGCCTTAATTGATCAATATTTGAGACTACAAAGCTTAGGAAATTAATGATATGCAACATATAAAATAACTAACTCATAAAAATTAAAAGACACATAGCATTTTAGTCATCAAAACAATTTTAGAAATTCCATCCATGTCCTCCTGCTGGCCGTCCACTTCAAGAGAGGAAAAGAGAGATTTTTGCTTCTTCATCCATGCACTTTGAGCTCTTAGATTGATCTTGGGAGGTTATTGAGCAACTTAGGACCTTCAACAAAGCTTCTACATCTTCAAAATTGTGAGGGAGTCTTATTTGTTTGAGTTTAAAGTTTGTTTGCATATGTTCAATTTTATTGAATTGTCAATTATAGCTATATATCTTGTGTTGAATGCTTCCTATGAGTTATTTAAAGCCTCTAGAGCTAACTTTTGTGGTGTGATAACAAATTTAACGGTTAAATGTTGAGATTGATCAAAGAGACGATGAATAGTGCCTAAAACTAGGGTTTTGAGAAAATTTGATAATTGACTTGAATTGATGCCTCAATTAGGTGCTCTAGACCCTAGGGAAGGTAATTGAAAAGCCACGTTAGGTTGAATCACCCGAATTCGAACTTTAGTGCATAAAACGCTTACTTTAAAAAGGGGGTTTTGCACGTTAGGCAATCCGGGCAAATTTGGGCATCGATTTGGGTATCCTTGAGTTAAGGAAGAACCTTTGGTGCTTTCGTTTTACGAAATTGGGGTTCGGTTAGTATGGCTATAGTTCAAACCCGTTCGGGGCCTTCCCGAACTTTTGCTTCAAAAATGAGTTTTTATGACTTTAAAGGGTACCTTTAAGCTTAATTAGGAATATAGAAAGACTAGGGTAGGATTGAGAATCTCGAACTATGCTTAGGAGAAAGAAAGCTCGATTAAAGAAAGGGGAAAAGTAGTTTTTAGCCTTTTTAGGTGCAATGGGAACTTGTTGTGTGTTAGTAGTGCCTTGCATAGGATATTTAGGATGTATTTAAGTTATTTGAGTGGATTATTAGAATTAATTATGTTGATTGTTTTCTTTTGGCATCTATTAGTTAATATCTTGCATATATGAGCTTTTATCGTGCATATATGTGAGGGCGGCCTACTTTGTCGTCCCTCTTACGTGTTATGTGATATTATTGCTTGCTTGTGACTTGTATTGGGTTGCGCAACCTATATCGGACATGGTAGCGTCGAGAAACACGGGCGGCATCGGGCTTGCCGTGCTCCCTCGACTACCATGGTGCCTATTCCCTTCTCGCTGAGGCATACTCCACTACCCCAGAGGCGTGGTTCACCTGCTGGGCATGGACCTACCTCGGGAGAATGGGTCGTAGGATCGGGATACATCCGGAGTATCCCAATTGTTGGTGTTTGGGGTTGCCGGCATAATCGTGATACTCGTGGTTCGTGGCTCGTGATCGAAGACTTGGAAGTGGAACCGTATCCTTTTTAAAGTGATTAATAGTTTGATTTATTGTATTGATGGTTTATGTGTCTTGTATATAGGTTTACTTGTGTTGCATATCATATTGCACGTTTACATGCTGCATCACCTCCCTCGCTGGGCAACTTTGTTGCTCACTCCTTATTTGAAATGTTTCAGGAGAAGCTGAGGTGAATCCCCAGCTATTAGAAGTAGAAGAAGAGGAAGAAGTTCAAGTAGATCAGAATCAGTGATCTTGTGTGCTGAGGTGGATTTTATGTGCTTCTTGCGTGGAGTTCTTGTTATTAATGTATTTTGAGACTTTGGAGTCGTGTATATATATGTCTAGTAGATGTGTATTAGGATGTTAAAGAAGTTGTTGGCTTGTAATAATGAATTCTAGACTTTTAGTTTTCCTTGCATGCTTGGAGTGTTTGTGAATCTTCATATGGAACTTAGAAGTTATTGTATTTAACTACTTATGACAAAAATCAACTTATCTCGCATGCTTGTGTGCTTTAGTAGAATGTTGTTACTCCAAGGCTCGGATGGCCTTGTGATTTTGTTTTGGCTTTGGAGTGATTGTTGATAAGTTGTTGCTTTTAGTTCAGATGTCTTGAATGAATGTTTACAGGTATCAGTTTTGTCCTTGGTACAGAGGAGACTCTGTCCGAGTGACGGGTCCGAGCCTGACTATTAGCGTGGGGTTGGGTTCGGGGCGTTACACCTTAAGTGGTATCAGAGCTACTAGAATGCTTGAAGCCGGGTTAAATTCCTTGGCATGTGGGTAGAGGTCTATATGTGGAAGTGAATTATGTGAATATGTAAGTGTTTAGTTGTTTAAGTACTTAGATATAAGACATGCTAGCATGAAAAGGAATGATAAAACTTAATATGATAAGAATATGAAAAGTTAGTATTGAATGTTGTCAAGTGTTTTATGTGTTCTTATGTGAGAAAAATGTTTGAAAACAATGTGTAAATTATCTTGCATAGTTTATTTGCCTATTATAATATGATGTTCTTCTAGCATTGTGATGAGGAGACGGGGTAGACCGCGGGGTGAGCCGGAGGAGGCTCCTAGACAGAATGTACCGGGGCAGGATGCTGGGGCAGCCGAGAATGTACAACAGGGTCAGGAGCCGAGCACTGCCCAGATTTTAGCTACTATGGCTACTGCGATGAATACCATAGCACAGTTTGTGGTTCAGCAGGGTACAGCAGGTGCCGACAGAGGTAATCAGACTGCCAGAGCAGAGGGCAGTGGTACTGCGGGAGGTAACTTATTTGATAAATTTCTGCATCATGGAGCATACAGTTTTTATGGTGAGCCAGATGATATGAAAGCAGAGTTGTGGCTGAGCAAATTCGAGAAAGTTGCTGCAATACTTGAGTGTGACGATGAAAGAAAGATCAACTGTGCTACATTTTTAATGGAGGGTGATGCCGAGGCTTGGTAGCGCACTATTAGAGAAAAATGGGATGCTGAGAGGGTTCAGCATGTATGGGCTGATTTTGTACGTGAGTTTCGAGATAAGTATGTATCGGTTGTAGCCCGTGAGAGGCATCAGGATGAGTTTATAGCTTTGAAACAGGGGAACATGACTGTAGACCAGTATGAGGCTACCTTTACGAGACTATCTCGATATGTGCCAGCTTTAGTTCAGCCGGAGGATGTGAAAATTCAGAGATTTATTACAGGGTTGAGGAGTGACATCATGCTTAACTTGTCCTCACAAGATTATCCGAGCTATGCTGCAGTAGTTCGGGCTGCATCGAGATATGAGAAACGTAAAGCAGATGTGTTAGCTCAGTCTAGTCAGTCAAGCAAACGGCAGTTTCAGTCTCAGAGTCAGGGTTATCAGAGGCAGACTTAGCAGCCTAGGCAGACCCAGAGCTACCCAGGACCAGTTCAGGTACAGTCACAGCCGAGACCAGCTCAGAGCCAGCCACAGGGACAGTCACAGACCCGACCAGTGACTACTAGATCTCAGCAGGGCAGTTCTGCCACATCTACTTATAGGACCCCTACAGGAGGAGCTGTTGCTAGGAAGAATTTACAGTGTACTCATTGCAATTGTAAGGGTCACACAGAGGCTGAGTGTTGGAGGAAACTAGGCCGTTGCACGGGCTGCGGCAGTGATCAGCACAGAGTTAGGGATTGTCCCAAGTTTAGAGGTGGTCAGGGTCAGACTTCAGGCCAGGGTGCCCAGACTAGAGCTTCAGGAGCAGCTACCGTACCGCGAGGTCAGGCACGGGTATTTGCACTTGACCAGGAGGAGCTTCCTGAGACGACAGTGGTGGTGGAAGGTACTTTTCTTATTAATAGTCAGCCGGTAGTAGTTTTGATTGACACCGGGGCTACACATTCATTCATTACACCTGCATGTGCACAGTCTGCTACATTAAAAGTTGATAAACTGCCGTATGTGATTGAAGTAGGTAATCCTATGGGAACTAAATTTGTTACGGAGTCTGTGTGTAAGGATTGTAATATTTGCATTGAGGGTTGCATGTATCCTATTGATTTGATTATCATGCCATTTCGGGACTTTGAGGTTATCTTAGGGATGGATTGGTTGGGGCGATATTATGCATGTTTGGACTGTAGGAGGAAAGTTCTGACTTTAGAAGTACCTAACCAACCTGTTATTAAAGTAACTGGGAGTCGAAAGTCTACTGGGACTCGTATTATATCATCCATTAAAGCTACTAAAATGTTGAGTAAAGGCTATGATGCATATTTAGCTTATTTAATTAATCAGCCTGGAGATAAATTGAAATTGAATGAAGTACCTGTTATAAAAGAGTTTCCTGGGGTTTTCCCTGAAGAGTTGCCTAGGTTACCACCTGATAGGGAGATTGAATTTGTGATTGACCTGTTGCCGGGAACTAGTCCTATCTCGAGAACCCCGTATAGAATGTCTCCCCCTGAGTTACAAGAATTTAAAATTCAGCTTCAAGGTTTGCTTGAGAAAGGTTTTATTCAGCCCAGTTCGTCACCGTGGGGTGCTCCCGTGTTATTTGTGAAAAAGAAATACGGTACTCTGCGTTTGTGTGTAGACTATCGGGGTCTGAATCAGGTAACGGTGAAAAATAAATATCCCTTGCCCTTAATTGAGGAGTTGTTTGATCAGCTACAGGGTGCGGTTGTGTTTTCAAAATTTGATTTGAGGCAGGGTTATTACCAATTGAGGATCAGGAAAGAGGATGTACCTAAGACTGCATTTAGAACCAGGTACGGCCATTATGAGTTTATTGTTTTACCATTCGGGTTGACAAATGCTCCAGCTGCTTTTATGGATTTGATGCAGAGAGTATTTCGACCCTATCTTGATCAGTTTGTTGTGATTTTTATTGATGATATCTTAGTATACTCTAAGTCTGAGTCAGAACATGAAGAGCATTTGAGGATTGTACTCCAAACCTTACAAGAACACAAGTTGTTGCCAAATTTAGCAAATGCGAATTCTGGTTGAAACAGGTTGCCTTTTTAGGTCATATCATTTCCCAGGAGGGAATATCTGTTGATCCTGCTAAAATTGATGTAGTTATGTAGTGGAAGAGACCTGAAACTGTCACGGAAGTCCGTAGTTTCTTGGGGTTAGCGGGCTTATTATAGGCGATTTGTTAAAGATTTTTCAAAGATTGCAGGGCCTTTGACTACTTTAACTCAGAAGAAAACTGTGTTTAATTGGGATGATAAATGTGAAGCTAGTTTCCAGGAGTTGAAAAAGCGACTTACCACTGCACCTATCCTTGCCTTGCCTGAGGGAACCGAGAACTTGGTGAGTTATAGTGACGCTTCGAAAGAAGGGTTAGGTTATGTTTTGATGCAAAATGGTAAAGTCATAGCATATGCCTCTAGGAAATTGAAACCATATGAACTCAATTATCCTACACATGATTTGGAGCTTGCAGCTGTTGTCTTTGCTTTGAAGAAATGGCGGCATTATTTGTGGGGCAACAAATTTGAAATATTTACTGATCATAAAAGTTTGAAATATTTGTTTTCTCAAAAAGATTTGAATATGAGGCAAAGGCGTTGGCTGGAATTGTTAAATGATTATAACTGTACCATTAGCTATTTGCCGGGAAAAGCTAATACTGTTGCAGATGCTCTGAGCCGGAAAGCTTCTGTGTCGAGTTTGATAATCAAGGATTGGGAGATTGTGGAAGAACTGTGCTTATGGAAACCGAAAGCTTCTAGATCAGGTATTCAATTTGCTAGTTTACAAATCAAATCTTTATTGCTATCTAGAATCAGAGAAGCGCAACAATCAGATTCTCAGCTATTGAAGCTTTTAGAGAAGTCCAAAGGGGGAGAGTCCGACTTTAAGATGCATGATGATGGGCTTCTTAGGTACAAGAACAGAATTTGCATTCCTAGTAATTCGATTGTGAAAGAAGAGATTCTTACTGAGGCTCATGCTTCTAAATACACAATTCATCCTGGAAGCACAAAAATGTATAGAGATTTGAAACAGAATTTCTGGTGGAACAACATGAAGAGAGAGATAGCTGAGTATGTAGCTAAATGTTTAACTTGTCAGAAAGTTAAGGCAGAACATCAGAGGCCTGCGGGATTGTTGCAACCGTTGGAGATTCCGGTTTGGAAATGGGATCAGGTTACTATGGATCTTATGTCGGATTTACCGAGATCACCACGAGGTAATGATTCGGTGTGGGTTGTAGTAGACAGGTTGACAAAGAGTTCGCATTTTATTGCTACAAAGAAAACAGATTCTCTCGATAAATTGGCTGAGCTTTATGTTGAAAATATTGTGAGACTGCATGGAGTTCCATCCCAGATAGTGTCAGACAGGGATCCCAGGTTTACATCACAGTTCTGGCAGAAACTACAAAAGGCTTTGGGGACTAATTTGAGTTTTAGTACTGCTTATCACCCGCAGACGGATGGTCAGTCAGAGAGGACTATCAGGATACTGGAGGATATGTTGAGAGCCTGTGTTCTGGATTTTGGCAAGAATTGGGAGAAATATCTGCCTCTAGCAGAGTTTGCTTACAATAACAGTTATCAGGCCACTATTGGCATGGCACCCTACGAGGCACTTTATGGGCGAAAATGTCGGTCTCCGTTGTATTGGGATGAGGTAGGTGAGATGAAAACAGTTGATCCTGCTATTCTTCCGGAGATGGTTAAAATGGTGGATAATGTGAGACTTATAAAGAAGAGGATGCTTACAGCTCAGAGTCGACAGAAGAATTATGCTGATAGACGTCGACGGGACTTAGTATTTTCTAAGGGGGATCATGTTTTCTTGAAAGTCTCTCCGCGAAAAGGTTTGATTCGGCACGGCAAAGGAGGTAAACTTAGTCCTAGATACGTGGGACCATTTGAGATCACTGAGAAAGTTGGGGATTTAGCTTATAGATTGGCCTTACCTCCGAGTTTGGGTCGGATTCATGATGTTTTTCATGTGTCACTGCTGAGAAAGTATAATCCTGACCCGTCGCATATCATTGAGCCGGAGCCGTTGGAGATTGATGAGTCCTTAGCTTATGTTGAGAAACCTCTTCGAGTGGTTGACCGAAAGATTCAGGAACTTAGGACTAAAAATATTCCTATGGTAAAAGTTCTCTGGGATCATCATGGGGTTGAGGATGCCACTTGGGAGCGAGAAGATCAGATCAGAGAGAAGTATCCGGAGCTCTTTGCCGAATCATGTAAGAATTGCGAGGACGCAATTAGTTTAAGGGGGAGAGGGTGTGACACCCGAGAATTTCACCTTAAATTTATTATAATCGTTGCATACTTATGTGCGCATTTCTACGTGCATCATTTTTCTTGTTTATTTTTTTTTATTGTGGATCACTATTCATAAAATTTTTGACTGTTCCGAAAGCTTGATTTTAAATTTTTCCTAGGTCACTCGACATTTAAAAGGAGCCAAGAAATTTTCGTTTTGAACTTTCGAGCTTAGGAGTATGCGTTTGAAAAATATTTTCCGTGAGCTTTGAATAGTGTTACGTTAGAATAGTGATAGTATTTAATTAGAAAGCAATTGTAATTGCAATTAGCCTTAATTGAATAATATTTGAGACTACAAAGCTTAGGAAATAAATGATATGTAACATATAAAACAACTAACTCATAAAAATTAAAAGACACATAGCATTTTAGTCATCAAAACAATTTCAGAAATTCCCTCCATGTCCCCCCTGCTGGCCGTCCACTTCAAGAGAGGAAAAGAGAGATTTTTGCTTCTTCATCCATGCACTTTGAGCTCTTAGATTGATCTTGGGAGGTTATTGAGCAACTTAGGACCTTCAACAAAGCTTCTACATCTTCAAAATTGTGAGGGAGTCTTATTTGTTTGAGTTTAAAGTTTGTTTGCATATGTTCAATTTTATTGAATTGTCAATTATAGCTATATATCTTGTGTTGAATGCTTCCTATGAGTTATTTAAAGCCTCTAGAGCTAACTTTTGTGGTGTGATAACAAATTTAACGGTTAAATGTTGAGATTGATCAAAGAGACGATGAATAGTGCCTAAAACTAGGGTTTTGAGAAAATTTGATAATTGACTTGAATTGATGCCTCAATTAGGTGCTCTAGACCCTAGGGAAGGTAATTGAAAAACCACGTTAGGTTGAATCACCCGAATTCGAACTTTAGTGCATAAAATGCTTACTTTAAAAAGGGGGTTTTGCACGTTAGGCAATCCGGGCAAATTTGGGCATCGATTTGGGTATCCTTGAGTTAAGGAAGCACCTTTGGCGCTTTCGTTTTGCGAAATTGGGGTTCGGTTAGTATGGCTATAGTTCAAACCCGTTCGGGGCCTTCCGAACTTTTGCTTCAAAAATGAGTTTTTATGACTTTAAAGGGTACCTTTAAGCTTAATTAGGAATATAGAAAGACTAGGGTAGGATTGAGAATCTCGAACTATGCTTAGGAGAAAGAAAGCTCGATTAAAGAAAGGGGAAAAGTAGTTTTTAGCCTTTTTAGTTGCAATGGGAACTTGTTGTGTGTTAGTAGTGCCTTGCATAGGATATTTAGGATGTATTTAAGTTATTTGAGTAGATTATTAGAATTAATTATGTTGATTGTTTTCTTTTGGCATCTATTAGTTAATATCTTGCATATATGAGCTTTTATCGTGCATATATGTGAGGGCGGCCTACTTTGTCGTCCCTCTTACGTGTTATGTGATATTATTGCTTGCTTGTGACTTGTTTTGGGTTGCGCAACCTATATCGGACATGGTAGCGTCGAGAAACACGGGCGGCATCGGGCTTGCCGTGCTCCCTCGACTACCATGGTGCCTATTCCCTTCTCGCTGAGGCATACTCCACTACCCCAGAGGCGTGGTTCACCTGCTGGGCATGGACCTACCTCGGGAGAATGGGTCGTAGGATCGGGATACATCCGGAGTATCCCAATTGTTGGTGTTTGGGATTGCCGGCATAATCGTGATACTCGTGGTTCGTGGCTCGTGATCGAAGACTTGGAAGTGGAACCGTATCCTTTTTAAAGTGATTAATAGTTTGATTTATTGTCTTGATGGTTTATGTGTCTTGTATATATGTTTACTTGTGTTGCATATCATATTGCACGTTTACATGCTGCATCACCTCCCTCGCTGGGCAACTTTGTTGCTCACTCCTCATTTGAAATATTTCAGGAGAAGCTGAGGTGAATCCCAAGCTGTTAGAGGTAGGAGAAGAAGAAGAAGTTCAAGTAGATCAGAATCAGTGATCTTGTGTGCTGAGGTGGATTTTATGTGCTTCTTGCGTGGAGTTCTTGTTATTTATGTATTTTGAGACTTTGGAGTCGTGTATATATATGTCTAGTAGATGTGTATTAGGATGTTAAAGAAGTTGTTGGTTTGTAATAATGAATTCTAGACTTTTAATTTTCCTTGCATGCTTGGAGTGTTTGTGAATCTTCATATGGAACTTAGAAGTTATTGTATTTAACTACTTATGACAAATATCAACTTATCTCGCATGCTTGTGTGCTTTAGTAGAATGTTGTTACTCCAAGGCTCGGATGGCCTTGTGATTTTGTTTTGGCTTTGGAGTGATTGTTGATAAGTTGTTGCTTTTAGTTCAGATGTCTTGAATGAATGTTTACAGGTATCAGTTTTGTCCTTGGTACAGAGGAGACTCTGTCCGAGTGACGGGTCCGAGCCTGACTATTAGCGTGGGGTTGGGTTCGGGGCGTTACAATTCGTATTTTGGCATTAACTTCATAATTCTTTAAAATATTCTAAGAATAGTTAAATTAATTATTTTTAAATGAATATTGATTATTTTGATTGTTTTGATTATTTTAATAATCAATTTTAATTGTTTGTATTAAAATCATTCGGTTTTCAAATAAATGGGAAAAGTAACTCCGAGCCGGAGTGAATTTTAAACTATTCTACTACTTTACTTTTCAAAAAAATTAAAATTTTATATTATTGCTCATCACTTTATTAGCAATCGTTTATTGACCGTTCGATCGTAGCATTTCGAAAATGAAAAGTTAGAAGAATATTTCTCGAATTTCGTAAATAATGTTTCTAGTTTAAATTAGCTAGTTTTAGTCGGTTTTCATTAAAATTGCATTGCTCTAACTTGAATTGGATTAAATGGCATCAAAATAAGCTTAATTGACCAATTTTAACTTAAGATTGACCTTGCAAAAGACCAAAATGCCCTTTGCCACCTTTTAAATAATAAAACAAGGCTAAAATTAAAAGAAAACAAATCTCAAAAATGCCCAAATTGTCCTTCTCATGGCCGAATGCACCAAGGAGGAAAAGAAATGATTTTTGCTTGCATTTTCTTCTACAATCGTGCGTGGAATTGCTCGAGGGTCGTGGCTTGGGTCCTTGCGGGTCTTGGTCTTCAATCTCTGTGAGGGTTTTCACGCTTTTGTGCATATTATATGAAATTTGATTTTTGATTCAAATTTTTAGATTTGATATTTAATGCGTTATAATGCTTGAAATTGATTGGAAATGCTTCTTTAGGGTTCGTAGAGCATTGCTTGTTAGTTATTTAGCAATTTTTACGGTTAGTAATTCAAATTGAATTTAGGCAAGAATATAAATAGTAAATCTCTAGAATTTTGGGTTTTTGATCCGAATTGCGATTGCTTGATTTGGATAGGTGCCATTAGTGATAGAAAGATAAAATGTAAAATAAAAACGAATCGACTTTTGTTAAAATTGGAAATTAGACAAAGAAACGTAAAGGGGCCGTTTGACCAAAAGTTCACTGTGCTCGAATTGAGTTGGGGGTTTTGCTATTGAGGACATGGAAGCACTTTTGGCGCTGTTGTGGCGTTGATTGAGTGACCGGTTAGCATAGCTGTAGTTCAAACGCAATAGGTGCACTTTTGGGCATCGGGTGAGAAAGTGAAGTTTAGTGACATAGAAACGTGCCTTGTAGTGCCTGAGTGAATGTAGAGAAATCGGTTTCCTAATCCCGTAGCTCGTTTGCTCGTAATTGCCTTTGGAAGTTAGGGATTGAATAGTGATATTTGTCGTTTTCGTGTTTGAACTGCTGTTACTTGTTTAATTGGTGTTATTGTTGCTATTAAAGATAGTTATGCTTTAAAAGTTAATTGAATGCTAGTATTGGTTGTAAATGCTTGATATCTCATTTATCGCCTCTAATCTGTATTATTGTGCTATCGCTCGTTATCGCCTTGTATCGTGTCTTGTATTGCATAGTGTCAGGCGCGTGAGTGATGGGCCTCTCTGGGTAGTCTCGGGCTGCCAGTGTTGGTTGCTCTAGCTCCGTGTCCTATTCCCATTCTTGGGTTGCCTCCCAGGGAGATTTGGGTCGTAGAATTGATGGATACTTCCGGGGTATTCCAAACTGAAGTTATAAGGTGGTTGCGCGCTTATTGTCATCGTTGTCAACATCAAGCTCGAGATTGATGTATCGTTCGTGAAATGGTACATTGCTCGTATGAGTGAACCATAGCCTTCAGAGTGTGGTATAGCTTTGAATGGTTGTGTTAATGCTTTCTTGATTGTTTATTATATTGTCATTTGTATTGAATGTTTCTTATTGACTTTATTGCTTAACTGTGTCTATTTGCATTGCACGACTTTCTTTCTCTCCACCTCAATATCTGTCTCACCCTCACTGAGTATACGTGTTGTGTATACTCACTCCTCACCACCACATTTCAGGAAATGTCATGTTAGCTGGAAAGTTCGTGATTATGTAAAAGTTCGTGATTGAAGAGTTGTCTTGCGTGCCTATATGGCTTGAGTTGTCGAAGTGGCAAAGATGTATGCTTTCATGTATTGTATGTATTTAATATTAAAAGAATGTAATTTAAGTTTTACTAGGTTATTGAAGTGATTTAAAAAGCTAGCTTATGTATTTAGTTAGTATAGTTTAACTTCAATGCATATTTGTAATGTCCAAAGGAAAAGAGTTAGAATGGTTTGATAGTCTAACTTATGAAATAGGTTAGTATGGTTTAATTGTCAAGCATGAATATACTTGTAAAAGATGTGAAGAGGTTGGTTAGTCTGTAAACTGGAAATGTATATTTGCTTGTGATTGCTTGTTGAGAACAAGGCTCGGATGGCCTTGAGGTGGTTGAATGTTTGGACATGGTATTGGTCCACTTATATGCTGTTGCAGGTTTGTTTTTTTTTTTTTTGCCTAGAAACAGGGGAGACTCCGTTCATTTTCCCTAAAAATTATGCCCGGGTTTGGATTTGGGTTGTAATTAGATTGATTGATAGAACTCCCGGTCTCGAGAGGGATCGGGGTGCTACAGTATTCACATCTAGTGGGATTCTATTCAGACTACTGACATGGTATTTTTATTTCAACTACTTATTGGATTTCTAGTAGAGACTCTTATCTCAGTGTCTCTTGAGGAAAACTCAGGCTAAGATTATAGTAGACCGAAGCTAAGTTTTTTTGAAAAAAGAATTACGAGGACGCAAATGTTTGAAGGAGAGGATAGTGTAACACCTTGAGCCCGGGCATATAGTTATTTTATTTACTTGCATATATTAATATGCTTATTTTAATCATTTGCGTGCATTTACATGGCACCTTAATTGTTTGTATATACTTATTAGCATTATTTTTTTATATTTCTTGGAAAATGTGAAAATTGTGTTTAACTAATATAAATGGAGTAATTATTTTAGTATTATATTTTTTTGAAATATATGTATTTCTATTTAAGTATTAGTTTTCACTAATATCAATTATTGAATAAGTAGCTCCGAGCCAGGGGTAAAACTTTTAATATTTTATTTTGTTGATTTCGTATTTTATTCTCATTACTTATTTGTTTATTAGCATACGTTCATTAAAATTATTTGCATAGCACTTTGGGAAGGCAGGTAGGAAAATTGCTAAAGGTATCGAATAAATTAATTAAACATAGACAACTAAAGCAAGAGCAACTAAATAGTTGAAAATTAGCTAGAATGGCAAACTAGTAGAATAACATTTAGTTGAAGGGCATGTTGGTCATTTGGGCCTTTAGTCTTCCATTATATACATACATACATGTACAAACACACCAACACACGCACAAAAATCAGACACACACACACACACACACACACACACACTGAACACATTTAAACATACACAAGAAAGAAGAAGAAAAGAATGAAAATTAAGCCTATTTTAGCTAAATTCGTGCATATTCAACATGCTCAAGGTGAGGGTTTCATCCTATTTGTGCATTTATGTTGATATTTTGCTAGGGTTAAGATTGATAAGTGCAATTAGTTGGTATTTGAAGTGATACATGCTTGTAATGTAAGCTAAATGAAGTGTAAAGCAAACTTGAGACATGGTTTTGCTTGTGTATTGATTATTGATGGTGGTTTATTTGTCTGCTTGTAGAACTTGGTCAATGATTAAAGATGAAGCGTAAGTGTTTGATTATATGTCATAGAAAATATTCCTATCATGTGTAAAGCATGGCATACAAGAAGTAGCTAAAAATGGAGTAGAGTAAAAAAAGAGCCATTCCAGATAGCCTACTGCCGCCATCTTTTGGAACCTTTTTGACATAGTAAATGCCATGCCTCAACTCGACCCCTCCTACGATCAATCAGCACGCAACAGAATTTTGGCAGTATAACAATAGTAATTAAGACACCGAGACTCTAAACCAACCTCATCAGAATATCATACAACCAATTCCTCAATTAAATTAACAACATACAACATAACCATATTATACAATAATCATTCCTTCAACAACCCATTCATGGTTATACGCCTCCATTCCAACTTAGTACATAGACTATACATACATTTCAAAATAGATTATAACCAACTTAGAAATTTAGTCATGATAAAAAATAAAGACAACTTAATCAACATACATACGTCTTTATATTAAGATAGGTTATACAATACATTGTTTTACAACAACTAAGATAATCTCATGGCAATGACTCCTGCACATAAGACTCATCCACATATGGCACATTTCCCTCTTAAAGAGGCACGTACCCGTAGTCAGAATCAGTAACACCTGCATGCATGCAATAATTGAGAGTGAGCTTATATAAAATAAGCCCAGTGAGGATCCGATAGATCTCTAACAGTATTTACTATACTCCTTGGAAATGATCCTTTAAGCAGTAAACACACAATAGACATCAATAACAATATAAACACATAAACTATAATGACCATTCAATAAAGGATACTCTAGTTGGTGTAGCTCCGAACGCCATCACGATCTCAACCAACTTCTTATCACCCCCATGACACACACACCCGAGGTACCTCACTAGCCCTGCCCTCCATGGCATCTTCGCCCATGCGAGATGATGGTAGCCTCTGATAGCCATGCCGTTTTCAACCTGACGACCCGATACCTCCCGAGAGGTGGCACACGCATATCAAGACTCAACAATAAGAATAAACATTCAATCACAGGATGACAACCTTTTCCGTTGACTATCTTCCGGTTCATCAATAATCAATATTCAATAATCAATAATCAATAATGCATCAATCAATTAATAACATTACAACAACACAATATCAATTACTCAATTAACAACTAAACAACTAAGTTAGATAACAAAGTAGGCCACCTAACTTAACATGCATTAGACACACAACCAAACCTTAATCTAACCATCAACAACTCACAATTCAATAACTCAAACACCACCCAATCATCTAAAGGTATATAACAACATTTTAAAGAAAGATAGTCTAAACTTCTAATAATCATAACTTACATTCTACTAATCCAAACAACTTCAAACCAATTCCTATCACTCACTCACTCAATCAACTACATTAGGCCCCTTGGAAACCAACCAAAATACATCCAAATCAAGCCCAACAACCCTAAAACCTCAATGCAACTAGGCTGAAATTTCTGGACTTTCATACTGACATCACAATCAAAATTTTGGCATTACAACGGTACTACCCCATATTTAACAAACTTTTACAAATCGACGACAATCGATTCCAACCACTATAACTCAAAATATTCAACAAATAGCCAACAACTCAACTTTTAATACCCGAAAATAAAAATTCAAGAGACAACGGTTCAAATCTTATATAAACGCATATAAACAATTCTTAGCATGCACTGAGCAATAATATAATATTAATTCAACTTTTTAACAGTTTAAAATTCAATTATACGCAAAAACATAAAAGATGACATTTGAGATATAGAATTTTTCTCTCACATTTGATGTGCTTTCATGCAAGAAATATGTAGAATGGATGCCCAAAAAGTGAAATCAAGCTTTGAATGAAGTGATTTGGACTTGAATTACAAAATCTATGTGAAAAATACTTTGAAAAACCTTGAAAATGCCTTCTTTCTTCTCCCTCATGGATTTTCGGTAATGTGTGTGTAAAATGAGTGTGTTTTGTGAGCTATTAATGTGTGTTGATGATATATTAAGCAAAGGTCAAACAAATAAAAGTAAGTCAAAGTTGACACTTAGTTATTTTTAGTGTTTTTTTGTCTTTTAATTCCATTTTAGACTATTTCTTGCTCAAAACATTAATTTAACACTTAGACTATTTTAAGTAGTTTATTTTTAGGTGACAAGAGTTTTCTCATGCAAAGACTTTCACCCGACTCGGCTAAAAACGCAATTTTTGCAAAAGAATGTGAAAAGTCATATTATTTATTTTCAAATGTCTTTTGAATGCACAACTAATCTAAAATCATTTAATACCACATATAAATATATTTATATTAATATATACTAGGTCAACGAAAGTCAATGCAAGAATCGGGTTTAGAAAAAATTACTATTTGGCTCAAAAATGCTATTTTTCACCGGAAAGTCTATTTAAATTACTATTCTGTTTCAGAATCAATTTTTATCAAATATGGGTCTATTAATAATAGAGGACTAGGTTTTAAGATATTTAAAACACCCTTGTAAAAATTTTAGCGGACAGGTGTTTAAAATACTATTCACAAAAACCGTCGATAAAATGTCTGATGCCGTTTTTGATGAAAATTTCATGAATGCACACATAGCATGTATTAGGAATATAAATCAAATATTTAGCACATTCTAACTCATATAACACATAAACAGGTCAAATCACGCAAATTGAGGCAAAGACACCCAAATCAAGATAAAGACAAAAACTGGGGTTTCACATTCTTCTCCCATTAAAACAATTGCATCCGTGCAATATTCTCGAATTGATAGACAATTAAATCCTCAATCGTTACACTTAACAATACTTCTCTTAGTTTTCATTTATCTCTTAGGATGACACATAACCAAAGACCTCAAAAGAACAAACTCTATTGACTGCAAGTTGATGATCATAATTCCAAGACAATCTTCAATTCATAATTTTCTCCCACCTAATATCATATTGCATATGAAAGAAATCGCAACTCCAAAGTCTTAGCATGACACCACTAATTATCAATCATCCCCTACTGCACAAAAGAGCTCTATGAACGCCCCGAGGGTTTAAAAACTCATTCACGATAACATGAATGATTACTGATCAAGGGAATATCTCAAAAGTGACATTGGTCAGAGTATGGCTATTATGAAATTTACAAGGAAATAAGGATATAGAAAGTCATATTCGAGCCAAGAATCAAGGGAACAAGAGGTCAAACAATTTAGAGAATCAAAAGGCTAATAGTTTAATAAGAAAGCATGATAACTAAGATAAGGAATGTCTCAGCACCTATCAATTAAATAAGTACAAACAAAGGATGATGACGGATCAAAACAATGCTGAGTATGTTGAACAAACATTCCTGAACAAGTAAACATTTCAATTCCCGATGATTGTTCAAGGGACCAACAATTAAGTTGTACTTGAGGTGAAATGAAATTAAGAGATAAGAGATGATTAATTCAATAGAAAATATGAGTGTCAAGATAATGAGTATCTCAGCACGCAATAACCAAAGAAGTATAAATAAGAAAGTACAGTGCTGAGTATATTAAATGAGCAATTACAAGCAAAGTAATGGCTCAGGATTTAATAATAAAACAATAGGATTAACAAAGATCAACAAGAATATCAATGATGTACTTAGCTAAGGAGTACATCAAGCATGTGAGATTCGAATAAGTAAAATGGTATACCAACGGAGAGATTACTTTCAAATGAATAGTAATAGGATGAAATAAAATACTGAAACGAATGGCTGGAGATATAGAACGAAATATAGAAGTCTCAAACCTTAACTCCAATAAGCGACATTGCTATAAAAAGCAAATATGAATGTTAAGAATAGAAACAATGTCAAATGAGTATAGGATCCATTAATCCAATAAGCAAAACTTTCAAGAAATAATTGATATGCTAGAAAAGTGTAACTCTTTCTCAAATAAGTGAGAATAGAGTAGAAAAGAATAATAAGACCAATAGAATAGGAATCACAAATGGGGTGTCCCACCTACACATTTAAATACCAACAAGTCAAATCCTACAATCTATCTTCCTCCAAAACAAGACACTAAGGAGATCTAGAGAACCTAAGGAGTCATAACAATCACCAAACAAGATAAATCAGTCCAAAATTTTACATTCCGTACCAGACCAATTACCAAACAAGATAAATCACCGATTACCCAACAAGATTAACTAATGAAGACTCCAAAATATAATAACACAATACAGATTCATACTAACCCATTATAACACAAGAGAATCCCCAATCAACATTTTAGAAAGTCATACCACCTAGAACTCAAAAGCTCGATGTAGGCAAGTAAATGTTCAATCACCAAAATGCATTCTTATTTCCTCAAATAATTTTATCTCCCAACAATTACATATTCGAATAAAGTAACTTTAGTCATGAATCACTCCAATTGTCTCCAAGGTTTAAAGATCAAAACTCCAAAATATCTATTAATAATATAGCAATCCTAAATAGTAGAAATATTCACATGTTATACCACACTTCATTCCATTCACAAATATACATCACTAATTCCTCAAATAAATTCATTCTAAAATAACCTCAAGGAAGTATAGTTTGAGTTGAGACTCCAAAAGTGCATGTGAAACCCCAAATTTTTGACCTTATCTCGCTTTGCGTGTTTTATTCTCGTTTTGCATGAATTGACCTGTCTATGTGCTACATGACTTAGAATGTGATAATTTTGATATCAATACTCTTAGAACATGCCAAATGTGCATTCATGAAATTTTCATAAAAAACGGAGTCAGAAATTTTATCGTCGATTTTTAGTGAATAGTATTTTCGAAACACGTCCGCTAAAATTTTGAAACTGGTCTTTTTAACTCTTCTAGACCTAGACCACGGACTTTAATAGACCTGTGTTTGATTAAAACGGTTTTAAAATCGGCTTAGAAATTTATTAGGGTTTTTACACCGACTTTTGCGAAAATCGAGTTTTAAGTCAACTCGGGTGGAATTATTTGAATGTAAAACTTCTTGTCACCTAAAAATAATCCACTTGAGATAACTTGGGTGTTGCATAATTGTTTTGAGCATTGGTGATCAAGAAAATGAATTTAAAGACAAGAAAACACTAAAAATACTAAGTTTTTAACTTTGACTTTCATTTAAATGTTGACCACCTTGCTCATAAGTAGTTACACACATTAAAACAAGCCAAAAAACACCACAAAACACACACAAAACCGTGAGTTCAAGGGGCAGGAAGAATAAGAGCATTTTCAAGGTTTTTCAAAGTAATTTTCACATAAAAACTTCATTCCAAGGCCAAATCACTTCATTCAAAGCTTGATTTTGCTTGTTGGGCATCCATTCTACCTATTTCTAGCCTTGGTTTGCATCAAAGGTGAGAGAAAAATTCTAGATCTCAAAACTCATCTTTTGTGTTTTTGCGTAGAATTGAATATCTAATCGTTAGAATGTTAATCTGATGTTAGATTATTGCTCCATGCATGCTAGGTATCATTTATATGCAATACTACGAGATTTGAAAGGATGTAGCTTATTTATTATTTTTCAGGTATTTAAAGTTGATTAATTTGTTAAATGATGAATATATTGGGTTGTGTTGATCGGAATCGATTTCCGTCGATTTCTAAAAGATTGATAATTACGTGGTAGCGCCGTTGTAATGCCGAATTTTCGATTGTGATGTCCGTGCCAAAATCCGGAAATTTCAGCCATGATACACTAGGGTTTTAGGGTTATTGGGCATGATTTGGATGTGTTTTGGTTGGTTTCCGAGGGGGCTAATGTAGTTGATTGAATGGGTGAGTGTTTGAAACTGATTTGGAGTTGTTTGGATTAGTAAAATGTAAGATATGATTATTTGAAGTTTAGGTTGTCTTTCTTTAAATTGTTGAATTGAGCCTTTAGATGATTGGGTGTGTTTGAGTGATTGAATTGTGAGTTGTTAATGGTTAGACTAGGGTTAGATTACGTGTTTCATGCATGTTAAGTTGGATGGCCTACTTTGTCATCTAACTTAGTCGTTTGTTGTTTAATTAAATATTGATGTTATATTGATTATTATTGATTACGGGAATCGGGCACTTTTGTTGCTGATCTCCCAGTTTATTGATTGATTATTGAATATGGGAATCGGGCACTTTTGTTGCTGATCTCCCAGTTTATTTATTTATTATTGAGTACGAGAATCGGGCACTTTTGTTGCTGATCTCTCAGATTATTGATTGATTATTGAATACGGGAATTGGGCACTTTTGTTGCTGATCTCTCGGTTTATTTATGTTAAGTCTCATTGTTGTGAGCTTTGATAATGTTGTGTCACCTCGGGAGGCATCCTGGGCTGCGGGCACAGTTATCATGGCTAATCCCTATCTCGCATGGGCGGAGAGGCCATGGGGTGTGGGTCTAGGTCAAGGTACCTCATGATTGTGTCATTGAGTTTGGAGGAGTTGTTGAGCATGGAATTGGTGTATGGGGCTTCATCAGCAAATGTATCGTATCCTTATTGTGTGTTTACAGTTATTACTATTGTTGCATTTATAATGATTATTGATGTTCATTGTGTGTTTACTGACTCAAAGGATTATTCCAAGGAGTTTAGTAGACCTTGCTCGAGATCTATCGGATCCTCACTGGGCTTATTTATATAAGCTCACTCTCTATTATTGCATGCTTACAGGTGTACTATCGCAGGATTACAGGTACGTGCCTCCTGAGGAGGAAAATGTGCCTTACGTGGACGAGTCATATGTTCCAGAGTCTTATCCGTGATTCTGTGTTGTTATTTATCATGTATATTAGCTTAGTAGCCTTTTCTATGCTTTATAGTTCTTGTTGTATAGGATGCTGAAAAGAATATAAATTAGTTGTTACTATTCTAGCAGCTTCTTTTGTCTATGGTTAAGTTGTTAGATGGGTCTCAACTTATTTTTGAAATGTATGATAAGGTTGAGGTATTGTATGTTATGTTGGAACGGAGGCAGATAACGAGGACTGATTATTGTATATTACGGTTATGTTGTGTGTTGTTATGCTGTTGAGGAGTTGTTGTTTGTATGGTTATGGAATTGGATGTTTAATGTTATTAATGAGGTTGGTTTAGAACCTCGGTATTCTATTTACTGTTGTTATACTGCCGAAATCCCGTTGCGTCCTGACTGATTGTAGGTGGGGTCGAGTTGGGGCGTGACAGTGCATGATCACATCTTCAAAGGAATCTCTGCTTATGACTCAACTCCAATTAATAACAAGTTAAATAGGGTAAGAAAAGTAATTCTAATAATCAAAATACATTGTTATTTCCTCGAACAACTTCACTCTCACTAAAGGAACATCAAGATCAATCCACTAAGCCGAAACTAAAATCCATAAACATAACAATTAAAATCTCACTGATAAACTACTAGAATAATAAAAATTCAAAATCACGGCTTACCTCTAGTTTCAAAAGCTCTTGCAGTCATCCTTACCTCACACAAAAGAATCACTCATAGTTATAGCATATATACAATTATATCTCATGAAAACAAGTACCAACATATTACATGATTATCATATATTAGAACATTATTACATAACACACAATTCAACACATAGAAAGTCAATATCACATAAACAGGTTATATTACGGAAGTAAGTTATAAACAATTAAAGTCACATAAGCAACAAACTTCACATAAGACAAGTTGATCACGTAACTCAGATTGGTCACTTAAAGTACATTGAGCACCTAAAGCACGTTGTTTCATATAAGCTAGTTATAAACAATTAAAACCACATAAACAACTAACTTCACACAGATACTTCAATCACATAAAATACATTTGTCACATAATACACATTAATCACAAAATGCATATTAACTACAACACATTGAGTACGTAAGACACATTATCACATAAAACATATTGACCACATTCGTTCACTTAACACATAAAGCATATTGATCACATAGAAAGTCAGACACATAAGTAAATTAATCACATAAACATATTAACATATGTTTCACTTTTCTTTCACTTAATACATACTTGCATGCTTAGACCACTACCCACATTCCGAGGATACCCCGGCTGACAGCTAAACATGCGCTCTGATACTACTTAATGTCACGCCCTAACTCGATCCCTCCTATGATCAATCAGGACGCAACGGAATTTCGACAGTATAACGACAGTAATTAAGACACCGACACTCTAAACCAACCTCATCAGAATATCATACAACCAACTCCTCAATTAAATTAACAACATACAACATAACCATATTATACTACAATCATTCATTCAACAACCCATTCATGGTTATACGCCTCCATTCCAACTTAATACATAGACTATACATACATTTCAAAATAGATTATAACCAACTTAGTAATCTAGTCATGATAAAAAATAAAGACTACTCAATCAACATACATACGTCGTTATATTAAGATAGGTTATACAATACATTGTTTTACAACAACTAAGATAATCTCATGGCAATGACTCCTGCACATAAGACTCATCCACATATGGCACATTTCCCTCTTCAAGAGGCACATACCTGTAGTCAGAATCAGTAATACCTGCATGCATGCAATAATTGAGAGTGAGCTTATATAAAACAAGCCTAGTGAGGATCCGATAGATCTCTAACAGTATTTACTATACTCCTTGGAAATGATCCTTTAAGTAGTAAACACACAATAAACATCAATAACAATATAAACACATAAACTATAATGACCATTCAATAAAGGATACTCTAGTTGGTGTAGCTCCAAACGCCATCACAATCTCAACCAACTTCTTATTACCCCCATGACACACACACCCGAGGTACCTCACTAGCCCTACCCTCCATGGCATCTTCGCCCATGCGAGATAAAGGCAGCCTCTGATAGCCATGTCGTTTTCAACCCGACGGCCCGATACCGCCTGAGAGGTGGCACACGCATATCAAGACTCAACAATAAGAATAAACATTCAATCACAGGAGGACAACCTTTTCCATTGACTATCTCCCGGTTCATCAATAATCAATAATCAATAATGCATCAATCAATTAATACCATTACAACAACACAACATCAATTACTCAATTAACAACTAAACAAATAAGTTAGATGACAAAGTAGGCCACCCAACTTAACATGCATTAGACACACAACCAAACTTTAATCTAACCATCAACAACTCATAATTCAATCACTCAAACATCACCCGATCATCTAAAGGCATTTAACAACATTTTAAAGAAAGACAACCTAAACTTCTAATAATCATAACTTACATTCTACTAATCCAAACAACTCCAAACCAGTTCCTATCACTCACTCACTCAATCAACTACATTAGCCCCCTCGGAAGCCAACCAAAATACATCCAAATCAAGCCCAACAACCCTAAAACCTCAATGCACCTAGGCTAAAATTTCTGGACTTTCACACCGACATCACAATCAAAATTTTGGTATTACAATGGTACTACCCCGTATTTAACAAACTTTTACAAATCGGCGACAATCGATTCCAACCACTACAACTCAAAATATTCAACAAATAGCCAACAACTCAACTTTTAATACCCGAAAATAAAAATTCATGCTACAACGGTTCAAATCTTATATAAACGCATATAAACGATCCTTAGCATGCACTGAGAAATAATATAATATCAATTCAACTTTCTAACGGTTCAAAATTCAATTATACGCAAAAGCATAAAAGATGACATTTGAGATCTAGAGTTTCTCTCTCACATTTTATGTGTTTTGATGCAAGAAAGATGTAGAATGGATGCCCAAAAAGTGAAATCAAGCTTTGAATGAAGTGATTTGACTTGAATTGCAAAATCTATGTGAAAAATGCTTTGAAAAATCTTGAAAATGCCTTCTTTCTTCTCTCTTATGGATTTTCGGTAATGTGTGTGTAAAATAAGTATGTTTTGTGAGCTTTTAATGTGTGTTAATGATATATTAAGCAAATGTCAAACAAATAAAAGAAAGTCAAAGTTGACACTTAGTTATTTTTAGTGTTTTCTTGTCTTTTAATTCCATTTTAGACTATTTCTTGCTCAAAACATTAATTTAACACTTAGACTATTTTAAGTAGTTTATTTTTAGGTGACAAGAGTTTTCTCATGCAAAGACTTTCACCCGACTCGGATAAAAATGCGATTTCTGTAAAAGAAGGTGAATAGTCATATTATTTATTTTCAAATGTCTTTTGAATACACAATTAATCTAAAATCATTTAATACCACATATAAATATATTTATATTAATATATACTAGGTCAACGAAAGTCAATGCAAGAATCGAGTTTAGAAGAAATGACTATTTGGCTCAAAAATACTATTTTTCGCTCGAAAAGTCTATTTAAATTACTATTCCATTTCAAAACCTATTTTTATCAAACATGGGTCTATTAATAATAGAGAACTAGGTTTTAAGACGTTTAAAACACCCTTGTAAAAATTTTAGCAGACAAGTGTTCAAAATACTATTCACAAAAATCGTCGATAAAATGTCTGATGCCGTTTTTGATAAAAATTTCATGAATGCACACATAGCATGTATTAGGAATATAAATCACATATTTAGCACATTCTAACTCATATAACACATAAACAGGTCAAATCACGCAAATTGAGGCAAAGACACCCAAATCGAGGTAAAGACAAAAATTGAGGTTTCACAGTAAACGAGCTTATAATTGAACAAAATTTATACAACAGCTAGATTAGACAGTTTAGAACAAATGTTAATTTCTAGGGATAAGGCTAATTCTAATGTTTTAACTCTCCGATCTAGCCATTTTATAAATGTGTCCTGAAAATCGCTGTTACGGGTCAGCTTGCGCAGTTACATAGAAAAGGTCGTAACTTGCTAAATTTAACTCAGAATTAGGCACCGTTTGATTCTAAAGTTATATACACTCGAAGATCTACGTTTGTACATAAAAATCAGTCAGTTTGGAGGTCAAAAGAATAGGTAAATAAATTGATTAATTTAAACTTCTATTAAAGAAATTAAAAAATGTCTTAGTTGCATTATTATTTGATATTGTTGCTTAGGGTCACTAAGTGGTAGAATTGTTAATGTCTGTTGTTACTAAGTGGTATTCAATCATGTGGAATTACTAGTTGAGCCATTAATGTGAACTTTATTATATTGGCTATGAATGACACCTACATGATTATTTGTGAATTATGTAGCTTGAATACTAACTATTTGAAATATTGTTTTGTTGGATAACTTGTGTATTTGAAAGGCCTTAATTGTAATTGGTTATTATGTGTTTACTTGCAACTTTAAGGGTTACGTGAGCTTTTGGTATGTTTTTGTGAAAAGTATAATAATGGCCCCTTTGTGCACTTGTGGTTATTTCATGGTTAATGCCTGTATCTCAATCGTATAGTCCCAACGTTCGTTAAGTGGTTGTTGTGTGACGTTGATTGGGGCTTGTATATTACTTGATTATATGTTAAGTTGTGATGATTCCTGTTTGAATGTTATCTCAGTTGTGTGATTAATCGGCGTGCGATGTAAATCACCTGAATGTGCCAGAGTATGCCTCATGAATGTGCTAAGCGTCAGAATATAATTGCAGAATGTGCCGCAGGCTATCTCTAGAATGTGCCAGAGTTTAACTCCTGATTGAGTCAAGCTTGACTACGTGATATTCGTGCTAATCGATTAAATTGCTATCTTGTTATGTGGATATCTATTGTGTAACTCTCGCTTGGGCCCTTGTTCCTTGGAGAGTTACCTTTAGTTGTGATCTTACATGATATTGTATACTTAACTTGATGTGATTATCCTCTTTTCCTTGATAGGAAACGCTTGATTGTTAATTGTGTATTGGTTTCATGTTGTTAATTATGTCTATGTGGTTAATAAGTTACAAAGTCTTGTTTTTTATTTTATTGCTTGTACTTAGTTATAGTTCCTGAATATGTTAGTTTTATTATCTCGAATGAGTACTTATCTTGTTAATTGATTTTATGCTTTACTTGTATTGCACGAAAACATTTCGAAAATGTCCCAATTATATGTTTCCTCCCTCACTGGGCATACGTGTTGTTAGTATACTCATCCCTCTTTCTAACCATTTCAGGTTCGGAGCCTTTAAAGTCTGAGGTAAAGGTAGCCCAGGATTCTCCTTGATTGGATGTTTCAGTAGCTGTTAGTTCTACGTGTACTTGTAATGAATTATGTTTCTTTTGAGGCCTGCGTATCTTGTCTATGCTGGTTGTAGGAAATGTATTGTAAAGTTTAAGCCTTAAATGATTTGATAGGTATAATTGGGTTGTAATAACTTCAATGATTTATTTTGTTGTCTAATTAGCTTGCTTGGTCCAAGGCTCGAATGGCCTTGAGGAGTTGTTGAATGTGATGGTAATAGAGGATGGAGATGTTAAAGAGGTTGGATTATGGGTTCGTGGGTTTATATTTTGTGTGCATGTAAACTGTTAGTCCTGTAAACAGGGGAGACTCTATCCGTTTTCTCTCTTTTTTTGTGACCTCGGGAGGGGCCTCCAGTCTCGTGAGGGATCAGGGCGTTACAGCTACAGCTAGTAATTCTTTCTCAGTGGTGGTGTAGTTCTTTTGTGCATCATCCAAAGTTTTACTAGCATAGTATATTACATAGGGAAACTTTCCTTTAAGTTGTCCTAGAACTGCTCCAACAGCATAGTCAGAAGCATCACACATGATTTTGAATGACAGACAATAGTCAGGAGTTTGAATGATGGGTGCAAAGGATAGCAAAGACTTTAGCATCTCAAAGGCCTTAATACACTTATCATCAAAATTGAAGGGTGCATCCTGTACTAAGAGCTTTATAAGAGGTCAGGCAATTTGACTAAAATCTTTGATAAAACTCTTGTAAAAGCCAGTATGTCCTAAGAAATATCCCTCACAGATTTAGGAATAAGGAGTTTTGCTATTATCTCAACCTTGGCTGGATCAACATGGATCCCATCTTTAGACACCACATGTCCAAGAACTATCATTTGTTGAACCATGAAGTGGCTCTTTTTCCAACTTAAGACCAGATTCATTTGGACACATCGATCTAAGACAAAAGAAAGGTGGTTAAGGCACTCATCAAAGTCTACTCTAAAAACCGAGAGGTTGTCCATAAAGACTTCCAAGAATTTCTCGATCATATCAGAAAATATAGCCATCATACACCATAAAAATGTCAATGGCGCATTACATAACCCAAAGGGCATGCGGCGGTAAGCGAATGTTCCGTAAGGACAAGTGAAAGTGGTCTTTTTCTGATCCCTTGGAAACATAGGAATCTGATTGTAACCTAAGTATTCATCTAGGAAACAATAGTAGCCCTGTCCAGCTACTCTATATAGGATTTGATCAAGGAAGGGTAGAGGAAAGTGGTCTTTCCGAGTTTTGAAGTTAAGGTTTCTATAATCAATACAAACATGCCAACCAGTGGTAGTGCGTGTAGGAATATGCTTGCCTTTATCATTTGGGATCACTGTGATCCCAGATTTCTTCAGTACAACTTGTACCGGACTTACCCAGGGGCTATAAGAGATTGGGTATGTTACGCCCCAAGACCAAGACCTGCAGAGGTTGAGGTCGGGACGCCACGCGACGTGTCAATCGCTTATTACCTGTAAGATCATCATTTAACAACCTAAACATTCATTAACTTCCACAAGTAGCTTCAAAAGAATGCTCAAGACATTTGACATTAAAAGGCCACATTAACCTGTTTCATAATTACAAGACCTAGCATCTTGTTTAGACTTCATACATGGCCAAATATAGACACCTAGGCCTCAAAAGAATGGTAATCAAGCTTAGTATGTAGTTAAGAATCCAAAAGAATATTACATATCATAAGGTTGTTCAAAAGTACATTATCAGTTTCTACTAACAGGCTATATCTTCAACATGAGCATGAAAATCAACAGAGACAGAAGTTAGCCTCGTCACATAGGGCCTTATCGCCCTCTACCTGTACAGTTGGCTAAGCCTTGGCCTCACCTGAAATTGTTGAAAGAGGGGTGAGTTAATCCTGCATATAGCTCAGTGAGGATGGAATAAGAAGGGTTCTCACGAAAGTTTTATCTTTTCGTAAACTTCTTTCTAAAACCGTGCTATGCATATACAACAAGAATAGCAAGATTAACATGGATGACAAGTATACAAGAACGAATTAAACAACATATTAATCAAACATTTCTACTCTCCGAGAACCTCAAGGGACCAAGCGAGAGTAGGAATCAGATAATAAAAGGATATTGTTAGCCGCCTCTAAATTTAGCCCGAGATTAGGGGCAATTTTCATTATCTTAAATGTGTTTATTTTTGGCAACACAGATCTTGGTTGGGTAAAAGATTGTGCAGGATTTATCTTATATGGAAAGAGATCAATTTGTTGCAACTGTAATTATGCTAAGATGATTTTGATAAGGCCAAGAAGATTCTGATTGAGCAAATCTTTGGAGATTAACTTGGGTAAAGACTCATACGAATGTAAATAATGCTCACGGATGCTTGGAGCCCAATATTGCAGCACTCACACCTATATATACTGATAATCTCACAACAATCAAGGGATGACAGATGACAGATAGCAAAGTCTAGATCTTACAAGGGCTGTAATGTTTTTATCAAGTCTATCTGTGTAAACACTGTGGTGAGAGTTCACTTGAGAACTGTGAGCGCACTGAGCATATTTTGTTTATGGACACTCTATTCATTTGTCTCATTAAACATCCTTCGGGAGAAGGAGGTAAGTATTCGGGAGAATACGCTAAGTCGAGGGGATCTCGCTAGGTTGTAAATCCTTAGGTGGGTTAGATGATCTAGGCAGTGAGGGGTACAAGGGAGTTGTTAATCACATAAATCCATTGACTATTATAACTATGAAAATATCTAGTGGATTGCCTATTTTGACCAGGGATTAGTCACGTGGTTTTTTCCTAGTTGGGTTTTCCACGTTAAAATACTATGTGTACTTTACTTACTGTCTTTTCATTGTATGAATAAGGCGTATCACTGTAGTTGATCTGCTAATTACTGAGTTCTATCTGCAAACATGTTTAATTGTTTAAACGCACAATCGAGCATGAAGCTGGAAACTGGTTTTCAGATACAATATCTCGAACTTGTTAGAGATGGCCAATCTCGAGCTTTCTTGTCAAATCATCTTCATCACACCAATTACAAGTGGGCACTCCGAAGGCAACCCAAAACCATAGTAGCTGAGACTTATACCAGACGGCCTGATACTGCCCAGGGAAATCGGAACTTCTACTGTGGAGTTTACAAGGCCGCATGAATTAATTAACAATTGAACAAATACATCCCAACTCTCCAAGGAAACACACCAAGTGAGAATGGGCACTAATCAAGCAAGAACATATTTGAAGGACAACAAAGTAGGTTGTCTCCGTCAAGCAAGCATATTGAAGTAATGGCATCCAGCAAGTTCAAAGAAAATCAATACTTCATCAAGCAAAACTTAAAGTGTAATACAATATCAACAAATACATGTTCTTACAAAGCCCACATAATCTCCACAATGTTCCTTGTTAATGTTAGCTAACTAAGCAAGCAACTTCAATGCTTTTGCATTAGCCTAAATTAAACAGTTAATTTCCCTACCTTCCCAAACTCCAAATAATCTGTTTTTGGTATAGAATTAAAGCTTGTCAAGTGTAAATAGTTCTAGAATCAAACAGAACTCAATTCGGAGTTGAATTAACTAAGATATGGTTTTTAGAAAAATATTGCGCAAAGCTGAAAAATCGGATCCACTCAATTGGATCTTGACCAGTGATTTCCGGACGACTGATCTGGTCGACTCAAGTCAAATTCGGTCAACCGGATCAGTTAGCACCAAACACGAATTTTCTTGCTTCTTTTTGCTTGTTAGCTTGCTACCCTTGCTTCTAACAACAATTTAACACCTAACACACCCCATGGCATAACTAAACAACATAATAAACTCAAGAACATGTATACACCACATTTGAATCCAAAAACAAAACAAGAACATTCAAGCCATTTGAAAGTTCTTAAGCTCATATCACCAAGTTCAATTTCATCCTACCAACTCTAACTATCAACACACAAGCTCCACCCATTACACAACTTATGTAACTACTTCTCAACTCACCAAGAATCATAAAGAGCTCATTAGGCCAAGCCCTAGCTCAACTACACAAGGTAGAGCTCAATCTTGCAAAATTTCAACCCATTTACATCATAAGCAAGAATAATACCAATATATACCACACAATCTTGAATGAGCTTGAAGAAAAATGGTTTTGAAAGAATCCCTCACTTTTGCTTGTAGTTGAATGCAAGAGAAATGTTAGCAAGCAAGCATAGAAGCAAGAACAAGGCTTGAAGATACAAAAAAATGGCTTGTGATGGTTGAATCTTCCTCTTCTTCTTTCTTCTTCTCTTTCTTTCTCATTTCTCTTCTTTCTTCTCTCTTCTTGCTCCAGACGTTTAGTGTATGTGTGTGAGTGTGTAAATCATGTATGTGTGTGTATGTTTTGGTCTTAGAAGACACAAATAGTGTTAAGATAGTTTTGCTTAATGACCAAAAGACAAGAGTGCCCCTCATCTAGCTATTGTTCTACTAGCTTGCCATTTTAGTTGTGTCTTGACTAATTAGTTGCTTGTCTTAACTTAGAAGTATATTAATTCCTACAATACCTAAAACACTTAAATGCACGTAAAATGATGCAAATACACGTAATACAAGATAAATGCACATAAATCAATATAAAAACATATAACATGATTTAATTGTATATTATATGATCTACATGCATATGATATACACATGGGGTCTTGTGCGAGGCTTCACAGGGTAGATAATACCCACATCAAGTTGTTTGATTACCTCTTTGTGGACGATATCCCCAATCTTTGAGTTCAATCTCATTTAGAATTCTCGAGAATGAGTAACTTATTCTTCAAGGTGAATTCTATGCATGCACACAGAGGGATCAACACCCTTCAAATCAGTGATAGTCTATCCTATCACCTTCTTGTGAGTACCTAGTGCCTCTAAGAGTTTACTTTCATGCTCGGTGGTCAAATTCGAAGCACTGATGATTGGAAGGGTCTCATCAAGGCCTAAGTAAACATATTTAAAGTGCTCAGGCAATGTTTTAAGCTCCAGAGCTAGTGGAGACTCAATTGTTAGACTATCAGAAGCTTCAAATAGAGGACTCGTTACTTGATTGGTCTCTCCTGGATCAGTTAAAATAGAAGTGGTGGCGACCATTTCTAGTGAAATGTCGTAGTCATATAAGAGTCGTTCAAGCTCTGTTATTTCCTCTTCAGGGGTTAAGAATGAGTAGGCAAATTTATCCACACGCGAATCAATAGCATCTAAATGGAAGCATTCTTCTTCTACATCTTTGTTCAACTTATTGGCTGCATCAGTAACCCTCAACTTAGTTCTCATGTTCCAAAAGGTTAGTTCAATCATACTCGTCCTACAATAAATAACAGCAACTGTTGTTGCTAGGAATGGTCTACATAGTAGAACAGGAGTGTTATTCTTGTTATCAGGGCCTAAATCCATGTCTAACATAATAAAGTCAACAGGGAACAGAGATTCCCCAACCCTAACAATAACATCTTCCACTATCTCTCGAGGTCTTCTCTCAGATCTATCTGCTAGTTGAAGAGTCACATTGGTTGGTGTCAACTCCTCAAGACCAAGTCTCTGATAGACTATGTGGGGAATGAGATGAACACTTGACCCTAAGTCTAACATGGCGCCTTCTACACGTTGATCCTTAATGAAACATGGTATTGTGAAAGCTCTTGGGTCACTGCACTTTTGAGGTGATCCTCTAGTGCATATATTGCTAACCTTCTCAATGAGTTGAACCTTTTTTGGTGTATAAGTGGTCTGCCTCTTCTTGACACATAGATCCTTCAAAAATTTTGCATAGGCTGGGATTTGTTGGATTTCCTCAACTAAGGATAGATTGATCTTTATATCCTTTAAATGCTCTAAGACCTTAAGTTGTTTCGGATCCTCAATCGGCTTAGGTCGGGACAAAGCTGCAGGGAAATGTGCTTGAGGTGAGGGTTTAATTGTTGACTCAACCGTTAGGTTTTCATTCCTATGGGAATCATTGAAATCGTTACTTGAATCCTCATTCTCAGGTTCCTCTACTTCCTCAGGAACATCCCTACTTTTCTGTCCAACCTGGTTTTCAATTCTCTTCCCACTCCTAAGGACTGTAACAGCCTTAGCCTGTGAAGCCCAACACACATTCATATATTTATTTATAGGAGGTCATAAACAGTTAACGTGCATTTGTATATTCTTATTTGCATTCACAAGCTTCTAACTGCATTTACATCATTTTACGTGTACTTGCATCGTTTAACGTGCATTTAATTTCAATTATATGCCTTTGGATGTTTTAGATATTGTAGGCGTTAAATAGGTTTTATTGTATTTTACTAGCCAACTAAAACAATTGAAATAGAACTAGAATGGCAAACTAGAAGATAGGCTTTTAGTTGGAGCATACTCTTGTCATTTGGCAACCAAAAAAAATATCCTACCTAATAAAACACACACATTCCACTCTACACACACAAAAATGCAGCACACACACACACACACACTAAACTACACGATTGAGAGGAGAAAGAAAGAAGAAGAGGAAGAAGAAGGAGAATGAAGAAGATCAAGCAGCCATTTAGCATTTTCAAGCCATTTCTTGCTCCTACAAGCTTTGTTAACATTTTTCTAGCTTTCAACTTCAAGATCTAAGGTAAGAGAAGTTGTATAAATGTTTTACAAAGACATATTATGCTTGATTGATGAGTTATAATTGTGTATTGAACATGATATTGGTTATGAATATGCTTGATAATGAAGTTGAACTTGGTTGGGTATACTCTTTGTGTTGAGTGGGTTGTGTAAGCTAGGGTTTTACTTTCTATATATGTTTGATGATCTTGAAGTATTGATGAGTATGAATTTGAGTTGGGTAAGGTTGTATACATGTGTGAGAAGGTTTGATTGCTTGCAAGAATGAAATTGGAAGCTAAGAACATTAGCGCTTAGATGATGTTTTGGATGTTCTATGAATTAATGGTTGATTTGTGGATGATGTTATAGCATGATAAGTGTGATTTTGAGGTTGTAAAATAGTAGAGCTTGTGTTTGGATGAAATGGCTAAAGTTTGGAGTTAAGAGGCTTAGCAAAAGAAGCAAGAAAATACAAATTTGTACATTTTCTATCGGGTCCAGTCGACTTGATTAGTCAATTTTGGCTATTGTCGGGTGACTCAAGTCAGATCCGGTCGACCGGATCAGTCGCCCGGATGTTTGACAAATTTGCGCAATATTTTTCTAAAGGTCATATCTCACTCGATTTAACTCCGAATTGCATTCCGTTTTATTCTAGAACTATCTACATTCGATAAGCTTCGATTCTAGATCAAAAACAGAGTAATTATAGTTTGGGAATGTAGGGAAATTATCTGTTTAATTTAGAATAATGCAAAAGCATTGAAGTTACTTGGTGTATCTAGTGGTTATTATTGGTAGGTATTGTTATTAAGTGGCCAACTTGTAAGTTCTCAATATTATGAGCTAATACTAAAGCAATTTACATGCTAGATATTATATGTGTTACATGTCGTTAGGAGTACATGATAAATGCTTGGCACGTTTACATGATGCGAAGTATAGAAGGTACTTGAATACGCCGCATGATTGATTGAACTTGCATGCTTATGTAAAATGCATATGTATATGAATTGTAAATGCGCAGTTAGGTTGCAACCATATAAGATGAGGTAGTGACGGGAACTCCAGGTAGTGTTGGGCTTACCGGTATATCTCGACTACCAAAGTATTGACTCATTTTCTTGCCGAGCGCCATTTAATACCCCGGAACAATCTAATTGCTAGGAACCAATTATACCTCAGGGGAAGATATGATGTATGATTATGTCGACTCATTCTCTTGCCGAGCGCCATTGAATACCTCAGAACATTCTAATTCCCGGGAACCAATGATACCTCGGGAGAAGATATAATGTATGATTGTGTCGACTTCTTCTCTTGTCAAGCACCATTGAATACCCCAGAACATTCTAATCGCTGAGAACCAATGATACCTCGGGGGAATAAATGATTTATGATTGCTAATGAATGTACTCGTTATAATATTCTAAGCATCGCATGATTGTTAAAACGTTTGCAAAAAGATAAAATATTTGTGAAAACCTTCCTACTACGTCCTCATTGAGATATGTGCAGGATTAGCTTACCCCTCTTTTAACATTTTAGGTGAAGATTAGCCCGAGCAAGCTCTTATGTGGTTACAAGCTTTGTTGAATTGAGTACCTACACTATGTGAACTTCGTGCTTGCTTAAGGAGACTTATTTCTTGTTATGTAGATCATGATTTTATAAATTGAGCTATTTGCTCTGTTGTATATTATTTTGGTTAACTAGATACCTAGCTAAGATTGATTTCTTTACTTATGAGACCTAGGTTGAGATGTTGAACGGGTGGATTCAGGTCTTGTAAATATATAACAGGGTGTTGTAAGCCTTTAAGGCCAATAGCTTAGGAGAATTTTGAAAGTCTTTGGAAACTCCGTGTGGTGTTTTTAATGGATGTGTAGGTTATTAAATTATTATTCACTAGTTTTAAAGCTTTTAAGTTGTTAATCTCAGGAATAAGGGTTACGAATGTCATATTTCGGCCTTAGCCTAGTGATTGGTCAACGTCGAGTTTGGGGCATGACACCTTTAAGTGGTATCAGAGCTTAGCTAGTTAGCTAGGTGTAAGCTGGGTTTAGAACCCCTGGTCAGTGGGTAGATGTCTCGACTTGGAGATGCAATGTTCTAATTGCTTGCATGTGTCAATTAAACTTATGTGCTTATGTGTTACGTGTAACTTGTTCAATATGTTTTACTTGTTATATGTGGACTTTTGTGTCTAATGTGTTGTATGAATCGTATATGTTTAACATGTTGTAATTACTTTTTACTTATGTGAAATTTATGTGCTAAGTAGGGTCATACCAGTTGCATGTGTGATCTGACTCGTGGATAGCCTTCTAAGGTCATAACCAGCCAGAACAACAGGCTTAATAATCAATAGGATTAGGTAAATGTGATGCTTAAGATGAATACTTAGTTTTGCGAATGACTAAGTTTGTCTTAGAGGTTGAGTGTGAGCTTAATGTTTGGATATTGGGTAGACCATGTAAGTTGATTTTTTCGAACTAAGTTGATTTAATGGCTTGAGCAATATTGGAGATGGATTATACATGTACATTGATGCATTTAAGTAGTTCAACTTAGTAGAAGTAGATGGTAATATTAGGACCAACTAAAGGAACAAATAAAGTGGCATTCTCATGTGACGTGGGAAGTAGATAATTTGATAGGCTGAGTTACTTATTTTGGTTAATGGAAAAGATTGCAAGGATGAATTTGATATTATGTAGATTGTAAGCTACGATCTTAGAGTACTTATAGTAACTGTTAATGTTGATATGCATTTGGAGTTATTCCATCTTTAATGGTCAATGATGAATTTATCTAAGGATTATAAGGCTCAGATTCGACTAAGTGGCTTTAGACACTGTGGATCCTTTAGGAATTAATAAAGTATTGACAAGATTAAGTTATTGCACGTTTGTAGCTAGGTGTTGATTGCACTAGTTAGATGTAGGAATCCTCGAACCAGATTTATGAATCTTGATTACTACTAATCCACTTGAGGCATTAGTATGAGATGTTGTGTAAGAATGTATTCATGCTATAACTATTTAAAGAGTTCGGAGTATTGGTAAAAGAAGAGTTTATCTCGTATGTGTTGGCTAAGATATGTAATGTGCATTAAATGGTTCGTGTTGGTTCTAATCTGATGAAGTCTTGAGCCATTAATACAGTTCAGTGTTATAAATACGCATAGGAGTATAATTGGAGATGTTCTTGTTTTATGTGTTGATTTGAGCTAGAGTTTGACATCTAGATGCTACTTGGTGAATTGAAGTGATTATATTGTGCTAAAGAGTTGAAAATCCTAGTTGGATGAGGTATCTTACTATTTTTATATGTAATTTAGATGTGCGACAAGATAATAATAAAAGTTCAAAGACTCTTGGTGTTAGATGGTATCTTGATGAACTCTACGTGTTACTTGATGTGCATGAGACTCTTCGCTTGGTTTTAAACATGGTAGAAGTGTTATGATTAGTAAAAATTTGGTGCTTGATTTCCTAACGATATAAGTATGAAAGTATGTCAAAGGGGTGAAACTTAGCAAAATGATGATCAAGTAAGGTTAAACAGAAGAGGTGATGAATGGGATCTTGGCTTAAGTGATTGATTAAAGTAGATATATATATATATGCTAGAAATGTTAAGCTACACTTGATTAACATTTGAATGTAATAGGTTTCGAGAGCTTGGACATCTAGTTTGAAGCTATTTGATAAGTGTGGAAACTACTTCCGCTTTATGGTATTAGAAATATTCTTGTAAGTATGGAGTTACTATTATAATGATCGGAGAATGTCTTTGCAGTATTTAGCAAGCCTTACAAATAAAAAGAAACAACTCCTCTAGCGAGTGAAATCATGTACCATATGTTGAGAATTTCCTTTGATGATTGAGTTCTAATAGCCTTAGAATAAAGAATGAATTGCGAGGATGCAATTTTGTTAAAGAGGGAAGAATGTGAAGCCCCGTACACATTCATATATTTATTTATAGGAGGTCATAAACCGTTAACGTGCATTTGTATATTCTTATTTGCATTCACGAGCTTCTAAGTACATTTACATCGTTTTACGTGTACTTGCATCATTTAACTTGCATTTAAATTCAATTATGTGCCTTTGGATATTTTAGATATCGTAGGCATTAAATAGGTTTTATTGCATCTTACTGGCCAACTAAAACAATTGAAAAAGAACTAGAATGGCAAACTAGAAGATAGGCTTTTAGTTGGAGGGTACTCTTGTCATTTGGCAACCAAACAAAATATCCTACCTAATAAAACACACACACTACACTCTACACACACACAAAAAATGCAGCACACACACATACACACACAATTACACGATTGAGAAGAGAAAGAAAGAAGAAGAGGAAGAAGAATGAGAAGAAAGAAGATCAAGCAGCCACTTAGCATTTTCAAGTCATTTCTTGCTCCTACAAGCTTTGTTAACATTTTTCTAGCTTTCAACTTCAAGATCTAAGGTGAGGGAAGTTTTATAAATGTTTTACAAAGACATATTATGCTTGATTGATGAGTTTTAATTGTGTATTGAACATGATATTGGTTATGAATATGCTTGATGATGAAGTTGAACTTGGTTGGGTATACTCTTTGTGTTGAGTGAGTTGTGTAAGCTAGGGTTTTACTTTCTATATATGTTTGATGATCTTGAAGTGTTGATAAGTTTGAATTTGAGTTGGGTGAGGTTGTATACATGTGTGAGAAGGTTTGATTGCTTACAAGAATGAAATTGGAAGCTAAGAACATTAGGGCTTAGATGATGTTTTGGATGTTCTATGAATTAATGGTTGATTTGTGGATGATGTTATAGCATGATAAGCGTGATTTTGAGGTTGTAAAATAGTAGAGTTTGTGTTTGGATGAAATGGCTAAGGTTTGAAGTTAAGAGGCTTAGCAAAAGAAGCAAGAAAATACAAATTTGTACATTTTGCTGTCGGGTCCGGTCGACTGTAGTCAGATCCGGTCGACCTAATCAGTCAATTTTGGCTACTGTTGGGTGACTCAATTCAGATCCGATCGATCGGATCAGTCGCCCGGATGTTTGACAAATTTGCGCAATATTTTTCTAAAGGCTATATCTCACTCGATTTAACTCCGAATTGCATTCCGTTTGATTCTAAAACTATCTACATCCGATAAGCTTCGATTTTAGACTAAAAACAGAGTAATTGGAGTTTAGGAAGGTAGGGAAATTAACTATTTAAATTAGGCTAATGCAAAAGCATTGAAGTTACTTGGTGTATCTAGTGGTTATTATTGGTAGGTGTTGTTATTAAGTGGCCAACTTGTAAGTTCTCGATATTATGAGCTAATACTAAAGGAGCTTACATGCTAGATATTGTATGTGTTACATGTCCTTAGGAGTACATGATAAGGTACTTGAATATGCCGCATGATTGATTGAACTTGCATGCTTATGTAAAATGCATATGTATATCAATTGTAAATGTGCAGTTAGGTTGCAACCATATAAGATGAGGTAATGACGGGAACTCCAGGTAGTGTTGGGCTTGCTGGTATATCTCGACTACCAAAGTATTGACTCATTTTTTTGCCGAGCGCCATTGAATACCACATAACAATCTAATCGCTGGGAACCAATAATACCTTGGGGGACGATATGATGTATGATTGTGTCGACTCCTTCTCTTGTCGAGAGCCATTGAATACCCCTGAATATTCTAATCGTCGGGAACCAATGATACCTCAGGGGAATATATGATGTATGATTGTGTTGACTCCTTCTCTTGTCGAGCGCCATTGAATACCCCGGAACATTCTAATCGCCGGGAACCAACGATACCTCGGGGGGAAGATATGATTTATGATTGCTAATGAATGTACTCGTTACAATATTCTACGCATTGCACGATTATTAAAACGTTTGCGAAAAGATAAAATATTTGTGAAAACCTTCCTACAACATCCTCACTGAGCTATACGCAGGATTAGTTCACCCATCTTTCAACATTTCAGGTGAAGATTAGCCCAAGCAAGCTCCCATGTGGTTGCAAGCTTTGTTGAGTTGGATACCTGAACTATGTGAACTTCGTGCTTGCTTAAGGAGATTTATTTCTTGTTATGTAGATCATGATTTTGTAAATTGAGCTATTTGTTCTATTGTATATTCTTTTAGTTAACTAGATACCTAGCTAAGATTTATTTCTTTACTTATGAGACCTAGGTTGAGATGTTGAACGGGTGGATTCAGGTCTTGTAAATATATAACAAGGTGTTGTAAGCCTTCAAGACCGATAGCTTAGGAGAATTTTGAAAGTCTTTGGAAACTCCTTGTTGTGTTTTTAATGGATGTATAGGTTATTAAATTATTATTCACTGGTTTTAAAGCTTTTAAGTTGTTAATCTCAAGAATAAGGGTTACGAACGTCATATTTCGGCCTTGGCCTAGTGATGGGTCGGGGTCGGGGTGTGACATAGCCTATTCTTGGGAGCTCTTATTTTGAACATTACTACACTGACCTCGTGGATTTTTCACAGTCTGAGATGGGAGCTTACCCTTGCTCTCTTGCTAAGATTTTGGGCCAATTGCCTGATTTGGCCCTCAAGTTTAGCAATAGATTGTTTCTAAACTTGGACCACTTGCAAAAGTTTATCAAACTTGTCATCAGATGATGATTGTGCATGAGGAAAATTGGGAAAATTGTTCTGTTGCATTTTGAACGGATTATCCTTTTGGACTTGGTAAAAACCAGGAGGATTGGTATTTTGTGGCTTCTGATATTGCTGTTGAAGGTACCAAGGCTCAAAGTTTCCTTGTGGTTTCTGATATTGCTGTTGAGGAAATTGAGGCTCTTGGTTCCCTTGTCGCCAAGAGAAAGCGGGATTGTCTCGCCATCCAGGATTATAAGTTTTAGAGTAAGGATTGTAATTTCTTGTAAATCCTTGAGTGGCATAGACTTGTTCTTGCATAAACTCAGGGAATTGCGAACCAATTGGGTAATTCAGAGTAGGATAATCTACTGCCGAGCATATTGCACATACCTCAGAGTTCTGAGGAGCTTGAAAAGAAGTAGACCCTAGAGAGATGAATTTTTTTACTTGGTGAACTAGGGCATCTACTTTGTCTGTTAAATTGGAGTTGGAGTTAACTTCGAACAATGCCTTCTTTTGGGAATTGTTGGTGCTCTTACTCTCTCTATCTATTGTTGTGTTCTGGAGAAAGTCTTCAGTTATATTCTCTATTCTACTCCAAGCATCGTCTGCCATAAGATTATAAAAACCTCCATTACTCATTGCATTCACCATCATTTTCTACTGAGGCATAAGACCTTTAAAAAAGTAATGCAAGAGTTCAGGACGTTCAAATCTATGGTGAGGACACTGATTTCGGAGATCATTAAATTTCTCCCATGATTTGTGAAAGGGCTCTAAATCCGACTGAGCGAACGTCATAATATCCTTTCGTAAAGTTGTAGTCTTGGCCATTGGGAAGAATCTATGCAAAAATTTCCGAATGAGTTCTTCCCAAGATGTGATAGCTCTTGCATCAAGATGATTAAGCCATTGTTTGGCTTTATCTTTCAATGAAAAAGGGAAGAAACATAACTATATATTCTCACGGGTCACATTAGGAATGTGAAGCGTAGAACACGCTTCCAAGAATACTAAGATGTGAGCGTGAGGGTTTTCGTTGCTTCTTTTGTAAAAGGAAGGAAGCATCAAAATGGTTCCCATTTTAAGCTTGAAGTTAACATTGGCAAGAGCCGATGGGGCTATGGCAAACACAGGATTATAATCATCTAGAGAGAAATATTAACGAAGAGTCATTGGTGAGTTCAAGGGACGATTAACAAGTTGAGCTACCGGAAGAGGTGGAAGGTTTTGAACATTTCATTCTTGATCTGCCATTGGGATTTGGATTTTTCTACGAGGAGTTTTCTACGGTTCGGGATCAAATTGGGCAAGTTCCGAATTCAAGGAACGACGCCCATGCATATAAAATTCACAAGAACTAAAGCACAAAAATAGTGATGCAACGTGCGAAATCGTAAAAATAGCAAAGTTTTTATCATAAAACAAAAAACTACTGTTTTGACCCTTAAAACGATGGAATTTGGCTAAAATCACACTGTGCGCAGGGTTGCATTTTGCTCAGAAGGCCGTTTCCACCCGAAAAAGTGGTATGATTTGTCAAAAACAGACAATTGACTTTTTTAGTTAAACGTGGCAACGGCTGCATCAAATATTTTATAAACAAGTATTTTACAAACAGTAAATAAAACTCTAAAAGACGTTCAAGATCACTTAATCAAAAACTAAACTATACCGAGCTTCTCCGGCAACGGCGCCAAAAAATTTGATCGCTACTCGATCGGCTAATAAAATGTGCGCAAAATAACCAAGTTTTAATAACCCGCAAGTGCACTAATCATGTAGTGTAGTGTGCTCTGAGTGCGGAATCGTATCCACAAGGAAACTTGTAAGTTAGTAAATGAAGTAGTGTGAGAAAGTGTTGAAGTGCAAACGTGACAGTTTGTGAATGTTTTGAGTATCGTGCAAGAAATATAAACTAAACTAAAGATTGGTTTTGTTAAATACGAGGGAAATGATCTAAGGATAAGATATGTAATTAGGCAGTTAATCTAGGCTCGGTATCCAGGATTCTCTGATTCAATGTTCAAGTTAAGCTACAAGCATTAACCCTAGTCAATTTCCTTAGTCTAATTAAAGTCCCGGTTACTACGTCTGTTATAGGAGTCATTCTATCTACGAGTCCGTTATTTAGCCGCAGCATAGATATATCCTTGTAACCTAGTGTAATCGCTCTATTTTAACTAAGTAATTAACAAATCCTAAAGTAGAAACTATGGTACAACCTATAATCTCATGGAATCTATGGTACAACCTATAGATTCAATATTATAACGTGAATATATGGCACAAAAATAAAGCAATCTTAATATCAACTACAAGTATAATATTATGAAAGACAATGCTGAATTAATACAAACCATATATTGCATTTAAATCAAATTATCCGAAACCGGGACCATAGATTAAAAGACCATCATTTATAATGTCCTCCCTTAGATAAAAATCTACTTAGACATAAATAAATACGAGTTATACAAAAAGAGAGTCAAGAAAGGCTCTCCATATTGACGAATGCATATTTTTTATCACTGAAATTTGAGCAAAGATTTCACACAAAATAGCTATTCGAGCAGAATTTTCCCGAATAAAAGCTACTTAGGTAAAACTTTCCCCAAATAAGAGTTTTAATAAAAGCTATTCAGACAGAACTTCCCCCGTATTCTACAAATTACTACTAAATTAAACTAATATTTAAAACTAAAATTAAATTCTAAAAATAATATTTCAAATAAAATTAATTACAAAATCTTCAACCGGTGAGGGGCTATTTATAGCTAAAATTTCAATGCCACTCTTGAGCGCGCTTCTGCTCCTTCGCTGAGATTACGCCACATGTCATTTCGAGAAGGTGGTGGAAATTTTCGTGTAGGGCGCTCAAGCGCACGGCTGCTGCTCCTATGCCACGTGTCTTTCGCGAAGGTGGTAGAATTTGGTGGAATATTCCGTGGAGGTCGCGCTCGAGCGCCCTTTGTTGATTTTGTTGACTTCAATTTTTTCTTTGATCGGGGCGTTGACTGAGGCATTTTCAAGCATTTTTCAACATTCTGAGTCCAATTTTGCTCTAGTTTCGGCCAAATTCCTTCTCTACGGGGTCCATTCATCCACCGTTTCTTGAATTTTCCCATTCTCAACTTGTTGACTTGCAATTTAGATCGTTTTGGGTCTGATTTGTTCACTTCCGAGATAATACTACATTGCATCAAAAGTATATAAGTGTTGTATTTATTCAAGTTATGATATAAATGTAATAAAAATACAGTGGTTTGAGTGCTGCAATTATGGTTATATCACTTATATTTGCATGTGTGTGACTTAAACTTTTGGTAATCTTTCAAAATGATCTTTAATATTTCCTCAAGAATTTTGAAAATGTTTTGAAAGGTTAATTGGATTAAGATATTTTTTGAAAAAGTATTCTAAAAATGTCTAAATGATTTACCTCCAAAAGATTGATTTCTCAATTGAAAATTTCGTTTAAACTCTTGAATTGTAAAAATCGATTTTAATCGTTTCTCAAGAGTTTAGAAAATATTTTCAAATGTTAAAATGGATTGAAAATTCTTTTGAAAAAGTGTTCTTAAAATATTTAAATTTTATATCTTCAAAAGACTTGATAACAAATGACTTAGACAAGTTATTGCATAATTTTAATGATCCAGAACTGATCATCAGGGGCTGTTATCAAGATCGGACATTCCAAAAAGCTTGCAACTTGATCAAGATGAGTAATTACTCGACTAAATACTCGACCGAATAGCACTGTCAGTTTGAAAAACTAGCCATTTTTTAACTTTGAAAGCTTGCCTATTTATACCAAATCACACATATTTCATCCTAGACCTCTTCCACATAATTTCTATTGATTTTAAGCTTATATTTTTTTTTATTCAATTACACTCTTGGGTGGTGGTAATAGCTATAATGTACCTGGCCATATGAAACAAAAAAAAAAAAAAAAAAAGAAACTAAAAATCAATGTGGTGCAGTCTCAGGCTTGAATGATAATTTTCAATGGAAGTATTTTCTTTCAGTCCCTATATATAGTATAGCAATATACAACATAAGAGAAGAAGCAACAGACATAGGAAATGCAGTTGCTAGTTACAAATGCACTGTTTTCTGAAAAGGATCCTATACGTACTTCTGAAACATCAGTGTTTGCAACAGTTGTAGATTAACGAGCTGTCAAAATTCAAGAAATAAAGGAGTGCATCAAAAAAATATTCATACACAAACTACCCTTTTCACACGGCTCAGCCATCTAAACTAAAACGATAGGTAAGAGAAACTGTAAAGTCAACGGATTTGGATCCCTTTATAACATATAATATTATGAGGGAGATCCAAAAATATTAATAAATTAGCCAAATCATATATATCATCAAAACTGTATCCTTATTTTACCACCATTGGATCTCCTTCACAACATCATAAAATTATGGGAATTGAGAGCGGTAACAGAAAGATAGTCTTTTACCAAGGGATGAGAAAAGAATATACTAGACCGTTGATGGAAAAAGAATTGACGGAACAAGTTAACAGAGAAAAAAGGACGAGGAAAGGAAAGCTGGATACTATTATTTAGGATTCAATCATCTCTTAGGACAGGAAACGGATGTTGGCAACAGCTTTACGCAGGAAACGTCAAACAATTCCAGAAACCTTTGATCTGATACTCTAGCTTTGTCAGCAGCAAACCTCTGGTACTCGTCAAAAATAGAAGTTAGGCACCATCTCTGCAATTTTCTTAAGCATCCCACAAGACAACCAGTTCGGTGCTGCATTAATTGGAAACACGTATATATGTTCATTGGTTGAATTCTACATAACTTAAACAATGTGTAGAAAGGTTGGGGAAAAGATAAACAAAAAGTCAATCAGATAAGTACCTTTCCCCGTTTGCAGTGAATTAATAGGGGACGGTTCTTTTCATCTGCATGGAAATATTGAAAAACAATTACAAACAATTTTTGAAGTAGAAAAGCAGAAAATTATTTAAACATACCAAGGACAACTTCTAAGGCTTCGCAAATAGACTCTTCCGGGATTTTCACAGATGGCTCCTGAAATTTATATGAGTTAAAAAAACTGTCCAACAACTGATCAGGTTGATTTTACTCTATGTGGCATGACTGAGATCGATTTTATGAAGCGCATATGATGTTGGATACCATTATAAGATTAAGTTAATATATCAGCAGATCAAGCTTCCAAAGCAATCAATAAACACATCTTAGCACTTGGTACAAAATACAAAAAACTGAAAAGGCAAAATTTATGCAACTCATATCCCATCCTGCCCTTGCTGTAATGAACGAGCCCCCCAACCCCGACAAAACACACACACATCCGTGACACGTAAAAACATGCATTGAACATCTTGTGTTCTCAAAAATGGGGCACACGACTCCCTGACGTGTAAAAATGACTAAATGAACCTCTTTGGCCAGAAATACAAGTGGTAATGAGGGCATTCTGGAGAACTTATTTCATTATTCTGGAGGGAAACATGTCGAACTTGAAATTCAGAGCATTATGTACAGATTCTGTTATTCTAAGCGGCAATATGCCTGCTACTCGGTCCATCATGTCTAAAACACAAGGCAATAAATACCTGTTTCTAAAACATAGGGGGTTTAAGTTGAATGTTTCATATAGTAAAGTAGGTAAAATGCTTCTTTCCATTGAGAAATTTCAGCAATACCTACCTCAATAACCTCCTTTCAGACAACATAACTTTATTACTGAAACCAAAAATGTGAAACATACAAAACAGTAACAGCAATCTATCCCATTTATGAAGATTTGAATTTCCGTATGAAGCCGATCAATTCCCACCATGAACGTGAAACCAGATCTACTATACAATCAATGATTGTATATGGGACAGAGCACAGCAAGCCACCACTTCATGTGCCCCATCAAGAGGGAGGCATGACATACAACACAAAGTGTGCTGAGCTTCTGTAGCTTTCAAACTTATCATAGCTTTTGCAAAGATTGCTTCAGTTGGGAACATATGTTAGACATAACCAGCAACATTCGGATTAGTATTGCGTGAAGGAAAAAAAATAAGAAAAAGATCACCAAATTCAGTTTCAGTTTTCATCAATTGATGTTTAAAAGGTTAAATTTTGATTGCCAACAAATCTAATTACAAGCTTGATTGGCAACACATTATTTGAAACAAGACATATGTTTGCCCATTACCATAAAAGAAGGATTATTAGACAGCAATTATCTAAATTAAATGTCATACATTTAACTTTTACATCAAAATTATGTACTAGTATATATCCAAAATCCATTTCAAAACCAATTCCTAACTCAGGAAAAAAAATCACTAGTTGAAAAATCAAAAATCAACTTTACTTTCATAAATTATAAATGTAATCCATCCACAATTCTTAACCAATGCCTAAAATTCATGAGCAATGTGTGTACGGCATGCATCACTTTCATACTTGAATACATGGTTCCAAAATCATGAAGAGTAAAGAAACAACCCTTCCCACCAAAACGACACGCCATTCCAAGTTGTTATCAGACGTGACTTGATAGTGACTTGTTTAACTCGGGAACTCAGGCCAAGTTATACTATTTAACAGTAAATCACACATCACCTGGGAGTCGATCCATGTTATGAGAAAACACAGAAAAAAGCTCATGATTTGAACCCAATAAATAATAATAATGATATTAGCAATAATAATAGTGAAACTAACTTCAAAGAACAACAGCGTCTACAACTCACCTTTTATCAGATTTATTCACCTCATTTCTCAGCTTTAGTTGTTGAATGATTTGAAGCAAGCAAAAGATTTCATCCTCCCCATCTTACATATCTTGGACAAAAACCTTTCTCTTCCAACTTTGTTAATTTAAGATGTTTTGCAAAGTAGGAGAAGACCATTTATTAAGATATAAAGAGAAAGCATGGAAGAAGGAAGGGGGTCAACAGGGGACAGTTTCCATCCCTCAATTTTGGTAAAGTTACTCCTTTATGTATGTGAACATTTTATATAACAGTATTGTATTGAAGTCCAGACATTTAGCACACGTTTTTGGATTTTGGACTATTAAATATGAGGTGCTGATATATCTTTAGTTCGATTCTATGTCAGGATCGTAAATTTCAACTCACCTCTTCGAGATCATATCCTAAAACCTATTCCATCACATCTCTAGTCGGCTAGGTTTCGATTTTATCATCACCAGACTGACACATGAAATGTAGCACGTCTTCCTGATATATAGCCAACAGCACAACTAATAGCCACATAAGGAATTCCTTTACCCATTATGATGAATCAACATGGTACACCTACAAGGCACGGGAATAAGTCTGGTTTTATCTATGATACATGAAAGTGGTTGTTGTAATGTCTTCAAAGCCCTGTCTTGCCTAAACCCCCATTGCCTAGCTTGTGGAATTTAAAATGTTCCCCCTCAAGTCAAATTTTTTGTATGGCTATAGACTCAATAGGCCTTGTCCTATCGTGCCAATTTACATGCTAAACACATTATGCCACCTCCTCTGTATCGTTATGTCATGAAACCGATGAAACTGAAGCACACTGCACACCTCTCCAGTGACTGCCATTTCCTAAACCTGTATATGACCAGCTAGGTTCTCATCTTTGGTGTGATTTACCTTACACTGATCCATCTACAACAGCTCAGATAAACTAATACAAGTAGCCTTGCCCCAAGAAAATTGACTGCTTTACTTGCACATATGAGTGCGCACAATCTAGTTAGCACGTAATCAAGTTATTTACAATCGAGCCACAACAGTCCTTCATCCATTTATCTCAAACTAACTTGTTACGTGCATCTGTTCCCCCTAACATGCAATCAAATCATGCCTCTCGTGCTACCTCACATTCTTTGAGATTATTCAACTGGGAACCTCATCAAGAACCTTATGCATCCTCACATAACCATGGGACGACCGATATTGGGGGTCTTTTAGAAAACTTCCAATGGTATTTTGTTTTTGCATTTGCTCGTGATATTGGTACAAATGCAAATGTTAGAGCAGAAACTCCACGCTACCTGCACCGGAGAACTAATAACCGCACAAAATCAAATCTCAAACTTGCACTACTTCTTACCAGGAACAACTTCTGCTCCCCGCCACCGTCTGAGCTTAGAATGGAACTTCACATCTCTGCTTCTCTCTTGTCTATTGCGAATGGAGTGATTGTGTTGACTTTTCAGCAAAACAGGCTACCAAAACTAATTCTAGTAATCTTAAATATACTTCACCTCCATCTTTTTTGATATCACATATGGAGGCAGATAATAGGGGCAAAGTTTTATCTAGTACTGTGAAGGATCCTATGCATAGTACTCTTGTTTTGGAGTGAATAACAACATACTTGTTCACGCAAAACAATAAAGCAGAATAACAGCAAACATTATTTATTTATATATATATATATATATATATATATATATATATAAAGTTTTGTGTACATAAAACTTATACTATGCGAAAGAACTGAGAGAGGGTCCAACCCACTTTGAGGTATACCTTACACAGCCTTACTTTGCTTTTTTTGTAAGAGGTTGTTTCTATGGCACAGAAACCGGGAGCTCCAGCTCATAACAGCAACAACTATATCGTTGTGCCAAGCTCCCCTTCCATATACATATGTACATATACATATATAAATACATATATATATACATACATATATATATATATATATATATATATATATCATATACATATACATATACATATATCATATACATATACATATACATATATATATACATATACATATACATATATATATACATATACATATACATATACATATATATATACATATATATATATATATATATAGATATACATATATACACACACAAACACATATATATATATAGAGAGAGAGATATTATACATGTATTTATACACATGCTCATGTGAAAATTAGAAATTGAACCTTTGATCCTTCGATGCCAAACTGGAAGAGCCGCATTCCGTTAGCTTTCAGAAACTCAATGTTCGCTTCAGGATAGGGCTCTGGACACAAATATCTACACCATTATTACAAAAGAAAATAAATGAATAAATTAATGACACAAAATATAATATTAATATCTACACAAATTATAAAGATTGTACTTCACAAGCATTTTCAAAAATAACAAAACTCACATGATTGAACGCAGGCCTAGGGTTTGCAAGAAGGGGAAGTTGGAAGTATCAGGAAAGCCAGACCGGTAAACGCCATGATCGACCATGGAGAAGTTCAATGGCGGCACAAGGAGCTCTTCCCCATTCGCCGGAGAAGAGTTTTCCTGCAACGCATTGGGACCGGAGGATGCTGAGGTCTCGATCGCCCGGCCGCACATATCTCTATCCAACTTGTCTACTCTCATGGCTTTTTTTCGCGCCAAAAAAAGGAATATATTTTGAATATATGTAATATATTTATATATATATATATATATGTTTATATATGATTGGTTGAATTGGAAGAATCTGAAGAGCAATTTTTTGTACCCAAGGAAAAGGGTTTTTAAAAAAAGAAAGGGTACAGGAGCAAAATGGGGATATTATCAAGTGTTGGGAAGGGATGAAAGATATTCAACATATTTTTTTTTTCTTTGGTTTGACCCAAAAAAAAAAAATTATTTATTTTTTCTTTGGTCAATGTTGATTACATATCAAAGTTTAAGGTTGATTGGTGAAAGACGACTAAGAGTTTGAATAAAGTGGATATTTTGAAAGTTTGTATATTTCATTATTATTATTTTAGGTAATGGAGACCCTAAATTTATAAGATTCTTGAATAATGAGATTTTTTGTTAATTTTGGTATAGATAATTATTTTAAGTTGATTTTGTGAGAAGGATTGTGAAGTACTAAAACTTAAAATATGTTGAAAGTTGACTTACATTACCCTCAATTTGGTCAAGGGGTGAATCGTTGAATAACTCATTCAAACCCCTTATTAATTAATGATCATAAGATTACACTGTGAATTGATATTAAATTTCAAATGAATCATGTTACAAAAAAGTAAATATATGTACAGATTAATGGTGAATTATTGGCTTGAGTTGTCTTTTTAAAAAGCTCTATAATGTATAAGATTCCAACTGCATTATTTTTGTTCTGAAAATAAAAATAAAAGAGCTAAAACGCTCCCTAGAATAGTCATTTGATAGCCTTGTTGGTGATTATTTTACCTACGTTCCCAACTTTGTCACCACATAAAGTAGGACCACTTTAAATTAATACTCGATAAAATAATAATTTCTTTTAATTAATAAAAATATTCGGTCCCGATTTCGGACCAATGTAAAAAGTTGATAAATTTAATAAAATTATAAGATAATACATTTAAAATAATGTCTTTTGTATTTTATTGATTCAAATATTTTATAAATTAATAATTAGCTAAAAAGTACATAATAAATTGATTATGAGATTTTCTTAAAATATGAATTAAGATTAGCTTGTCTTTTGTTGAACTTCAAATCTAGTTGAATCTCATATTTAATTATTTAAAGAGAAAAAGTTGAGATAATCTTATAAGAATTAAGATACAAGATTAGAGAAATTAGTCATCATCCTACTCTTACAAGGACTTGGATACGAGATTAGAAAAACTTTTTTTTAATCTTACTAAATTAAATTTTATCTTTTATTGTCATTACTTATCTTTTTAAATTGGACCCAAAAAAGACATCATAATCATAATATATTTACTATAAAGTGGAAAAAATGAAAAATATCTCTATTAATTAATAGTTATTAATTTATCGATAAATTAATATCTCTCTAAATTAATAGAATTTGGTGATCTCAACGCTATTAATTTAAAGAAGTTCTACTGTAGATAAAAAAAAAAAAAGGAAATAATAAGATTGAAGAGGTAAATTAGCTAAACCACTAAAATCCAATGACAACCTGATTATCAACGCCGCAAAAAACAAAAAAGTTTAAAAGGATTAGAACTGTTTGGTATTCTCGTTTAAGTAAATGAAAACGAAAACGAAAATGAAAAATTTTACAATATTATATAAGATAGTTTTTTGTGAATGGACTATTAAAAATTGGGAGTCCTTCTTTTGTATGACTTCCATTTTATTGGGATTGGTTGATTTTATTTTAAATGAACATTTTTTTCGATGAATAATGTGATTTGTTAGAACATATGAAGTATAATTTGAAGTTTCAATCTTGTAACCATTTTATGGGTTGAAAAAGAAAGATAAATTTTAAATTGTAGAAAAGTTAACCTAAGATACTATTAAAGAATCTGAAAGAAAGTCAAATTTGAGAGTAAACAACATAAGACGTTCATCGACATAGATTGTTTTGACCCATAGGTTACATTCCCCTCAAGAAAAGAAGAAAGGTTAATAGCAGCAATAGTCTCTATTATTTTTCTAAGATTTAATTTAGGCTCCATTGTTTTAAAAAATACAAATAAGTGCCCAATGCTTCTAAAAAGATTCAAATTGGTCTTTACCATTAAATCTTTAACTAGAAAAAATATAAATTGTCTAAACTATCCCTACTAAAATCAAAAAAATTATCCAATTTATACCTCAGTCAACACCCGCACACACCTCCTTCCCTCCCCCCCCCCCCCCCCCCCCAGTTGGTGAACCACCCCTACCCCCAACGACTGTGTATGTGCGTGTTTGTGTGTGTGTTTGTGGGTGTGTATGCGTGTGTACGCGTGTTTGCGTGTGTTTTTGAGTGTGAATGTGCGTGTTTGTGTGTGTATTTTTGGGTATGTTTGTGTGTTTTCTTTTGGAGAGAGGTGTGTATGTTTGTGATGAATTTTCAATTTACCCCCGAAACAATATTTACATCCGTAAAAAGTAACTGAATTTTTAACGATAAAGACTAAATTTAAATCTTTTTAGGAACATTGGGAACATAGTTACACATTTTGAAAGAATAAAGACTAAATTCAATCTTAGAGAAACAATGGTTACTACTGCTGCTATTAACCCAAGAAGAAAATGTAAATCACTACATTGAGAAGTTGCACTTTGGGGTTTGGCCGTAATGTTATCTTTAAAAATAAGAAAGACCCATTAACTTTATTGATTGAACCATATGGTAACATCTTTCAGACAAATAAACAAATAAGGTTGATTAAGTTATATAGAGGGATGCGGAGAAACAAAAGAAATAGAAGAACAGATTTGGTCTGCCATAAAAATATAAATATTGGCTTCAAATTAGGTTCAATATAGTATGAACCAATGCTGAGACAGATACTCCTCGTACTCAGAAAATGCAGATCTCTTCACACGATAATAGATTTCTATGCTTGAGGATAACATTTAACTGTTCTATTGATTTTAATAGGAAAAAGTCTTCAAAACAGTGGATATTTTGAAATGATAGATATTTTAAAACATTCGCCATTAGTGTGTGTGGGGGTGTTAACCCCAAGTGTCAAGACACATTTAGCTCAAATCGCCCACATGAACAACAGGTCATATTTCTTACCTGCTAGGGCTGGCTAGGGTAGGGGAGTGTTGTGGTTCTCTTATTTCTGCAACAATGCTATCAATTCTCCAATTCCTCTCCAAAGTGGAGTGTAGCTAAATGAAGCAGCTGCTTGGGCCGCTAAGCGAGCCGAGTACAAAATATTTTTACTCAGGAATTGGTTAAATGTTTCTCTTCATGTATGCAATTGCTCTATAACCGACCCAAAAAAAACAAAAACAAAGACAACATACGCGATAGGAACGAGGAATGTTTCTATCATTTATATTCTTTTCACTTAGACCAAGAAACGCAAGGCTGGTGACTGCACAACAGGGCTATATTTCAATTAGGAGGAGCATAAAAAATACAAGGTATTTCTGTTGATACCTCTAATACACATATCTTTAATTACCTTTCTGATGTTTAACAATCAAGCAGCAAGCACAAGCACTTTTATAGTCCCTTGACTGTTTGCAGATAACATAGTTGGACTATCACTCTTCCAACATACAGCACTTATAAAGTATGATCCTGCTTCTTCATCATCCGCATCTGCGTCAGAACCAAATCTGTGCCAAGCTGCGGGTTTAGAAATTGCCTACGCAAAAGACAAACATCGATAATACTTAGTTCGATGCAAAATACTGCTGAACTACAGAAAACCTACTGGATATGAATTAAGATACCTTGTGGTAGACAAATACTTCGTTTGTTTCGCTGCCACAAGCAATGTATTCGCTGTTCACTGTTAGACCAACGAAATTCTTCTCATTTGTGTGTCCTCTAAATGTGCGTAGCTGAGAAAAATGGAAGGAAGAAGCAGAGCAAAATCAATTTCAACATGAGCGCACTGCTTTATTAGCACTAATGAAAATAGATAAATGAATTAACAAATCATTATATCATGTTTTTTTTCTTTTATGTTTGGAGGGAGGGGGAAGTGAGAAAGAAAGGAGGGACAAATTCATCTGATCTTCCACGCAAGTTGGAGCCGAGGCAACCCTCCACCCAAAGAAAGATAATCAAGGGAAATCCAATACCAATGACCTGGCAGTCTTTCTTCAGGGTCAAGTGCGGCATATTTTCTCAAAGGAGAGCTTCAAACTAACTGAAGCTCTATTTTATTTATTCTAAAATTTTCTAATTTTCTAAATGAATAAGTTAAACTCACTGGAACATTTTCTTTGACATCCCACAATCGCAGTGTGCTATCGGTAGATGCAGAAGCGAGCTCGTTGTTGGACAAAAACTTCACATAGGAAACAGTTTTCCGGTGCCCACTGAAAATATGCAGTGGTTGGCTAATATTTCTCAGGTCATAATAGTGAATGTGATGGTCTGCAGAACCCACCTGCAAGAGACATGAGTATCATATTGCATTTACCATACTCGTCCAGCTAATATATATATATATATATTGTATGAACACACTAGGAGAGAATAAAGAACTTACTGCTACATGGTAGTTAGATCCAGGATTATACTTGACAGAACATATATTTGCTTTCATGTCAATGTTAAGAACACTTGCCTCCTGCTTTGTGCACCACACTTTAACCTGTTGGCATTGAAAGTTTAACCATATGGTCCCTGTTCTTTCATGGTAAATAGAGCAGAAAACTAGCATCTTCTCCCAAAAAGCAAAGAAATACAACCAACTCTGAGCAGTTGGTCGATTTTACATCTGATCCATCACCTATGCCCATCTAAGATTTCATTCTTTTTATTACCTTATGGTTAAATTACCTATATATAGTCATGAAGAACCAGACTAATGGTGAAACTGAAGCAATACATAATGCAAATGATTGCTGATCTGAAACGATAATTGCACTGTTAAAACAGCAAATGACATATGAATGCCTTTCATAATGATCCACAGCTTGACGCTCGACAGGATAATAGCATATTAGGTCAATCAACCCCATCTCCTAAAGATATTCTGAAAATGCAACAATCATACTTAGACATCATTATTAAATTAATTATACAGCCGTAAGTAACAGACTTGCACAGTAATAAAATCAACTTGAGTTAAACTGATAACCATTATCTATCAAGTTTTGCCATCAAAATAATACTAAACTCACCGAACACAACATATGGCCATATCCTGAACTAGCCAGCCTGCCCTTAAGCTTTGGTTTATTGTCCAAGCAAACTCAAGCTTGGGCTCAAGGTCTCTACTGATTCATTATTGAATGAGCAGAGGAGAAGAGGGGGTGGTGGTGAGGAGGTTACATTATCTCACTGTGGTCTGTGGCTGAGGTAACTGCCAATTTATTTGTATAGATAAACTTATAATGTTGCAGGCTGGCAGCGGTTTTGCTTAATTATCTACCTCACAAATCATCACTATCATACAATTTATAGCTTCTCCATTACTTTCTATAGTTATACAATTAAGCTCCTGGGACTTCTCACATTTATCATCTATAACTTAAATCTTTTGGTTATAACAATACACATCTATTGCAGCAATGTTTTTAGCATGACACACGATATCTAAGTTATACCTATATTCCCAACTTTCTGAAATCGGCGAACTTCGTTTAACTAAATGTTCCGTGAAATAGAATGAAAGAGGGAATGAATGTCACAGTTAATGAAGCAGATCCGGGTAGCATAGCACACTACAATCAAAGATAGGCTCAAAATACTAGCAAAACCATATACAACAAAGCGGCTGCATACCTTGCAGTCATCACTCCCAGATACAAGCATGGAAGGTTCAGTTTGTGAAAAATCAACACTCCATGCTCGTTTCTCATGCTCCTCGTACTCCATCACACTCTGAATAGGAAATAATTGTTACAAAAAGTATGAGACTAGCATAAACAGTTTTATTAGTAGTGTACACTATAGGGAAAAGAAAAAGCAAAAGAAACTACACCAAACTCTACCTGACGGGTCGTTACATCCCAAACAGTTACTATGCCCTCATAGTCACTACTGGCTATGTAATTTTTTGTGTACTTGTTCCAGCTAAGACAACTAAGTTTGGAACGTGTGGACATCTCCACAACAGGACATTGCACTTCTGCTGGTTCATTTACGATCTGAGACCATTCAACACAGTAAGTAGTGAAATGATTTCAAACATTAACTTCAATTCTGAAGATGAAATGTCAACTGATAGAGCCTCAAGTTAGAATTTCAGGTCAATCAAAAAAAGATGATATTCTGGGATCCACATTCAGAACAAAGCACTGCATTACTAGAAATCTAGTGGAGCTGTTTGTTTGACTAGCAGCTAAAAGAACAAAACCTTCTTTTTAAGAAAGTTTATAATTTAAACCAACCAGAAATTCCAACCTTGTAATCAGCGTTTTAGAAGGGATACTACACTTAAAAGAATAAAGAGGAAATTAGATTCCAATGACATCTTGCAACACACGTACCGATGAAAATTCGAAAACTTTGATACGCCGAGATACTCCAGCTGTCGCAAACAATTCATCATCTCGATCAAATTCTATACTGCAAAAAGCAAGGTGATTTTCAAAGCCCAGAGAGTGAGAGAGAGCATGGTATTTCCAACATCACCAAAAAGAAGGTTTAGGATTTGAAGGAAGGAAGCTGAAGCTGAAAATTGAAGCTAGATCTTTCTACAGAATAGATTGAAGCCTCTTTAAAAGAAATGTTTTGTATAACAAGTATATTAACACACACTTTGAGAAAGAATACAGACGGTCAAAAAAATCTAAATACAGGAAATCTGTATTATGTACTACAAAGGAACATTGTCGCATTATCTACTGAAAACACCAATAACTGATCTAGCAATATAGGTTGCCAGAAAATTCTTAAGCAGTTGCTTTTCAACACATAATCATACAGTCAATGACACAACTGGCTATAGCATATTCAACTTTCACAATGTAAACATCAAGTAAAATGCTTCAAATTCACGCATGTAGGCGCATAGCCAGGTTTTCCATTCGCTATGTGACAAGCTAAACTCAATTTACCTTGATACGATGTTTGCAGAGTGGAAAAGATCTCCATGCCTAAGTTCAGCAACAACCCGCAATCGACTATTTGAACAGCCAAACAGAAGATAGGACAATTTAATTCACTTATCAAAAGGGGGCTTTTCCCCAGATTCTATTGAAAATTGTATAGAAGAGACAAATTATGAACCTGTATCGTGTAAACGTAGATAAGACAGACTGAAATTCTTCAAGCCCCAAATGATAACCTTCTCTTTTTTGAGGATTTGCATCTTTTTCTTCCTGTTCATGTGACAGTCTAGCCCAATACCTTCGCTTTTGCAAGTAACACTCTTGGAGGTCATTAAACTGTTGCAATTAGAAGAATAAAGTAAAACATTGATTCAAACCCAAATTCAATTTTGACACTTTGTTATGACAGATTTCACTTACACTGTCACAGGTCCAACAACCATAAAAGAAATTTGCACATAAAGCACAAAATGTGGGCATTGTCGCTCTCTGTCACCCAAATCATGCAGCACAACATTCAGGACATATGGGGGTGGAGTTTCAGGAGGGATTGGGACCATGGAGAGAACTATTACACACATTTGGATAATGAAAATCTGTATTTGATCTTGATTAAGAAAATTTCTATTTTCAGTGGCTGAACTAATTACTAATCTGATGTCCAAGAATTTTTTGGACACATTGATAGGACTAATCTTAAAAGGTTTTTTTTTTTTTTTTAAAGAGAATTACTAATCTTGAAAGGTTACTCACAACCATTGAAACATTCAGAAAGAAAGTGGAGCTAGAGAAAGTACAAAACTAACCTGTGCATGGACTCGTCTCTTTCTAGCCACTGCAAGCCCCGACTGATTAGCAAGCTGCGGATCAGACCCAGAGTAGACATCCTTTCGTTGCATTACTTGAGAGGCTAGTGGAGCTTTTGCATCAGCTTTTCTGTTCTGTGAAGTGCTGGAGCCCATGCGGGACTGACCTTGCGCACTGGAGATAATGCTACTGGAATGTTTTTTAATCAATGAAGGCCACACAGTTTTTGCTGCAGGATCATCAACAAGCATCCTCAGGTTCGCAAAATATCTATCCCTAGCTCGATATAATTCTATTCTACGTCTCTCAACAGCACTTATATCCTCCTTAATGTATTGAAGGTCAGTTTGAGTCTGTAAAAGATGAAGGGTAAAATCAATAATCATCATCCAACTAGAGAAGAAACGATGTCCTTATTAAAGCTCAAAGACACAATTGACTTTTCAAAGCTCACTTTGGACAAGATAAGGAATTTGTTTCTCATTTTCTCATTATTCTTTTGGCTTTAAGGTTAAAAAGAGAAAGGACAAAGTTTACGCAACTCCTCCTGCAATACAGTGGCAAATTATGTTCCAAACCGTTGTCTACATAATTATGTTTTACCTCTTTTACAAAAGTTCACCAATATACACAGAATGAATAATAAGTTTCCACAATCAGATCAGGCACCCTAACAGCTTTCTAAAAGAACATTTTCAATCAACTAGTTTGTCCACTGCAACTCAGTCGACCAAAAGATTCTTTACATAAAAACATAATGACCCATACTTGGAAAAAAAAAAAAAAAAATCAACAATGAGTATAGAGTATCAGAACATGACTATGCTACTGAAATTTAAACAAGTGTTCAAAGGAGAACCTCATTAAGCTCTTCAAGTTTCTGCTTTCTCAGGCAATGCAGAAAATCATGCAGAATCTGCAGATTTGTTTCAGCTTCTTCCTGCTCCATTTTCCTTCTCTTCTCAGAAAGAAGAGTAAGGAGACCGTCAAGATCCTTAACTGACACATCACATCCCTGACTACGAACCAAAGCAAAGTCATAAGCATGGATAGTAAAGCAATAATAAAACCACAGCACATAAACAAAAGCAGGGTCATAAACAAGGAGGTATTCGGTACTACTCTGAAAGAACATCTAGCTCCACTCAAGTTATCTAGCACTTCACTTATACAGGTAAATAAATTGGTTCTCATAAGACCTCAATTTGCACATAGGACTAACAACTAATTACATTATGTTTATCCACATCATGTAACATAGAGTGCCTGATACATTAGCAAAGATGCCTCAGCATGTCACTACCATAGAAGTTAAATTTCTAGCCATTTTAGACAAAATTCCTTGATTAACGAATATTCTATCACAAGATAAGTAAAAGATATGCTCTATTTCAGCAAAACAACAGACCTGTTGGAGTGCTTGACGAAGCTGTTCCCAAGGCGTGGCAGTTTTAGCTATTTGACGGGCAGTAGTCTTCGTTAATAACTGCAGAATCCCATAATTTCCATAAGCTCGAGGTCAAATAGTTCATAGTAATGTAATCCACATTCAGACAGGAAACTTTCGAAAATAACATCTCTTGTTGATTTCAAGATCAAGTCGAACAACACAAAAAGAGTAGGATGCTTGATGATGATGCAGTGAACTACCTTAGGTGGCAATTGTTACTGCATGAGGTCATCGAAGTTGGCATAAAAAAAGAAAAAAGAAAAAATTAAATATGCAGGTTCTGATTTACACAGTTTCATAAACTATTTCAATATATACTATAAGTGGATTTGTTAAACAAACCCTGACCCAGGTAAAGAACCTAGGTCACTACAAAAATCTCCAATGAGATCCCCAAACATAAGTACATAAATTACCTTAATAAAAGCTACATTTTACACCACTATGATGGAAAACACACGTAGCAGCAAAGAGGAAATCCCTCTCATATGCAAATGCCCCTCCTGTATAGCTAATACAATTTACAACACAAACACGGCTATTTAACCATGATTTCTAGTTAATGTAAACCAAATTGACAATCTCTAAATGAGATAAGAATGCAAAAAACGTCTGATAAATGAAATAATTGCAAAAAAAAAAAAAATTGAGGCATTTTGCTAATACTATTTGAATTTTCCGAAAACAGAGAAAAAAAAGAATAATTACGTGTCCCATTCCCACAAATTTTCTACTACCATTAACGGAAACAAGCTCATCAAAATGATACAGCTCCCCAGGAAACATACTACAAACAATGATTGCAACCGTATTGCTTTGAATTACAGGATTTAGTATAAACCAATTGAATTTTGCACCTTAAATGATCAAAACAAATAATTCCAAGTCAATTTTTTCTCCTAATTTTCCCGCCATTTCTTTCTTAACAAACACAAGATCCAATTCTATGAAAATTAGCTGCACTATAAAAATATAATCTATGCTTACAAATTATCTAAAGAGAAAAAAATAAAACTCAACTGCGCCTCAATTTCTCTCCTTTTTCTTGCGCATTTTTTCGTTTACCGTTATACCAAAACAATTCACCAATATCACGTACGCGTAAAACATATAAACACACATACGCGCACACACAAAAGATATATATATATATATATATTGTGTGTGAAATATGAAGAAATGGAGAAAAGACCTTATTGAGGAGAAAATTAGGGTAAATATGGCTGGTGGTGAGATAATGAGAGCAGCAAGGGCAATCACTCTTGTTCTGAAGATGCGTCACAATGCACATATAGCAAAAGCTATGCCCACAAGCCGTTAAAAACGCGTCCTTTATGATCTGTATACATATCGGACACAACATGTCCTTGTCCACCACCACTTCCTCCGCCACGATCCCTGCCGGTTGTGGTGGGGGTGGTTCGCCGGAGCTCACCTGATCTGACTTCACCGACGGCACCACCGCTCCAAATGTCGAACTATCTCCCATCAATTTCAACTAAGTTCTTGTCTATCTTTCTTCTCTCTCTGTTCGCGAATTGTGTGGATTTTCTCTCACTGTATCAACGATTTTATATATGTATGTATGGGCTTCTTTCCCTACGGGTGAAGGAAAGATAGTCAGTGTGTGTAGTGTGTGTGGAGTTGTGAGTGGTGGTTCTAAGAAAGGCGTTGTGAGGGTGGAAATAGACCACGTTGGGCGGGCGTTTTCAACCCTTTCCCGGATTTGTAATTTTCTTACTGCGGTTTTTATTTTTTATTTTTTCTTTTCTTTTCTGTCAAGTACAGCGGGTTCATAGATTTTTTATTTTTATTTTTTACCCCCACCCCCCACCTATCATGATATTTCAACTGTCAAGAGACATAATTCATTACTAAACTACTTTTTAATCTCAAATTCTTATATAAATTTAGATAATGATCTCATTTGTAATTAATGTCAATAAAATATGGTATCATAATGATGTGGCAATAATGATTGCCCTACAATAATTTTTCATCTAATGAGCGATTGATATACTTGAATAAATTTAAACAATAATAGAATGAGCTAAAAAATAGAATGAAACTGGAAATAGAATGAATTTAAGAATAAGAATGACATGTTTGGTATATTTTAAGAATGAAAATAGGAATTGATATATTGATTCTAAACTCATGTTTGGTAGTCAATATAAGAGAGTGGTAATAAAAATAACTTGTATAATATAATAAGATGACCCTTGTATTCATATAAACATAATATTATAATTATAAATAAGTTATAATAATAATTATAATGATAATAGTAGTAGTAATTATTATTATTATTATTATTATTACTCATTTTATTTTACTATTAATTTTAAATGAAAGATACTAGTAGAACTAACATAATCCATTAATTAAGATGTGAAGTAACAAAAGAAATAATAATAATAATAATAATAATAATGATAATAATATTATGATTACTATTAGCATGAGGGAGATTCATTACTCTTGACAGAAAAACATCTTTATACCATCTAAAAGATGTTAAAGTAGGACATCGTAAATTCTGCAAAAGAGTCCTAGAATTATCATGTTGATGTAAATATCTTCCTGTGAAATGTTTACATATAGATAAACAAAGAGTATAGGCAGCATTTTCTTGAACTTGTTCATCTACAATCTTAGTAGTATTTAAAATTTTATCTCGTTGATTCTGGTTTAAATAATTATCCCACCAACCTTTTAGTTGGCCAGCAAATCTAGTTGTAATCATCATAGCTATTTGTCTATCAGTATTGTTATTTTGTTTACAAATAGTAGAATACATAAGCATTCTATGAGCAGTATTATAAATTTGCAATTCAGTTTGACTATCAATAGTCCATTCATATATCTGTCTACCATTAAATGTAATGGTTTCAGTCATTAAAGGTTCTTCAAAAAGAACATCCTGCGGTGTAGGGCGAGGATAATAATATTTGATTTGGGTAGGAACATCCTGATAACGATTCCTATAATTCTTTAACTTATTAACATCAAAGGCCAATTGCAAATTTCTAGCATGAACAATCTTCTCTTCTTGAGTAAGATTAGGTTCAAATTGGTCATTTATCATACTAAGCTTTAAGCCTTTCAAAGCATCATCTAAAACCTTTTCTAATTTAGAAGTTGAAGGTTCTAGTTTATATCCATCAATACTGGGAGGAGGCTGAATATCAGCTTGAACTTCAATCAAAATATCTGAAGAAGTTGATCCTTTCTTTTTCGAAATATTTTCCATATTTTGATTTATCTTCTAAAGAGTATTCAGAATCAAAGTTGTTCACCAAATATTTTAAGTGAAATATTCGTAAAATTATTTTGCTTAAAAAGTTTATTGATATGATCAGTGACTGTTGGTAAAACATTATTATCAAACATTTTCATAAAAGCATTGCCTTCTATCTCAGCTGAAGATTTATCATCTGAATGTTTAAATGGCTGTAAAGGCGGATAAGTAGCCTGTAAAATTTTTGTAGAACTACAAGTTACAATATTTCATTTTCTTTCAACAACAGCAATATTAGCATTCATAAGATTTTCAAAAAACCAAGGAACAAAATATTTTTGTACTTGAATATCATTCAAATGATTGTGAAACTGATCTCTAAATTGAAATATTTCCTCTTGTGAAAAATAAGAGAAAAACCAGTCACGAAATTCTTTCCATTTAAGCTGTAAAAACTCATTATTAATAAGTTTTCTTTCATTACTTCCTGGTGTAAAATCCATTAACTACCAAAATTAATTTCTGAGGTATTACCTCCAAAATCAGAAGGAGTAGGATTAACCCTTAAACCAAAAATATCTTTTTTAATTTCTTGAGGAATTTGACTTTTAGTTAATCTAATTTTCTCTATAACTTCTTAAGGAAGTTCTATATTTTCCTCTGTAGATTCAGATCTATTTAGGTCTTCTTTTATATAAGCAATTGAAGCCCTAGATGTAGAGAGTATTTATACTTTATAATCAAAAGGAGATATATAATTGTGTGATGACACAGATCTGTTTAATAAACGAGAGGGTCCTATATTAGGAATCTGTTGAAATCTAAGTCTAATCTGACCTTCAGGAGTTTGTTCAACTTCTGTTAATTTTGTTTCAATCCTAGGTTGACTAGGAACAGCTTTGTCTGTCACGCCCCAACTCGACCCGACCTACGATCAGTTAGGACGCAACGGAATTTCGGCAGTATAACGACAGTAAATAGGATACCAAGGCTCTAAACCAACCTGAATAAAACATCATACATCAACTCCACAAATCATACAACAAACAACTCCTCAATAAAATAACAACATACATCATAACCATATTATTATACAATAATCATTCCTCGTTATACGCCTCCGTTCCAACATAATGCATAAACCTTAATATACATTGCAAAATATATTGATACCAACCTAACAACCTATACATAGACAAAAGAAAGACTACTAAGATAGCATCAACTAATTCATTATCTTTTACATCATGAACTACAAAGCATATAAAAGTCTACTAAGTTAATATACAAGATAGTAAAACAACACAACATCAAGGATAAGACTCCGGAACATAAGACTCATCCACGTAAGGCACATTTTCCACATTTTTCTCTTCAGGAGGCACGTACCCGTAGTCTTGCGAAAGAACACCTGTAAGCATGCAATAATAGAGAGTGAGCTTATATAAAATAAGCCCAGTGAAGATCCGATAGATCTCTAACAGTATTCACTATACTCCGTGGAAATAATCATTTGAACAAGTAAACACTCAATAACATCAATAATACTATCATCACATAATCTATAATGACCATTCAATAAAGGATACACTAGTTGGTGTAGCTCCAAACGCCATCACGATCATAACAGCCTTCTTGTGACTCTCATAAACTCACACACCCGAGGTACCCCAATAACCTCTCCCTCCATGACACCTCCGTCATGCGAGCTGGAGGCAATCTCTGGTAGTTATACCGTTATCAACCCGACAGTCCGATGTTGCCCGAGAGGTGGCACACACATACCAAACACTCAGCAATAATAATAAACATCAATCATTCACAGGAGGACAGTCTAGCAGAACTGCCTATCTCCCGGCATCAATCATCAATCAATAATCAATCAATAATCATATTATCATCATAATAACATCAATAATCAATTTAACAACAAATAACTAAGTTAGATGACAAAGTAGACCATCCAACCGAACATGCATTGAACACACAATCAAACCCTAGTTTACCCATCATCAACTCACAATTCAATCACTCAAACCACACCCAATCGACTAAAGGCATAATCTAACATTTTAAAGAAAGACAACCTAAACTTCAAATATTCATATCTTACATTCTACTAATCCAAACAACTCCAAATTAGTTTCTATCACTCACCCATTCAATCAACTACATTAGCCCCCTCGGAAACCAACCAAAACACATCCAAATCATGTCCAATAACCCTAAAACCCTAGTGTGTCATGACTGAAATTTTTGGATTTTAGCACAGACATCACAAACAAAAATTCGGCATTACAACGGCGCTACCACGTAATTAACAAACTTTTAGAAATCGACGACAATCGATTTCGATCAACACAACTCAAAATAATCAACATTTAGCAAATTAATCAACTTTAAATACCCGAAAATAAATAATTATGCTACAACGGTTCAAATCTCGTAGGATTACATATAAATGATCCCTAGCATACATGGAGCAATAATCTAACATCAGATTAACATTCTAACGGTTCGATAATCAATTCTACGCAAAAACACAACATATGAGTTTTGAGATCTAGAATTTTTCTCTCACCTTAGATGCAATATAAGCCTAGAAATCCGTGCAATGCGTGCCCAACAAGCGGAATCCAACTCGGCACGAAGTTCTACAGACAAAAACTAGGTTTTTCTTTGAAAAATTGCTTTGAAAACTTTGAAGAAAAGCTTTGGTTTTTCTCCTATGGTCTCTCGGCCATGTGTGTGAAAATGAAGGTGTTTTTGTGCTTTGTTGGTAGGTGTTGATGATATATGCATGAAAGTCAACAATTTAAATGAAAGTCAAAGTTGAAACTTTAGTATTTTTAGTGTTTTCTTGACTTTAAATGCATTTTCTTGATCACCAATGTTCAAAACAATTATTCAACACCCAAGATAGCTCAAGTAGGTTATTTTTAGGTGACAAGAAGTTTTACAATCAAACAATTTCACCCGAGTCGGCTTAAAACTCGATTTTCGCAAAAGTCAGTGTAAAAACCCTAATAAATTCCTAAGCCGATTTTAAAACCGTTTTAATCAAACACAGGTCTATTAAAGTCCGTGGACTAGGTCTAGAAGGGTTAAAAAGACCAGTTTCAAAATTTTAGCGGACGTGTTTCAAAAATACTATTCACTAAAAGTTGACGATAAAATTTCTGACTCCGTTTTTGATAAAAATTTAATGAATGCACATTTAGCATGTTCTAGGAGTATTAATATCAAAATTATCACATTCTAAGTCATATAGCACATAGACAGGTCATTTCACGCAAAACGAGAATAAACACGTAAAACGAGACAAGATAGAAAAGTGGGGTTTCACATTGTCTATATCCCAACATTCTGGAAATTCTATTTCATCCCATTGAATCATTCTTCTAGTAGATATCTTAGATCTACTCAAATTGGTTTCTATCATAACAGTCTCACTTGTTCTATCCTGTAATTTACAGTTAGGGTTAAGAGTATGCAAAACCTTATAATATATGCGATAACAGATACATATAATCTCAGATCCAATTTTATAATTATAACCATGAGCTTTAACATATAATGTAAGAGCGTCAAGAATATTTCTATCAGACAATGAAAGTTGTAAATTAGGTCTAACATTAAAATAAACTGGTCCATGTGCCAGGCTAGTTTGCATAATTCCAATTAGAGATTGTCTCCAATTTAGATTTCTAGCATCTCTAAGAACTGCCATAAAATTTTCTGGTAAACCTGATAATGTTAAAGGTTTAAAAGCAATTTGGATTAAACCAATATGTAAAAATCTATGCATATAAGCATATCTATCAATATCCTCCTGAGATAAAAGTTGTATCGTCAATTCATTATCATCCATAGGGATAGATTCTTCTATTGTTTTTACCATATGTTTAATACCTAAATTTTCAAAGGTACCAAATTGATATATACTCCTAGGTTCTATTCTAGAAATAGTCCATTTGTTTAACAATTCTAAATTCTGAGGAAGATCATATTCTTCCTTCTTAGCATTCTTAACATAAGTCTTTGACTTAAAAGGATTTATCATTTGATAAAAATACTGTTTGGTAAACCTACTATACAATATAGTCCATGGCTTTGATACCATTAGAGGCCCAGGGGATAATAGATCGCGGCAAGGTCATAGCTTACAAGAGTATAGAGATACCACTTAACAGTGTCAATGGAAAATTAAAACAGTAAAATGACAGAGCTATAGTCAACGACTTACAGCCCACAAATAGCCATCACACGGCCTGAGAAGGGCATAACAGCGCGACTCGAGAGATGTCAAACACTAACCATGACAATAGTAAGTGATAAAAATATACTTCTGTATTTTATGCTATGTCATGAATTATTATGCCTTGGGTCAAAAATTATATTTGAGCATTTCCTATATTAGAATAGTGGTTACCAAACAGAAACAGATCAGCCTATCATAAGGCTAGTAAGTAAAGACTGGAAAAGAAAAAAGAGAAATACCTGAAGAAAAATTTCTTCGATTGCTAAAAAGATTTACAAAATATAAAACTAAAAGAAAAGAAAGTAGCTTGTTCGAGCTCTGCCTAATAATAAGCAAATGCCGCCTACTTATACAAATCTGCGGACTTGAAAACAAAATTCAATTGAGAATTTTTTGCAATAAGCAAATCTCAAATTTTATTTAAAAATTTTATTTTAGGATCAGTTATAAACTGAAAATTCAAATTCATTCCTTGAAAGGAAGCTTTTATGCCATTAGCATCAATATGAGTAAGAGGCATAATTTTCTGTATAAAAGGGGTACCAAGAATAACTTGGTTAGTCAAATTCTTAACCAATAAGAAAGTAGCAGGTATACAAACCTTATCATGACAAATATAAGTGTCAGGTAATTTATACTGAACATGCAAATTTTGTCCAGTTGCAGCAGAAATAGTATGAGTAGTTTTCTCAAAATATTTTGTAGGAATTAAGCGTTCCTGTATACAATTAATATATGCTCCTGTATCAATTAAAGCAATCAAATCACGTTTAATAAAATCTTTTTCTATAAGAAGATTAATCTTAACATGCCATTTTTGTGAAGTAACTAACTTTAAATTAGCTAGCAAATCATGTTGATTTTCAATATGTAAAGAAGAATAAGAAGGATTTTATTCTTTCATTTTTCCTTTTTCTAATAAAGAAAGACGATGATCAATTAAATCATTATCCTGTTTTAAAGTTCTAATTTCCTCTTTTAAAATTTTGACTTCTCTATTCAAATCATCAATAATAACAACAGCATTCTGTTTTTCATTTAACTGATTGATCAGTTCTGAAAACCTATATGGTTTGGGATCCTGAATAACATGAATAGGAGATTTTAATTCCTGATTAGAATTAAAGCAATCAATAATTTTTTCTTTTAATTTTGTATCACTAATACTATCAAGTAAATCTACAATTTTATCACTTGAAGTAATAATATTTAATTCAATATCCTGAAATTGGGATTGTAATTTATAAATATCAATATCGGATTCACTATTATCTTTTTGACATTTATTACAACATTTAATATCATTTTCATCATCAGAAAAACTAATTAAATCATCAGATTCAATAGCATGTAAATTATCACTACTAGTAGTACTAGTATCAATATCATTATCAGATTTTTCATTATCTGAATTTAACAAAACTTTAGCTAAGGATTCCTTAAGCTTAATATCAATATCAAGATTATTAATCTTTTTTTCATTCTACCCTTATTAGCATAATGACTTTTTTTTATCACATGTATAACATGTAGGTATTTTCTTCTGAGGTACATAACCCTTACGTTCACGCCATTCGCGTTTTCTAGCTGCCTGCTTTTTAAAAGCATTAGACTTATATTTCTTATAATATTCCATTTTATTGCACAGGAAAAAAAAATTTATTAAGATAGCGGTCCATAAGGTACCATGGGTCACTTTCCCATTGCTTATCCGAAATTTCAAGGATAAGAATAGTTTCAATATGAGTATGAGACTCATAAGAGTCAACCTCATCTTCCTGTTCCACAATATTGGCATAGGATGATGCCTGTGGGGCAGAAGTATCTGCATCAAGTAATTTCTTGATTTGTGCATAATTTGGATGAGATGGGTCGATAGCAACACCACCACTAGTTAGATTAACTATTTGTTTTCCTGCAATGACCCTTTGAGAGTCATTTCTACCACGTCCTCTTCCTTTTCCCCTATTAGGGTTAGAGTAATTTCCCCTAGTGGGGAGCATCCTGCAAAAATTCACGAGTCAGAAAGTCGGGTAGGGAATTATTGTCCCCTTTGATATAACTGATCTCAAAATCAAAAGGAGTAAGATGAGCTTGCCACCTAGCAAACATTTGTTTGGAAACATCATGTTTAAAATCTTTCTGAAACATAAGTTTCGCAGCACTACAATCAGTACGTATAAGAAATTTTTGATTATATAAATCATTCTGAAATTTTAGAACACATTTAACAATTGCAAGTATCTCTTTTGCAACAGTAACATAATTCTTCTGACTATTTCCCTATTTACCAGAATGAAATCTAACAAGCAATTCTTGTTTTGTTTGAGGATGAATTTGTTTTAAACTTCCACCAAAACCAATATCAGATGCATCAGTTTCAATAATTTTATCCCATGTAGGATTCGCTAAAGAAAGACATGGCAATTTAGCAACTTTAGACTTTATTGTCTTAACAACCTTGGTATGAGCTTCTGTCCAAGCAAAAGGAGATTTTTTCAATCTATCATATAAGATAGCTGTATCAAAAGCAAGATTTTGATAATAAGGCAGAATATAATTTAAACTACCAAGAAATCTCTATAATTGGGTTTTATCAAGAATTTCATCAGGAAATTTACAAGCAAATTCAATACTTTGATTAATAGGAATAATTTTCCCTTGTTCAATATAATGACCTAAAAATCTAATCTTTGTTTGACAAAGAACCATTTTTGGTCTAGATATAACCAAACCAATTTGCATAATAATACTTTTATTAATATGCAAATGTTTAAAATGTTGTTCAATATTTTTGGAAAATACCAAAATATCATCTATATAAACAATAATAAATTCACTATAACGAATAAAAATATCATTCATAATGTGTTAAAATTCTGAAGAGGCATTCTTCAAACCAAAAGGCATAACATTCCATTCAGAATGTCCAATAGGGACAGTAAAAGCAGTTTTATATCTATCAGATTCATGAATTTGAATCTGCCAATATCCCGATTTCAAATCAAACTTTGAAAATATTAAAGCATCATGCAATCCATCTAATAGATCTTTTTTATTAGGGATAGGATACCTAATCCATTTTATAACCTTATTAAGATGTTTATAATTAATAACAAGTCTAGGAACACCTCTTTCTTGTTCCGAGTGTTTATTAATATAAAAAGCAGTACAACTCCATGCAGAGTGAGAAACTCTAATCAATTTCTTTTCAATTAAAGAACTAATTTCTTTTTTACATAATTCCAAATATTCAGAATTCATTTGACAAGGTCTTGCCTTTGTCGGAATATTTTTCTCAATAAAATCTTCTTCATATGGAAGAGTAACAATATGTTTTTTTCTATTCCAAAAAGCATTTGGATGATCATTACAAATATCAATTGAAAATTGATCTTGAATCAATTTAATCTTTTCTTGAACTTTTGAGTTCTTTAATCTTTCTTCAATATTATAAAAAGAAATTTCTTTCTGAATAAAATTCAATTGATAATTTTTTGCAATAAGCAAATCTTGAATTTGATTTAAAAATTTTATTTTGGGATCAGTTATAAACTGAAAATTCAAATTCATTCCTTGAAAGGAAGCTTTTATGCCATTAACATCAATATGAGTAAGAGGCATAATTTCCTGTATAAAAGGAGTACCAAGAATAACTTGGTTAGTCAAATTCTTAACCAATAAGAAAGTAGCAGGTATACAAACCTTATCATGACAAATATAAGTGTCAGGTAATTTATACTGAACATGTAAATTTTGTCCAGTTGCAGCAGGAATAGTATGAGTAGTTTTCTCAAAATATTTAGTAGGAGTTAAGCCTTCCTGTATACAATTAATATCTGCTCCTATATCAATTAAAGCAATCAAATCACGTTTAATAAAATCTTTTTCTATAAGAAGATTAATCTTAACATGCCATTTTTGTGAAGTAACTAACTTTAAATTAGCCAGCAAATCATGTTGATTTTCAATATGTAAAGAAGAAGAAGAATAAATTTCTTCTTTCATTTTTCCTTTTTCTAATAAAGAAAGACGATGATCAATTAAATCATTATCCTGTTTTAAAGTTCTAATTTCCTCTTTTAAAATTTTGACTTCTCTATTCAAATCATCAATAGTAACAACAACATTATGTTTTTCATTTAACTGACTGATTAGTTCTGAAAACCTATATGGTTTAGGATCCTGAATAACAGGAATAGGAGATTTTAATTCCTGATTAGAATTAAAACAATCAATGACTTTTGCTTTTAATTTTGTATCACTGATACTATCAAGTAAATCTACGATTTTATCACTTGAAGTAATAACATTTAATTCAATATCCTGAAATTGGTATTGTAATTTATAAATATCAATATCGAATTCACTATTATCTTTTTTACATTTATTACAACAATTTTTCTCATTTTCATCATCAGAAAAACTAATTAAATCATCAGATTCAATAGCATGTAAATTATCACTACTAGTAGTACTAGTATCAGTATCATTATTAGATTTTTAATTATCTGAATTTAACAAAACTTTAGCTAAGGATTCCTTAAGCTTAATATCAATATCAATATTATTAATCTTTTTTTTCATTCTACACTTATTAGCATAATGACCTTTTTTACCACATGTATAACATGTAGGTATTTTCTTTTGAGGAACATAACCCTTCTTTGCACGCCATTCGCGTTTCCGAGCTGCCTGTTTCTTATAAGCATTAGACTTATATTTCTTATAATATTCCATTTTATGGGGTCTTTCTTTATTGTGTTTTCTAGGTTTACTCCTAGAAGTACTAGGTATTTCCATAGCAAATTGTTCACAAAATTCTCCTAACTGAGTTCTCTCAGTTAATCTTTGTTTCTTTAATTGATAATTCATATGAATATCATTACAAAGAGATAATCCCTCTTCTACACATAAAGTAATAAGAGAACCATAATTAAAGATATCCCATGCAATATTATTGCTATCTGATCTTTTCCTAAGATCTTTCCTAATTCTTTCTGCAAAAACAGAAAGTTAACCATCCACAAATTTAGATTTCCAATGATTACTATTAGCATCAGGGAGATTCATTACTCTTGACAGAAAAACATCCTTATACCATCTAAAAGATGTTAAAGTAGGACATTGTAAATTTTGCAAAAGAGTCCTAGAATTATCATATTTATGTAAATATCTTCCTATAAAATGTTCACATATAGATAAACATAGAGTATAGACAGCATTTTCTTGAACTTGTTCATCTACAATCTTAGTAGTATTTAAAATTTCATCACGTTGATTCTGGTTTAAATAATTATCCCACCAACCTTTTAGTTGGCCAGCAAATCCAGTTGTAATCATCATAGCTATTTGTCTATCAGTATTGTTATTTTGTTTACAAATAGTAGAATACATAAGCATTCTATGAGCAGTATTATAAATTTGCAATTCAGTTTGACCATCAATAGTCCATTCATATATCTGTCTACCATTAAATGTAATGGTTTCAGTCATTAAAGGTTCTTCAAAAAGAACATCCTGCGGTGTAGGGCGAGGATAATAATATTTGATTTGGGTAGGAACATCCTGATAACGATTCCTATAATTCTTTAACTTATTAACATCAAAGGCCAATTGCAAATTTCTAGCATGAAAAATCTTCTCTTCTTGAGTAAGATTAGGTTCAAATTGGTCCTTTATCATACTAAGCTTTAAGCCTTTCAAAGTATCATCTAAAACCTTTTCTAATTTAGAAGTTGAAGGTTCTAGTTTAAATCCATCAATACTGGGAGGAGGCTGAATATCAGCTTGAACTTCAATCAAAATATCTGAAGAAGTTGATCCTTTCTTTTTTGAAATATTTTCCATATTTTGATTTATCTTCTGAAGAGTATTCAGAATCAAAGAAAGTTGTTCACCAAAAATTTTGAGTGAGATATTTGTAAAATTATTTTGCTTAAAAAGTTTATTTATATGGTCAGTGACCGTTGGCAAAACATTATTATCAATCATTTTCATAAAAGCATTGCCTTCTATCTCAACTGGAGATTTATCATCTAAATGTTTAAATGGTTGTAAAGGCGGATAAGTAGCCCGTAAAATTTTTGTAGAACAAGAAGTTCCAATATTCCATTTTCTTTCAACAACAGCAATATTAGCATTCATAAGATTTTCAAAAAACCATGGAACAAAATATTTATGTTCTTGAATAATATTCAAATGATTGTAAAACTGATCTCTAAATTGAAATCTTTCCTCTTGTGAAAAATAAGAGAAAAACCAGTCACGAAATTCTTTCCATTTCGGCTGTAAAAACTCATTATTAATAAGTTTTCTTTCATTACTTCCTGGTGTAAAATCCATTAACTACCAAAATTAATTTCTAAAGTATTACCTCCAAAATCAGAAGGAGTAGGATTAACCCCTAAACCAAAAATATATTTTTTGATTCCTTGAGGAATTTGACTTTTAGTTAATCTAATTTTCTCTATAACTTCTTGAGGAAGTTCTATATTTTCCTCTGTAGTTTCAGATCTATTTAGGTCTTCTTTTACGTAAGAAATTGAAGCCCTAGATGTAGAGAGTATTTCTACTCTATAATCAAAAGGAGATATATAATTGTGTGATGACACAGATCTGATTAATAAACGAGAGGGTCCTATATTAGGAATCTGTTGAAATCTAAGTCTAATCTGACCTTCAGGAGTCTGTTCAACTTCTGTTAATTCTGTTTCAATCCTAGGTTGACTAGGAACAACTTTGTCTATATCCCAACATTCTGGAAATTCTATTTCATCCCATTGAATCATTCTTCTAGTAGATATCTTAGATCTACTCAAATTGGTTTATATCATAACAGTCTCACCTGTTCTATCATGTAATTTACAGTTAGGGTTAAGAGTATGCAAAACCTTATAATATATGCGATAACAAATACACATAATCTCAGATCCAATTTTATAATTATAACCATGAGCTTTAACATATAATGTAAGAGCGTCAAGAATATTACTATCAGACAATGAAAGCTGTAAATTTGGTCTAACATTAAAATAAACTGGTCCATGTGCCAGGCTAGTTTGCATAATTCCAATTAGAGATTGTTCCCAATTTAGATTTCTAGTATCTCTAAGAACTGCCATAAATTTTTTTGGTAAACCTGAGAAGGTTAAAGGTTTAAAAGCAATTCGGATTAAACCAATATGTAAAAATCTATGCGTATAAGCATATCTATCAATATCCTCCTGAGATAAAAGTTGTATCGTCAATTCATTATCATCCATAGGGATAGATTTTTCTATTGTTTTTACCATATGTTTAATACCTAAATTTTCAAAGGTACCAAATTGATATATACTCCTAGGTTCTATTCTAGGAATAGTCCATTTGTTTAACAATTCTAAATTCTAAGGAATGTCATATTCTCCCTTCTTAGCATTCTTAACATAAGTCTTTGACTTAAAAGGATTGATCATTTGAAGAAAATATTGTTTGGTAAACCTATTATACAATATAGTCCATGGCTCTGATACCATTAGAGGCCCAGGGGATAATAGAATAGTGGTTACCAAACAGAAACAGCTTAGCCTATCATAAGGCTAGTAAGTAAAGACTGGAAAAGAAAAAAGAGAAATACTTGAAGAAAAATTTCTTCGATTGCCAAAAAGATTTACAAAATACAAAACTGAAAGAAAAGAAAGTAGCTTGTTCGAGCTCTGCCTAATAATAAGCAAATGCCGCCTACTTATACAAATCTGCGGACTTGAAAACAAAATTCAAAAGAACCTAATCCGGATTTGAAATGTTTGGAGTCCGGGGTCACTATACACTCACGTGAAAAAAACAAATAATTGCTTTTACTTTACAAAAAGTAAACTGTAGACTTTGTCTGCTGAAAGGAACATGTCACCAGCTGAAAGTAATATTCCACTTAACATTATTCCGCGAATATCGGCTTTTCAAATCAGTCCAAAAATCCTTTAAGCATCTTCAAGAAAAACATTGAGTAAAACCAAAATTACTGCAAGAGAAAAGAGAGAGAATAGTAATACAATAAAAGTAAAAGGAGATTAAAAAAAAAAAGTGAGCTAGATGAAAATGCATTATTTTGATATCCAAAGGAGTAAATAAAGGAATTATGTATCCTTTGTTTGGGAAGTCTTTCAAAGTCATAGGGAGTAGATCAAGATATATAATTATTTAAATATTGTAAGTTTGAAAGAACTAATAAAAAAAGGATCATGTTGGTTATTACTTATAGTCTTTTTTCTTTTCCTTCTTATTGTTAGGCAAATGACAAACAAATAGATTCAAATTATTGTTAATGTCATTAACTAGATGCTATTTTTGGGAGATTTTTAATTGATTTGCTTTAAATGGATCTACGGGTATTTCTGAACAGGAAAGTCTTTACTATTAATATTATTAATTTGACATATACCGTTGGACTAAAAGGCATATGTGAATGTTTTAATGATGAATAAAATCTAGCCAATGCTATAACCTGTTGACTGATCATGTGCTTGTATAAGTTGTAAATACTTAAGATTAGTCACAGATGGAGAAATGCTCAAGCAAGTGAAGCTAGTAGATCTTCTCAAGCTATGATCCAAGCATCTGATCATATTAAGTCAAAGCAACCTAATGATGCTGATCAAAGTTAAATGGTAATTCAATTTTGAAGATCCTAACATGAGCTCAACATGATATGTCCTATCCATCAAAACCATGAAGATAATGATCAAACATTTGGTGAAAACAAAGATTTTACAAAATTAACAAGTGTTCAACAAGCTCATGAAACTATAAAAGCCCAAAGAAAATGAAAAGCTCAAGCTCCACGTAGATGAAGATCTTTGAAGCAAAGCTATCAAGCATGAAGATCTTCTAAAGCTCAAGTGTTTACCCAATCAAGAAGATTCTTCCAAGAGCTCAAGCATGATCAAACCATGGTCTCATGTCTGAAGAAGTTTGAAGTGAGCTAGCACCTAGTGATTATAAAGGTTATACAAGTTCAACAATATTACACAAAGCTCAATTCTTTTGAAGATGATCTTTGAAGCAAAGCCGTCAACACTCTTAGAAGATATCATCATTGAAGAATGAAGATTGAGGCATGAAATGGAGATATAAGGTGTTTCTTGTATCATGCCATCGTAAGCAAAGTGAAAACTCAAAATCGTTTTGCGAAAACTTCGTTATATCTCAAGATATCTTCAAAAGTTTTATATCTCAAGGTATCTTCTAAAATTTTTATATCTCAAGATATCTTCAAGAAAATTCTCTCAAGATTTTTTAAAATGCTTTTTGAACTTTCAAAGGTTGTTTTTCTTATCTGGCTATGGCTGCACAGTCGGATGAGCACAGCCGACTGAATACCTCAGCCGACTAAGCTCACCCGTCCAAGGTAGAAGGTGTCGGACGAGGCAGCCGGACGATAAGGTCGATTGACAACCTCAAAAAATGTCAGATGATGCCACTGGCCAAGGGGATCGTCCGACTAGGTCATCTGATCTTTGAATTTTATATCCGTTAACTAGTCGTTATAGTATTTTTCTATATAAGCTAGTCTCTGTTTTTAACGACATAATTTTTTAGAATTAGAGAACTTGAAAAACAGAGAAAAATATCTTGAGTGAGCTTGTGCAAACACTTTCATATCTTCAAATCCTTATTGAGCTATCCCTTGCAAATCTTGAGCTGATCTATTGTGCTCTATCAGTTTATATCTATCTCAGAGTGAAGATATCTATTGTATTTACATATTATTCTTAAAGTTCATTATAAACTCTCTAGAGCTAACTTTGTGAGGATCAAAGCATAGAGAGAGTGGGTTTGAGCTTCACCTGTGTGAAGAAGCTTGATAAATCTCCTATGGATTCAAGGGATTAATTGTTGTTTCTCTTGTGGATTCAAGAGTAGGATTGTAACTGGTTTGTGTTTCACTAGTTAAAGGAGCACAATAGTTGATTGTAGAAGTCTTAAGTGTGGATAACTTAGGCCGTGGACGTAGGCAAAGAGCCAAACCACGCAAAAATTGTTGGCTTTATCTCTTTCTCTTTACTTTCCTCACTGTTTACTACTTTGCATATTAACTATTTGATTATTTTCTTGATAGAATCAACTAGTTAATTGTATATATGAAAAAGTAGTAGTATTGTTTCTATAACCTAATTCACCCCCCTCTTAGGTTAATTTGGTGTAACATATACAAATATAATTAGGTATGTCAACATATCAAGTATATTTATATGTGTGTGTGTGTGTGATATAATTATAGTGGAATAGTTCTAAAAGTTTAGTATATGGTCCTAGATTATTGTTGTGTCTCTCTAAATCTTTCTTTTTCTCTTGTTGTGGATACATATTTTGTGGTGTATAGAGTATCAACCTGACAACACTAACTCTCACTACTAGAAATACAACACTTACTTTTATTACTATATACAAGTCCAAATTTGTCAAAAGTTGTTTTAATTTCAACTTGTTGATACAATTAGATTCGCGAAATACTTCATAAGTCTTCCTTTCCCCCCTCTTTTTTTCTCTCTTCTCTCTTCACATTAAGAATCTATCACAAGTTTATCTCGATTTTTGTGCTCTAATAGTCGGTCGGTGGCACTGTTGGTGTCTCTCTCTTTTCTCTTTCTTCTCTTTGCTTATTTTTCTTATTTATTGCTTTTTTCAAGTTGAAAAACTAGAACTTGGGTTAAGGTTTATTAGGAGAAAACAAGACATGGGTGACGGACTTGGTGACGAAATTTTTTTTGTCACTAATTGGTAACAAACACATATAGTTTGTAGCCTTTTTGTGGCCAAGTTGGATGCCAACAAATGGTGCCAAAACTTGACTACGGAATGGCGATGGGCTACGATTTTAATTACAAAAAATAAATAAAATATAAGCTGTAACGCCCCGATCCCTCACGAGACCGGAGGCTCTAATAACCATGCTATTCTTAACCCAATACTAAACCCGGTCACAAAATTTAGGAAAAACGGACAGAGTCTCCCCTGTATCGTGGACATTCTAAAAACCTATAACCACTCAATAAAGCCACAACATAACAAGACATTCATTTATAACTAAATATTTTAGCTTTAAGGCCATTCGAGCCTTAAGACATACAATCAGTTTAGATACACACAAGCATGCATTCATAACTTAACTTATTTACAAAACCGCTTATCATGTCACTCCATGATAGCATTGAACATTCTTAGAAATTAAAGCCAACCATACACCCGTTCATTCACACCCAAGCATGCAACGTAGTTAGAAGCAGAAGCAAAAGTTATTACATGCCACAATTCCATAACACTTACTACATCCACTTAGCTTTCAAACTTGCAACTACTCAAATATATATACATAAGCCCTTAGGCTCCAAAAATAGAATAGAAAGTAGAACAATTAAGGTCTTCCACAGTTTAACAGGTAATCACTCAAATATCAAGTAATAGCACACAACAATCAAGTCAACTCCTCCAACTGCACCACCTGAAACATGTTTAGCGAGGTATGAGCAATCACAATTGCCCAGTGAGGGATAAGGTCTATTGGGACGTGCAATGCAGCAATTAGTACAAATAAAGCATTTTACAAACAAAGAACAATTGAAGCAACAAGTTACCACACATTAAAAAGGATACAATTCACTTGTTCTTCAACCACGAACCACGAGCCACAAACTGAAATCCCGATGTAATAATCACAGTGTTATCGATAAGCCGGCATCCCCTTATAACTCCAAAATGGGTGTACTCCGGATGTACCCCGAAATCCTACGACCCAACTCTCCCTGGGCGGCATCCCAAGCGAGAGAGGGACTGGGTAACCATGGTAGCCGAGGTATACCGACAAGCCCGATGCCACCCGATTTCCACGACACTACCATGCCCAAATGGTTGCGCAACCACGATGCAATGCACTCAAAATGATAACATTAGAATACATCAATAAATACATGATTGAGGGACAACAAAATAGGTTGCCCTCACACACAATATATAGACAATAAGTGCACATAATCTAAGTACAAGTAAATTAACTATTATGCACATAAAGATGAAGTCTCCCTCACCTCTACCAAGCTCCAAAATGCAAGATTGGCTTCAAATCACCCTCAATCACATTGAACATAAAGTTAAACATTGTTTCAATTATTCTTTAACTACAACATTCATTAATTGTCCAACTAGGTTAGCTAACTCATAGTTTACTTAATTAACATACATCCAAGTAATCATTCAAGTAATATAATATACAAACAATATAACTAACAACAATAAAATCGTGATATAAGCATGTTCTACAATCATTTCAAAGAGCATTTTAAGCATAGATAACCATATTTAATTCCATAATAGTACTATCAATTTATAAAGTCATTAATCCATACTTATTCTCATTATAATTAACTCAATATAAAACTCAAGAAAAATACTTAGAGCTATAGCAATACAATTATTATAAACAAGAATTGACTTAGAATCTTCAATTCGGAAAGCAATTATGAAAATTACAAAGGAGAATATTCAAGATTCACATAAAACTATACCAAAAGCTCCAAAACATCTTGAAACCACATTTAAACACATATGGAAACATGCCAAGGTCTTAGATGCGAGTGACAAACGAATTTACCCTTAAACCCCTTTGTTTTTCATCCGTTTTCCTTCCAAACTCATATCAATGATTCAAATTCAAGGGAAAGCTATACCAATCTTCTAATTAACCCTTAAGGTACCCTTACAACCCGCAAATACGTTCAATTACCCGCAATTACCCCAAAAGCCCCAATTTTTCTCTTATAGCTTTGAACTACACCTACCTTAACCGGGCTTCAAACAAGAGTTAGCAAAGGTTCTATAGCACCTAGGTAGCCTAAGAACACTAAAAGTGAAGCCCGAATCCACCTGAATTAGCATTAACCCCGAAACCCTTTTTAAAAAGTCGGCTAATTCACGTTTTATTCAAGTTTCGAGCAATTTGAGTGCACGGGGCTATTAGACTACCCTCATTAGCACCTAAGGCATCTATTAGAAGCATTGAATCAAGCTAATACGCACAATTACACAAAACCCTAGAAATCCTATCACTATTCACCTCATAAATTCAAATGACGATTCCAACCGTTTAAAATGTGAACTAATGGTTTAAATGTGTTCTCTAGCACTTATATATAATGTACAATAGCATAGATAAGCATTAGAATATCATTTGATAGCATTTCTAACAAATCAAGAAAAAAGCAACAATTTTAAAATGCGCAAACAAGCATGAAAACCCTCACCAATGCGCATAGAAACTCTCGGGAGGCTAGCAAACACCCTAAACTACTTGCTCCTTGCTTGGCTTGGCTTGGCTTGAAGATTTGATGAGCAAAATCCTCTCATTCTCCTCCTATGTTGATTCTCGGATTTGCTACAGTAATTTCTGCATCTTTTTTTTTTTTTTTTTTGCTTAGTTATGACTTGTTTGTGTTTGGTTGATTATATATTAGGGTAGGGCCTATTTGGGTGAGTGTATGGTCTAATAAAATTAGCCTAGTTAACTTAAAAACGAGTCTATGATTGCAATTTTGTGCTAGCTAACTAAAACATATTGTTCATATGTAATACTATTCAGTAGTTCACTAAACTATTTTCTAAACGAAGGTTCCTATCGCTCCTAGCTCAAATGCATATTTTTCTCACTCCTAAAATAATTAATATGATTTAATAAAAATGCTAATTCATTAATATAATGCAGTTGAAAAATTGAATGAATAGTAACTAAGAAAGACAACAAGTAAAGCACATAATTAAATGCGCAATTAATGGATGCAACAGTTAAAAATGTGTACGGTAGAATCTCGAGCGTCACATAAGCTATTGTCGTTACTCTGTTGCAAAATAGCCACGGATTAGTGACAAAATATTTTTATTACTCAAAAAAATAATGTGTAAATTTCCATCAGCATTCCGCTGCTATTTTGCCACGGAATGGCAACAAATATTTTTATTCAATAAAAAAAAGTGATAATCCGTGGCCATTCTATCACAAAATAGCCACAAATTGATAGTGGAATATATATTTTATTTATATTATTATTTTATAATTGATAAGTAATAAAATACTAAAATAATTAAAAATAACAATTATATTTTGTCGCCAAGCCATCGCACATGTGCGACAAAATGGTGACAGATTATCACATTTTATTTTTTATTTAATAAAAATATATGTTGCTACTATATCACAAAATAACAATGGTTAGGCAACAAAAAGTTAATAAATTTTTTTGCTAAAATCTCTACAAAGGCTAGTCGAGTAGATCTGTACAAGTACTTTGTCTGACTACTTAACCAGTATTAGTGTTGTATTCTCTTAATTAGCCAGTCGAGTAAAGCCAAACAAGTACCTTGTCCGACTACTCAATCGAATTTTCTATACGTTTTTTTATTTGTTAATAAGTAAAAGATATATATATATATATATATAATTAAAAGTTCATAGCCCTTCCGTGGCCATTGGCGATAGAATGGTTACGAAATTTTAAAAAACCATTGCCCTTTCATCAGAAATGGCCACGGAAAGACGACAGACATTTATAAAAAAAATAGAAGATTATTTTTATTTTAATTATAGAAGTGTGATTTCACCTACAATAGATGACAGTTTTATGTGGCTTTATAGTTTTTCAAATCAAAATAATATTGGTTCATATTTCACAGCCATGTGCATTTTGAGAAAAATTGCATAAGCATACAATAATTGTTCCTATTAAAGTTATCAAATTAAACATTAGTTTAATAATAATTAAAGGCTAATTAAGTAATATAATATCACTTTATTTTATTTTGAACTTCATAAATAAATAAAGTATCAATATATTAACATATTTTTATATATTTTTTTATTTGTTAATAAGTAAAAGTTAGATACAATTAAAAGTCCATAGCCCTTCTGTGGCCATTAGTGACAGAGAGGCTATGGAATTTTAAAAGTCCGTAGCCTTGTTGTTGGAAATGGCGATGGAAAGATGACAAACATTTATAAATAAAAGTATAAGATTGCTTTTATTTTAATTATTGAAGTGTGATTGCATCTAGCATAGAGGACAATTTTGTATGGCTTTTCCAAATCAAAACTGTTAAGGCTGAAATTAACTTAAGCCTCAAAAGTTGGACTGCACCTTCTTATTTGTGCCTAACAGTTACAAACCAGAGCTGGATTACCTGCAAAACAAAGGGCCCAGAGCAGAGCCTAGGGTCCTCCTTTGATACTTAAATCAGTTATAAGAACTAGATAGCTTATGGAAAGCTAAATGTTGCAATGTAGTAAGTATAATTGCTAATTAGGAATTAGGTACCCCCTTTTGGGTGTTGACATCGGCCTTTTATAAGTGAAGGGAGTTCATATTTCTGTTGAGGGGAAGTAGGACTGACCCGCGATAGACGTAGGGTTTGTTCCCCCATTATCCGAGCTTTTAGGCACATGCTTGTTGAGTAGATCAATTTGATTAGGATTATAATTGACTTGATCAATTATTTTCTTGTATCTTTGACTTAGTCTACCTGTGAGCCACGGTCCAATCCATTTAATGCCATTATTCAGTCCAGACATAAATTGTAGCTATTAGGCCTTGCTTTTTAGCTTGGGCCTTTATTTTATGGCCTGTCAAAAACAAAGTCAGTTTGTATTTCAAGACCATGTGAATTTTGAGAGAAAAATTGCATAGGCATTCAATTGTAAGGAGCATTTGGGATATGAACATCATCAATCTAAGAAATTAAGTGGAAGCGAAAATACGAAATTTCAAAATTTTCTAAAACATCAAAGCTTAATACACATGAATATCCCAATCTTGATATCATGTGATTAACATATCCATAATAAATATAACAAGTATATTTATACAAAAGAGGTAAACAAGGAATATACCTCTTGAAGCCTTGTCATGAAGCTCAAATGAACACTTGATGAAGACAAGATGGTAGACCAATTCTCTCACAAATGCAAGAGATCTAGATTGACCATACAAGCAAAGAATGGGTTTCCTTCCAACTCCAAAGATGTAGTGCTAGCTTACTTGGTTGTTGGATTGAGCATGCAAGATGAACAATGTTGAAGAGAAGAACACTTCTCTTCCTTTCTCACCATGGCCGAAAATTCAAGAGAGAAAGGAGATAGTATTATCATCTTGTGTTGTCTTATGTGTTTTTGCATATTTGGTGTAGTCATTTTCTAGGCAAAATCCACTAAGCTTGTTAGTGGACTTTACTAGAAAATCCTACAATCCCATTATACAAATAAAATATATTGGCATAACTATTATCCATTTAGTTAGTGCTTTTAGTTAGTGGGACTTTGATACAAACCATTGTAGTAAAAATCCACTAACTAGTCTTGCACAATCCTAGCCAAGCATTTTCAAGTTAGTGAAAAAAGATGAGGGGACACATTGCCTACCAAGTTTAGTGTCTTTCATCTTTTCAAGACAAATATATATATATATATATATGTATGTATATATATATATATATATATATATATATATATATATATATATGTATGTATGTATCTCATTTATGCATAATATATTAATCTTCTACTTGTGTAACTAATTAATTTAATCTAATCACTATTAATTAAATCATGGAAATCACTTTTCTATACCTGTATATTGACCCTAAAACTTTTGATAATTACACTTTTGCCCTATTAACTATTAATGGTCAAAATACAACACCGTTGACATTTTTAATGCTTGAAATGCAAGCTTAACAGAAACCTATTCACAAATGCTCTTATTGTATGTGACTCTCTAGATTCACCGCCGTATAGCATTGAGGAAAAATTAAACACCTTTTAATTTATTCTGAGAATGTATCCAGTATTCTTGAAATACCCTCACGTTCTAGGTTGATGTCTAGCAACATGCCTAAACAATTTATACGGTAATGAAGTCCAATTATTGTGAATCTATTTATGGTCGCAAATTAATGTGCAATCCAATCCTTCCATTAATATGTCCCGATCGAATGAGGACCATGAATTGATTAAGTCCACAAATTTGATTCTATGCTTAGATCTATTCAGTGGAATGAGAGATGACAACCATGGAAAAACCCCTTTCCATCATTCATATCTTGACCAAGGACTTCTTCATTCTACAACCGAAATTAGATTGCATAGGGTATCACCTCACGCTAGAGGTTAAAAGATCCTTTGTTGACCACTACCTGCCAATCACTATATCGGATGAATGAAACTGCGAGAGCACGTATCTCATCTCGTTTGTCAAGGCAATCATTGCCCAAACGCTAGAATCAAGCCCCAATACAAATGACAACCATAATGTCTCAAGTCAAAGGATTACATACACAATCGCAACGAATAATAAATTATTAATCTGAAGTCATGTAATTTATTATTCATGTAATATTCAATGATCCATTCTACTAATAATCATTCACATGTTTGTAAATCGCATCCTATGTTGTTATGACACGTGACTCACCATCCTTTATCATTAATATCAAATATTAATCAAATGTAACAACATATGTGATAGTCCATAATCGATTATCTTAGTCCCGGTACAATAATCTAAGGACTATGAATATATTTGAATGTTTATCATGATAATAAAACATGCCAAGATATTTTAAACATTTTAGAATATATTTCTTCTATGAAAAAATATATTAGGGACACATTTATATGAAAAAGACGGAGAATATGAATGTTATTAGAATGTCAATATGTTATACAAATACATAGACAATATTGCCTTAAAGTACAAGTTAATGTCAAAATGCCCAAAATTATGTCATCCAAATATGTAGCATTATGGCATATCTCTAACAATCTCCCACTTATACTAATGCTATATTAGCACAACAAATAATGATATCGCATATTCATCTTCTCAAGCCGAGGACCAAGCTATAACTGATTCATAGCTACGGTTAGTGGGTCAGCTACATCAAGGGATGTGGCCGTTTTCTGCAATAACATATCACAATATTATTTAAGGCTATAAATACAATGCATGAAGATGGAAACACTTTGCCAAATGTTTGGACATACAGTAAGACCCTGTGACGCACGAGAATTTGCATCATATTCATAATTAATTGTTGCATATTCTCTGTGCATTTCAATGTGCCTTTTATAGCTTAACTTTGTGTTATTTGATGTTACTATTCATAAGAGAATTCGACTGTCTAATTTGCTCAAATTAAAATTTTTCCTAAATAGTATGACTTATATAAAAGGAATTGGGAACTTGAGGTTTTGAGCTTTGGGTGTCGGAAACACGCGTTAGGAAAATGAAACTTGGTTCGTATGAATAGTAAATTTAGTGAATAACATTTGTTTTAACTAGTTAGTGTTAATTAGAGTGTTTGGCCTAGTTTTAATTAGAGTTTTTGGCCTAGTTTGACCATGGCATTTAAGAAATTGACTTCACCTATCTATATATATATAATAAATATAGCTATTATACTCATACATACATTCTATACTTAGAAATAAAATACAAAACCACCCCTCATAAACCCCATGAACCCGACGGTACCTAGGAAAAAGAAGGGAGAGGAATTTTCTTCAAGCTAGCTAATTGGAGCATAGTCAAATGATCTTCAAGAGTTTTCCACATCTCCTAGACATTCTACAAGTCTTGGTGAGGGAGTTTGCATGTCTATGGCATTTTAAAGCTTGTAGTTATGTTATGATGTTTTCTTGAGATGTTGTTATTAGCTTGTATAATGCTCTAAACTTGTGTTATATACCTTCTACATGATATTTAGACTTTGCTTGAGTAGTTTAATAGCATGTTCCATGGTTGAAAGCATGTATTACATGAAGAAGATAATGAATAGTACCAAAATTTAGGGTGTTGCTATAAATTGCTATTTAGATTGATTTCATGATTCCTGTAGGTACTAGAGATGTTAGTAAACATAAAATTAACATTGTATGAACTTAGAGTGCTTGGAATTGGATTAAAATGTGAATTTAGCTAAAATTTAAAAGGGGTTTTTCGTAAAACATAATCTGTGTAACGTCCCGATCCCTCTCGAGGCCGGAGTTCCCAAATCCATTCCCAAAACCCAAGGCACGAAAAACGAGAGAAAACGGATGGAGTTTTTCCTGTTTATGGGACTATCTAAAACCTGTACAAGGTATTATAACCTCGAAATCAAAGTCCAATCTCCTCCATAACTCCTAACTTCCTCTATCATCACATACAACAAATTCCTCAAGGCCATCCGAGCTTTGGAACTCAATTAACTCAACAAAAGTACACAAGCATGCATGCGAATTAGACAACAAAATAAATCATTGAAGTTATTACAATCCAACCACACCTATCAACTCAATCAAGACTTTAACTTTAAGTTATATTTCTTATAACTAATATATATACAAAGCAGGCAGGCCTCAAAAGAAACCTAACTATCTCAATTATACATAGAATCAAACATCTAGAACTAGCATATCTGATCATGTAGAATCCCGAGCTTTCTTTACCTCAACTTCAAAGGCTCCGAACCTGAAATGGTTAGAAGATGGATGAGCATACTACAACATGTATGCCCAGTGAGGGAGTTTTTGAAAAGATTTTCGTGCAATGCATAAAAAGCATAAAATTAATTTACAAGATAAAGTATTCAATTGAGATAATAAAACCAAATAGCATATTTAGGAAACTATAATTAAAAGATGAGCAATAAAGAATATACAATGGAACACAATGGCCACTTAACACAATCAACAAGACAAAACTGATATACAATTGACTATTAAGTGTCACATATCAAGGAGAGGAAATAACCACAATAAAATAAGTATACAATAGGACAATAAGAGCTCAATCAAGGTAACTCTCCAAGGAACAAGGGCCCAAGCAAGAGTTACAATAGCCATTAATAACTAAATAGCTCATATAAAGGAATATAATTATAGTTAACTCTCATGTGGTAGATTTGTATGCCCCAATAGGCGGTTCAAGCCTTTGGGGTAGTGGATTATGCCACAGTGAGAGGTTCTAAAAAAGATATATCACTGATCGCAAGCATGAACCACGAACCACGAATCACAAAAAATATTTACTATATCGATAAGCCGGCACAAAACCCCTTATAATTCCCATGGGTGTACTCCGGATGTACCCTGATCCAACGACCCATATCTCCCGGGGTAGGTCCGTATGCCCCAACGAGGTTAACCACGCCTCTGGGAGAGGGGAGTGCCTCAGCGAGATAGGGTCTGGAAAATCATGGTAGTCGAGGGAGCACGACAAGCCCGATACCACCCGTGTTACTCGACACTACTATGCCTGAAAAAGTTGCGCAACCCCGAGTAACGAATCATGAATCATAAGATACCAAGACCGAATCAAGTGGGGAGGTAGCAAAGTAGGCTAGCATCACCCCAAATATAACATATATCACATTTGATAATCAAATAAAACAAATATAACAGTATAAACAATTACTCCTACAATTAATTCAGGTAATTCACAAGATATCAAAATACGACTCAAGTAACTTGGTTAAATCATGAAATTATTAAGGAAGTAAATAAACTAAATGCACAACAGGTTGAAGTCTCTCACCTTAGATCAGGCTACATAAGCTAGCGAAGAGCTATATTCACTTCCAACCTTCCTTGACTTAACTCAAAAGTGCTACCCTAGTCTCTTCACACAAGTATAACACTTATCAATTAACTATACGAATTTCATTCAAATAACTATGCAAGTAACTATCCTAACACTTTATAGTTGATTATATCACCTCTAACTTAACTATTATGAAATCTCAACAAACAACAACAGAAGCTATATAATCACTTGTTCATTCCACATTATTACATAGTTCAAGTAGTCGTACAAATAACTAAATATTGGTAGGTGAACAGTGGCACATATAAGACGAGTAAGGCTATCAACTACTAGCAAGAGTTAACTTTAGCTATTAACAACTAATTCTCAACAAGGATCGAAATAGCCTTACAATTATTGAATTAACCCTCGCACATAATTACAATATATAAGCAATATATCAAAGAATTAATCATACTCAATCAAAGTAGCTAACTAATCCAATTCATGAAACTTGACAAGTGCAATTCATATGCTATATAATTGTATTTAAACACTTAGATAATCAACTATAAGTCATTACTCAACATTAAACCTTACTTAAATACCTAACATAATTCAACTATCACATGTTCATTAATTGTTCAAGATTTCCTCCTTTGCCATTTACATATAAAGCTAGTTCATTTTCACTTACATTTAACTAGCTATAGATCAACTTAGAAATATTCCTCTTAGGGATCTAAAGTTAATAAAATTCAAGTTCCATAAGGTTCGAGGAGTATTAAACTTATTCTTCCATATGGTTTACCTTTCCCTTCTAAGTGTTCGCTAGTTTGCATATAAGTCACATAATAGGTTATATAACGCATAGAGAATCATATCATATTATGCATAGCATCACCTTCAACATATTATATATCTTCACATAGATTAAATTATATAACAAGCAATAACAATGTCTTATAATACATTATTTAACTTCAAGAAACATTAGGAGCACAAAACAAATAAGCTCAACAGTTTCAACATCTCACCAGTAGCTCAACTTTGGCTGCATAATTACCTAAGCAAATGACCTCCTATGAAACTGATTTTTATATATATGGAAAGCTCTTCATGTTTAGTTAATTCTGGAATCAAACGGTGACCGATTCCTAATTAAACTCATCAAGTTATGACTATTTCCATATGACTACGCAAGACTGTCCAGACCAGCGATTTTCAGAACACCTTTACAAAATGGCTACATCGGATGCCTAAAATGTTAGAATTAGCCTTAGCCCTAGAAATCAACATTTGTTCTAAACTGCCTAATATAGTTGCTGTATAAATTTTGTTAAGTTTAGTCTTCGTTTGCTATGACAAAAAGGCTCCGAAATACAGTAGCTCGTTTTTGTCCAGTTTCAGAACTTCTACATGAATCTTCTTTGTGCAACTTTGTTGATTGTATAGTCTCTAATCTATCCATTTTTCACTCTTTTAAGCTTCAACACATCATCTTAACTCTAATTCATCAACCTAAATTCACAAGAAACTACCACAATTAACTAAGAATAATTATTGCATAAACTCAACTAAATATACTTCATAAGCATAAGTTCATCAAAAACAAGTCTAGCTAACACATAATAGCAAGATTATAACATTATTGAATGGAAAAATAGTTGAGTTAGAAAAACCCCTCACTTCGAAATACAAGGAAGATGCAAGAAAAAGCTTGAGCAAGGTAGATAAATGCAAGATCTTGAAGAAAACAACTTGGATCTTCAATTTCTCCTCTTGATTTGCCTTCTTGAAGCTTGAATGTGTGTTTTAGTGTTTTAGGCATTTTTTAGTGTGTGTGAGTGTGTGTTTGATTTTTTTGTGTGTGTGTTCGGGTATTTGTATGTATATGTATGTATATAATAGAAGACAAAAGGCCCAAATGACCAACATGCCCTTCAACTAAATGCTATTAACTAGTTTTCCATTCTAGTTTAATTCTAACTAATTTAGTTACTCTATTGTTTATCAATATATTTATTTATTTACTACAATTCCTAAATCACCTAAATGTTCGTGAATGCACATAAATACACGGTAAACGAAATAGATGCACGTAACCCAAAAATATGATATTTTATGCAAATGAATATACGTAAATAATTAAAGTAGACATATAAATATATGCATATCAATAAAATAATTATATGCACGGGACGGGGTGTTACAATCCAGGCACAATTAAACCTTAGATTAGGTACCTACTAGGCATGGAAGCACTTTTGGTGCTTTTGTTGCGTTGAATTGAGGGGCAGTTAGGGTAGTTGTAGTTAAAATCGACTCGGGGCCTTCTCGACCTTTTGTCACCAAAGTGGGTTTTTAGGCTTTAGTTAGGTGCCTTTTGGTACCTTTAGGGATGCAGTATGGTCAGTTTGTGGAATTGGAACCTTGAATCTTGTATGGATGTAAAGTTGCTTAGTTGTCAAAGGGAAAAATGTAGGAATTAGATGCTTTAGCACTTGTATTGACTTGTAGTTGCCTATTACTTATCTAAATGCCTTTCCAAAGTGTATTTGAACTACTTGTAGAGTTTCGTGGAAAAGTATGATATTTGCCTCTTTGTGCTCATATGATTATTTCATGTGTAAAAGTTTATATTGTGACTAATTGCTAGGGCAGCCTACTTTGTCGTCCCTCAAATGTGATTATTGATACTACTTGGTTCTCGTGAACATGAATCAGGTTGTGTAACCTTCTCGGACATGGTAGTATCGAGAAACTTCGGGCAGCATCGGGCTGTCGGTCTAGCTCGGCTACCATAGTGCATATTCCCTTTCTTGCAGAGGCATACTCCTCTACCCCAGAGGCATGGTTATCTCGTTGGGGTATACGGACCTACCTTGGGAGAAATGAGTCGTAGGATTAGGGTACATCCGGAGTACCCCATTGGAAAAATAAGGGTTTGCCGGTATTTGCTTGAAGATTGTGGTTCATGGTTCGATATCGAAGACAAAGAAGATGAACTGTATCCTTTTTAAATGTGTTTAAATAATTGTTCAATTAGATTGCTATATTGTGTTACTTGTATTATTATCTTTATTGCATTGCACGAAATCATTTGCAAAAACACTATAGTTTACTGTATCCCCTCCCTCGCTGGGCAACTTTGTTGCTCACTCATCTTTTAACTTGTTTCAGGAGAAGCTGAGGTGAACCACAAGCTTATGGTTGTAGAAGAAGAAGAGGAAGTCCAAGTAGATCAGCTTCTTTGATTGCTTGTTGCTGAGGTTGGCTGTTGTGTGTGAAGATGAGTTGTTATGTGTTATGTTCTACTTTTGAGACCTTTGGGGTCTTGTATGTAGTTATGTGGTAGTTGATGACTTGTAATTAAGTTGTAATCTTGGATGATTGGCTAGAGTAGTTGGCATGTAATTGTTAATGCTAGACTTTATTGCCTTTGTTTGCATGCTTGTGTGTTAAGGGATGTTAAATGAAGGACTTAATACATAAGTATAACTTGTAATTTTAATTAGAGTGGTATGATAAGCGAGTTATGACTTAGAATTGCAATAAACATGCCTTGCATGCTTGTATGTTATGCTATTATTGAGTTCCAAGGCTCGGATGGCCTTGAGGAGTTTGTTATATATGTTGTCATTGAAGGTTGGGATTGTATGAGAAGTTGGGTATGGATCAGTAGTTGTATGTGATGGTCTGCAGGTTACCAGTTAGTCTACGGTACAGAAGAGACTTCGTCCGTGTACCGGGTCCGAACTTAACCTTTAGTGTGGGGTTGGGTTCGGGGTTTACATTTAGGTGGTATTAGAGCTAATTGAATGCATGAGTCGGGATAAGTTCCTCGGTATGTGGGGTAGAGGTCCTTGTGTGAAAGTTGAATTGTATTATGGTGTGACTATTTAATTGTCTAAGTTAGTTTAAGTGAAGAACATGCTAGCATGGAAATAGGTATAGGAAGTGTTCATTGTATGACATTGTGAGAATATGAAGGGTTTAGTGTACGATGTATGCTAAGTGCTTTATATGTTGTCTTATGTGCTCAAGATGTTTTGAACATAGTTATCTTTATGTGTCATTTATTTGCCTATTATAACACTGGACTCTTCTAGTATTGAGATGAGGAGGAGAAGGCCGAGAAGGCAGCCGGAGGAAGCCCTGAGGCAGGATGTACCTTGATAAGATGCTGGTGTAACCGGGAATGTTCCACCGGGGCAAGAACCAATAAATGCACAGGTTATGGCCTCAATGGCCATAGCTATTAATTCTATCATTCAGTTAATTACTTAGCAGGGTCAGGCTGGAGCTGGCAGAGGTAATCCGGGAGTTGAAGCCGAGGGTAGTGGTACTATGAGTGGTAATCTGCTCGATAAATTTTTACATCACGGGGCATACAACTTTTATGGGGAACCAGATGACATGTAGGCTGAGATATAGTTGAATAAATTTGAGAAGGTAGCTGCTGCACTTAAGTGCACTGATGAGAGAAAGATCACTTATGTTGTATTCTTGTTTGAAGGTGATGACGAGGAGTGGTGGCGTACTGTTAGGGAGAAATGGGATACCGAGAGGGTACAACATTCTTGGGCTGACTTTGTTAAGGAATTCAGGGATAAGTATGTATCAGTGGTGGCTCGTGAAAGACATCAGGAAGAATTTATATCTTTGAGGCAGGGAAATATGACTGTTGATCAGTATGAGGCTACATTTACTAGACTCTCCCGCTATGTGCCAGCATTGGTACAGCCTAAGGACATGAGGATTCAGAGATTTGTCAGGGGTCTGAGAGGTGACATTCAGCTCAATTTTTCTTCGCATGATTATCCTAATTATTCTACAACAGTTAGGGCAGCAACGAGATTTGAGAAACGCAAGGCAGATTTGTTGGCAGAGTCCAGTCAGCCGAGTAAACAATAGTATCAGTCTCAGAGTCAGGGCTATCAGAGACAGTATCAGCAGCCTATCCAGGTTCAGCAGCAGAGACAGACTTATAGCTATCCAAGGCCAGTCCAAACACAGTCTTAGGCGAGGCCAGTTCAGAGCCAGTCACAGAGTCAGACCCGACCTGTTGCCGCTAGATCTCAGCAAGGTAGCACCGCTACATCCACTTACAAAGCCCCTACGGGAGGCACTGCTGCAAGGAAAAACTAGCATTGCAGTTATTGCAATCGTAAGGGCCATTCAGAGACAGAGTGTTGGAAGAAGTTGGGCCGATGCATTGGTTATAGTAGCGATCAAGACAAGCAGAGCCGGCCCAAGCTAACCCCTTAGCTTAGGGGCCCCAAGTTATAAAAAAAAAAAATACTAACTTAGTAAAAGAAGGCCAAACGGCCAGCACTTAAACAATTTTTGAACTATTGAAGACCCAACTATTGAAGACCAGCACTTAAACGATGTTTGTTTATTGTGATATTAATTTTGCATATAATATAAGAAAGTAGGGCCGACCCAAGAAAGAAAGCATAAAGGTATACATTCAACTCTTCTTTTTGTTTTTTTATGTGATAAATTTTGATATTGTTTACATACTTATATATGTATTTTAACTTATATTCATTTTTTTATTAATTGTTCTTATATGCAATAGACTTAATAAAGCATAATTATTAAGGCCTAAGAAAGATGCTGAAAAAAGACTTAATAAAGAGAAAGAACATTGAAGAAATGTCCTTTTATTTGTAGTGATTATTTTAGTAGAAAATTTAGAAATTTTTTATTGAGAAAAAGCCTAACTATTAAGGCCCCTATTAAGATGATCGCCCATGGTCCCCAAATAGTTTGAGATGACCTTGAGTACAAGGTTAAAGATTGCTCTAGGTATAAATGGGGGCAGGGTCAGACATCCGGCCAGAGTGCTCAGACCAAAGCTTCAGGTGTAGCTCCAGTTCCTCAAGGCCAGGCATGAATGTTTGCTTTAGACCAGGAGGAGCTCCCCGACACAACCGTGGTGGTAAAAGGTACTTTTCTTATTAATAATCAGCCGGTAGTAGTTTTGGTTGACACCGGGGCCACACATTCTTTTATCACTCCTATGTGTGCACAATCTACTGCTTTAGAAGTTGATAAATTGCCATATAAAATTGAAGTAGGCAATCCTATGGGTACAAAGTTTGTTACGGAGTCTGTGTGTAAATCTTGTGGCATTTGCACTAAGGGGCACATGTTTCCTATTGACTTAATTATCCTACCCTTCCGAGATTTTGAAGTCATTCTGGGGATGGATTGGTTGGGTCAGTATTATGCTTATTTGGATTGTAGAAGAAAAATTGTGACACTAGGAATGCCAGATCAACCTGTCATTAAGATTGTTGGAAGTTGTAAATCAACTGGAACTCATATAATTTCTTCCATTAAAGCCACTAAAATGCTGAGTAAAAGTTGTGAAACATATTTAGCTTATCTAATTAATCAGCCTAGGGATAAATTGAAATTGAATGAGGTGCCTGTTGTAAAAGATTTTCCTGGGGTATTTCCTGAAGAATTGCCTTGGTTGCCACCTAACAGAGAAATAGAAGATTGTAGGACCTTTGACTTATCTTATCCAAAAGAAGACTGTATTTGATTGGAGTGATAAATGTGAGGCGAGCTTTCAAGAACTGAAGAAAAGACTCATTGTTGCTCCTATTCTTGCACTGCCTGAGGGGACGGATAACTTAGTGATCTACAATGATGCTTCCAATGAGGGTTTAGGTTGTAATCTTATGCAAAATGGTAAGGTAATAGCTTATGCCTCGAGAAAATTGAAGCCCTATGAACTTAATTATCCTACACATGACCTTGAGCTGGCTGCTATTGTCTTTGCTTTAAAGAAGTGGCGATATAACTTGTGGGGTAATAAGTTTTAAATTTTCATAAAGTTTAAAGTATCTATTTTCTCAGAAAGATTTACACATGAGGCAAATGCGCTAGTTAGAGTTGTTGAATGATTATAACTGTACTATTAGCTATTTGCTAGGCAAACCTAACACTGTTGCAGATGCTTTAAGCCGGAAGGCTACTGTGGCCAGTTTGATTATAACGAATTGGGAAACTATGGAGGAGTTGTGTCTGTGGAAACCGGAAGCTTCTGAAACAAGTATTCAGTTTGCAAATTAACAAATTCAGTCTTTACTGCTATCTAGAATCAGAGAAGCACAACAGTCTAATCCTCAACAATTGAAGATTCTAGAAAAGTCACGAGACCGGAGGCTCTAATAACCATGCTATAGACAACCCGATTCCAAACCCGGTCACAAAATTTAGAAAAAACGGATAAGTTTTCCCTATTTATAGGACGAACAGTTTACCTACACACAACATATAAATGGACCAGTACCGTGTCCAAACATACAACTCCTCAAAGCCATCTGAGCCTTGGTTTGCAACAAAAGTTCACAATCAAATGTACATATCCGATTACAAAGACTAACCTACTCTTCCTTAAAATAACTACATGCATGCATTGATTATAAACTACGCTATCCTATTACATAAGCTATGAAATCAAACTACCCTAATGATCTAATTAACTTGAATTACATTACTTATACATTGAATACATACAACTTATCGAAAGAATATCCTTCCAGCATTTTACAATCCACGCTCCATAACACATTATGCATCCTTTCAAGCACGAACTATCATGATACACAAACTTTACTTTCTTTGGCTATAACCTGAAAGATTCATGATGAGGAGTGAGAATACAAATAATGTATACTCAGTGAGGAAGGGGAACAGTTGCGGGAAACATTTATAAGGGGATTCGTGCAATACAACATTGGAACATCAAACATTAATGACAATAAGCAATGAACAATAGAAAGCAATTAAATACCATATTTAAAGAAGATACAATCGGTAACCCTTATCACTCCAATTCTTCGATTCTTGAACCACGATCCACAAACCACGATCTCGATCACGATAAGCCGGTATAAATCCCAAACACTCCAGTGGGTATACTCCAGATGTACCCCGAAAATCCTATGACCCAACACCCCTTGGCAATCTTCGGACCAGGCGACTGAGGGACTCGAGCACGGAGATCGAATATCCACTGGCAAGCCCGCTGCCGCCCAGCCGATATCCAATACATCCGTCCCGGACACTATGGTTGCGCAACCACTATGCAATGCACTTAAAGACAATGACAATATGACAATAATAGGAACCGATATGAAGCAAAATAATAAATGAGGGACAACAAAATAGGCCGCTCTAAGAAATCAATGAATTACAAGCTATTTTAACTAGATAACAAATAATACTTTCTAGATGGCATATAACAAGCAGAAAAACAATACAATTAAAGTAAATAAACAGTAACTCATTAACTACACAATAACCACCATAATGAAAAACAATAACTCAATTAAGATGTCAAGTACGATGCAACCCTCACCTTACCATGCTCTAAGATGCAAATTGGCTGAATGGATCCACCTAGCATGTAATAGAACACATATTTATCACAAAAAATCCCATGGTTGTCATTCATAGCCAAATATAACAAATAGAATACTAGCTACGTAGGAAATGCTAGCTCAATGCAAGAAAACTACCAAGAACACTATTCAAACTCTAACGTATAAAAGCAATTACAACCAAACGAGTTATGGGATTAGGAAACCAACTTCACTACCTTCACTTAGGCACAACGGGGCACATTTCTATGCTATTAAACCTCGCTTTCCCAACTGAAGCCCGAAAGTCCACCTCGTGCGCTTGAACTACAACTAACTAACCGAATACCCAATCGATGCCACAACTACACCAAAAGGGATTTCATGCCCAGTAGGTACTAATTCTATCATTAAATTACACACAGTTAACCCTTTTACGTAAAACCCCTTTGTTAATCTATGCTATTTAGTTTCAAACTGAAAGACAAGGTTCAAGATCCCTAAATGAGTTATCCTATCTTCCAAACCACACTTGATGACACCGCAGAACCCTTAAGTTCACCAGTTTATCCACGTTAACCGCAAAAGCCCCAATTGTCTCTTAACACGTTATAACTATAAGTACTTTAACCGATGCCCAACCAAGCGTTAGAAAAGCATATTTAGTACCTACTCACCCTAAGAACACTAAATATAACACCTGAATCAACCCGGATTTACTTTTCGTTCAAAACCCCTTGCTAAAAGTAGCTATTTTTGCATTTTAAATAAGTTCCGAGCAATTAAACTACACGTGGTCATTAGTCTATCTTCATTAACATCTATAGCACCTAATTGAAGCATAGAATCATACATTAAGTCACAGTTTTGCAAAACCCTAGAAAATGCACTATTCATTGTCTTCTACATTTGCATTTTTCAATTTAAGCCATAAACTTTGCTAAAAAAATATAGAAGCATGTTCTACTAACTCCATGGAAGGTGTTTGAAGCATTAAAACGAAGCTACAAGCATTATATCAATAATTGCAAGAAATTAAAGTTTAAGCAATTAACATTCATATGCAAAAATATATATGAAATACCTCACCAAAGCTCTTGGAAATGGTTGGAGAATGATGTTGGATGGCTTGGAATTTATCCTAGGCAAGCACAAGCAAAGATTTGAAGAAATGGTTGAAAATTTTTCTTTCTTTTTCCTTCCTCCAAGCTCACGGCTTTCCTTGGCTTTTTCCTTTGTTTTTGTGTTTTGTTTTGCTTATTTTTGGTTATAAAAAGATGACAACACCAAGGTCAAAGGTCAAGGTCAATTAAAAATGGTCAATGTTTATTCTAGTTGGCATTTTAGTTGGCAAATGCAACAAACAATTTGGCTAGCAATTAAAACATACACTAAATACTAAAAATAGTGTTGAAAATACTGTTCACTCGGGGACACTCAAAACAATTCTCTAACTCTCATTTTCGATATGCCACGAACGAATGAGCGATGAACGATTGCTATAAAAATGATAAGTAATGATGGAAAAATATAATTTTTATAAAATAAAAATAGTTTAAAATCTATTTTGAGCTCGGAGCTACTTTTTCATTTAGTTGAAAACCAAGTAATTAAGTGCAAGAAAATGAAACCAAGTATTAAAAATAATAACATAGTTAATACTCATTTAAAATAATTAATTCAAGTATTATTTGAATACTTTTAAAAAAAATTTGAAAATAGTGCAAAAATGGATGACTTAGCTAAATTAATCACTTAAGTTTATACTATCATGCAAAATAAAACCCATTTAAATGCAAATAGATATCATTAATTATATGATGGGTTCAGGGTATTACATCATTCCCTCCTTAAAACAATTGCGTCATCGCAATTCTTCTTCAAAGAGAACTCAGCGTCATCTGAAATTCATTTCTGATCACTCTTCATCGGTTGCTATGCAAGACACTTAATAAGAATGCCCTTAGAAAAACCCAAATAGAAATCCCAATAGTACTGCCGGAGAATTCCCAAGCAATAAAACCAAATAAAGGCTCGCATGAGAATGCTAAAGAGAATACCAAAGAAAATACCGTGCATCAAATAAGATAATCAAGTTGAATACCAATTGCAGATTCCCGGCCAGACAAGAACTGATTGAGAATCTCAAGCAGATGCACCATATATAAAACCAAACTCCGAGGCCTCATCACCGTTTGCCGAGTGAGAACTTTGTACGAACTTACCCATAAGAATGCCCAATATGAATTCCAGAGAATACCATTAAAGAATTCCAATCAGGAATGCCGATAAAATACCAATAAAGACCGAAGTAAGTATACCATAGATAATACTATGTAGTAGGTCCGATAAGAATCCCAATTGCCTAGTCCACCTATAAGAATCACCACATAGAAATTCTAAAAGAAGTCACCCTTTAAAAACTGATAAGTACAGAAGAATGCTTCAGAAGAACTCCAATAACCGAGCTTCAAATACAATACCAACTCCCAAATAAAGGGTTGATCAAATGCCTCTCATTCCCGTTAATTCACATAACTTGGAGGGCCTGCCACTAATCACCTCTCTTCACGGGAAGGAATAAGTCTTCTTACCATTCCAACGAGCTATGTATGAATGCCAGAATATCATATGTATGCAATTATTCTTTGAACTATTATGCAAGATGTTTATAAAAGAGTTTATAAAAACAGTTAATCAACAAAGTCATTCAAGTACGAATCACAACATAACCAATTCAAATCACAACGAATGCCAATTCAAGACATTCAAATACACACATTCCAGGCAATAATTCAAGTAAATAACAATTCACAAGGTCACTATGATTCACAACGTCAATTTGATTAACGACTAGCCACTTCACTTCACTTAGCACACATTTAGCACATAACACATAACTATATCACATCGGTGCACACATTCAAGTCAAGACACAATCTCACATTCAGGCATACACTTTCAAGACACACTTAACAAGCACACATTCAAGGGTTACAACCCGACAGACCGAGGACCCTATCCCAGGTAAGAGCTAACTAAGCTTTGATACCACTTGTAACGCCTCGATCCTTCACGAGATAGGAGGCTCTAATAACCATGCTATACACAACCCGATTCCAAACTCGGCCACAAAATTTAGGAAAAATGGACGGAGTTTTTCCTATTTATAGGACGAATAGTTTACCTGCACACAACATATAAATGGACCAGTACCATGTCCAAACATACAACAACTCCTCAAAGCCATCTGAGCCTTGGTTCGCAACAAAAGTTCACAATCAAATGTACATATCCGATTACAAAGACTCACCTACTCTTCTTTAAAATAACTACATACATGCATTGATTATAAACTACGCTATCCTATTACATAAGCTATGAAATCAAACTACCCTATTGATCTAATTAACTTGAATTACATTACTTATATATTGAATATATACAACTTATCGAAAGAACATCTTTCCAGCATTTTACAATCCACGCTACATAACACGTTATGCATCCTTTCAAGCACGAACTATCATGATACACGAACTTTACTTTCTTTGGCTATAACCTGAAAGATTCAAGATGAGAAGTGAGTATACAAATAATGTATACTAAGTGAGAGAGGAGAACAGTTACGGGAAACATTTATAAGGGGATTCATGCAATGCAACATTGGAACATCAAACATCAATAATAATAAGCAATGAACAATAGAAAGCAATTAAATACCACATTTAAAGAAGATACAATCGGTAACCCTTATCACTCCAATTCTTTGATTCTCGAACCACAATCTCCATCACGATAAGCCGGCATAAACCTCAAGCACTCTAGTGGGTATACTCCGGATGTACCCTGAAAATCCTACGACCCAATACCCCCTGGAAATCTCCGGACCAGACGAGTGAGGGACTCGAGCACGGAGATCGAATATCCATTGGCAAGCCCACTGCTGCCCAGTCGATATCCAATACAGTCGCCCCTGACACTATAGTTGCGCAACCACTATGCAATGCACTTAAAGACAATGACAATATGAAAATAATAGGAAGCAATATGAAGCAAAATAATAAATGAGGGACAACAAAGTAGGTCACCCTAAGAAATCAATGAATTACAAGCAATTGTAACTAGATAACAAATAATACTTTCTAGATGGCATATAACGAGCACAAAAACAATACAATTAAAGTAAATAAATAGTAACTCATTAACTACACAATAACCACCATAATGAAAAACAATAACTCAATTAAGATGCCAAGTACGATGCAACCCTCACCTTTACCAAGCTCCAAGACGCAAGTTGGCTTAATGGATCTACCTAACACGTAATAGAACACATATTTATCATAAGAAATCCCATGGATATCATTCATGGCCAAATAAAACAACAAGAATACTAGCTAAGTAGGAAATGCTAGCTCAATGCAAGAAAACTACCAAGAATACTATTCAAACTCTAACTTCTAAAAACAATTACAACCGAACGAGTTATGGGATTGGGAAACAAACTTTACTACCTTTACTTGGGCATAACGGGGCACGTTTCTATGCTATTAAACCTCGCTTTCCCAACTGAAGCCCGAAAGTCCACCTAGTGCGTTTGAACTACAGCTATGTTAACCGAACATCCAATCGAAGCCACAACCACGCCAAAAGTGCTTCCATGCCCAGTAGGTACCAATTCTATCATTCAATTACACACGGTTAACCCTTTTATGCAAAACCCCTTTGTTAATCTATGCTATTTAGCTCCAAACCGAAAGATAAGGTTCAAGATCCCCAAAAGAGTTATCCTATCTTCCAAACTACACTTTATGACACCCCTAGAACCCTCGAGTTCACCCGTTTATCCATGTTAACCACAATAGCCCGATTTTCTCTTAACGCGTTATAACTACAAGTACTTTAACCGATGCCCAACCAAGTGTTAAAAAAGCATATTTAGTACCTACTCACCCTAAGAATACTAAATATAACACCCAAATCAACCCGGATTTACTTTTCGTTCAAAACCCCTTTCTAAAAGTAGTTATTTTCGCATTTTAACTAAGTTCTGAGAAATTAAACTACACGGGGTCATTAGTCTATCATCATTAACATCTATAGCACCTAATTGAAGCATAGAATCATACACTAAGTCACAATTTTGCAAAACCCTAGAAAATGCACTATTCATTGTCTTCTACATTTGTATTTTTCAATTTAAGCAACAAACTTTGCTAAAAAAACATAGAAGCATGTTCTACTAACTCCATGGAAGGCGTTTGAAGCATTAAAACGAAGCTATAAGCCTTATATCAATAATTACCAAAAATTAAAGTTTAAGCAATAAACATTCATATGCAAAAATATATATGAAATCCCTCACCAAAGCTCTTAGAAATGGTTGGAGAATGATGTTGGATGGCTTGGAATTTATCCTAGGCAAGCACAAGCAAAGATTTGAAGAAATGGTTGAAACTTTTTCTTTCTTTTTCCTTCCTCCAAGCTCACGGCTTTCCTTGGGATTTTCCTTTGATTTGTGTTTTGTTTTGCTTATAAAAAGATGACAACACCAAGGTCAAAGGTCAAGGTCAATTAAAAATTATCAATGTTTATTCTAGTTGGCAAATGCAACAAACAATTTGGCTAGCAATTAAAACATACACTAAATACTAAAAATAGTGCTGAGAATACTATTCACTAGGGGACACTCAAAACAATTCTCTAACTCTCGTTTTTGATATGCCACAAACGAACGAGCGATGAATGATTGCTATAAAAATGATAAGTAATGATGGAAAAATATAATGTTTGGAAAATAAAAATAGTTTAAAATCTACTCCGGGCTCGGAACTACTTTTCCATTTAGTTGAAAACCAAGTAATTAAGTGCAAGAAAATGAAACCGAGTATTAAAAATAATAACATAGTTAATGCTCATTTAAAATAATTAATTCAAGTATTTTTTGAATACTTTTAAAAGAAACTTGAAATTAGTGCAAAAATGGATGACTTAGCTAAATTAATCACTTAAGTTTATACTATCATGCAAAATAAAACTCATTTAAATGCAAATAGATATCATTAATTATATGCTGGGTTCGGGGTATCACATCATTCCCCCCTTAAAATAATTGCGTCCTCGCAATTCTTTTTCAAAGAGAACTCAGCATCATCTAAAATTCATTTCTGATCACTCTTCATCGGTTGATGTGCAAGACACTGAATAAGAATTCCCTCAGAAAAACCCAAATAGAAATCCCAATAGTACTGCCGAAGAATTCCCAAGTAATAAAGCCAAATTGTCACGCCCCAACTCGACCCCACCTACGATCAGTCAGGACGCAACGGAATTTCGGCGGCATAACGACAGTAAACAGATTTCCGAGGTTCTAAACCAACCTCATTAAACATCATACATCCCGTAATTCCTCAATGCAAACAACAACATACAACACAACCATATTATACAATAAAACATCCTCGTTATACGCCTCCGTTCCAACATGACATACAATACCACAACTTAATCATACATTTCAAAAGTAAGATGAAACACAACTACAAATTAACCATAGACAAAAGAAAGCCACTAAATTAACATCGTTTGGATCATCATCTTTTCAATAACTATTACTCTAAGAACCGAAAAGCATATAAAAGTCCATTAAGCTAATATACAAGACATTTAACAACATAAAGTCATGGATAAGACTCGGGAACATATGACTCATCCACAAAAGGCACATTTTCCACATTCTCCTCTTCAGGAGGCACGTACCCGTAATCTTGTGAAAGTACACCTGAAACATGCATTAATAGAGAGTGAGCTTATATACATAAGCCCAGTGAGGATCCGATAGATCTCGACAGTATTCACTACGCTCCTTGGATTTAGTCCTTTGAGCAAGTAAACACACAACAACAATAATAACATAAATAAAGCTATCATCACATAACTATATGACCATTCAGTAAGGATACTCTATTTGGTGTAGCTCCAAACGCCATCACGATCTCAACCGTTCTTCTTATAACTCCCCATTACTCACGCACCCGAGGTACCTCACTATCCCCTTCCCTCCATGACATCTCCGTCATGCGAGCTGGGGGTAGCCTATGGCAGTCATGCCGGTATCAACCCGACAGCCCGACGCTGCCCGAGAGGTGGCACACACATACCAAGGCTCCATATTCATCAATCATCATGCAAGCATAAATCAATCAATCAATTGGGAGATCAGCAACAAGAGTGCCCGATTCCCGCACTCAATAATAATCCATCAATAACATCACTATAACATCAATGTAACATCGCTATTAAATTAAACATCAAACACCGTAGTTAGATGACAAAGTACGCCATCTAACCGGACATGCATAATATTCATAATTAAACTCTAACTTACTCAACAACAACTCACCATTCATCACTCGAACACTACCCAACCATCTAAGGCATCGTTCAAGAAATTAAAGAATGACAACCTAATTTCTAAAATTCATAACTTACAATCTACTAATCCAAACATTGCCAAATCAGTTCCTATCACTCACCCATTCAACCTACTACATTAGCCCTCTCGGAAATCCACCATAACACCTCCAAAACATGCCCGATAACCCTAAAACCCTATGACGTCATGGCTGGATTTTCCGGATTTTCACACAAACAATGTAATCGAAAATTCGGCATTACAACAGCGCTAACACGTAATTATCAAGTATTTAGAAATCGACGGCAATCGATTTCGAGCAACGCAACTCAATTAAATCAACTTTGAACATTTTAATCAAAATTAAATACCCGGAAAATAAAAATTATGCTATATCCGACAGAAACTCGTAGTATTAGTATATAATGATCCCTAGCATGCAAGGAGCAATAATCTAACATCAGATTACAATTCTAACGGTTCAATCTTCATTTATACGCAAAAACACAAAAATGACATTTTGAGATCTAGAATTTTTCTCTCACCTTAGATGCGATATAAGCCTAGAAATGCGTGCAATGCGTGCCCAACAAGCAGAATCCAAGTCGGTGCGAAGTTCTACGGACAAAAACTAGGTTTTTCTTTGAAAAATTGGATTGAAAGCTTAAGTTTTTCTCTTCTCTTTTCTCTCCTCAACCTCTCGGCAATGTGTGTGTGTGTGATGGTGTTTTTGTGTTGTGTGAGTGTGTGTTGAGGACATGAGCTTAAATGGTCAATTATTTAATTAAAGTCAAAGTTATTTTAATAGGTATTTTTGTGTTTTTAATGTCTTTAATTGCATTTTAGTGATCACCAAGTTAAAATTAATTATGCAACCCCCAAGATATCTCAAGTGGATTATTTTTAGGTGACAAGAAGTTTTACATTCAAAGAATTCCACCCGAGTCGGCTTAAAACTCGATTTTTGCAAAAGTCGGTGTAAAAACCCTAATAAATTCTTAAGCCGATTTTAAAACCGTTTTCATCAAACACAGGTCTATTAAAGTCCGTGGACTAGGTCTAGAAGGGTTAAAAAGACCAGTTTCAAAATTATAGCGGACGTGTTTCGAAAACACTATTCACTGAAAATCGACGATAAAATTTCTGACTCCGTTTTTGACGAAAATTTCATGAATGCACATTTAGCACGTATTAGAAGTATTGAAATCAAAATTATAACTTTCTAGGTCCTATAGCACATAAACAGGTTATATGCACGCAAAACGAGGTAAAGCACGTAAAACGAGATAAGCAAGAAAGTGGGGTTTCACATTCTCCCCCCCTTATAGAAATTTCATCCTCGAAATTCTTACTTGATGTACGGAATAGATCTGGGTATTGCTGCTGCATCTGATCTCGTCTCTCCCACGTAGCTTCCTCAATGCCGTGATGCTTCCACAACACCTTAACCATCGGAATCCTCTTCGACCTCAACTCTCGGTCCATCTGATCTAGAATACGAATCGGATGCTCGTCATAAGTCAAATTCTCTCGAAGCTGTAACGGCTCTGGCTCAAGAATATGAGAAGGATCCGGATTGTATTTCCGCAAATTAGACACGTGAAACACATTGTGGACATTAGAGAAGTTCTCCGGTAAAGCCAACCGATATGTCAACTTACCAACCCTGCCAGTAATCTCAAACGGCCCAACAAATCTCGGACTCAGCTTTCCACCTTTACCATAACGAACAAACCCCTTTCGAGGAGACAATCTCAAGAAAACCCGATCTCCAACTGCAAACTCCAAGTCTCGACGACGCTTATCAGCATAACTCTTGAATCTACTCTGCGCCGTAAGCATTCTCTGCCTGATCAACTGGACATTCTCGATCTTCTCAAGAAGTTCTGGCATGATAGTCGGATCAACAGTCTTCATCTCTCCTACCTCGTCCCAATATAAAGGTGAACGGCACTTACGACCGTAAAGAGCTGCGAAAGGTGCCATCCCAATAGTAGCTTGATAACTATTGTTATAGGCAAACTCGGCAAGTGGTAGATGTTTCTCCCAATTCTTCCCGAAGTCCAGAACACAAGCCCTAAGCATATCTTCCAGAATCTGAATAGTTCGCTCAGACTGACCGTCGGTCTGTGGATGATACGTTGTACTGAAGTTCAACTGAGTACCTAAGGTCTCCTGAAGTTTCTCCCACAAACGAGAAGTAAATCGAGGATCTCGGTCAGAGACAATACTAGATGGAATACCGTGAAGTCTAACAATCTGATCCAGATAGAGATCCGTCAGCTTTGTAACCTCATCTCCTAACCTCATGGCAATAAAATGAGCTGTCTTCGTCAAACGATCCACGACAACCCAAACTGCATCATTACCCCTCGGTGATCTAGGCAAACCAGTGACGAAGTCCATCGTAATATGCTCCCATTTCCACTCTGGTATAGCCAACGGCTGAAGCAAACCTGCTGGTCGTTGATGCTCGGCTTTCACTCTCTGACAAGTCAAACATCTAGACACAAACTGAGCAACCTCCCTCTTCATGTTGTTCCACCAGTAATGCTGTTTCAAATCCCGATACATCTTGGTTCCACCAGGATGAATAGTATATTTAGAATTATGAGCTTCCTCCAGAATACCTCGTCTCAAGCCCGGTTCATCGGGAACACAAACCCTATTCCGAAACCGAAGAATACCGTCCTCATGCAGTTTGAAGTCAGACTGATCATCAGTGATCTGATCCTTGATCTTCTGAAGTTTAACATCAAGTTGCTGAGCTTCCCTGATCTGAGACAACAATAAAGGCTGAATACGGAGATGTGAACACATCACCCCAACCTGAGTGAACTCTGGTCTCCAATAACTAAACTCCTCAAGAACCTCCCACTTCTTGACAGCCAAACAAGAAATACTAGCCTTCCGGCTGAGAGCATCTGCCACAACATTTGCCTTACCAGGCAGATAATTGATAGAACAATTATAATCTCCAAGAAGCTCCATCCACCTCCGCTGGCGCATATTCAACTCCTTCTGTGAGAATAAGTACTTAAGACTCTTATGATCAGTGAAAATCTCGAACTTACTGCCCCACAGATAATGACGCCACTTTTTCAGTGCGAAGACAACTGCTGCCAACTCAAGATCATGAGTCGGATAATTCACCTCATAAGGCTTCAACTTCCTGGAAGCATAGGCAATAACTCGGCCATCCTGCATAAGAACACATCCCAAGCCCTCCTTGGATGCATCGCTGTAAATGACCATATTATCGGTCCCCTCTGGTAGAGCAAGTACTGGAGCGGTAGTCAACCTCTTTTTCAACTCCTGAAATCCACTCTCACACTTCTCGTCCCAATTAAAGATAGTCCGTTTCTGAGTCAACTTAGATAGTGGCCCCGCAATCCTTGAGAAGTCCTTGACAAACCTACGGTAATAACCCGCCAAGCCAAGAAAACTACGGACATCAGTAACACTCTCTGGCCGCTTCCAAGACATCACCGATTCAATCTTAGTGGGATCTACAGAAATACCGCTCTGTGTAATAACATGGCCAAGAAAAGAAATCCGTTGCAGCCAAAATTCACATTTGCTGAACTTGGCAAACAACTGATGCTCCTGCAACTTCTCCAATACAAGCCGTAGATGTTGCTCGTGCTCCAATTCAAATTTAGAATAGACCAAGATATCATCAATAAAAATCACCACGAACTGGTCCAAGTACGGCTGAAAAACTCGATGCATAAGATCCATGAATGCTGCCGGTGCATTAGTCAAACCAAAGGGCATAACAACAAACTCATAATGCCCATACCGAGTCCTGAAGGCAGACTTCGGAACATCCTCCGCGCGAATCCGAAGCTGATAATACCCCTGCCTCAAATCAAACTTAGAATAGACTTTGGCTCCCTGAAGTTGATCAAACAACTCATCAATCAGTGGCAAAGGATATTTATTCTTGATAGTCACCTGATTCAAACCACGGTAATCTATACACAATCTCAAAGTACCATCCTTCTTCTTCACAAACAAAACAGGAGCTCCCCAAGGTGAAGAACTCTGCTGAATAAATCCTTTCTCCAACAACTCCTGTAACTGAGTCTTCAACTCCTTCAACTCAGCTGGTGCCATCCGGTACGCCGATTTAGAAATAGGTTGAGTACCGGGAACAAGATTAATCACAAACTCGATATCCCTCTCAGGCGGCAACCCTGGCAACTCCTCGGGAAATACATTAGGATATTCCCGGATAATAGGGACTTCCTCAAGCTGTAGCTTAACAGATGGCTTGCTGATCAAATAAGCTAGATAACCCGAACCACCCTTACTCACCAACTTAAGGGCTTTAGTTGCTGAGATAACAAAACTCGTCTTAGCACCCCGGTTACCCGCTACCTCAACTACTGGCTGATCTGGCAAACGAAACTGTACTACCTTGGTTCTACAGTTCAACTGGGCATCATACTTAGAAAGCCAATCCATACCCAGAATAACATCATACCCCCGGATAGGAAATAAGATAAGGTCCGAAGGAAAATTATGCCCCTTAACATGTATTATACAATCCTTACATACTAAGCCAGTAACATACTTATCAGTCAAAAAGGTACTAATTTCAACCACATAAGGCAATCTTTCAGGTTGCAATTTAACACGTTGCACACAAGCAGGAGTAATGAAAGAATGCGTAGCACCAGAATCAATCAACACTTTAACAAGTTGATCAAGTATAAGGAAGTTACCTTCCACAACTGCAGTCTCCTCAGGCATCTCCTCTAAGTCAACTGCATAAGCCCGAGCCTGAACCCGCTGCTGCTGTGGTACACTGCCCGTAGGTCTACCCTGGTAACCCTGAGTCGCTGCCCGACCCTCAGTCCTCGCATACTTAGGGCAATCCCTCGCCCTATGATCGATGCTACCACAACCCAAACATGTCCCTGCCTTTACCCTGCAGTCGGACTCTACATGCCCTGAGCGCTTGCAGTAATTACACTGCGATGATGTGGCACTAGCACTGCCCCTAGAATAACCAGAAGCTGAAGAAGCAGCTGATACAGCCTGCTGCTGAGGTCTCACTACACTAGGCCTATACTGACCCTGAGACTGGGCTGGCCTAAACTGAGTCTGAACCTGATATGGCCTCTGCTGAAACTGAGGCCGATAATAACTCTGCTGACCCTGTGGCCTATAAGAACCCTGCTGGGCTGGTGGCCTGTAGACAAACTGCTGTACTGGAGGCCTATATATAACCTGCTGGCCCGGTGGCTGATACGGCCTCTTACTAGGCTGACTGGAGACAATCTGATCCCCTTTCCTCTTCTCCAATCTAGAAGCTGCATCAAAAGCCTCAGTGAAGATATCATAACGATTCAGAGCCATCACATCCTGAATCTCGGGCCGCAACCCCAACATAAACCTGCGAGTCCTCCGCTCCTCGTCTACCACATACTCCGGTGCATACTGGGACAATCGAGTAAATGTGGCCTCATATTGAGCCACTGTAGCATCTCCCTGGACCAAGGCTAGAAACTCGGCCTCTCTCCGTTCCCTGCAAATCCTCGGGACATACTTTGCCCGGAAAGCCATCAGAAAGGTACCCCAAATATAAGGAATACCCTGTGCCGCCCAACTAGTCCTTACCGTGCGCCACCACTCCTCTGCCTCGTCATCTAACAAATACACGGCAAAAGAGACTTTCTGCTCATCAGTATAGCCAAGTGGATCATAAATCTTCTCCAACTTGCTAATCCATACCTCCGCCTTCCTATCATCCGGCTCCCCCTGAAATCTCGGTGGGTGATATCCTAAAAAATCCTTCAGGGTACCACGCCCGTGGTTACCACCCTGAATATTCAGAAGCTGAGCCTGCATAGCCTGATTCTGGGCAGCCTGCCCTGCTAATAACTGTGCCTGACTAGCCACTAACTCTGCAATCCGCTCCATAGCTGCTCCAAATCGGTCATCACCCCCGTCACGGCCCGGTGCCACGTTACTCGGAGTCTCATCAGTCAACTCAGACCTACCTCTGGTTCTCGGTCGACCGGCCATTCTACTAATCAAAGAGTTAGCACAGTTATAGCACGTAGACAGGTTATAAACAACTATTAACACATAAATAACAAACTCATATAAAACACATAAACAAATTGATCACATAATCACATAAGCACTTAAATCACATAATCACTTAATCAATTAATCATACCAATACATATTTCATTTTTCTTTCCTTTCATACATATTTCATGCTAAGACCATTACCCACATTCCGAGAATACCCCGGCTGACAACTAACATGAGCTCTGATACCACTTAAACTGTCACGCCCCAACTCGACCCCACCTATAATCAAGCAGGACGCAACGGAATTTCGGCGGCATAACGACAGTAAACAGATTTCCGAGGTTCTAAACCAACCTCATAAAACATCATACATCCCGTAATTCCTCAATGCAAACAACAACATACAACACAACCATATTATACAATAAAACATCCTCGTTATACGCCTCCGTTCCAACATGACATACATTTCAAAAGTAAGTTGAGACACAACTACAACTTAACCATAGACAAAAGAAAGCCACTAAATTAACATCATTTAGATCATCATCTTTTCAATAACTATTACTCTAAGAACCGAAAAGCATATAAAAGTCCATTAAGCTAATATACAAGACATTTAACAACATAAAGTCATGGATAAGACTCGGGAACATATGACTCATCCACAAAAGGCACATTTTCCACATTCTCCTCTTCAGGAGGCACGTACCCGTAATCTTGTGAAAGTACACCTGAAACATGCATTAATAGAGAGTGAGCTTATATACATAAGCCCAGTGAGGATCCGATAGATCTCGACAGTATTCACTACGCTCCTTGGATTTAGTCCTTTGAGCAAGTAAACACACAACAACAATAATAACATAAATAAAGCTATCATCACATAACTATATGACCATTCAGTAAGGATACTCTATTTGGTGTAGCTCCAAACGCCATCACGATCTCAACCGTTCTTCTTATAACTCCCCATTACTCACGCACCCGAGGTACCTCACTATCCCCTTCCCTCCATGACATCTCCGTCATGCGAGCTGGGGGTAGCCTATGGCAGTCATGCCGGTATCAACCCGACAGCCCGACGCTGCCCGAGAGGTGGCACACACATACCAAGGCTCCATATTCATCAATCATCATGCAAGCATAAATCAATCAATCAATTGGGAGATCAGCAACAAGAGTGCCCGATTCCCGCACTCAATAATAATCAATCAATAACATCAATATAACATCAATATAACATCAATATTAAATTAAACATCAAACAACGTAGTTAGATGACAAAGTAGGCCATCTAACCGGACATGCATAATATTCATAATTAAACTCTAAATTACTCAACAACAACTCACCATTGATCACTCGAACACTACCCAACCATCTAAGGCATCGTTCAAGAAATTAAAGAATGACAACCTAAGTTCTAAAATTCATAACTTACAATCTACTAATCCAAACATTGCCAAATCAGTTCCTATCACTCACCCATTCAACCTACTACATTAGCCCTCTCGGAAATCCACCATAACACCTCCAAAACATGCCCGATAACCCTAAAACCCTATGACGTCATGGCTGGATTTTCCGGATTTTCACACAAACAATGTAATCGAAAATTCGGCATTACAACAGCGCTAACACGTAATTATCAAGTATTTAGAAATCGACGGCAATCGATTTCGAGCAACGCAACTCAATTAAATCAACTTTGAACATTTTAATCAAAATTAAATACCCGGAAAATAAAAATTATGCTATATCCGACAGAAACTCGTAGTATTAGTATATAATGATCCCTAGCATGCAAGGAGCAATAATCTAACATCAGATTACAATTCTAACGGTTCAATCTTCATTTATACGCAAAAACACAAAAATGACATTTTGAGATCTAAAATTTTTCTCTCACCTTAGATGCGATATAAGCCTAGAAATGCGTGCTATGCGTGCCCAACAAGTAGAATCCAAGTCGGTGCGAAGTTCTACGGACAAAAACTAGGTTTTTCTTTGAAAAATTGGATTGAATGCTTAAGTTTTTCTCTTCTCTTTTCTCTCCTCAACCTCTCGGCAATGTGTGTGTGTGTGATGGTGTTTTTGTGTTGTGTGAGTGTGTGTTGAGGACATGAGCTTAAATGGTCAATTATTTAATTAAAGTCAAAGTTATTTTAATAGGTATTTTTGTGTTTTTAATGTCTTTAATTGCATTTTAGTGATCACCAAGTTAAAATTAATTATGCAACCCCCAAGATATCTCAAGTGGATTATTTTTAGGTGACAAGAAGTTTTACATTCAAAGAATTCCACCCGAGTCGGCTTAAAACTCGATTTTTGCAAAAGTCGGTGTAAAAACCCTAATAAATTCTTAAGCCGATTTTAAAACCGTTTTCATCAAACACAGGTCTATTAAAGTCCGTGGACTAGGTCTAGAAGGGTTAAAAAGACCAGTTTCAAAATTATAGCGGACGTGTTTCGAAAACACTATTCACTGAAAATCGACGATAAAATTTCTGACTCCGTTTTTGACGAAAATTTCATGAATGCACATTTAGCACGTATTAGAAGTATTGAAATCAAAATTATAACTTTCTAGGTCCTATAGCACATAAACAGGTTATATGCACGCAAAACGAGGTAAAGCACGTAAAACGAGATAAGCAAGAAAGTGGGGTTTCACACAAATAAAGGCTCGAATGAGAATGCTAAAGAGAATTCCCAAGTGAGACTGCACGGGACTCCAAGTAGTATTGGGTCAGACAAAGATCCCAGGTTTACATCTTATTTCTGGGAGAAAATAAAAAAGGCTTTAGGAACTAATCTGAGGTTTAGCATTGCATATTACTCACAAACAGATGGTCAGTCTGGGATGACTATCAGGATACTAGAGAACATGTTGCGAGCTAGTATTCTTGACTTTGGTAAGAATTGGCAGAGGTACTTACCACTTGCAGAGTTTACATATAATAATAGTTATCAGTTTACCATTGGTATGACACCTTATGAAGCACTCTACGGGTATAAATATAGATCACCACTCTATTGGGATGAGGTTGGAGAAATGAAGACATTTGATCCTTCCTCAATGCCTAAAATGGTAAGAATGGTTGATAATGTTCAGCTTATTAAGAAAAGAATGCTTACAGCCCAGAGTCGACAAAAGAGTTATGCCGATAGACGCCGACGAGACTTAGAGTTTACGGTGGGTGATCATGTATTTCTGAAAATCTCTCAGCGTAAAGGTCTGATTCGGCACGAAAAGGGAGGTAAACTCAGTCCTAGATATGTGGGACCATTGGAGGTTTTTGAGAGAGTTGGTGATTTGGCTTACAAATTAGCGTTACCTCCGAGTTTGGGCAAATTGCAAGATGTATTCCATGTGTCGATGTTGAGGAAGTATCATCTAGACCCTTCGCACATTCTGGAACCGAAACCGTTGGAAATCAGTGAGACTTTGACTTATGTGGAGAAACCTCTTTGAGTTGTAGATAGAAAGGTTCAAGAGCTCAAAACTAAAAGTATTCCGATGGTAAAGATTCTGCGGGATCATCATGGAGTCGAGGATGCCATTTGGGAGCGGGAGGATCAGATGAGATATAAATACCCCGAGCTGTTTGCCAAATTATGTAAGAATTGCATGGACGCAATTAGTTTAAGGGGGAGATGATGTGATGCCCGAGAATTTGCATCATATTCATAATTAATTGTTGCATATTCTCTGTGCATTTCAATATGCCTTTTATAGTTTAACTTTGTGTTATTTGATGGTTACTATTCATAAGAGAATTCGACTGTTTAATTTGTTCAAATTAAAATTTTTCCTAGATAGTATGACTTAGAAAATGAATCGGGAACTTGAGGTTTTGAGCTTTAAGTGTCAGAAACACGCGTTAGGAAAATGAAACTTGGTTCGTATGAATAGTGAATTTAGTGAATAACATTAGTTTTAACTAGTTAGTGTTAATTAGAGTTTTAGGCCTAGTTTGACCATGGAATTTAACCAATTGACTTCACCTATCTATATACATATAATATATATAGCTATTATACATATACATATACTATATACTTAGAAAAAAAAAAACAAAGCCTCTCCCTAAAAACCCCTTGAACCTGTCTGCACACAAGAAAAAAAGGGAGAGAAATTTTCTTCAAGCTAGCTATTTGGAGCTTAATCAAGTGATCTTCAAAAGTTTTCCACCTCTCCTAGGCATCTTACAAGGCTTGGTGAGGGAGTTTGCATGTCTATGGCATTTTAAAGCGTGTAGTTATGTTATGATGTTTTCTTGAGATGTTGTTATTAGCTTGTATAATGCTCTAAACTTGTGTTATATACTTTCTACATGATATTTAGACTTTGCTTGAGTAGTTTAATAGTATGTTTCATGGTTGAAAGCATGTATCACATGAAGAAGACGATGAATAGTACCAAATTTTTGGTTTTGGCTATAAATTGCTATTTAGATTGATTTCATGTTTCCTGTAGGTGCTAGAGATGTTAGTAAACATAGAATTAACATTGTATGAACTTAGAGTGCCCGAAATTGGATTAAAATGCGAATTTAGCTAAAATTTAAAAGGTAATTTTTCGTGAAACGTAATCCGGGCACAATTGAACCTTAGATTAGGTACCTACTAGGCATGGAAGCACTTTTGGTACTTTCGTTGCGTTGAATTGAGGGGAGATTAGGGTAGTTGTAGTTAAAATCGACTCGGGACCTTCCTGAGCTTTTGTCTCCAAAGTGAATTTTGTAGGGCTTAGTTAGGTGCCTTTTGGTACCCTTAGAGATGTAGTATGGTTGGTTTGTGGAATTAGAACCTTCAATCTTGCATGGAAGTAAAGTTGTTTAGTTGTCAAAGGGGAAAATGTAGGAATTAGATACTTTAGCACTTGCATTGACTTGTAGCTGCCTATTACTTATCTAAATGCCTTTCCGAAGTGTATTTGAACTAATTGTGGAGTTTCGTAAAAAAGTATGATATTTGCCCCTTTGTGCTCATATGATTATTTCATGTGTAAAAGCTTATATTGTGACTAGTTGCGAGGGCGGCCTACTTTGTCGTCTCTCAAATGTGATTATTGATACTACTTGGTTCTCGTGAACATGAATAGGGTTGCGCAACCTTCTCGGACATGGTAGTATCGAGAAACTCTGGGCAGCATCGGGTTGTCGGTCTAGCTCGGCTACCATGGTACCTATTCCCTTTCTCGCTGAGGCATACTCCTCTACCCCAGAGGCGTGCTTCACCTCGTTGGGGCATACGGACATATCTCATGAGAAATGGGTTGTAGGATCGGGGTATATCCGAAGTACCCCATTGGAAGAATAAGGGGTTTGTCGACATTTGTTTGAAGATAGTGGTTCGTGATTCGAGATCGAAGACAAAGAAGATGAAACGTATCCTTTTTAAATGTGTTTAAATAATTGTTCAATTAGATTGCTATATTGTGTTACTTGTATTATTATCTTTGTTGCATTGCACGAAATCATTTGCGAAAACACCTTGGTTTACTGTATCCCCTCCCTCGCTGAGCAACTTTGTTGCTCATTCCTCTTTTAACATGTTTCAGGAGAAGTTATGGTAAACCCCCAGCTTGTGGCGGTAGAAGAAGAGGAGGAAGTCCAAGTAGATTATCTTCTTTGATTGCTTGTGTGCTGAGGTTGGCTGCTTTGTGTGAAGATGTGTTGTTATGTGTTATGTTCTACTTTTGAGACCTTTGGGGTCTTGTATGTAGTTATGTGGAAGTTGATGACTTGTAATTAAGTTGTAATCTTGGATGATTGGCTAAAGTTGTTGGCATGTAATAGTTAATGCTAGACTTTATTGCCTTTGTTTGCATGCTTGTGTGTTAAGGGATGTTAAATGAAGGACTTCATATAAAAGTATAACTTGTAATTTTAATTAGAGTGGTATAATAAGCGAGTTATGGCTTAGAATTGCTATAAACATATCTTGCATGCCTAAATGTTATGCTATTGTTGAGTTCCAAGGCTCGGATGGCCTTGAGGAGTTTATTGTATATGTTGTCATTGAAGGATGGGATTGTATGAGAAGTTAGGTATGGATCAGTAGTTGTATGTGATAGTTTGCAGGTTACCAGTTAGTCCACGGTACAGAGAAGACTATGTCCGTGTACCGGGTCAGGACTTAACCTATAGTGTAGGGTTGGGTTCGGGGCGTTATATTTAGGTGCTTGTGTGAAAGTTGCATTGTATTATGTTGTGATTGTTTAATTGTCTAAGTTAGTAAGTGAAGAAGATACTAGCATGGAAATAGGTATAGGAAGTGTATATTGTATGACATTGTGAGAATATGAGGGTTTAGTATACGATGTATGCTAAGTGCTTTATATGTTGTCTTATGTGCTCAAGATGTTTTGAACATGAACGAGTTATCTTTGTGTGTCGTTTATTTGCCTATTATAACACTGGACTCTTCTAGTATTGAGATGAGGAAGGGAATGCTGAGAAGCTAACCGGAGGAAGCTCCAAGGCAGGATGTACCTAGATAGGATGCTGGTGTAACCGGGAATGTTCCACTAGGGCAAGAACCAACAAATGCACAGGTTATGGCCTCAATGGCCACAACTATTAATTCTATCACTCAGTTAATTACTCAGCAGGGTCAGGCAGGAGCTAGCCAAGGCAATCTGGGAGTTAGAGCCGAGGGTAGTGGTACTACGGGTGGTAATCTGCTCGATAAATTTCTACATCACGGGGCATACAACTTTTATGGGGAACCAGATGACATGAAGGCTGAGATGTGGTTGAATAAATTTGAGAAGGTAGTTGTTGTCACGCCCCGACCCTGACCTATCACTTGGCTAAGACTGAAACATGACGTGTCAATACTTAGTCCCTGCGAAATCATAAAGTAGCAACCTGAACAGTCATAATATACCACAAGAAGTTCCAAAGGACTTCTAAACTTCTCCCAAAACATCAGCCTTAAAGGGTACAACATCATGTTACATAATTACAAGACTTAAATTCATCCATTCAATTATCCCAAACCTAGGTCTAGTAAGTAAAATAATCAACTTAACTAGGTATCTATTGGACCAAAAAATATACATCATAATAAGTTGATCAATTGCATGAAATCACCCTATTACAACAAGTAGTACATCTTCACAGGCAAGCACGCTGATCAAACAAAGCAGAAATCCAACTCGACATGTCAATGAAGCTTCCCAACCACATGAGGGCCTACTCGGGCACTACCTCACCTATAATTGATCAAAAGAAGTGTGAGCTAATCCTGCATATAGTTGAGTGATGATGGAATAGAAAGTGTTTTCACAAAGGTTTTATCTTTTCGTAAACTTCTTTCTAAAACCGTGCTATGCATTTATAACGAGAATAGTAAGATTAACATGGATGATGAGTATACAAGAACGAATTTAGCATCGTACTAATCTGGCATCAATTAAACATCATACTAATCAGGCATCAATTAAACATCATACTAATCAGGTATCAATTAAACATCGTACTAATCAAGCATCTCTACTTTCTGAGTACCTCAAGGGACCGAGCGAGAGTAGGATTCTCATAATAATAGGATATCATATCTCGAACTTGTTGGAGACAACCAGTCTCGATACTTCATCAATATCATAACCCCATACACCATTTACGAAGGGGAAATCCAGATATACACCCTAATGCCACGGTAGCCTGTCTATCCTGGCAAGCTCAATGTCACCCAGGCGGTACTGGAAGTTTTACCATGGGGTCTATTAGATTGCTTGATTGTGTCAAATATATACTTTTTATCTCTATAACACCTCGGCCCCTCACGAGACCAGAAATTCTATTAAACAATCTATACTCATCCCAATACCAAACCCGGTCATAAAAATTAGAAACAACGGACGGAGTCTCCCCTGTTTATAGGACAATTGGATACCTATAAACAGTAAATAAAGCCACAAATATAACCCACATCATTCTCATACAACTCCAACTCCAACCATGCCCCATCTCAAACCATCGGAGCCTTAGACTAACATAAACATCAAACATACAAGCATGTAATCATTAACTGTTAAAGGTTCATGATTATAATCTCACTTATCATACCACTCTAACATTAACTAATTTTTTTTCTTATAATTTAAGTCCGTCAACCAGTCAAAACATGCAAGCATGCAATTACTAGACAATAAAGTAAAGATTACAAGATATTACAACATTACAAGCCATTCGCAACTATTAATACATTCTAAATTTAACTTTACAATTATGAAACTGTATTCAATGACAATTTACGTAAGCCAGCATAATCAATCACAAAACACTCGAGCCTTCTTTTCTACCTCCGATAGCACTAAACCTGAAAGGTGTTAGAAACGAGGGTGAGTATACAACATGTATACTCAGTGAGGAAGGGAAAACGGGAACAGTATACCGGGGGTTCGTGCAATGCAGCAACCTAACTCATTTAATACAATAAATAAACAATGGATAACAATTCTAATACCACACTTTAAAAAGGATACGATCGATAACCCTTATCACTCCAAGTCTTCGATTCTCGATCCATGAACCACGACTCGATCACGATATGCCGGCATCCCAAACACCAAAGGGTACTCCGGATGTACCCAATCCTACGACCCAATATCCCTTGGCAATCTCCGAACCAGGCGAGTGAGGGAATAGGGTACGGAGCTAGAGCAACCAACCCTGGCAAGACCGTTGCCGCCCAGAGAGGCCCATCGCATCCGCCCCGACGATAAGGTTGCGCAACCATTGACTTGATAACATAGGAAGCAATAATAATAACAATATAACAAAATAAGCTGATATATAAACAAAAAGGACAACAAAAGAGGTTGTCCTTGAGCACACACATCATCAATCACGCCATACGATGAAATATGATACATTCATTAGTCTATAATTGTTAAACTAATCCAACTAAAACACTTAAATCACTTAGTATCGAACATTTAGCATATAACAAGATAAGACACTTAGAATGCACATAGAAATGATCCCTCACCTTTTAGGAAGCCAAATCTGCACGAATTAAGCCAAGATTCCCTCAATATTCTCCAAAAGCATCAATTCTCTTCAATTATCACTACCTAATACAATCAACTATATGCATAAGAAGTGATTTCTTATTCTCAACTAAAGCTAGTTCATAAAGCCAATAATTTATCTTACTCTATTTGATTCTTTAATTCACATAACTAACAATATATTTAATTGTTCAACATGCATTCTAATCATTATTTAAACAACATATAACTCAAGTGATCACATGTGCAACATTCTTTAATGTTCTAAGTATTACTCAAAGACAATAGTATAATAACTAACATATACATAGCAATGATAATTCATATAAGTAGAAACACTATATAACATCTAACCAATAAGTTATAAAAGCGTATTTTTACACATATAATGCAATTAACAAGCAATATAAACATGTTTACTCAATCTTTAACTAGTATCGATATAGCTTAACTCACAACTTCTCCGAATAGATGAACTTGTTACCCAAGTACATTTAAACATTTATCCAATCAATCAAGAATTAACAAACAACAATTATTATCATGGTTTATTACTAGTTCCTTTAGTCCATTCTGAATTCATACTCAACCAAAGCCATGTAAACCAAACAACTTAATTCACAAGACTTCACTACTATAATACGTACACTACACAAAGGCATATAAATATTTAATTACTCAATTATAAAGCAATTATCATAAAATTAACTATGCGAACACAAAGGGGTCAATATTATACTTTTCACAAAACTTAACTAAAAGCTCACACATACCTTAGAATAGCATTTAGACATGCTAGGAGCAACTACAAAGCAATACAAGTACTAAAACAATTAATTTATTCATTTTCCCTTTGTTCAACTAGGCTATTTAGCTTCCTACCGGAATTCAATGATCAAGTTAAGCTAGCTAACCATCCTACCAATCTAAAGATACCTAAATACCTCATTTAGAACCTCCAAATCATAACCTAGAGCACAAGTACATAAAAACACTGAAAATGCCTCTTTGTGGGTTTACACTATAAGTACTAATTTCGGAACCCAAACAAGCGAAACGAAAGCACTTCTAAGCCTTCAATACTTAATAAAGACTAGCCATAACCTCGAAACGTGCCCGGATTCGAGTTAACCCCGAAACCCCTTATTAAAGTAGCCTATTTTGATCAAATTTCTCAAATTTTGAACATAGCCAGTGCAATTAACATTTTTTCCACGCTTATGGACCTAATTAGCAACTACTAGAAGCCTCGAATCGAATTAAATTATAACTTTTTTCGGAAACCCTAGTTTGGCACTATTCATCATCTTTCCTAAGTGTCATTTTTATTTTCAAGCATTCAACAAGTATTTTAAACCATCAAATATATTCTATGAAGTCATTAGAGCATATAAGAAACAACGGAACAAGCATTAAACCACTACAATATTAGATCACAAAAATAATAGTACAAACTTTAATTGAATTTAATACAAGAATAGAATGTACCCTTACCTCTTTTGAAGATCAAAGAATGGTCTTAAGGTCCTAAGGATGAAGCACAACCAATTTGGGAAGCAATGGAAGCAAGAATGAAGCAAGGAGCAATTTTTTTTTTTTTGAGAAGTTACTATTCCCGTAACTCTTTTTTGGCCATTTTTTTTACCCCTTTTATTTTTATTTTTTGGCTTACAATGTTCTCATGAGATGGTCAAAGGTTGGGTCAAGTAATTAAGGCATTTTAGTAAGGGTAAATGGGTCACTTGGGTGATTAAATTTCAGCAAAACAAAATGCCAAAAATCTGAAAAATCTGGAAAAATCCCGTTGATACTATTCATTAGACATTTCGTGAATTTTTTTCCATTGATCCCGATATGCAATGCACGCATGGTCAGGGGCTATAGTCCCCTAAAAATATGTAGTATTTTATAAAAATATAAAATGCATGAAAAGAAACAGTTGAATTTATAGAAATATGAAAAAAATGAAGTAATTAGCTAAGTTACATCTAAGTTAACCATTTAATGAATGCAATTAATGAAGTGCTGGGTTCGGGGTGTCACAATCTCTCCAGGTGATACCCCAAATGAGAGAGGAATTCAAAATAGCAAACAAGCTCGGAAGCAACAAGATAAGTTGCCACCGATTAGTTACAGTAATAAAAAACATAATAGTGTAATCATGATTCAAATGGAGTTCATATAATACATAAACATGCATGAGAAGATAGACCAAGTAGGATTCCTCTGATAGCTAAGTATAATCATTAGTGCAGTAAGAGGTTCATGCTAATTCGATGCTCACAACTAAGTTCTACTGCAATGTATTACGTATGTAAGATAAAGGCTAACTTATATGTTCAATGCTTACCTAATAAGAGTCCAAGAAGGTTCATGGAACAAGTGAGAAACAATGAAACAAAAGACATCAATATTGCTTACATTCGATAGCCTCTTAAGTAACATATAGAAGTTAGCAACTACCTAGCCCCAAAACCAAGGCACAAATCCATAATTAAATTCTACTATGATAAACTAGGGTTTGATACAGTTCTAACGCTTTCGACCGTGCCTCAATCCGACATCTATAGCTCCCAGAATCATTAAAACAAGTTCATTGCATATTTGACCAAATCGGTAGACCCTAGCGCAACCAGTTGACCGGTGCAAATAGGGTCTTCCGCCTGGATCCTCATAAGTGGATAACCCCCTCCCCCTCATCCCACCAGTCAACTGGTGGAGCAGGGGTCCCCAGGTCGTGCTATATACGGGAAAATACAACCTCTACTAACAATCAAGCATGCAACAACACAATCTTCTACTAATAATCAAACATGCTCAAGGGGATTTATTAGGCATCATATAGGGGTTCAAACACCAACTGACACATCCCATATCAACAATCAACATCCAACCTACCTAGAATCCAATATAGCTCATAACACCAAGATTTACACTCCAAATGCAAAAATGCTAACCCCATGCTTCCAATTCTTGCATACAAGCTATACATATAATCCATACACATACAAGAGCAACACAAACTCATCTTTCAACTTTTCAAGACATCTAACATAGGTTAGGCAAAACCTAGATCTACAACACACCAAATACTCAATCTTCACATTTAAGCTCTTGTATGCAACTTTAACAAGACTAGCAACACATAATCATCAAATAACTTGAATGAACTCTTTAAAAATTAGTTTTGAAGAATCCCTCACCTTAGTATTGAAGCCTAGAAGCAAATAGAGCAAGTAGAATGCTAGCAAGTAAGAGTAGAAGCAAACAAATTGCTGAAAAATGGCTTGTTCTTCCTCCTCTTCCTTTTTTCTTCTTTCTTCTCTTCTTTTTCTTCTCTCCCAAGCTCCAACGTGTATGTGTGTGTCGTGTGGGCTGATTGTGGGTGTGTGTGTATTGTAGTATTTTTGTGTGTATGTGTGGTATAATGTGTGTGTTAGGTAGAAAATATCTAAAGGCCCAAAAGACCACCTTGTCCCTTAACTAATCTATGTATTACTAGTTTGCCATTCTAGTTGTTTTCTAATTATTTAGGTACTAGTCTTAGCTCAATAATGTTTAATTAATTCCTACGATACCTAAAACACTTACACACAAGTATTTAACATAATGTACGTAAAATGATATAATGCATGTAATTCAAGATAAAAGCACATAAATCAATATAAAGACATATCAAATGATTTAATTATGTATTAGATGACCTAAATGCATATGATATGCACATGGGATCTCGTGCGGGGCTTCACAGCTGCTGCACTTGAGTGCACTGACGAGAGAAAGATCACATATGTTGTATTCTTGCTTGAGGGTGATGCCGAGGAGTGGTGGTGTACTGTTAGGGAAAAATGGGATACTAAGAGGGTACAACATTCATGGGCTAACTTTGTTAGGGAATTCAGGGATAAGTATGTATTGGTGGTGGCTCATGAAAGACATCAGGAAGAATTTATATCTTTGAGGCAGAGAAATATTACTGTTGATCAGTATGAGGCTACATTTACTAGACTCTCCAGCTATGTACCAGCATTGGTACAGCCTGAGGACATGAGGATTCAGAGATTCATCACGGGTCTGAGAGGTGACATTCAGCTCAATTTGTCTTCGTAGGATTATCCTAATTATTCTGCAGCAGTTAGGGCAGCAGCAAGATTTGAGAAACGCAAGGCAAATTTGTTGGCAAAGTCCAGTCAGCTGAGTAAACGGCAGTATCAGTCTCAGAGTCAGGGCTATCAGAGACAGTATTAGCAACCTATCTAGGTTCAGCAGCAGAGATAGACTTAAAGCTACCTAGGGCCAGTCTAGACACAGTCTCAAGCGAGGCCAGTTCAGAGCCAGTCACAGAGTCAGACCTAACCTGTTATCGCTAGATCTCAGCAAGGTAGCATCGCTACATCCACTTATAAAGCACCTACAAGAGGCACTGTTGCAAGGAAAAACCAGCAGTGCAGTTATTGCAATTGTAAGGGCCATTCAGAGGCAGAGTATTAGAGGAAGTTGGGCTGATGCATTGGTTGTGGTAGCGATCAGCACAAGGTTAAAGATTGCTCTAGGTTTAAATAGGGGCAGGGTCAGACATCCGGCCAGAGTGCTCAGACCAGAGCTTCAGGTGCAGCTCCAATTCCTTGAGGCTAGGCACGAGTGTTTCCTTTAGATTAGGATGAGCTCCTCGACATGACCGTGGTAATAGAATGTACTTTTCTTATTAATAATCAACCGGTAATAGTTTTGATTGATACCGGGGCCACACTTTCTTTTATCACTCCTATGTGTGCACAATCTACTACTTTAAAAGTTGATAAACTGTCATATAAAATTGAATTAGGCAATCCTATGGGTACAAAGTTTGTTACGGAGTCTGTGTAAATCTTGTGGCATTTGCATTGAGGGACGCATGTTTCCTATTGACTTAATTATCCTACCCTTCCGAGATTTTGAAGTCATTCTGGGGATGGATTGGTTGGGTCAGTATTATACTTATCTGGATTGTAGAAGAAAAATTGTGACACTAGAAATGCCAGATCAACCTGTCATTAAGATTGTTGGAAGTCGTAAATCAACTGGAACTCATATAATTTCTTCCATTAAAGCCACTAAAATGCTGAGTAAAGGTTGTGAAGCATATTTAGCTTATCTAATTAATCAGCCTAGGAACTGGCATTTTAAAGCTTGTAGTTATGTTATAATGTTTTCTTGAGATGTTGTTATTAGCATGTATAATGCTCTAAACTTGTGTTATATACATTCTACATGATATTTAGACTTTGCTTGAATAGTTTAATAGTATGTTCCATGGTTGAAAGCATATATCACATGAAGAAGATGATGAATAGTACCAAATTTTAGGGTTTTGCTATAAATTACTATTTAGATTGATTTCATGCTTCCTGTAGGTGCTAGAGATGTTAGTAAACATAGAATTAACATTGTATGAACGTAAAGTGCCCGGATTGGATTAAAATACGAATTTAGCTAAAATTTAAAAGGGGTTTTTTTGTGAAACGTAATCCGGGCACAATTGAACCTTAGATTAGGTATCTACTAGGCATGGAAGCACTTTTGGTGCTTTCGTTGCATTGAATTAAGGGGCGGTTAAGGTAGTTATAGTTAAAATCGACTTGGGGCCTTCCCGAGCTTTTGTCTCCAAAGTGGGTTTTTAGGGCTTAGTTAGGTGTCTTTTGGTACCCTTAGGGATGTAGTATGGTTGGTTTTTGGAATGGGAACCTTGAATCTTGTATGGAAGTAAAGTTGCTTAGTTGTCAAACGAGAAAATGTGAGAATTAGATGATTTAGTACTTGTATTGACTTGTAGTTGCCTATTACTTATCTAAATGCCTTTCCAAAGTGTATTTGAACTACTTGTAGAGTTTCGTGGAAAAGTATGATATTTGCCTCTTTGTGCTCATATGATTATTTCATGTGTAAAATCTTATATTGTGACTAACTACAAGGGTGGCCTATTTTGTCATCCCTCAAATGTGATTATTGAAACTACTATGTTCTCGTGAACATGAATCGGGTTGCGCAACCTTCTCGGACATGGTAGTGTTGAGAAACTTTGGGTAGCATCGAGCTATCGGTCTAGCTCGGCTACCATGGTACCTATTCCCTTTCTCATTGAACCATACTCCTCTACCCCAAAGGCGTGGTTCACCTCGTTGGGGCATACAGACCTACCTCAAGAGAAATGGGTCGTAGGATTGGGGTACATCCGGAGTACCCCATTGGAGGAATAAGGAGTTTGCCGGCATTTGCTTGAAGATCGTTGTTCGTGGTTCGAGATTGAAGACAAAGAAGACGAACCGTATTCTTTTTTAATGTGTTTAAATAATTGTTCAATTAGATTGCTATATTGTGTTACTTGTATTATTATCTTTGTTGCATTGCATGAAATCATTTGCAAAAACACCCCGGTTTACTGTATCCCCTCCCTCGCTAGGAAACTTTGTTGCTCACTCATCTTTTAATATGTTTAAGAAGAAGCTGAGGTGAACTCCCAGCTTATGGTTGTAGAAGAAGAAGATGAAGTCCAAGTAGATCAGCTTCTTTGATTGCTTGTGTGCTAAGGTTGGTTGTTGTGTGTGAAGATGTGTTGTTATGTGTTATGTTCTACTTTTGAGACCTTTAGGGTCTTGTATGTAGTTATGTGGAAGTTGATGACTTGTAATTAAGTTGTAATCTTGGATGATTGGCTAGAGTAGTTGGCATGTAATAGATAATGTTAGACTTTATTGCCTTTGTTTGCATGCTTGTGTGTTAAGGGATGTTAAATGAAGGACTTAATATATAAGTATAACTTGTAATTTTAATTAGAATGGTATGATAAACGAGTTATGACTTAGACTTGCTATAAACATGTCTTGCATGCCTGTATGTTATGCTATTGTTGAGTTCCAAGGCTCGGATTACCTTGAGGAGTTTGTTGTATATGTTGTCATTGAAGGATGGGATTGTATGAGAAGTTGGGTATGGATCAGTAATTGTATGTGATGGTTTGCAGGTTACCTTTAGTGTAGGGTAGGGTTGGGTTCAGGGCGTTACAGACCCGGATTCCATAAGCTTGTGCAATAGCTCCATTATAGTTGTAATACAAAAGTGTCACAACTTAACGGTCGGAACTACTATCAGCTCTAATGATTATTTCAATCCAAATAACTTCTTTTGTAATATTAAATATTACAAAGGACAAATGTATGTAATGGAATATACTGTTCGATCAGAACCTTTCTAACTAATTGTGCTCCCATGATAACTGAACATGAAACCCAAAATAGACACTCTATTATTAATTTTAGATAAAAAATATGAACTAGTAAATCCGTCACCATGGAGTTTACCCTTCCATGAACCAAAAATTATATCTTAAGTGCTTCGTAAGTACTTTAGGATATATATATAATAGTATTATCCAACATTGTTAATTTGGATTAGATTAACATTCACTCGTAACACTTTACAGTTTACGCAATGTCAAACTTTGTACATGGTATAACAAATATGAAGCTAATTATTGCTGAAACATAAGATGACTTCATCACAAATTTGCTATGCTACTAGAGTTTCTCAAAATATATTTCTTTAGATGGATTTACTGTCTCAAAGACAATAATTCATTCTTCGAATTCTCTTCGAAAATCCATCTTGAACAGCTTCAAGATCACTTTATGTACAATCAGTGGAATATGTCCAATAATCTCCTCGTACTATCACTATAGCTGCGAATTCTCATGATACAAACGACATATTCCATATGGAGAACATTTAATATAACTAGACTTTAACCGATATCACATCACTTATATCATCAACTATGATGGACAACCCACCAACATACAGTTTGAAGACCCACTAACTCTTCTGTAAACACAAGGTTCATCCAAGCTTTTAATGAAATTAAACTCCTTTATTTCATTTGAATTGGATGCAACGATTCCAAGAAATATGCATATATTACTATTATCCATGGACTCAAACCAAAAATGTTCTATATGGATGTCTTCCAAAAGATGTCCACTAAGAACATCAATTTGAATTGCATTTAGTAGATACAGTATATACAATGTGCAATGATGACTAGCATAATAAGAATAGACTTTAAGCACAAATATCGGTAAAAAAAATTCATCATAGACAACACTTTGTCATTAATGATATCTTTTAGAAACCAATCTAGCTATAAAAAAGGTTACAAGCCCTTTTTCATTAACTTCAACCTTTTCTTGAAGATCCAATATCCAGATAAGGTTGAAATATACGAAGTCTAATCATTATACATTACATTAAAGCATTTATTGGAGTAGATATCACATATCAGTTCTTCACAAATCATAAGATCATCAAAATGATCATTATCTCAAAGACACAAACAAATTTTGTTTATCCTAAAGAAGATATCCCTATATTCTTTTAAAGAATGAGATATACTACTAGATTCTCAAAGATATTGTGTGATGACATTCTGGACTACATTGAATATATTCAATATTTAGGTTTAGGTGATTTTTGTAACTTAGAGAATACTACCTCAATTTCCATTTTCTTAGAATGCAACATCTTCTTGAACAAAACCTTTTCTTCAAGAAAAATTACAATTTGATAGATCAATGCAACTTGATCACAAAATATAAATCATACCCTTTTAAGGCAAAGATATATTACAAAATTACCTTCAACCTAAACTCACACTTGTCCTTATAAAACTTTTCAATAAAAGTAAGACAATCCAAAAATTAACACATTTTAATATTTGGCTGCTAGCCAACTTATATCATATATAAAGTTCTAGCAATAGTATGAATTTTACTATTCAATATAAAATTAAATTAAGGTAAGTATGATCCACAAATATATAGGATGACTAGTCAAACTAATTAACAAGAGTACTATGTCCAACAAAGCACAGTTTCTTCACTAAGAAACTCCATTTAATTGCGGTACACTAAGCATTTGTTAATCGCATCCTATGTTGTTATGGCACATGGCTCACCATCTTTTATTGTTAATATCAAATATTAATCAAAGGTAACAACACATGTGATAGTCCATAATCGATTATCTTAATCCTAATACGATAATCTAATCACTATGAATATATTTGAATGTTTATCATGTTAAAGAAACATGCCAAGATATTCTAAACACTTTTAGAATATATTTCTTCTATGAAAAACATTAGGGACACATTCATATGAAAAAGACGGAGAATATGAATGTCATTAGAATGTCAATATGTTATACAAACACATAGACAATATTGCCTCAAAGTACAAGTTAATGTCAAAATCCCCAAATTATGTCATCCAAATATGTAGCATTAGGGCATATCTCTAACACAAACATAATTTAAAACATTACACGAGTTCCACTCTCTTTCATGAGTACAAGATGATGGTATATAAACCAATTAACTAATTAAATTCAATAACGTAAATTAGTTTATTTTATATCTAATATATGCATTACTGATTATGAAGTAATAATACTGGAGGAGAGAGAATGTCGTAAGGTATCCTATGCCAAGGTTTTCAAGGCAACCCATATTAAAGGGGACAGTGATAGTCTTTAATACTCTGATCTAAAGGTTGTTGAGACGATGATAAATATTTATATAGTGTATTAATTTACAAGAGTGATATGAGGAGATGCTCTAGCAAGATGAGGCTATGAGCCAAGTTGATCCCACGGTGCCGCCCGTTAACCCTAATGAGGTTTTCTACGAGGTAGTTAGTGGGTCCAAGATGGGGCGCATTTATGCACTCTGCTCGCAATGGGTCCACATTGATGGGGCAGCACACCATGTCCCCAACATTAATGCCCTCACACTTACGTAATAGGACATCGATATTGTTGTTAGTCAGGCGATAACAACCATAAAGCAGTAGCTTGAGCATACAAATTGTCAGGTACAACAGTGCTTACAACTCATGATGCAGATGTAGGAGAAGAAACAAGCTAAAAGTAGACCACCCACCACGTAAGCGAGATTAGGAAGACAATCAGTAGATCATTTTAAGTTTTTTTGTAAATTTTAAATATTATTTTTTACACAATTTAGGTTTTTTTGTAAATATTTTAAATTAACTATAAATATTAAATTTTTTGTAAATATTAATTTGTATATTAAATTTTAATTTTTCTTGTAAATATTCACTTTTTGTATACTTTATATTTTTGTTTTATAATTTTTTTTATTTTTTTAAAAATAATTAATTAATTGGGGACATAATAGCTACGGAAGTTAGGCGACGAATTAGCTACGGATATTTGGCAACGAAATAGCGACGAATATTGGGCGATAGAATAGCGACAAAAAATGGGCAACGAAATAATGACGAAATTTTGGCGACAGAATAGCAATGCTGCCGTCCCTTGGAATCAATAAGAAAAGAAGTATTAAGTTTTAGATCAATGAAAATCCATGGATATGAACGAGATGAGTGGCTTTGATGTCATACTAATGCTCTATTATAAGCGCTTAACTCTTATGCCGAAAACATGGGCGACAAAATGGCGACAACAGTTAATAAAATAATTGGAAAAAAATTATAGGGCGACTAAATGGCGACTAACATCAATAAATTATTTAAAAATAAAAATATTAATTTGGCAATGGATTGGCGATAAAACTTGATAAAATAAAAAATTAACTGGGTAATAGATAATAATAAAATAACTAAAAATTAGAAATTAATTTGGCTGGCGATGGACACTGAAAAAATAAATATTTATTAATTTTCAAAGTTGGCGACGAAAGGGCAATGGAGTTTAATTTTTGCTATGAGCCCTGAAGTAACAATCACCCCCTGTTTTTCTTGTACTGGTTTCCCTCAACCTAGATCTGGGTTTTCTTTTTGTTCTTTTGGTGGAAGTGGTTAGTGGTGCCGCTGCTTCTATTATTTTCGTTTCTTTTTTGGTTTGGTTTTCGTTTTCTTTTGTTTTTTTTTTTTTGGCTTTTTCTATTTCTTTTTGGTTTCCTCAAGTCAAAAATCTAAATCTTGGGTTAGGGCCCCTAACCCAAGATTTGGGTTTTTTTTTTCTCCTTTTGGTAAAAGGGGCTAGTAGTACCGCCATCAGAGAGTGGCTTCGCCGCCACTTTCACTTATTTTGTTTCTTTTTGGTTTTGTTTTCCTTTTCTTTTTGTTTTGAATTTTTTCTGTTTGAAGTTCTATGTGCCAATAAGTTCCAATCTTGGGTATTGGGGCCTTTTTCTATCCGTTCAATGGTTGTTCATGGTACACTTTCCTGCGAATAAGGCTACACTCTATCATCTCTCACCATCCTTGATGACTACTATTTTTTGTGTTATTTTTAGAGGCCTTTCGGTGGACCACATCTCTACCATCTCTACCTCGAGCTCTATCGTGTTTGCGACTATTAGAGTCTTCAGTGGGGTTGCGTGTCCCACATATCACGCTTTGTCCTTACTAGTCTCCGTTGGGCTTGTTATGGCATTTTTTATGATTTTGTAGGTTTGGGTTGTAGCTTTTTGGGCCTTTGTCGTGTCTCTATTGGTCGTTGATGTTATAGCTAGAGGTGTCGTCGTCTGCTCTGGCATCTTTACTGATTGTTAGGGTTAGGGTTTGTGTTATTGGGCTTTGGGTTATAGGCTCAGCCCATTATTATTGGTTTCAGTTTGTTATGTTTAGGTTTGGATTTGGACCCGTGTATCTATGCATTTTTTTCCTTTTTAGGCTATAGTGTGTTGACCCATTTATTGTATCCTTTGTTGCATTATATGGATATTTGCAATGGTTGATTAATGTCATCTTACTTTTATGAGCATATTTCTCTCTTATGTGGTTAACTTATATATATGTGCCAAGGTACATTGCTTCAAGTGTTGACTTGGGTATGTGGTGGTTACGTATAGAAGGTTCAATCATAGTTACTTGTCAAGCATAAATGTTGTCCATGACTAAGTAATGGAGCTGAACACTCTACTATGGTAGAAGTTATTATGAATAAGTTCCATTTGTAATAGGGTGGTCTGTCTTAATCATGGATGAGATTCCAAACTTATTTCACTTATGCATTTGTTATGCATTAGACGGGGCCACCGTAGGTGTGATCTCTAAATAGTACTATCAAAGGAAAGAGATTACTTATACCTACTAGCTACTAAATGGACCAGTGCTCTTAATCTTGAACATATGTGGATGAACTGACGAAGTCAAGTCCTTGCATAAGTCACTATGGGTGAGATCTTGTATGGGTCAACAGCTTTGTGATTTAGGTATCTAGACTTGGATAGAAAGGACATGGATATGCAATAAGGAATCTATATAATATTCACTCCCTTAAAATGATTTGGGTTGATCATTCTGAATTTGTGCAAAGTGGTATAGTTTATAGGTCAGTTGTTATACTTGTGGGTTGTTCCCATGGTTAAGTGGATAATTTTCGGAGGATGGTTGGATTATGGATTAAAGATTCTAAAGAGATAGATGTAGTCAAAAGGTTATAGTACAAGTTGTAAACCTATTTTGGCTATGAGTGAGTATAGAGGGACAATATGGTCATTTTTACTTAGTTGGTCTAAAGACTGAGTGTCATACTATGTGTGGCATACCCCTGTATACACAGTAATTATCCTATAATGCAGGCATAGTCTTTTAATGGAATAGACTAAGGTTAAAGTAACAAAAATGTTGCTAGAAACTAGCAATGGAATTTTGGTCATTTTCAGTGAAAGGGTAATTATGTCTTTGGTCCCCCTTCTAGCCAATTACCTTATTAGTGTGATTAATAAACTTGGGTATTGCTAAATGTGGATATAACTAGAAGTCATAAATAGACTTTCCATTCACTGAAGGGGTTTCTATTTCGGACAATTGAGCTCATTATGGACTTGGGTTGAATTTATTGGGTTGGATAAGACTTTGGACGTGTAGACCAGCCTTGTAGGGCTCTCAGGTCTTAGGCGTGATTTTGGCTTGGCTGGAAAATAGGACAAGTCCTATTGTGAACAAGAAAAAGATAAGAGTCTAAATCCTTGATTCCTGTCTCCTGTTGGACTTGAACTAGCTCCCCTTGGCTTTTCCTATATAAAGGCCACTACCCCAAACTCTACAATTGCACCATCTCTTCCAAGAGATCTCTCTCTCACGTGTAAGCCTCTCTCTAGAAGAAATATGAAAAATTCTTCTTATAGTTTAGTTTTGCAAGATCAAGTCTCTCAACTTGATTAACACTATAGCTAGGAGTTGGTATAGGAGGGAAGATCAGAGTAGTGGAATGGAAGCTCAATCTCTAAGTGCGTAGAGCTCTCTTCTCAAAGGTGAAGTTTTTCAAGTTCTGTTTTATCACGAATTAACAGGTATTCCGAAAAGCTTTTGCTTTAGATTAAATTATGAACTGTTTGAATGTTCAATTAGTTATTTCACTTGTTATTTGATTTTAAATATCCATGCCTATTTTTTTGCCTTGTTCAGTCTTTAATTAGCTTAGAATTGATTTGTCTCATACTTAAGATCATTTTTCTTCATTATTAACCCTTATGTTTAAAAACCTCACTAAGGGTATCTCTAATGGTAACAACTATTCACAAAAACTTACTATTTTTGGTAATTTTTAGAGACCCGGGTCTCTATTTTAACTCAAATCTCCAATGGAACCTACCACTTTTTAAAGATTTACACCAAAATAGAGACCTAATCACTTTTTGGGTCTCCAAATTTGGTGTAAAAAAAGTAAATTGAATCTCTATTTTGGTGTAAATTTCTAAAAAAAATTAGGTCCCATTAGAGATTTGAGTTAAAATAGAGACCAAAATCTCTAAAACTTACTAAAAATAATAAATTTTTATAAATAATACACCATTTTTCTTGCCATTAAAAATACCCTAACTAACCCTCCTATTCATTTACAGTTACAAACATAACGGAATAGTATAACCATTCCAAATATTGGACAAATATGCCCTTACCATCTAAACTCACACATATCCCACACTTCCCTCCATTGTCATTAAAATGCACACACAGACATACTTTTCTTCATCTGCATCAATACACACACATTTTCCTCCAATCATCATCAAATTCACACACACATACAAATATAGATATATCCAAAAAACACAGACATGCCAACTCACAAAGCACACAGTCACAGACACATACACATACCACCACATAGAGCACGCAGACACATAGCAAATAAATAAGCACACAGAGACACCAAAGACAAGCACACAAACACACACCAAAGACACAAGCATACACATGAGAAGAGAGACACCAACACACAAACACGGACACATGAAACATACATACATAGACACTCGAAACACACACAACCAGACACGCGAAACACACACACAGAGACTGTCGGCTGTGGGAATGGAGTGGGAATAGCGCGGTTGTGGAGGATAAGGGTTACATACATACATAGACACTCGAAACACACACAACCAGACACGCGAAACACACACACAGAGACTGTCGGCTGTGGGAATGGGGTGGAAATAGCGCGGTTGTGAAGGATAAGGGTGGGGTCTGGGGATCGCCTGGCTGTAGAGGATGGGGGTTAGGATAGGGCATTTATGGGGGATGAAGGAGGGGATAACGAGCAGTTATGGGGTATGGGGTGTGGGGGTGGGGATCACGCTGGGCTGTGGGGTATTGGGTTGGGGATCAACCTAGGCAGTGGGATGTAGGCTGTAGTAGGTAGAAGTAGGGGGGATGAGGCGCAGCTATTGGAGGGGTGGGGGGATGGTGGTAGCGCGACTGTGGGAGATAGTGGTGGCGCAGATGTAAGGTAAGGTTCAATCGATGGTGGGCTAAGAGTAGGGGGTTGGTTTAAAATAAGTCTGGAAGTTTTTTGGTGAGGGATAAATCAGCGTTTGAATATAATTTGAAAGGTAGTTTAGTCATTATAATGTTTTCTTTTAACAGAGTTAGAAATTTTTTAAAGTTGACTAAGTCAAAGGTTAATAAATGAAATTTTTAAATATAAGAGTTAGTAAGTATCATAAAAAGTAAAGATCAAGACTAAAAAGTAAATTTAACCCCTTAATTTTATATGTCATATGACGATGTCCAGATGATAACAAACTCTATCAAGATTGATGAGTGCAAAATACACCATCTCATAAGAATTCGCCATGTATCCAGACCTAAATTGCATCAAGCTCACGATTTTATAATTATAACACAATCATAACGAACTTACTAGAAAGCAGATGGCACTTGGAATGTCCTCTAATGAACATGTACACTAGATCCCATGAAAACCAAGAGACATTCACAATTCGAATTCAACCAATTTTCGCCACCTAATTCGCACACACATGATCATGAAGAAGCCTGACACGCGCAACTATTTTTTTTTTTTTTGGTTAAGTGAAGGTAGGCCAAACAGCTACCGAACAGTACGGAAGAATTTGAAATTTATCATATCCTTTTCAAGCAAGATCTGAAGATCATTCAGAAGCTGGATCAGCGAGAAAGGCCCAGGGGGTTGAAGAAGACAAAAATTAACAAATCAATCGACACAACGCGCAACTATTTCACAAGAAGAATAAATCATTATTATTTTGAGGATCATTATTATCATAATCACACTATTATTATTTCATATGCTCGGGCTGTCAAGGGAAAGATGAAAGATACCCGAGAATGCATATATATAAATACAACCCGATCCACTGTTAATATAAATTTACCCACGGTAAATCTGGAATTAAGCCAAAGATCAACATCATTTTTTTTTATAATGTGATAATTCAGTTAACGGAGTCCAATTATCAATTAGTAAACTGGCGGTGCAGTAGTACGTCTCAATATATAACTAAATTAATCAAGAATTAAATTTTAAATAATAAAAAATGTTAAATTTATAATCTTACAAAAATAATTTTACTCCGTTATCCGTGAACCATGACCTTGCAGGCAAGAGATTAACATCTTTGCTTCCACAAATATAATGATGCAGTCCCCCTTGGAGGCCACTCAAGAAGTTGGATATGGTGTTTATTTTATTTTATTGCCACCACTGTCCCAAGAAAAGCAGGCCATGTTTCAACCACTCAAAGACCATAAGTTTACGTCATTTAATTTCAACAAAACCAAGATAGACTTTTTACAGCATTGATCCTCATCCACTGCAGATAATATATAAAATTCACGCGTTCAACGATCTAGTAGGGGAACTTTGATGCTAAGATTGTATGACGTAATTTAAGACTATTTGACCATCATCTTGGATGTATTCTAACTCTCTGTCTTCTGGAGAAAACTGTGAAGTCTGCATTTTAGCATAATTTAAGCTATTTTTATCAAAGTCTTTAAAATAGAGATTTTGACATCGTATAATTATTAGATAATATAATTTATTTAGTGAAATAAAAATTTATAAAGTAGAGATCAAAATCATCAAAAGTGAACTCAAATCTCTAAAAAGTACAAAGTCTCTAAAAATATTGATAAGAAGTGCTTAGTACTAATCCTTTGTCTCCAATTTTTTTAGAAAATTCCAAATTAATCTATGAAGTTTTATGTTCTTCTCTCTGATCTCTCTCTTTTTTCTTTCTCACTCTCTCTCTTCTTCAATTCCATCATGAGATACACACATATACATGAATGACATGGCGGTGATGATGTGGTAAGTGTGATTGGTGGAGGTGAAGAAAGGTAATGGGGAGGGGGGTTGGAGACGGGGAGGAGGAAAAAGAAAAAGATGAAAGGAGGAGCTTTAGAGATTAATATGTACTTTAATGAAAATGTCATGAACTAAATTAATCACTATTTAATTTGTTCAGTTAATTATGTCATTTTAATTGAAGGGATGAATTTGGCTTCGTTTGAATAAGCATTGAAGGTAATTTGTACTTTCTAAACAATTGAGATCAACTTAAAAATAGTGATAATAATAAGAACTAAGAACATACCCAGCCAAAAAAAAAAAAAGGGACTAACAACATAATTAACCCCTTGTATTGTCATACATTTTGTACCGAGCAAGTATGTTGTTGTTCGCTACGTCAACCACTTGTATAAGTGCAATGAACTTTTGGTAATTGTTACCTCCATTCAGCATATGTATGTTCATTTTCTCTTTGCAACTCCTTTTAGTAGATAAATTTTCAGGTTAAAATTTTTAATTTTAAAGTATTTCTTTTCTTTTTCCTAATATAAACTATTTGGATTTTAATATCATGGAAAAAATATTTTTGAGGAGCCAAACAAATTCGTAAACAACTCCCAAACAAAAACAAAAAAAAAGAATAAAATGCACCATGTCCCCTGTGCTTTCATAAAATTGAATCATAAATCTTGTATTTTCAAAAATCGCGTTATGAACCCTGTGTTACAAAAAATGTTGCATATTCTCCTTACTATCTATTTTTCTATCAATTTTAAGGTTTAATATAATACACGCGCCTATTATGCAAATATGACATTGATAAGACTATAAAATATATAGAGAAAGATGAAAATACCTTATTTCTCAAACATATTATTAAATAAAGAATGTCATAAATATCCCCATCTGATAATATAAAAAGTTACAAAGATCTCCTTTTAATATTAAAAAGATTACAAATAACTCATCCAATTGATTTATTTTTACAAAAAAACTCAACAAGAAGCTACAACAAACTTCTTATTGAATATCATTCTTTATGCACAAACTTAAGAATGGGAGTTTGCTGCAATAAACAAACAAAAAAAAAATACACTTTTACTTTAAAATAGACAAAGAAATATGTCAAAAAATAAAGAAATCAGAAAATTAAAAAATTCCCAAATTGGTTTCTAAGATCTGCATAATACCCATTTTAATCCTTGATGTTAATTTCTGTTAGGTCAAAATTAACGGTCAAAGCATTAATTATGTTAAAGTCTAACTCACCCCAGAAAAATTAAATTTTTTTTAAAAAAAAACCCACCTTCCTATACCCTTACCCTACCCCTACCCCTACCCCTACGCCTAACTTTTTTTCCCGTGGTCAAAACCAACTTCTGACCCAAAAAAAAATTCTAAAAACTATGAATAAGTATAATTAAAATAATAAATTAATAAAAGGTTAATTGTTTTATATACATTATCTTCGAGCGTGATTTTCAAGTGCAAGTCAGTTTTGTGGAAGGCTTGTTGGAGCTGAGAGACTTTATCTTCAAGCTCAACGATGACGTGGTCCTTGTCATGAAGCTTCTGATGCAAACGACCACCTCGGCCTCGAGCTTCGACACGCGCGACACGATCGCCATGGACGTGATCTTACGTGCCAGATCCAACTGGTCGTACGGGTCCGTTGGTATCTCCAATAACACCTCATCCAGCAAATCAAAGTCCGGGCCTACACTCCTACTGCTCTGCGACATCCCCGAATTTCACAAAACCCCTAATTTCTATACACAAAATATATATGTATATATATCTATATGTATGTTTATGTATGTATAGTTCATGTGTGACGTATGGTGATGGGGTATGTGGATTTGTTTGTAGTGGTGGGGGGTGTGTGGGGGAAGGTTGGGAAGGAAAAAAGGGAAGGGAAAAAAATAGAAAAGAATTTTATTAAATTATAAGGGTAATTAAGTAATTTTCTTTGGAGTAAGGATAACATGGTCATTTCAAACCAGCCAATGGTTTGACTGTTAAAATTAATTAACAGAAGTTAACGTAAGGGACTAAAATGAGTATTTTACAGATCTCAGGGATTAATTTGAGAATTCCATGTGGATGGCATGGCACTTCAATAGTTCCAATGGATGACAAAAAATTGGCAATTAACAACTTAGGAGATGTTTACACGGGCCCTTAAAGTGCGCTTTGGCCCATCAGAATTTGAAGATCCGTAAGTGCATTAGCTAATTGCTTCGGACCACTACCCTGGAAGAGTAATAGTTGGGAACTTGATTATTCTTGGTGAGTTGTTTCGGGGCAAGCTTAAAGCCAGAGATATGGGCCGAGGTACCAGCATTCAATCCTATGTCAATTTCGCAGGCCATTGGATTAGCTAACCTCTAGGAAGGAAAAATCACAGACCACAAACGCCAAGCCCAAAAATGGATAAAAGATGATGGCCCACTAATCTGTCTATTACCAAACAACTATACCAACTCACTATGTACCCAACTTATCACACACTCAAATTCTATGCAACACAACCTACAGCTACATAACATCCAAAACACATTCACCAAAACATCTGCTTCATCATCAACGTCTTATACCATACAAAAATTAACACACCCAAAGAGATGTAGCTTCGGAGGGAAAAATGGGCTTTGCTATACGTGTGACAAATGATATACACCAAGCCATCGCTACTAGACAAAACTATAATTTTTTATACTCGATTCCAAAAATAGTGAGGATGATATCACAGTGAATGATGAACACATTGCTACGCAATTGCAACTCAACGAGCTCTCATGGTCCCGAAAAATATTACTGAATGCTTTAGTTGGTAACTACATGAGCACTGTCAGAATATATATTTGTCCCATATTAAAAAATTAGAAACTTTAAAATCATTTTATAAGATCTTGGACTGTCCTACTTGGCACTAATTGATTTTAGAATGAAACCTCAATCATCTTAACAAACTTTATCTTAGTTTGTTTCTCGTTTCTTTTTGGGCAACACGTGAGGAGGATGTTGGAATATACATTCCTTCCACATTGAAAAATTAAAAATTTCAAGATCACCTTATAAGATATTGACTACTCTACGTGACACTAATTGGTCTTAAGATGGAATCTTAATTATTTTAACATAGTATTAGATCTAAGCTCATTGTCTAATCTTATTCATCCTTCGTGCATATCCTATGCGTCTTCTTCTACATGTGACCCATCTCAAATTATGTTTCGCATATATTATCTTCTATACGTGTCTATGTGTGACTCATCTTAAAATCAAATTACACTTATATTTGTGTTCAATCTTCCACGTGTAACCGCTCTTAAATCAGACCACAAGTGAGGGGGAGTATTAGAATATATACTTGTCTTATATCGAAAAATCAGATATTAAAGACCACTTTATAAGATCTCGGACTACTCCACTTAATACCAATTAATTTTAGGATGGAACTTTAGTTATTTTAACAGCCACCACATTGCGTTTTACCAAAAAATTGGTTAGTCACCAAGTGAAAATTCTTGTAGATATAGGGAGTACGCACGACTTCATGCAATCGCGTATAGCTAACTACGGCTACCACTTGAATCAACTAACTTATTAGTTGTTGTTTGGGAATAGATAGAGGTTGCTCAGCGACGACTGGTTAAAGGGGCCAAATTAAGTATTCAAGGGAAAATTATGATGACAATCTTGTATGTATTACCATTTGTACTCATATGTAGATTATGCCCAACCAGTCATGAAGTTCAATATCGATAATCAAGAAGTAACACTTAAAGGGGATACCACTCTCTCTGTAACTCAAGTTCCATATAATGGTGTGTGGGAACTATTATCTACTTGTTCTATTGACATCTATTTTAGCTTAATTATGAGTTCAGAACATCAACAATAACAAGCCCCGTGGACTGCCTCCTTGTCGTGAAACGGACCATGTTATTCACTTACACGTGGGTACTACTCTGGTGAATATTAAACCGTACTGCTAGCCATATTTTCAAAAAAAAGATATCATTAATTAGTTGCCGAAATGCTAGATGAAGGGATTATTCAATCGAGCCACAACCCGTTCTTATCCTCAGCTCTTCCTATTAAAAACAAAAGATAGTACATGGCGATTTTGCAGAGATTGTTGTGCACTTAATTCAATAACAGTCGAGGGCAAATTCTCTATCCCCAAGGTGTATGAGTTGTTAAATGAGTTGCATGGGGCTTAGATGTTTCCTAAATTGGATTTGCATTTGGGGCATCACCAAATTAGATTGAAGTCTTCGGATGTTCACAAGATAACTTTTCTAACATATAAGGCCCATTATGAGTTCTTGGTCATGTCGTTCAGATTGACAAATGCACCTTCAAATTTTGTATATGCATGTTCCAATTAATCAAATCTATTTACCCAAAATACGGAGCTGCTAACCTACAACTAAAGTCTCACCCATGATGAATCAAAGTATATGAACTTGACTTCATCAGTTCATCCACATATGCTCAAAATTAAAAGCATTGGTCACTTAATAGCGTAAGGAATATTGATTTCATAGATCACACCTAACTGGTCTGGTTTAATGTATGACACATGCACTAGTAAGATAAGCTTGAAAAGACCTCCAATGACCAATGTAGGTCACCCTAGAAATATGAGACTTTCTCACTATAACCTTTGCATAGTTGAAGTGTCCAACTTTACTATACAGTTATGAACAGATTTATGACACATGTATCGATGATTTTACACCTTATGTGTAGTACCACTATGCACCTAAGCAATCTAAATGAGCCAGGGACCTTTATACATGCATTCATAGAGAAGCTATAGAGAATAAATAGAAATTTCTCATTACTACTTAAACAATTACAAACAAATATATCAATGAATATTGAAATGTCTTAGTGCTAGTGGTCTTTAAGGCATAGTAATCCCAACAATAGAAAGGTCTGCTTTTGGACAGTTTGGTGTCACGTCCCTACATTTGACGGGCAAATTTGAGGACGAGATTACCGCGAACCTAGAAAGATAAATCTTCCTAAACCCGCAAGGCTCTAATCCTCAATAAAATAAACTATGAATCAATTAAATAATATAAAATAATAGCAAATAAATATTATTCCTCTAATTACATGGCAAAATTATTAAACCTCAAATTACATGTCAGAAACTCCAAAATAAATATCTAAATATTTACATTAAAATTCGAGGACTATTCTTAACATTCTGATCTTTTCCTCTTCTTTCCATACTATATAGCCTAATAAAACCCGATTTAGACTTTGTCATTTGCAAGGTAAGAAATTAAGAGAGGGGTGAGCGAAATAATGTCTAGTAAGTAAAATATACCCCAAGGAATGATAAGGCTCAAAGACAACAAAAGTAGAGCAAGGACAATATTATCAAACTCTAACAAAACATATACAAGTTGTGGCTACTTAGCATCGTACACAAAATTCATAATACAAAATTCACCAAAACATAATCGATAACATATGAGGGCTTATTAACTCCCAACCGTCTAGGGTTCGATACACAACTTGCATAGTTTGTAGAGCCTGAAATACCAATGTCTCATATTTGGCTTATCAAAAGAATCGATGCGAAACAAAAATTACGAAAGAATATCATAATCATGACGATTCAAGCTATAATAGCAGATGAATAAATGAGGTATGAACGAAAAATGGTATATTCTACTTACCGTATATCGCCAAGTATAATTCATTAAAGCCAATATGGATTTCACGTACCGAAAGAGATGCTATTTATTATAAAAGGAAGCCTTAACTCTCATGTCTTTTTCTCGGCAATAAAAATACAGTCAACTCTTTTTTTTTCCTTTGTTGCAAATGCAATTAGAAAAATAATTGACAGAACAAGAAACTTTAATTGCTTATGAGATTTTATGTCCACTGCCTTTGCACCACTTAACTTATATATATATATATATATATATATATATATATATATATATATATACTTTAACCACCTCTATTCAATAATGAGAACATCAACATAGCAAATTAAGTTTGCAGTGAAAGTTGCTCCTTTCAATCAGCCACTAAAGCATGGTTACTCCTCTCAATGAGCCACTAATACATGGTTACTTATAACTGTTACCTATAAACTAACCCACTAAATCAATTGACCAAATTTTTAGGCATTAAATCACCCGAAATCAGTAAATAAAAATATACTAATATCTTTAATTACATTATTGAAAGGGTCAAACTTTTAACATAACAAAATAAATGAACGTCTAAAATTTTGGGATGTTACACCTTTACCCGCTTAAAAGAAGTTTCGTCCTCGAAACTTAATCTCTTAGATAAAATTTCAAAATCAGAAATCCAAACTCCAAAAACATTAATATAATTCAAACTGCCCTTTTACAAAGCAAAAACATAGTTACCCAACCCAGTAAGGCCTCAAGTGATCATAATCTATGCTTTGATACCATTTTGTCGTGCCCCTAAATTCGATGGGTAAATTCGGGGACGAGACCGCCTCGAACCTATAAAGATAAATCTTCCTAAGCCCGCAAGACTCTAATCCTCAATAAAATAAACTACAAATCAATTAAATAACATAAAATAATAGCAAATAAATACTATTCCTTTAATTACATGGAAAAATTATTAAACGTCAAATTACATGTCAAAAACTCCAAAATAAATATCTAAATATTTACACTAAAATTCGAGGACTATTCTTAACATTCTAATCTTTTCCTCTTCTTGCCATACTATATAGCCCAATAAACCCAATTTAGACTTTGTCATTTGCAAGGTAAGAAATTAAGCGAAGGGTGAGCGAAATAATGCCCAATAAGTAAAATATACCCCAAGGAACGATAAGGCTCAAAGACAACAAAATTAGGGCAAGGAAAATATTATCAAGCTCTAACAATACATAAACAAGTTGTGGCTGCTTAATAGCGTACACAAAATTCACAATACGAAATTCACCAAACATAATCTATACTAGATTAGGGCTTATTAATTCCCAACCATTTAGGATTTGATACACAACTTGCGTAGTTTGTAGAGCCTAAAATATCAATGGCTCATATTTGGCTTATCAAAAGAATCGATATGAAATGAAAATTATGAAAGAATATTAGAATCATGACGAATCAAGCGATAATAACAAATGAACAAATGAGGTACGAAGGAAAAATGGTATATTCTACTTACCGTATATCGCCAAGTATAATTCATTAAAGCCAATTTGGATACTCACGTACCAAAAGAGATGCTATTTATTGTAAAAGGAAGCCTTAACTCTCATCTCTTTCTCTCGACAAAATAAATACAATTTAACTCTTTTTTTTTCTTTTGTTGCAAATGCGATAAGAAAAATAATTGATAGAGCAAGAAACTTTAATTGCTTATGAGATTTTATGTCCACTGCCTTTGCATCACTTAACTTATATATATACTTTAACCACCTCTATTCAATAATGAGAATACCAACATAGCAAATTAAGTTTGCAGCGAAAGTTGTTCCTTTCAATCAGCCATTAACATATGGTTACTCCTCTAAATGAGCCACTAATACATGGTTACTTATAACTGCTACGTATAAACTAGCCCACTAAATCAGTTGACCAAATTTTTAGGCATTAAATCACCTGAAATTAGTAAATAAAAATCTACTAATATCTTTAATTATATTATTGAAAGGGTCAAACTTTTAACATAACAAAATAAATTAACGTCTAAAATTTTAGGATGTTACAATTGGTAGGTGAGAAAAAGCCCCCTGAAATATGTTGCTTTTCTGAAAATTGAAGAGGAAGATCTTAGTCCTAAGGTCTTCCACTGTACCGAGGAAGAAGGGGGTTGGGACTAGGACCTTTTTTAGCATCCCCTTTCTATCTCGACCCTCTTAGAGATAGCTAGTCTTTCTATTAATAAAAATGACCCCAAGAGATGACTTTATCACTTGGAGCAATGACTCAAAAGGTATGTTCAAAGTTACATGTGCTTATGACTTATTGGTTCCCACTGATGCCAGCCCATAAATGAAACGGGACCTTCTATGGAAGAGTAAATGTCCCTAAAAAATGAAGACACTGATCACATCTCTTGGGGTTGTGTCACAGCTAAGAAAATTTAGGAGGCTCTTATCCTTTCTGTGCAAAGAAACAACTTCTTTAGCTACAACTAGATTGATTGGATCAACTCAAATATTAAAAGTAGCCATATCAGATGGAGTGAAGTTTGGAGTATTTTGTTCATTTTTTCATTTGGTGGATTTGGAAATGGTTTAACGAGCATGAAAGATCTCTATTTGAATGATACGAAGGCCAAGTCAGGAATAATAATCAAGAACATGAGAGAGCTGGCTGAGGTATGGTTGTAACACTATCACCATTTTTTTATGGGTCCTCGCAAGCAATTTTTTTTTTTTTGGTTGGGAGAAGCTATCCCATGGATTCATACTTGTTGTTGATAACTATTCTAAATCCAACCCCAATCACATAGTTGTTGGAGGTATTCTTCACAATGAAGAAGGGGAGCTGATCGTTATCTTTGTATATGGAAAATTAAAGTGCAAAATTACCAAGTTAAATCCATAAGTGCACAAATTTATGCAATATAGTGTGCTAGAGTACGGGGTCGAATCTCCACAGGGAGGCTCCTAAGTGATATCTAAGGTGTGCCCGTGTGAGAAGTGGTCTAAAATCATGAAAGAGAATAAAAATTGATTAATTGATGATAGATTAAAGAAAACTCTAACTTAAACTTAAAATTAAAACTAAACTAGCTAAATCTAACTAAATGGAAGCTGTCAAATCTTAAGGTTGGGTCAAATTGGAGATGGGTTAGGTCAAGATTCTCGTGTTATGCCTATAAAATTTTGTTTGAACCTTAGATTTGTATAACCTAACTAGGTTGACCAAGCTACAAGCCTGTTTTGTTGATTTTACCTAGTTAGCCTAAGTCAACAATTCTAGATCTATGTGCAACTCCGTCCGTCTAGTCACCCTAAAGGCGAGGTGTGGGTTTGTCCAAACGATACTAGGGTTAATTGACTAAGATAGTGGGTAAATCATGGTACAACCTATGATTTATTTGAAGTTAAGTCCGATTCACATAGATAATTTAATATGCACCAATTTTGAACCCACTACAAGCATTATTAAGACCCAAAATTGAAGCAATAAACAATAATCAACAAGATCCGGTTGGATTTACAAGCTATCAAGGTAGAATAATATGTAAATACTAGCTACAAGTATATTTAAAGTATAAACACATGATTCATAAGCATTAATAAACAAAACCCAACAAGATCCAAATCATCCAAAGTGAATAAACCAACAAAATATCAAAATCAAAAAGTCATATATAAATAATAGGAAATAACACTATAAAACTTTCCCTAACCCTTAGATAATCTAGTTCATATCAAATGAAAGCTAAAAACATGGTAAGAAATAAAGAAAAGCTCCCCCATGAGGTTGGCCCCTTCAATTGCTTGCAAACTACTAGATTCCTTGCTCTAATTTGTTTACCAACTTCAGATTTGACGGTAGAGGTAGATGGGTTTGATGGATTTGGGGCTTGGTTGTAATGGGTAAGTGTGTGTAATAGTGTGTGAGTGTGTGTAAAAGTGTGTGTGAGTGGGTGTGTAAAAGTATAGAGAAAAGTGTGTGTAAAATGTATATTAGTCTGTGTGGTAGTGGATGTCCTTGTAAAACAAGTGTAGGGTAAAATAAATGTGTGTGAATTCAAGTGGATTAGAATGGTTCTTGTGATATATGGGTCGGTGCTGCTGATTAAATTCGGTTTTGAAGTGGCATAGTGCTAAAAAAATGAGGGATGAGCTGGTTCGAGAGTTGAAGAAATGAGTGTGTGTGACTGGTAACATTAATGTCGTGTGGGTTGCCAACAGAGTGAGTTGCTGCATTGAATTCAAATGGACATGAATTTGATTGGGTTGTGTTGGTCATGATTGTTGATTCCATGCACTGCTGCATCTTTTTTTTTTTGTTCGTTGACTTCATATGGCCATGTATCATAAAAAAACGTTATGGCCCAATCATTGGGACATTATGCTTAATGATTGGCCATAGTAATTGGCCCAATGATTGGGCAGAATGCCTATTATTATTTTTTTCTCTTTTGTTCTTTAATTACTTTTTGAATCTTCACGTCTTCATCTTTTCTCAACTTCAGGCTTTCCTCTTCATCACGAATTTCACATTTTTCACCACTAATACACCTACAATATTAAAAGTTTACATTAATTAATTATTTGAAGCATTAAAAATAATAAACTCAATTTATCAACAAATACTACAAATAGCTAATAAATGCAATCAAATAAGTAAAAAACACCATAAAAAGATATTCAATTTAGCTTAAAATCACCAACACATTAGGAGCATATAAGTGGTTTTGCCCTTGACATAGGGATTGTTTCCCACATGAAGGCTGAGCTGTGATGCCCGGGCCCGAGAGCATATTTACTTTATTTATTTGCATATAATTATGTGCTTACTTTAATTATTTACATATATTTGTTGGCAAAAAAATATTATATTTCTTGATTTACGTGTATTTATCTCGGTTAACGTGTATTTATATGCATTCACGAGCATTAGAGTGATTTAGGAATCGTAGTAAATAAATAAGCATCACCGATAAATAATAGAGTAACTAATTTAGTTAGATGTCTACCGATCAAACTAGTTAATATCACATAGTTAGAAGAGAAATTTGGACATAGGCTTTAATTATAAAAAAAAAAATCCTACCTACCATAAAATAAACAAATAACACACAAACACACACACACACACAATCAGATCTCTACACATCACACACACACTAAAACATAGCTGAAACACACACACAAGAGAAGAAAAAAAAAAGAGAAAAAGAGAAGATTGAAGAGAAGAAGAATGAGTTTGAGCTTGTTCTAGCCAAAAATAGGCGAGAGATTTCATTCTTCTATGCATTTCTAGTGTTAATTCTTGTTTATATAATGTTGGTTAGTTGTAGTTGAATGATTCATGGATGTAGAAATGCAAATAAAGATGATATATGGCATGAAACAAGTTCTAGAAATGTTTTTGTGTGTGAATATCAAGCTTTGCTAGTTGATCATGCTGTAGATAGTGCCTTGCTAGCTTGCTCAACTAGACGAAGATCATGTGTTTGCTATAAGTTCTAAGTGAGGAATGGAAGTGCTTTGTATGTTAGTATATTGCTTGTAGTTAGCTTAGTGCATGAAAATATCAAAATAGAATAAAGAGTGCAAAATGTGATTTTCGAACAGATTTGCGCAACTGAGGGTCAGAGTAGATTTGAGGTAGTAAATGATGTCGAAATGAGCTCATTTTTTACACGATATGCCCAAGACCTTAAAGAACATTTTCTATATTGGGTGCAATATTTAATTATGTCGTTAAAGGGTAGTTTTAGAGCCAAAATAGTGAGTTACTGATTCTTGTCTCTAGTACAGGGTAGTTTGCGCAGTTGCACAAAAAATGTTGTAACTTATGGAATTTAGATCGAAATTGAGTTCTGTTTGAGGCTAAAATCATCTACGCTCGAAGAACTACGTTTATAAATAAAAATTAGAAAGCTTAGAGGTCAATAATATAGGTAATAAATTTGATACAGTTAGGGTTCTATTTGAAGATTTGAAAATGGACATGTTTTCGTAAAGTTCTACTTGCTATGTGTTGTAATGTTCCTAGCTAATGTTTTAGAGTTATTAATGGTAGAATAGCTTTCTTTTATAATGATTTTCTAGTTTAATGGTAGATTTGAAGAAAATATGATATTAAGCTAACTTTAAGTTCAAGTTGCATATCAAGTGTTGTAAAATACTTGTATGCAATATAGAATGTACAATTATGCTTTTAATATGCTTTATGTATCTTATGAGCAAGAATGCAAGAGAAATTTCAAGTGTTGTATGTGTAAGTGCATTTTCGGCCAAGAGGCCATTTGGAGTTCTAGCTTATTCTTTTGTTTTATTAAGCTTTATAATGGTTTGTTTAGGTGCCATAGTTAGTTTAGAAGACATTTTACTAAGTGTTGAATTATAATAAAGTTTGTGTGTCAATTGAGTCAAATGTAAAGATTGTGAAATTAGTTAGTTAGTTGTGAAATGTTGTAACTATTGAATATTTGAAGTTATATGTGTTCAAATGATCTTGAATCAAGAATGTTGCAAGGATGATTAGTTGTATGTTAGTTGAGTTTGAAGAGTTGAATGTCTTGTAAATGTATTATGAACTTGCAAAGTTGCTAACTATACCTTAACTAATGTAGCTTGTATGTACCATTGGATCTTTAGTGGAACTCGGGCTCAGTTATGAGGTTAGCTATTCTCTTGTATATTTAGCATAATCCAAGGTGAGGGAATCATGTCATTTGCATTCTATCTGGAATTAAATTGTTATATTCATATATGTTAATGCCAATCTTCAAAATGGTTGCAAGCTATGAAATTCATAATGTTTTCAATTCATGTTTTATGAGTTTATTGTAAAATAGTGCATGTTCAAAGTGTTCTAAAGTATATTTGCAAGTTTTGTAAACTAAAGAATGTTTTAAATCATATTTTATGAAATGTTTTCAAAGTAGCGCATGTTTAGTGATCTTAGAACATGTAAGTGATAAGTGCATGAGAGTGGCCTCTTTTGTCACTTCTCACCTACGTGCATATATTATGCGTAAATGTTTAAGTGCTCCAACGTGTTATGTGCTATAACTGTCTTCAGCGAACTAACAATGCTAACCAGTATTCAACGTAGTGAAGGTTGTAACCTTAAGTGTCCACATGGAAAAGGTTGGCGTCCATGTAGAAGAAAGCTTGCATGGAAAAGGTTGGCGTTCATGTAAGTTCGCGAAGAAGCCCACATGGAAAAGGTTGGCGTCCATGTGGGAGAAAGCCTACATGGAAAAGGTCGGCGTCCATGTAGGTTCGTGAAAAGGCTCACATGGAAAAGGTTAGCGTCCATGTGGGTTGGCGAGCGATATCCTTTTTTTACGTGTTTAGTTAGCGTTAACGTTATATCACTTTTAAGTTTATCATGTTAGTGTTGTATTCCAAGTCTCTTTTATGTAGCGTTGTTCATGCTTAATGATATATCATTTCAACATATTGTACAATGTATAATTCCGCATTTTTAGATGTTATAACCAATGACATAACGCCTTCAAGTATTTCAGGTAAAACGCTGTATTCTCAAGTTCTTATAAGTGGTTGGCTTTGAAGGTCTTATGTGTATTGCACGAAACCATTTTTTTGAAAACCATCCCCGTTTATTCCTTCCCTCGCTAAGCAATGATGTTTGCTCACTCTTCCCTTTCTAACTATTTCAGGTTCAGGTTCTTCAGAGTTTGAGATGAAGAAGTTCAAGTTGATTCCTTGCATTGACTGTTGCTTGCTGAGGTTGGATTGCTTGTGTGTTGGTTGTGAAGAATGTGATCTTATTGCATATATGCCCTATTTGGAGATCTTATAGTCTTGTATGTTTATGTTAGAGGGCTGTAAATTAAAGTCTTGGAATGCTAATGGCCTATAATAACTTTAAAGCTTACTTAGTCTTATTGCCTAGCTAGTTGCATGTTTGAATAGGATTAAGTTAAAGTTGGTTGAATGATTTAAAATCTAAGAAAGTTAATTAGAGAATATTAAAGTGGTATGATAAGCTTAATTGTGGCAGTAGTATACTAGAAGTTAATGGATATTAATGTATGAATGTTTTATTTTGCCAAGGTAGAAGGCTCGGATGGCCTTAAGAACATGGAAAGATATGTCAAAGGAAGAGTGTGGATGATTTATGAATTCTATATTGTTGTTTGTGGTCTATTTCTTCTGAGTACAGGTATGTGGTTTGGCCTAGAAACAAAGAAGACTCTATCCGTTTTCCCTAATTTTTCATGACCTCAGGATTTAGATCAGGACTCTAGTCTCGTGAGGGATTGAAGTATTACATGAGCTGAGTGCTCTTTAGGGGGGCTTAAACTTGCTAACAATCTTGTTGTTGATGACCTCATTATTGAAACAGATTTGTTAGCCATGTACAAAATCATTTTGGCATTAGAACGAATCATAGTCCTTTGAGACTACTCATCAAAGACTATCAGCACATCCTTCATAGATGCGATCCCCAATGCCTTACGTACATCTAGAGTGAAGCCAACCACTATGATGACTAGCTTGATAAGTTTAACCTACATCTCCCTATTGGGACCATCATCATCAGTAACCCACCAAACCAACTGAAATTGTTGCTCAAGAAGGATAGAAGAGTAGAGACAATCCCTAGGATGGTTTGCTAAATCACGTTGGCTTGTGCCACCTTTATATTAGAAAAAAAAATATGTAGGTTCAAACTTCGTTTGGCCAATCATTGAGCCCAATATAGTCGACTATTAAGGATCCATCAAGATTGGATTAGGCCTAAAGAAGGAGCCTGCTGTGAGGCCCGGTTCCGAATACATATGCATTAATATTTTATTATGTGTGATTAGATATAATTAATACTTTATATATATATTAATGTTGGTATACCCTAAATGCTTACTAGGTACAATAGAAATAGGTTATAAAATAAGTTAGAGATATAAAGGTTAAGTAAAGTAACTTTCGGGATAACTTTGCAAACATTAGAAAACTTTGGGGCC